>CM072520.1:45555333-45735333 GCA_036898135.1 Oncomelania hupensis
TGTGACTGAAGAGCTGGCGACAGTTCTTCAAAGAAAACAAACGACTTTTGATGACGCAGTAAACATTGCTGACATTTGTCTGAGAACACTGGAAAGCATGCGGAATGAAGATTGTTATGAGACATTTTTTGCTGAAATCACAACGAAAGCTGCAAATTTGTGTGATGAGCACTGCGTTCCTAGACAGAGGCAGCCTCCACGAAGACTGGACGATGGCTCACAGGGTCACAGCTACTCTTGTCCATCTGCTTACTACAGACAGCAATACTGTGAGGCCATTGACATCTTCAAGGAACATTTAAAGAGCCGGTTTGATCAAATAGTTCTCGACTTACCAAGGAAAATTGAAGTTCTTCTAAGTGATGGAGCAGCAGGGAAGAGACCAGAAATTCCTCAAGAAATCAAAGATACATATTCCGCTGACATCGACTTGGACAGACTCAAAACTCAGCTAGAACTCCTCCCACATGCACTGGGTGACATCAGGAAGGCGGCTAACTCTAGGATCACCATCTTCCAAGCACTGCCGGATGAACTGAAAGCTTCTGACACTGTGCGACGGATGCTGAGTGAAGTGGATAAACTTCTCAAACTGTACTTCACCATCCCAACCACAACTGCAACGGCTGAACGCAGTTTTTTAGCCCTAAAGCGGGTAAAAACATACCTTTGGGCAACGATGACGCATGAGCGTCTAAATAATTGTCTTATATTATAATGCATGTGTTCAAAGACAAAGTAGATCAACTAGACCTAGCGCAAACTGCTTACGAATTTATCAATAGAAATGAACGCCGTCAGGCATACTTTGGAAAATTAACGGTGTAATTTCCCATGCCAAATGACATGCATGACTGCTGTTTTTGTTACTGTGATGGATCAACATTGTCAGGTCAGTTTCTCTTCCTTTCTCTCTACCCTCCCCCCACCCCCTACCTCCCTCCCCCCTCTCTCTCTTATATGCACAGTTGTAGAAATATACGATATATCTTTTTTTCTCTCTCACATAGTGTCTATGAAAATAGTTCCAATTATTTGGAGTAAATGTCCGAGGGGGATGAGGAGGGGAGGGGGGTTACCTGGGTTCCAGAACCCCCCTCCAAATTTAAAAAAATTGAATTTTTTTTTATGCAAAAAGTTTCATTTTTAAACAAATTGTTTTTAAAACATTGCAGGTTTTAGTCGCTTTTGGTCCAAAGTACAGAGTTTTTTTTATAGTCAATTCAACGGAAATCCTTTTCAAGGGATCCGTTGAAACGTCCAAAGCGTTTTCCCGTTGAAACGACCAAGTAACCCAACCCCTAAGCCTAAATTAGTAAATGCAGACATAATTTCTTGTTCTGACCGCAAGCCTCTTCCAGCACCTTCACCTTGATACTGCCCTAATCCACCAAAAACGACTTTTTAGAAATATTATTAAGGTGCTAAGTTGATAATTATGACAATTCGTTGTAACGAACATCCACTGAAACGACCATCGCTGAATCGTCCAAAAACATCGTTGAAATGGAAACCCTTGACAGTGAAGCTGCAGAAAAGGACAAAAGATGTTGTCGATGCCTACAGGGAAATCAAAGAGGTCAGTAACTGCATGTCTTCTATTAGAAGAGATGTCGACACAGCGTTCGTTGCCTGGTTTGGTGAAGTCAGCAAAATGGCAAATGCTTTGACAACTGGTGTTATTGTTCCTCGTCAAGCATCCCGACAGACTCTCCGAGACAACCAACCTGCGGCCACTCCAGAAGAATATTTCAAGATTAGCATTGCCATTCCTTTCTTGGAACACCTGTCAACCGAATTGGACTCGAGGTTCAAAAATGCTGGTCTAGCAGTTGATGGTCTCTGTCTGGTGCCAAGTACTTTAATAGACAACCAGGATGGTTTCATGCATGTTCCAGAAGGGGTGAAGACACTGGCAATGTTGTGGGAGTCTGACCTACCAGACAACGCTACCCTTGATGCAGAATACCAACGGTGTGTTTGCAAATGGCGAAATGCTGCTGAGAATGCGACAGCTATCATCCCATCCACGGCATCAGAAGCACTGAAACATTGTGACAGGTATTTTTATCCTAACCTGGTCACCATGCTAAAGAACCCTTGCACCCTGCCTGTCACTATTGCCGAGTTCAAACAGTCAGTTGCGCAACCTGAAAAACTACCTGCGCTCTACAATAGGGCAACAGAGACTCAATGGACTTGCTTTACTGAAAGTGTACAGGGATGTTGATATTACTTCAAAGAGGCAGTGAACTGTTTTGCCAGAAGACAGAAGATACAATTCACAAATGGTACTAATGACGAGGAACCTAGTGCAGCAAGACTGAATTAAGTGAAAGCAGGGCGGTGATGTTCATAAACTACAAGGTAAACAAAGTGAATAATAATAGTATACAAAACATCTCTGCTGATAAATAAATGTTTGTGTGTTTGGGTTTTTGTGTGTGTGGTTTTTTTAAGGAAGGGGCAGAGGATAATTTTTGTACCCCAGAGTTTGTTAGTTCAATTGTTCAAAAAGCTCAAATTCCCGGACCATCACCAATGGCTTTTTCAAGGTTCAGATTGCACCAGATTGCACCATTTTGCATCCTTGAAAAAACAAAATCCCGGGGGAGCATGCCCCCGGACCCCCCTAGAAGGCTCGGCGCTTCGCGCCTTCGCTGAATCTGTAACCCCCCCCCCCCCACCTCGACTTTTCCCAGGTCCGGCCTTGATGTCAGTGAATACCGAATAGAATGTGTGTGTGCCCCCCCAATCCTGAGCAGCTTCCGCCGCCTGTGTGTGTGTGTGTGTGTGTACTTGTTTACACGGTGTTAATTGGACAAATCAGTGAAGATTTACATAACTTGTTTTGACAGAACTGCTTGTTTTGACGTCAAATAAATAATCCGTTAGAATTAGGGCTGTGTTACGGTAAGGGTTAGAGTTAGGGTTAGGGTTAGTGTTAGAACACTTTAAATGACCCATTGTCAACACAACGTATGTGGCGTTTCAGGAAAGTCATAATAACACCGTGAAAACAAGTAAGTGTGTGTGTTTGTGTGTGTGTGTCCGCTCTTTATTACGGATATTGCCCGATCACGTGGCGGCTTAACCCGCAGAAATAGAAAATAAGCGCATCCGTGCTCAAAGAAAATGATGATAAACAAATACAGAGAAGGGGAGAGAGTCGCAAAGTTGACATTTGCATTTTTTTCCACCGTATAACTAACTTCACTGTTTTTTGTCATATTTCTTTTCCTCAACCGTGTAATCAGTTTTACCTGTGTTTTTAAAGTGCCGTTCGAATGCTGAACCTTCACGGTTCTAGTTTCCTTACTCCAACGTATAACTAACTTCCCCCGTTGTTTGTCATGTTTCTTTTCTAGCCGTATAATGAACTTCACCTTTGTTTGTGTATTTTTTTTTCCCCCAGTGCCGTCAACCCCTCCTGCCTCAGAGAGCAAAGCTAGCACGGCCTCTGTGGATGCCGACACTGCAGGAATCATTGGCATCGTCCTCACAGGATTTGCTCTGCTTGGAATTCTGGCAGTGATCATTTACAATGCTAGAACACGTCATGGTAAGTGAGCAGTATAGAAACTGCTATTATTGAAATCCAGTCCTATCTCTGTAGGACGAGATTTGAACCCGTGTTTCAAACCCGCTCTCTCTTGCTTCTGGTAGTTTTGTTGGCATTTTTGTTCTTGTGATGCAATTTCTGGTCGTTGTTGTAGTTAAAATAGTATCGATATAGTCATGTTCATTCATTTAGTCAACATTCATTCATTCATTCATTCATTTCTTCAATAAACCAGTCAATCGTTAAGTCGATGTTGTCGTTGCTTTGTCAGTTGTCTTTGCTTTCATTATCATCAGCATCATCATCACCACAACATATAAAAACGACGCCGTTGTCGTCATCATCATCATCATCATCATCATCATCATCATCATCATCATCATCATCGTCGTCATCGTCGTCGTCGTTGTCGCGGCCGTCGTCGTGACCATCTTCATCACCGGTCGCCGTCCTCGTCATTTCCCACGATGTACTGTATGTAGTTCCTTTGTTTTTCGGTGCGAAGAAATATTATGTCCATTAGTACCTAATAATTATATTCATACAAAAAATCGTTTGTTGTTGTTGTTGTTGTTGTTGTTGTTGTAGTTTTGCGTTTGTTTGTTTGTTTGTTTGTTTGTACAATTTTAATCAACACTGACGTTTATCCAACAGGTGCCGAAGAGGTAGACGAAGAGCAAAGAGCGACACCTGCGCAGGAAGTGAGAGTTCCGGTGTACCGAAGTTGTGCTGATTCTGTTCCCTACCGCCAACGATTTGCAGTTGGTCAAGCCCAAAAGCCCAGTGGCAGTTCCCAAGCCCAGCCAAGACCCCAACCCCAATCTGTCTCTGAAACCAAGCCAGGTCCTCAAGCTCCCACCTGCTCAACAGCTCACGTGCTTGCTGGAGAAGCCACGAAAACACACGGTGCGCAGCAAGATTCACTTTCGCCGACAAAGATCAAGCTGGACTTCACACAACCACCTGCCAATGCGCCTAGCTCAGTTGTGGTTCAAACTCAGCGAAACCGCTCACTTGAAAGCCACACTACGAAAACTGTGTCTGGTGTTTCGTTATCGCCTTCTCCTCCTCCTCCTTCTGCCGCAGGAACTCGGCAAGACGAACTGCCAGAATATTTGGGGATCATCGGCAGCATCGACAAAGCACTGGAAAGTAATACCACAAGCGCCGAAACGAGCGTCGTGAAACACGAGCAGGGGGAAAAAATCACGATGGCTTCGGCTTCTGCTGAGCGGATCCATGTTTCTTCTCAGAATTCATATGGCGGAGAGGGCGCGACGACTCCGTTCTACCAAAGCTCGCAAGTCCAGCAAACCGCTACAAGTTCTTTCACTTCAACCTCGCTTTCGTTCCAAAACTACGCCTATGAAGAATACGCCTTCGCAAGTGCTGACTACCCAGCTACGCACAGCGGATATCATCTCTCTCCCGTCTCTCTGCAGGTTACACATGACGGCCACCAGACTAACGCGAACCAAGGGAAGGAACCCGACGAAGGAAAGAAAGACGAGAGGATTCAAGGGGAGACACCAGAAGAAGAAAATGCTGTTTATGCTCAAGTAGTCAAATTTTAAAAATCGTCAAGCGGTGGTGGTGGTGATGATGATGATGATGATGATGATGATGATGATGATGATGATGATGATGATGATGATGATGACGATAAGGAGGAGGTGAGAAGAGTGTTTTCCATGGATTGCCAATTAACTGATTGACTGATTGACTGACTGACTGAATGGCTAATACATTTCGGTAAGTAAAGCAAAATAGGGGTGTCGGATAGCGCAGTGGTTGGAGCACTCGCTACTGTGTCGCAAGTTAAGCACCGTCCAGTGCGGTTAGCACTTGGATGGGTGACCGCAAAACGTGAAGCGACAAATAACAACGCCCCCAGTTGACTCAACTGTGACTGAGTACCTGCTCTCTTAAGGGTGGGGAAGGTAAAGCAGAGAGGGAGAGAGATGGGCATCACCCTCATTACGCTGGCCCAAGATAAGTGTGATCTCCAACATCACGCTCCCCTACAAGGCTATGGGACAACCTTTACCTTTTAACCTTAGAGCAGAATAAGAGGACTTGAAGAGCGAGACGAGACACAGCCCAGACAAGCCAAGACTTGTTGGTGATAAAGATCTGATCCTAATGGCTTTCTATTTACTTAGGTCCACATAGAAGACGACCAACGCAGCTTATCCATCCATATCAGTCCAAATCCAAATATTAAAATAACTGTTTTTACAATTAATGCTCCTACACCCTTGGCCCTCAAACGTTTTATTTGCCATTCAAAAAAAAACAAGGTACACCCTATTTTCTAGTAGTAGTAGTAGTAGTAGTAGTAGTAGTAGTAGTAGTAATAGTAGTAGTAGTAGTAGTAGTAGTGTTTTTGTTTTTGTTTTTGTTGTTGTTGTTGTTGTTGTTGTTCTACTTCTTCTTCTTTTGTTTTTTTGCTTTAACTTATTTATTTAATTGTGCATGTAAACAAATGTAGTTTGTGTTCAGTAAATGACTTACTATGCCTTGTTGTACATTTCAGTAACCTATGCCATTTAGTATGAACGTGATATAATTCGTGTATTAACTATACAATCACCAGAGTGCTTACTCAGAACATAACGCAAACATGACAAAGAGAGCTTTATTTACCTATTAATAGCAAGTTTGTACTTCGAGAAGAGCATCAATAAAGTTTCCATTGTCAAACACTAGATCGGTTTGATATTGATTTAATCGTTGTTGGTGATGGTATGGGTGGTGGTGCTGGTGATGACGATGATGATGATGATGATGTTGATGATGATGATGATGATGATGATGATGAAGGTGATGATAATGATGATGATGTGATGATGATGATGATGTGATGATGATGACGATGATGATGATGTTAATGATGAGGGTGATGAAGATGATGATGATGATGATGATGATGATGATGATGATGATGATGATGATGATGATGATGATGATGATGATGATGATGATGATGATGCCTTTTTTAAAATTAAAATTAACACTTCATTTCTTCCCATTTTACTCTGACCCCCTTAATGATTGCCATCACTCATGTTTGCGATTTGCAAGCTATAGCTAAGACGGTATCACGGTAAAACAATCCGGACAATATAATTTCCTACTACAAAACGGACGCACCAAGATTTCACGAAGCTTAATCAAAGTCTTGTGAACTGATCAATAAACAGTGATAGTTGTGCACACGAACATGTTCAATAATCAATTTAAGCGCTGAAACTGAAAGGCAAAGTGGTCTATTTTCAAGGTCTAGATAAATAACTTAGCTTGGAATTTACAACAGGGAAGCATTTCAGTGAGTCACACGGGAGAAGCCAAACTCGCATTGTTTCGCGAGACATGGTTTGTGGGTGGTGATGGGGATGATGGTGGTGGTAGAAGGGCAGCAGTAGAATAGGGCTGAGGATGGGGGGTGTTAGGGAGGACGGTCTTCAGGGTCTCCTTAGAGAGTGAATTTGAGGTCGGAGGTGGGGGAAATAACCGGGAGTTGTCACTGCAAGACTGATATAATCGAACAGGACTTGAGGTACTGACGTTACATAGAATTTCAGAATAAAACAACTGCAGGCTCTCGGCTGAGGCAGAGGAAGCAACATGATGATGAGGAAGAGTAGGATTTGGAAAACGAAGGTAATAATAATAATAATAATAATAATAATAATAATAATAATAATAATAATAATAATAATAATAATAATAATAATAATAATAATAATAATAATAATAATATACAACTAATATGCTCTGTGGGTTCGGGCAAATAGAATAGACCCAACGTTTCCCGGCGTGTCGTAAGAGGCGACTAACAGGGGTGATGTTAGCACGGCATCACTGGGCGAAAGTCTTCTACACAGAAGTCACCGGCCAGGGCGGAGGAACCTCACGTTACTACAGGTTCAACGACCACGTGCTCAGGGCCAAGGCGAGCCACACTGTATTCGTGGATTTCGGCTGTGGCCAACAGCCTGGAGAGGATTGGGCCCTGCCAGGTCTTTTTTGCCCAAGACACACTACATGATGACACAATCCACTAATTCCGGATCGGTCGTCGCCCGGGCCGTCACCCGGCACAAGGACCGCGCCTTCCGTTGGCCACCAGGACGGAGGTGTTAAGTATGCTACTGATGGACAATATAGCAAGATCCGCACGAGAAACAACATCGTCATAGGAACCTGGAACGTCAGGACCCTAACTGCGGAAGGAAAATTAGAAGAACTGGCCCACGAGCTGGACCACTATCGATGGAACGTTCTAGGTATCAGCGAACTGCGCTGGAAAGGCCTAGGTGAAACAACGACTGACAAAGGCCACAAGCTCTATTTCAGCGGTAGAGATGACAGGCACGAACACGGCGTTGGATTCTTGGTCCACAAGAACATTCTAGCCACTGTCATGGGTTGCCGCCCAGTCTCCAGTAGACTCATTACCATCCGTCTGAGAGCAACCCCTTTCAACATTACCATCATCCAGGCCTATGCCCCAACATCAGACTATGAAGACAGCGAAGTGGAGGATTTTTATGAAAATATACAGGCGGTCCTTGACCAAGTGCCGAAGAAGGACATAGTCATAGTGCAAGGCGACTGGAATGCCAAGGTTGGCCAAGATGCGCACCGCAACTGGGGAGACACATGCGGACCCCACTGCAACAACGAGACAAATGACAGGGGTCTGAGGCTATTGGAGTTTGCCAGATACAACAATCTGGTACTGGCAAACACGCTTGGTCTCCACAAAAAATCCAGACGATGGACATGGCACAGTCCCGGCGGGGAACATCACAACCAGATCGACTACATCATGGTCAAGAAACGCTTCAGATCAAGCATCAACATTGGCAGGACACGCACTTTTCCAGGAGCAGACATTGGAAGTGACCACGATCTCGTGATGATGTCTTTCCGGCTCCATTTGAAGAGAGTAAATACAGCAAAGTGCACTAGGCTGAAGTTCGACCTGGACAAACTGCAAGACCCGGAGGTGGCAAAAATATTTCAGGCCACAATTGGAGGGAAATTTGCACCACTGCTTATTTTGGGGGCAGGCGAAGTAGATGTCAACACCATGACCAATACCTTCAACTCAGCTGTAACAGATGCCGCCACTGAGATCCTTGGCAAGCACCGACCAAAGAAGAAGCCGTGGATCACACCTGAACTTTTGGATCTGTGTGATAAACGAAGAGAGTTAAAAAAGAAAAAGAACACCTCACAGGGAGCTGATGTCTACCGAAAAATCAACAATGACATCCGAAAAGGCATGCGCACAGCAAAGGAGAACTGGATAGAAGATCAATGCCAGGAAATAGAGAACAATCTGAACAAGAACAACAGCAAGAAGGCCTACCAGACTGTGAAGCGGCTGACAAGTGTTAAACAGCCCAAAGTCTCCACTATCCAAAGCAAGTCTGGCATTTGCCTTACAGAAGAACAAGAAGTCTTGGACAGATGGACAGAGTACTGCTCTGACCTTTACAACCATACACCAAATGGAGACCCATCAGTTCTAGCATGCCCCGAGAGCAGAGAAGAAGAAGAAATCCTCCCAATTCTCCGGGAAGAAGTTGAGGCAGCAGTGCAATCGCTGAAGAAAGGGAAGTCAGCGGGAGTGGACAACATACCAGCGGAACTGCTACAAGCAGGAGGAGAAGCGATGACTGATGCTCTCACCACTATCTGTAACAAGATCTGGCAGAGTGGGGAATGGCCTACACCATGGACCCAGTCGCTTGTCATCACTCTTCCTAAAAAAGGTAACCTTCAGGAGTGTGAAAATTACCGCACCATCAGCCTCATCAGCCATCCCAGCAAGGTCCTCCTGAAAATAATACTCAACAGGTTGAAACCACAAGCTGAACAAATCATAGCTGAAGAACAAGCAGGATTCATGGCAGGGCGAAGTACCACTGAACAGATTTTCAACCTCAGAATAATCTGTGAGAAATACCTACAGCACCAACAACATCTATATCATGTGTTCATAGACTTCAAGAAGGCATTTGACCGAGTCTGGCATGCAGCTCTATGGGCAACCATGAAAGTGTACAACATCAGCCCTAAAATCATAGAAGTCATCAAAAGCCTGTATGACAAGGCTACCAGTGCAGTCCTCCATAACAGCGTCATCGGGAACTGGTTCAGAACAACAATCGGTGTGCGTCAAGGATGCCTACTCTCTCCAACACTCTTCAACATCTTCCTAGAGCGCATCATGTCAGATGCTCTTGCAGATCACGAAGGCACAGTCAGCATAGGGGGCAGAGCAATCTCCAATCTTCGTTTTGCGGATGATATTGATGGATTGGCTGGAAAGGAACAAGAACTTGAACAGCTTGTACAGAGGCTTGACACCACCTCCAGAGCTTATGGAATGGAAATAAGTGCAGAGAAGACCAAAATGATGACCAACAACACCAATGGCATCAACACGGACATCAAAGTACAAGGCCAATCCCTCAACACAGTGCACAGCTTCAAATATTTAGGAGCCATTGTGTCAGACAATGGGTCTCGACAGGAAGTCCTCTCCAGGATCGCACAAACAACTGCTGCCCTGACAAGGTTGAAGCCCATTTGGAAAGACAGAACCATCAGTCTACATTCCAAAGTAAGACTGCTGCGATCTCTGGTCATCTCCATCCTCCTATATGCTTGCGAAGCATGGACCCTCACAGCAGATCTCCAACGAAGAATACAAAGCATGGAGATGAGGTGCTACAGAAGACTTCTGTGCATTTCCTATACCCAACACATCACCAACGTTGAAGTCCGACAGACCATCACACAAGCCATTGGACAACACGATGACCTGCTCACAGTGGTGAAGAAACGGAAACTCCGATGGTATGGCCACGTCACCAGATCATCAGGCCTTGCAAAGACCATTCTGCAAGGCACAGTGCAAGGAGGTAGAAGAAGGGGGAGACCGAAAAAGAGGTGGGAGGACAACATTCGAGAATGGACTGGTTTGACACTGAGCGAAGCCATGAGGGCTGCTGAGGACAGAGAAAGATGGAGTATGCTGGTTAAGCGATCATCTGTGGTGCCCCTACGACCTTCGGGTTATGGGACAGGATAGGATAGGATAGGAATAATAATAATAATAATAATAATAATAATAATAATAATACTGGATGCTATGTACGCGCCTTTCCCCAAATCAGTCAGGCTCAAAGCGCGGCGATTCGTACCGACGTACACACTTACCTGTCTCATCCACCCTCACACACACAACAAATACACATCCATCACTCAAACAGGTGGTGTAAAGGCATGGAGATCGCTATTGGAAGAAGGAAATAAAATAGAACGTAAGAAGGCTAGGAGAACGTAAAGAAGAACAAGATAAGATAAGATAAGACAAGATATAAGATAACATCAGATCAGATGGGATAGGATAGGATGAAATGGAATAAGATAGGATGAGATTGGTTAAAATAGGATGAGATGACATGAGATAGATAACAATTTTATTTAACAAGCTTGCTAGAGTAAGCACTGTTGTTGCTTCTTTTTTTTTTTTACATCTTTCCCTTGGGGCTTGTCAGAAGAAGAGGAAGAGGATACGAAGAAGGAGCAGAGAGAAAGGCGACAAAGAAGAAGAACAAGAACAATAATCACTCATTTTGTAAGTAAAGCGATTTTTTCAAACGTAAAGAATCCTCTCTCGGTACGCATACAGGTAGTGTTTTCGTTCATTGGGGAGAGAGGCGCTTGTAACATCCCTGTTTGTCTGGGTCAGCTTAATAAGGGCGGTGTCCATCTCCATTCCTACCTGCCTTATCCTCCCCGGTCCTAACCAGAGCCAGGTGCCCATTCACAGCTTGGTAAACAGGAACGTGTTCAGCTGCTTGTAACAATCTTTTTTTAATATCGCCTGGCGGTTGACTTCCAAATATGTTCACCCATCCAAGTACTAACTGCGCTGGAAGTTGCTTAACCTATCATTTGTAGCGTGTCAATACACAGGGAAAGCCGTACACGGAAATAAAAACCCACATCGCAAGTTTCGGTATAAGCCGACTGACCAACCCCCGGTTTGTCATAGTTTGCCTGAACGTGGGGTCTAAAGGCCCCGCCACACATGCCGATTGTGCAACGATTTTGTTTCCGATCCGATCCCGATTGCTACGTGATGACGTCAGAACTACTGCTTGCCTGAGGTCCGATTTGCAATCGGCTCGGTATCGTGCGATTAGAGCATGTTCTATTCTGCTGTGCAAAATCGGCCCCGATTGTAAACTTCCAACCAATCAGAATGCGTCCCGTGTTCATTGTCAACTTGGCGTTACAAACGAAGCTGATGACAGGTGACAGGCTGGGAAGTCTCGTCTTTCGTAGGCCTCAATTACATACTATATATACTATACTACGTACCTATGTAGGAGGCCCACGAGTTTACAAAGACGAAATAAAAGACTTCAGAGCCTGTGATGCAACCCGCGATGTTTGTATGGTTTTGATTTGGTTTTCCATTACGTTTTTATTTTTAAATAGTTTTTGTAGCATGTAGAGACATTATTTCTGCTGTGGTTTCAGACTAGATGAGCTGTTGGATGGGGATGGTAAACTGTTGGATGGGGTTGGGGATCGTGTACACTGACACTAGTGAAAGTGAATATAAACAATGCACGTTGTGTGGAAGTTTCGGGTCGACTTGATCGGAAACGTGTGGCAGTGCTATCGGTTTTGGAGTCCGGCCCGATCGCAAACGGATCCGAAACCCGATCTAGAATCGGCCTTCAAACCGGTATGTGTGGCGGGGCCTTTACATCACTTCCATAGGTTGTGGTTGTTTGAATAACCCTCGTACACGCACACACACACACACACACACACACATATACATACAAACACACACAATTACTGGCTCGTCCGTAGCGCTGACCAGTCAGATGAGTCTTTGTGGTCGCGATGTAGGCTATTAGCTATTGCAGGAAAACGAAGCCTAACGTGCAATTGCATAAGCGTTGAAGACGAATCACCACGTCGCCACCTTGACAACAATGATCTTCATCATCATAATCCAAACCTAGTGCAGATCCAAGATCTCTCGCCTTTAAATGTGATATCCGCCCGCCTCGCCTACCTAGCAGGAAAATGCAGTTTGGCAACTCACTCACCTAGCTTTCTTTGTTTTTTTTCTCTCGCGAGAATCTAGTTTAGGCAACGTCAGTCAGAATGTACTATATTTTAAAGTATCGATGTGTGTTAACAAGGAAATGTACACATCAGATTCTAAACAGAAAAGTAGCTGTTTGTTTAATTGTAAGAAGTTAATATTGTAATGTGTGTGGCGATTTTTCAGAAACGTTATATTATTGTAAGTCTAGGAGTATTAAATAGCAGTGTGTTGTTATAGAAATTGTTGCTGAAATGTGCAGGTAGACTTGCTGGAAACGTGACCATGTTCATGTTTGTGGGATCAGACTTGTTGTACAGAGGTTTCGATGGTGAATAAGATATTGCTACGAGTGTGTTGAAATATAATGCATCCTTAAAATGGACTCGACAAGATCACTCATTTCAGGGTCCAAGTTCTTTTTCACATTCACTCGTGAGTGTTGCCTTACCGAAAAAAGAAAATATTAAGCTCTTCAACCTTTCTCAAAAGTACGGGTTTAATATAAATCGCTACTTTTATTCGTGTAAGCGCCGATTAAATAGCAACAGGTTGGTCCTACAACGTAGAACTTTGTTGTTGTTGTTGTTGCATCAATGTTTATTCATCAGATTAACATAGGTTGTACTGATAAGTACAACGTAGAACAGCGAAAGTGTTTATCGTAGGCACAGCTGTTTGTTTAAATGACAAGGAAAAGACGCTTAACCTTCAAAGGTGTGGGTTTCAGCAAAGACTCCCCATGCGCTATGCATTAATGTACAAACAATGCAAATTTCTAAATGAATTCGCTTCCACACAACAAAAAATCATTGCTACTTTTTCCTTTAAATATTTACCGATCACAGCGTTTAAATTTACCCAAACTGTACTTTTAAACTAGTTTCTTGTTTAAGCTGTTCTCCTTAAAAAGTTATTAATAAAAAGAACACATGAAAGTTTAATTGATAGTGTGTGTTGTGAAGTCCTAAGCCAAATGGTTAGAAAATCTAAAATAGTAGTTGAAATTGTGGTGGAAAATATTTAGACAAGAGTAACATCATTGATATTTCATTGTACGCTGTTTGTGTGTGTGTTTTTTTTAAATACAAATTATTTCCTTAGGATAGGATAGGATTTCTTTCAGAATTGTGAATGTGTATAACTGTGACTGGATTGACTATTGATGGTTGAGGAACCTGTGCATCTGAAGTATGTAAGCTAGCTCGTCAGTGTGTGTGTGTGTGTGTGTGTGTGCGTGTGTGTGTGTGTGACTGTGTGTGTGTGCGTGTACATGTGTGTGAGAGAGAGAGTGTGTGTGTGTGCGTGTGAGAGAGAGAGAGAGGGAGAGAGTGTGGGTGTGAGCATGTGTTTGAGTGTGTATGAGTGTGTGAGCCTGATCCTTGTTTACACGGCGTTATTTGGACAAACTAGTGAACATGTACATAACTTGTTTTGACAGCTCTCGTTATTTTGACGTCAAACCAAAGATCCGTTAGGGGTAGGGTTGTTTTAGGGTAAGGGTTAGTGTCAGGGTTAGGGGTAGGGTTAGGGTTTGGTTTACCCTTAGAACATTTGAAAGTACTTTATAAATGGGACGAAACCATTGTCAACACAAGGTAATGTGGCGTTTCAAGAAAGTCATAATAACGCCATCAAAACAAGTGTGTTTGTGCATGTGTGTAAGCGTGTATTTATGGCGAAATGGGATTTTCAATCTTTTAACACTCTTGTAAAATGGGGTCCTCTGAAAAAAAATGGGTAGGGGGTGGAGGAGTGGGGGGGGGGGTGCCATTTGGGAACCCAATTTTGATTGCTTGGAAATTGTAAGAAAATACTGCAGGATACTTCAGCATGCGCATTACAGAATGTGAATTGAACATCTTTTGAACCCTTCCATTCCTCATCAGCTATTGAGTAAGCGTTTTCCAGAACCCCATTGTGCTAGGTTGAGGTAACCATTTCATCAAAGTACCTATTCTGCCATGAATACACGCTGTGTGTGCGTGTGTGTATGTGTAGATGTGTGTGTATGTGAGCGAGAGAGAGAGAGAGGGGGGGAGGGAGGTACGCGCAAGGAGGGTGTCTTCTTTGTTTTATATTCTGTTGCATGCTTTTAAAGTCATTCTTTGCTTGCAACTCGTTAATTTAACTTTTATTTGTTTATTTGAGTGATGATCTCTTCGCCTGTCCAAGTTCCTTGATGAGGTCATAAGGATTTGTTGAAAAAATTTTTTTTAAAGAACTGATTATCCATGCTTTAAAAAAAACATGCTCAAGGCGCACTGAAGAAGTGATAAAGACAGTGAAACCTATTGAAACATACGTTATGAGGCACTGTGGTCTAATGGTAGTGCTTCGGCTTGTGGATCTGAAGGTCCCGGGTTCGAGCCCTGTCCGGGCCATTGTTTTGTGTCCCTGGGAAAGACACTTTACTCCTGTTTTCCTACTCCTTCGGATGAGAGTATAAACCGAGGTCTAGTCTGTGTGTCGCATACATTCCATCATATCGGACTTTAAAGATCCTGACGCTCATGTCCTAGACGGGTGAGTGCCGGTAACAAGCACACACCCAGCATGCACTTGGTCCTTCTCCCCCATCCCTGGCTGCCCAGGATTGTGCTCATTTGTCCGGGCGTCAGACCATGCGCCCAAAGGCTGCGGGTAGGCGTCTCGGGCGGTTTGAGTTAGATCCTGTATCGGCCAGCGCCTTGATCCTTAGGCTAAGGCGCCTTACAAAGGACGAACATTATTATTATTATGAGAGAGAATGAGAACCTGCCTTTGTATTTTGGGAGTATTTTGGTGTTTGTGTTACTT
The DNA here is from genome assembly GCA_036898135.1 of Oncomelania hupensis. Lineage (NCBI taxonomy): Eukaryota > Metazoa > Mollusca > Gastropoda > Littorinimorpha > Pomatiopsidae > Oncomelania > Oncomelania hupensis. Next base: position 45,570,849 of record CM072520.1, read on the forward strand.
GTCATTCTTTGTTCAGATGGTTACACTACGATCTCATGATAATGATGGACCATACGCGTGCATCTGACAAAATACAGTGATTCGATATATTAGCACATATTTCATCACAACAGCGACTTTTGTGTGAGATTATTTTTAGCCACCATTCGCCTCCATTTTGTAAGCAGGAAATCTTTCAAAATCATTGGTGCCCTCAATATTTGATCATAGGTTTTTGACAAACCGGTCCGCCAAATTGTTGTTAAAGTCCATGGAAGATAGATAGATAGATAGATAGATAGATAGATAGATAGATAGATAGATAGATAGATAGATAGATAGATAGATAGATAGATAGATAGATAGATAGATAGATAGATAGATAGATAGATAGATAGATAGATAGATAGATAGATAGATAGATAGATAGATAGATAGATAGATAGATAGATAGATAGATAGATAGATAGATAGATAGATAGATAGATAGATAGATAGATAGATAGATAGATAGATAGATAGATAGATAGATAGATAGATAGATAGATAGATAGATAGATAGATAGATAGATAGATAGATAGATAGATAGATAGATAGATAGATAGATAGATAGATAGATAGATAGATAGATAGATAGATAGATAGATAGATAGATAGATAGATAGATAGATAGATAGATAGATAGATAGATAGATAGATAGATAGATAGATAGATAGATAGATAGATAGATAGATAGATAGATAGATAGATAGATAGATAGATAGATAGATAGATAGATAGATAGATAGATAGATAGATAGATAGATAGATAGATAGATAGATAGATAGATAGATAGATAGATAGATAGATAGATAGATAGATAGATAGATAGATAGATAGATATCATTTGGCAAATGATGATAATAAAATCTTCTTGTATATTGTATGTTGAGTGTCGAGAGCTTTACTATGGGAAATAGAGTTGCATATATCTAACGAATACCTACAAAAGTAAGGAGTTGAACATTTGTAGGGTAAACAGTGTTAATCTTCAGGAAGAAAAAGTAACGATACTGATTACGAGAAAGTTGTCAATGACTGAGATGAAGGGTGCAATCGGATTAGTGCTGATTGCAATGTCTGTTTGCTTACTCCACGTATCTTGCGACCAGCCCTGTAAGTTCAATGGTTGTTGTTGTTATTGTTGTTGTTATTGTTGTTGTTATTGTTGTTGTTGTTGTTGTTGTTGTTGTTCTTCTTCTTCTTCTTCTTCTTCTTCTTCTTCTTCTTCTTCTTCTTCTTCTTCTTCTGCTTCTTCTTCTTTTTCTTCTTCTTCTACCCTTACTGCTACTACTTCTTCTACTACTACTACTTCTTTTTCTTCTTCTACAACAACAACAACTACTACTACTATTACTTCTTCTTCTCCTTCTTCTCCTTCTTCTTCTTCTTTTTCTTCTACTACTTCTACTACCACCACCACCACCACCACCACCACTACTTCTACTACTACTACTACTACTACTACTACTACTACTACTACTACTACTACTACTTCGTCTTCTCGTTCTTCTTCTTTTACTACTACTACTACTACTACTACTACTACTACTACTACTACTACTACTACTACTACTACTACTACTACTACTACTTCTTCTCCTTTTTCTTCTCCTTTTTCTTCTTCTCCTTCTTCTTCATCTTCTTCTTCTACTAATAGTTCTTCTTCTTCTTCTCCTCCTCCTTCTTCTTCTTCTTCCCCCCCCCTCTCTCTCTCTCTCTCTCTCTGTTTCTTTCTGTCTTCCACATTTTCTCTATTTCTGTCTTTTTTTGTCTGTCTGTCTCTCTATGTCTCCCTTCCTCTCTCTTTCTGTATCTATCAGCCTTTGTCTATTTCTGTCTTTGTCTCGCTGTCTCTCTCTGTCATTGTCACTCTGTCTCTCTCTCGCTGTCTTTGTCTCTGTCTGTCTGTCTCTGCCCCCTCTCTCTGTCTCTCTCTATGTCTTTGTCTCACTCTGTCTGTATCTGTCTTTGTTTTTCTCTGTCGCTGTATTTGTCTCTCTCTGTCTGTCTCCGTCTTGGTCTCTCTCTCTGTCTTTGTCTCTCTCTCTGTCTTTGTCTCTCTCTGTCTCTCCCTGTCTTTGTCTCTTTTTCTGTCGGTCTTTATCTCTTTCTCTCCCTCTCTGTCTCTCTCTCTGTCTTTGTCTCTTTGTCTTTGTCTCTCTGTCTGTATCTCTATCTGTCTCTCTGTCGTTGTCACTCTTTATCTCCCTCTATTTCTGTCTGTCTGTCTCTGTCTCTGTTTGTCTCCGTCTCTCTCTCTCTCTCTCTCTCTCTCTCTCTCTCTCTCTCTCTCTCTCTCTCTCTCTCCTCTCTCCCTCTCTCTCTCCCTCTCTCTCTCTCTCTCTCTCTCCTTTATAGAGAGAGAGAGAGGGAGAGAGAGAGAGGGAGAGAGAGAGAGAAAGAGAGAGAGAGAGAAAGAGAGAGAGAGATGTAGATATTAATATTAATATCTGTTAAATTTGATGCCATTTATTGCCTTACCACAGGCGCGAAGATCAGTGTAGGGGAGGCAATTTCAGTCACAGGAAACGCCAACCGCATTACTCTCCCTTTCACCATTCTCACTGACGAATGTGAGCCTGAAAACTCGGTCAGTCTCGTCACTGTGGATGTCAGGACTGATCAACTACTTCCTGTTAATACAGGTTTGTACTGTCATTAATATCATTGTTTATAGCAATAATAATAATAATAATAATAATAATAATAATAATAATAATAATAATATTATTATTATTATTATTATTATTATTATTATTATTATTATTATTATTATTATTATTATTATTATTATTATTAATATTATTATTATTATTATTATTATTATTATTATTATTATTATTATTATTATTATTATTTTTTATTTTTTATTTTTTTTTATTTTATTATAAACAACTCGTCGACGTTAGCATCGTCAGCAGCTACGACGACGTTCAGATTTTGATTACAGTTGCACGGTATTTTACTTTTATATGTGTGTGCGTGTGTGCGTATGTGTGGGTGTGTGCGTGTGTGCATGTATGTGTGTGCGTGTGTTCTCGTGTGTGGCCACATCGTATGATTCTTTCATAAACATCTGCTATCACCAGAAATGTCAGAAGTACATGCCTTTGTGTAATATCTAAACGATGCAGGATTCCGAACAAAAATCCTAGTTTTGGTGGTTAGTTCTGTAGGGCTAGTGCACAAGAAGCTTTTGTCTGGACTGCAGCTCATTGGACAATCGTGTCGACAGAGTAAAAGTCTGGCCAGATACCTATCAACCAGTGTCATCATCGGCTCTGTCAGATACCTATTAACCAGTGTCATCACCGGTTCTGTCTGATACCTATCAACCGGTGTCATCATCGGTTCTGTCAGATACCTATCAACCGGTGTCATCATCGGTTCTGTCAGATACCTATCAACCGGTGTCATCATCGGTTCTGTCAGATACCTATCAACTAGTGTCATCATCGGCTCTGTCAGATACCTATCAACCAGTGTCATCATCGGATCTGTCAGATACCTATCCACCAGTGTCATTACCGGCTATGTTAGATACCTATTAACCAGTGTCATCATCGGATCTGTCAGATACCTATCAACCAGTGTCATCATCGGCTGTTTCAGATACCTATCAACCAGTGTCATCATCGGCTCTGTCAGATGCCTATCAACCAGTGTCATCACCGGCTCTGACTGATACCTATCAACCAGTGTCATCACCGGCTCTGTCAGATACATATCAACTAGTGTCATCATCGGATCTGTCAGATACCTATCAACCAGTGTCATCACCGGCTCTGTCAGATACCTATCAACCAGTGTCATCATCGGATCTGTCAGATACCTATCAACCAGTGTCATCATCGGCTCTGACTGATACCTATCAACCAGTGTCATCACCGTCTCTGACTGATACCTATCAACCAGTGTTATGACCGGCTCTGACTGATACCTATCAACCAGTATCATCACCGGCTCTGACGGATACCTATCAACCAGTGTCATCACCGGCTCTGTCAGATACCTATGAACCAGTATCATCATCGTCTCTGACTGATACCTATCAACCAGTGTCATCATCGGCTCTGACTGATACCTATCAACCAGTGTCATCATGGGCTCTGACTGATACCTATCAACCAGTGTCATCACCGGCTCTGACTGATACCTATTAACCAGTGTCATCACCGGCTCTGCAACATCGAAACCTTCCCCCCTTTCGTTGACAGTGCTGCAGTGGAGGCCTGTCTTTTTAACATACAGTACACGTTGAACACTAAACTGAACGACAGCCACATCAGAGGTAGACTACAGTGACTGCAGTGTAAAAGCTTGATGACACTGTAAAGCCTACAGTGACTGCAGTGTAAAAGCTTGATGACACTGTAAAGTCTACTACCTTCAGGAAAACAGTGGGCGGTGTTAGCCTATCAACCACCCAAACAGAGACTGTACCGCACGGGATGAATGGGTGTACATACTACCAAACCTTCTGTCAGGCTAAGAATAATAGAGTCAGGATAATAGAAGTGTTGATGTTGTATCTTCATACATATCTATAGAAAAGTCAATCTGTGCAGATCATCAAAGACATTTTTCTCATTGCATAGTTATATGATGACATCGGTATTAATTAATTTGTTTTGCTACTTAGCATAATTTGTTTTAAAATGTAATTGTTCTTCCAATGGCTATTATGTGTGTGTGGTTGTGTGTGTGGGTGTGTGTGTGTGTTGGGGAGGATTTGAACAATAGTATGTAATTAAAATCAAATAATAGGGATTTTATTTGTAATTATAAATTCCTGTTATATTTTTACTTGTTCCCATATATCAATCCAGTTGATTAGTGCATGATAGGTGTATTTTACATACATTTCAAGCAGAGTTGAAACTGTATTGAGGGAGAAACTGCTGCTGGTGTAAAATGATTAGCGTTTAGAATAATGACTTCCGTGTACGAGCAAAATGCCTTGATTCTGGTTGTGTTCATTATTTTCTCAAAATATGGTGATGCCTCTTTGTGTTTATAATGTGCATCAAAGAACATGAATAAATTAGCAAAAATGTGTGTGTGTGTGTGTGTGTGTGGGTGTGTGTGTAGTTGTGAAACGTCACATTTGGGGAACGGAATTTGCCTTTTGTAGTACTAAATGAGGTAATTTTGTCGTTCCCCATTTGTCTGGCGTTCCCCATTTGTTCTAAGTACATGGCAGTGTAGTTGTAGTGCATGTGCACTACAACTACACTGCTGGCAGTATACTTTAAGTGCATGTGCACTACAACTACACTTCACGAAGTGCAGTTGTAATGCATGTGCACTACAACTACACTTCACGAAGTGCAGTTGTAGTGCATGTGCACTTAAAGTTCACTTGGCCAAGTGAAGTTGTAGTGCACATGCACTACAACTGCACTTCGTGAAGTGTACTTGTAGTGCATCTTCCAGACGGGTAGGCTAAGGAACTTTCCTCGACGATTAGGGTAAGGCAGTGCCTCGACGATTAGGGTAAGGCAGTGCCTCAAAAGGGTTAGGGTCAGGGCTAGTTGCAGCGCTGCAACTAGCCCTGACCCTAACCCTTTTCTTGAAGGGGTGCCTTACCCTAATCGTCGAGGCACTGCCTTACCCTAATCGTCGAGGAAAGTTCCTTATCCTAGCTGTGTTTTTGAACAAACTTGACCTACTTCGTCCCTTATAGGCGAGGAATTAGGTCAAAGTTTTTGCGAAAAGGGTGCTTTTTGGAAGAAACTTGACCTATTTCGTCTCTAATAGGCGAGGAATTAGGTCAAACTTCTTGCGAAAAGGTGTCTTTTTTGAAGAAACTTGACCTAATTCGCCGCCTAAGGGCCGCGAAGTAGCTGAAATTACCCAATTTGTACCTCGTACACGCATGTGTGTGTCGGTGTGTGTGTGTGGGTGTGTGTGTGTGGGGGGGGGGTGTGGGGGGGGGGTGTTTGTGCGTGAGGAAGAGAGCGTGCGCCGTCGCTTTTATGTTTATATTCGTGTGTGCTGATTAAATATGAACAAAAGCTTCTAATATACATGTATTAACTTTGGGGAGGTGGGTGCGCCTTTAGAAAAACAATGTGTAAAGTGGTCGTTGACACAAATCTTTCTTCTCTATAGTCTTATTTCTATTCCTCATTCCCTCAAATTGAAGAAATCGATACATAAAAGGATAAATGTAATTCGCATCTTAACACATCTTACGAAATATTGTCATATTTCGATCAGAACAGAGGGAGAAGGGGGAGGAGGGAGGGAGGGAGGGTGAGAATTGTCAAATTTCGATCGGAAGAGAGAGAGAGGGGGGGGGGACCGACAGACAAACAGACACAGAGCACTTCGATCACACAGCGGGCTCGAGAATATTGTCCGATCTCGATGTGACCATTTTCTGTATTTCACGCCAAGAAGCGAATATCGTATTATAAATTAATATCTTTGTTTCTTTATTCGTCGTATCTTCTTTTATCCGTCAGTGTGTCAGTTCCTGTATACTTTGCCTTCGGAGTACCGCTGTACTGCCACCCCGCTTTGCCTGTGTGCCGCCGACCCAGCAAAGAAATCGTACACCTACAACGTGACCAGGACCATCGCTCAAAAAGAGGAACAGTGGAACATCATCGCCCGCTTGAAAGATCAACGCAAGACGTATGCAAACGTCATCGTCAGGGTCAGGGGTAAGGCTACAGGAGAGAGAGAAAGAGAGACAGACAGACAGACTGACTGACTGACGGACGGACGGACGGACGGACAGAAACACGGACAGAAAAAGAACCATTGTAAAACTAGTCTGTAATTTGTTTTTTTGTTTGTTTCTGTGTCCAGCTTTTCTTGACTTGTCTAGAAATATAATAAGCATGTTGCTGTACAATCTAATTAAAAAAAAAATCTCTGTGTTTTCTTGTTCAAGAACCTTCAACAACAACAACTACTACTACTACAACAGCAACTACGACCACCACCTCCACCACAAGATCTAGCACCACGACCAGCATCAGAAGCGAGAAGATGACGACAACGTCCTTCACGGCACCCATCAAACCGGTTCCTGTGTTGGAAGGTTGTTTGATTGTCTGACTCCCAAGCTGTAAAGCTCTTGAACTATTGTTTTTGGCTTTGTCCGTCCGTCCAAAGGCGTCCGGCGTCCGTCCGGAGGTGACATTTGCGCACTGGTCTCTGAAACCAATGGACGGATTTTTTCTAAGACTAGAATTTTTAAAATATATATTTGTTTTTAAATGTGCGAATGTATTTATTTCCCTATTTATCCATTTATTTATTCAATCGATCTTATAGCGCTTTTCCAGCCCAGCCCAAGAGGTGCTCAAGGCGATGGCCTATACATGATCCATCTCAAGCCACCCGAAGCGGCCACTTGCAGACTTTGGGCGCATGGTCTTACGCTCAGAACACTGAGCACAATCCTGGGCGACCGAGTATGAGGGGATGGGGGAGGGGTAGGAAGGGAGGAGAGACCTAGTGCCTGTTTATGTAGCCGGCACTTACCCACCTAGGACATGAGCGTCGGAACCTTTTGAAGTCAATGCGATGGACGGGGCGTGCGTGCAGATTATGTGTATATGCTCATCCGAGGAAGTGTTGAGACTTGGGACACAACAGTGCAAACATTGTTAACGTGCACCTGACGTCAAGATCAAACTTACCGAGGCACTGTGGTCTAATGGTAGTGCGCTCGGCTTGCGGATCTGAAGGTCCCGGGTTCGAGTCCTGGCCGGGCCATTGTGTTGTGTCCCTGGGAAAGACACTTTACTCCTGTTTTCCTACTCCTTCGAATGAGAGTATAAACCGAGGTCTAGTCTGTGTGTCGCATACATTCCATCATCACGGACTTTAAAGATCCTGACGCTCATGTCCTAGACGGGTGAGTGCCGGTAACAAGAACACACCCAGCATGCATCGGGCGGTTTGAGTTAGATCCTGTATCGGCCAGCGCCTTGATCCTTAGGCTAAAGCGCCTTACAAATGACGAACATTATTATTATAAACTTGCGCAACAACATGATTTGGCTTACGCACGACCATGCTTAAAGAGGATTGTTTGCGCTTATAATTATATTTACATTTTTGGGATGGGATGGGGTGGGGTGGGGTATGGGACTCGATATTTGCGAAAATCTAATCTAAACTTTGTGTCCGACCGTTGACAAGGTCGTCTGCTATTTAAAAAAAAAATGCTGACGTGTAGAGCTAAGGGGCAGAACTCTGACACAGGTCATGGTCGAGGCTCCCAAGTAGCGCCTCAGCTATCAGATTTTCAATGATAAACTACCAAAATAAAATAAAATTTAACATAAAATAAAATAAAATAACACGTATTAATGTAAAATAGAATAACACGTATTGATGTAAAGTATTGATCCACTTGTGTGACTTCCCCCACTACCCCACCCGTCTCCCACGCATTTGTAGTCACTATTTTAACATAATTGTTCAGTATTGTTTATTTCATGCAGAAAATATCTCAAGTTTGACTATTCTCCCTGACCCAATGGCGTCATCGATCGCTGCTTCCAATCCGACAGAGGAAACTGTCTCAGGTAAAAACGATTTTTCGTTTTTAATTTACTCTTTGTTCCTAGATATAAAAAAAAAACACTTTAGAATTCTTCTAAAGGAAATGAAACCAGAGAGTCAACTAAAGTATTTCTTTCTAACACTAACTCACTCCATCATCATCATAATCAGCCTCATCATCATCATCATCATCATCATCATCATCATCATCATCATCATCATCATCATCATCATCATCATCATCATCAACATCGTCGTCGTCGTCGTTGTCGTCATCATCATCATCGTCGTGGAGTCGTCATCATCATTATCAACCTCCTCCTCCTCATCATCATCAATATTATAGTCGTCGTCCTTTTCCTCCTCCGCTTCCTTCTCCTCCTCCTCCTCCTCCTCATCATCATCATCGTCGTCGTTTTCGTCGACCTCGTCACTACCATAACCTTACTCTGTATTGTTGCCGTCGTCGTGGCAGCAACCACAGCCACTATTTGTCTCCTCTTTCTTTGATGTTGTCCCTTCCTCACCGCCTCCCCTCCACACATCAGTCTTCATCTCCGCCACCACCACCACCCAAAAAAAAAAAATTTAAAAATAATAATAATCATCCCCCATTTTCTTTCTTCTTTTGTCCTAGGCCAGGAGAAAGAGATGACGCAAAATGCCGCGATGAGAGAGGCTGTTCACGTCATCGTCGTCATCATCGCATCTATCATCGCTTTTGTCGTTTTCATCTGCTAATTGACCGCATGTTGTCTGTCGTCAATGATGGATGGATACCCGTCATGATTCCATCCATCAAGTTCTTTCGCACGTATCGGTGCATGCGTGCCCCATTAAGCATGATAAGCGTAGGGAGAACCGGTTTAATACTTATTAGCGTCGCTCGACATGATGGTTGAAAAAGTAACTTCTTTAGTTTAAAGAAATGCCTTAACTTTCGTAAATGATACCGCATTTAAATGAAACGAAGTGTAGTGTGATACATCCTTACAGTGGTCGAATGTGACTACTGCTGATCTTTTATTTGCTCTCACAAGGACTAGAGGAGCTTATTATAAGCCTGTCGTCTGCCGCATTGCTTGAGCGAACTATTGCTGACATTAGACCACTATAGACCCGCTCTCGCCACAGTACAATAAAATCAGAGCTAGTGATAACATGCCACCACTGTAAAGATTACAATACTTTGGTGTTTTAAGCAACTGCATTGCTACTTACAAAAGCTGTAAGCAATGTTCCATGGGAATTTACTGTTCAATCACCTCTCTATAGTTACGTTTGTAATTAGCCCAGTAGAAAGGCGACAATGATGTGGCCTACTGGCGCATTTTCCTAGCCGTGTAACCAAATGTAAGATCGAGGCTTTTAATTTCCTTTAAGCCAAACCATTTAAAGAATAAGCACCATCTGGAAGTCGCCGTTATCATCGTCATCATCAGCAACAGCCGCATCATCATCATCATCATCATCATCATCATCATCATCATCATCATCATCATCATCATCATCATCAACATCATCATCATCATCATCATCATCATCATCATCATCATCAACATCATCATCATCATCATCATCATCATCATCATCATCATCATCACGCATCATCACTATCGTTGTTGTTGTCGTCTTGCTTTTTTTTTCTCTCTCCTCTTCGTCCTCCATCGCCCCTCTCCGCTTCCTCTTCTTCATCATCCTCTTCATTACCATCATCATCATCATCATCATCACCATCATCATCATCACCATCATCATCATCATCATCACCATCATCATCATCATTATCATCATCATCATCATCATTATCATCATCATCACCATCACCATCATCAACACCACCATCATCATCATCATCATCACCATCATCATCATCATCATCATCATCATCATCATCATCACTACCATCACCATCACCACCAATAGCGCCACCTCAGCCTACTGAATAGATGAGTTTTTATCTGTTCTTCTCTCTTACAGACTTGAGGAAGATTCTCGCGCCGATGAAGAACTACATCGTCATCGTCGTCAGCCTGTCTGTCGTTGTCCTCATCGCTGTTATCACTCTCATTGTCGTTTGCTGCTTGAAGAGACTGCTTCGTAGGCGGCAGTTTTATATGTAGCACGGGTCCCCAATCCAAACCCCCCAACTCCGAATAAACTGGCTGAGTTGAATGTACTTTGTTATTATGCGATAGTCCAGCCATAGGGTCAGAACGCGAAAGTTGGGCGTCTTTAGTGAGTCCTCGATAGTGTCCAGATACATGTAACATAGATATGATACGAGAGGCTGTGTTGTATTTACCGCTGTGCTATCGATGACCCAATTTGTGTAATGCTCATGTGGCCAAACTCAAGCGAATCTGACGAACGTCAGCCGATTGTGTGGTACGATTCCTTTGAAAACCTGATCGATCGCGGACGCCGTATGTTAATTTTTTTTTTGTTGGTAATTATTTTATTTAGTAACAATCTCATTTTATTTAGTAAGTATTGTATTTATGAGGAGGCACTGTGGTCTAATGGTAGTGCTTCGGCTTGAGGATCTGAAGGTCCCGGGTTCGAGCCCTGGCCGGGCCATTGTGTTGTGTCCCTGGGAAAGACACTTTACTCCTGTTTTCCTACTCCTTCGGATGAGAGTATAAACCGAGGTCTAGTCTGTGTGTAGCATACATTCCATCATAACGGACTTTAAAGATCCTGACGCTCATGTCCTAGACGGGTGAGTGCCGGTAACAAGAACACACCCAGCATGCACTTGGTCCTTCTCCCCCATCCCTGGCTGCCCAGGATTGTGCTCAGTTGTCCGGGCGTCAGACCATGCGCCAAAGGCTGCGGGTGGGCGTCTCGGACGGTTTGAGTTAGATCCTGTATCGGCCAGCGCCTTGATCCTTAGGCTAAGGCGCCTTATAAATGACGAACATTATTATTATTATTACATATTTTATGTAGTAATATATTACAAAGTAAGCTTTACCACTTTTTGTGTGAGTGTGTCTGTAACCTAATAGTACCTAGGTTTCCTAATATTGTAAAAGAAAAAACGATGACGTTAAAAGAAACAACTATGAGACTTTTTATTTGAAAGATTATTCGATGGTTGATGCTTTGGCAAAATGTGTGTTAACACTACCGATATCGACTGAAATACGATATTCCGAAAATCTGTTAGGATTGTTGTGATTACATGTTAGATGTGATACGTGTGTGCACCCTAACTTATATTGTCTGAAATCATTATGGTGAAGATGTTAAATTTAAGGAACTAAAACTTCTGTTTTAATTTAAAGACGGGGGCCAGAGGAAGGTGAAAAGTGGGTATGGAATCGCCAGTAAAATAGTGCACTTACCACAATTTTGTATCTAGTTAGCTTAACGCCAGTATAATTGTAGGCTAATCTAGTCTACTTCATTCCCTACCTTACCTTTCCAGCAGATGTTCTTGTAGTGTATAATGCACGAACAAGAAACAAGACATTATCAATATGGAAACTTTGGAACTTTGTCCTTTAATTTCAAAACATAAGGTTTTAACTAACTATAACAACCCAAGGCCATACGCCCAGGGGGCTTTTTAGCCAAAGGGGAAAACTGGAGGTGGAGGATTGGGAAAATACATAAAACAAACCTGAATGACAATATAAAACACCCTTCTTGTTATGAAAGCACATGCACAGGCTATCTAGCAATAACAATATTAAACACAAGCACACGAGAGATGGATACAATTTACAATTTCCGTTTACACCCCAATATTGCAAAATACCTAGATTGTTCCATTAGGAAATAGCCATAATTCAATACTTAGTCACCATCCCAATGCATTATCATTTACGCCGATAACATGTGTCATTCTTATTTTATTACTTATCAACTAACACACACAACAACAACACCAACACTGTTTAAAATTAGGGCAAGTATGACAAAATCCAAAAAGGAAGGACGAGAAAGTAAACTCATATTTGCTGAAAAATGCATGTGAAAGAATAAAAGTCAGCGAGATTTTAAAAAAAAAGTATTATTTATATAATGAAAAGACAATGTTAACATAGCCGCTGAAATACAGTAACCTTTTTTATGTGACTTTTGAGTTCACTAGCTGTCGTAATTTAAAGACGTTTGGATGACGCCAGACATATTGAGACCAACAAGAAGTTGTGCCTGTTTTCAGTAAAGGATTAGGACAATGAAATAGATGGTGGAACGGAACTTATCTTTTCTTACATAATTAATTTTGAATGCCTTGATATGAGACTTTCATGTTAAGACCTTTGAACACAATGCAGTGTCAGTCAGTGCTTCATTTGTTATAGTGACATGTGTGTTATAATAGCCCGTAGTGTACAGTTCACATCAGCAGCATCATCGTCACCATCATCGTCGTCGTCGCCGTCATCGTTGTCATTGTCATTCCCATCATTATCATCGTCGTCATCATCATCTTCATCATCATCTTTATCGTAGTCGTTCCCGTCATCATCATCATCGTCATCATAGTCGTCTTGGTCATTGTCGTCGTGTTCCCATCATCATCATCATCATCATCATCATCATCATCATCATCATCATCATCATCATCATCATCATCATCATCAACATCGTGAACTAGTTATTATTATTATTGTTGTTGTTATTATTATTATTATTATTATTATTATTATTATTATTATTATTATTATTATTATTATTATTATTATTATTATTATTATTATTATTATTATTATTGTTAGCCTATTATTTTATGACATATTGCCGAAGATCTTCGGCAGTGATATTTCATTTCTATTTACCAATCCTGCAATTTGTTTGGTTTGATCTAAGCATTTACTATACAATTATGTATACTTTTCTTTAATGTTAACACCATTTTTTTAAAATCATTACGCAATCAGTAAAGATCACGTATCCGAAAATCTATTACAGTGTTCAGAGTTTCCATTATGTATTAGTCTGTGTGCGTAAGAGTGTCTGTGTGTGTGAGAGAGAGAGAGTGACTGTGTGTGTGAGAGTGTGTGTGTGCTAATAATCTGTGTGTGTGAGAGTGTCTGTGTGAGAGAGAGAGTGTCTGGGTGTGTGAGAGAGTGTCCGTGTGTGTGTGAGAGTGTCTGTGTGAGAGTGTCTGTGTGAGAGAGTCTGTGTGTGTGAGACAGTGTCTGTGTGTGAGAGAGTCTGTGTGTGAGAGGGAGAGTGTATGTGTGTGTGCGTCTATCTGTCTGCCTGTCTGTCTGTTTGCAGATGTGATCCCACGACCCAAGAGATCTAACAAAGTTTGCATCGCTGTCGTCGTGGCTGTCATCGCACTTACCATCGTCGCCATCATCGTTTGTATCTTGTGCTGCACCAAGCGGTGTCTGTGCAAAGGTCGCTGCTGTCGCTATTTAAAGGAGTCGACTTGTTGACTGAATGAATGGCTGGTTTGTTCACTGGTTAATTTGTTAGGGTTATTGCGTTGCAAGCGGCTTGGATTTATCGCTCTATGCACAAACACCTTAAATTATTGAATCGTAATTAAACAATATAATACAACAATACAATACAACAATACAATACAACCATACAATACAATCATACAACAATACAATACAATACAATACAAATGTATTACCCCAAAAGGAATTCCAGCAGGCTTTGAATGGCATTTTAAATTGGTTTAGTACATTAAGACTAACCAATACTTCGCTTTCATCCACATCACACTCATCGTAAACATGTTTAATGTTTAAAACATTATTCCAACTCTGTCCCACTCTCTCTCCCACACACACCAACGTACGATGTGATTGAGTCCAATAATTGCAGACGGGTTTATGAGGATTTTTGTACGAAATTATTTATAATTAACAGTTGTTTTAGCCCACACCCTTCAAAAGGGGCAGGTAAATAAGATATTCACGTGCGTACGCACACTGTATTCAAACACAAACACACACACACCCACACAATCACACACACACACACACACACACACCTAAACGTTAGCATCCACACAGACATGCATGCGAACACAGGCATACACTCACACGACCGCACGCGCGCCTCACACGCACACACACACGGACGCACGCACACCACCACCACCAAGAAGGACGACCATCACCACCCACCTAGATATTCAAACTCATACAACACAAACTCTCTCTGTCCACCCTATCCTGTCTTCCTTCCCATTCCCCCTCCCCCCTCTTCTCTCTCCCTGTCTGTCTGTCTCTCTGTCTCTCTCTCCCCACCCCCACCCCTCTCACTATATATCTCTCTCTCTCTCTATCTCTCTCTCTCTCTCTCTCTCTCTCTCGCCACCTCTACAGCATTACAAATGTCTGATGTTGTCAACCTTTAGTGTTTGCGTTTCCATGGTAACTATAGTTCTTATCTTGTCTGGGAAGGCAGGGAAAGCCAGACCTGGCTGCTAGAGAGTGTCTGGTTGTCATGACAACCTTTCAGCCTGCAATGACTTTCTACAACTAGCTAGATGTTTGATTAACAATTGTATGTGATTTTCAATATTTTCAGTTTGTTATGTGAAATAGAGATAATTATAAATACTGAGTAGACTTGACATGACGTTCTTCCTTTTTTTTTATCTTCTCTTTTCCATTCAATTCTTTCTTTCTGTCATTCTTTCTTTCTTTCTTCCTTCCTTCCTTTCTTCATTTCTTTCTTCCTTTTTTTCGTTCTTTTTTTTTCTTCCTTTCTTTCTTTCTTTTCTTCTTTCTTTCTTTATTTTCTTCTTTCTTTCGTTCTTTATTCCTTTTTTTCTCCTTTTCCTTCTTCCTTTCTTTTTTTGCTGTTGTTCTTTGTCTTCCCTTCTACTATTTTTAATCATCATTATCATCATCATCATTATAATCATCATCATTATCATTATCATCATCAACATTCCAGTATCATCATCATCATCGTCGTCATCAACATTATCAGTATCATCATCATTATCATCACCATCATAATCATCAACAACAACAACAAACATCATCATCATCATCATCATCATCATCATCATTATCATCAACATTATCAGTATCATCATCACCATTTTCCTCTTCTTTTTCTTCTTCTTCTTCTTCTTCTTCTTCTTCTTCTTCTTCTTCTTCTTCTTCTTCTTTCTTTTTTTTCTTTCTTTCTTTTTTTCTTCTTTTTCTTCATCGTCAACTTCACCACCACCAACACCTCTACCACCACCACCACCATCATCATCCTCATCATCATCATCATCATCCTCATCATCATCATCATCATCATCATCATCATCATCATCATCATCATCATCAAACAACACCTTCTGACATTATACAGGGTGTTCCAAAAGTTTTGGGCACATTTTGAAATCGAATATTTCCGAAACTATTAAGGATATAAAAACGCATCTGGTAAATTCAGAAAGCTTGTAATCTCAATTTTTACATGGAATGTTCAAAGATGTTCAATGTGAGCACCATTGGTCACACGACACACATCAAGCCGATAGTCAAATTCTTGCCAAACGCGTCCCAGCATTTTCTGGTTGAGTGAACGCCATTAATGGGTCTGAAAAGAAATAAAACAATCAACAGCTTTACAAAAAACTTAATGTAATTAGCTTAAAATGGCACAACTTTTTATCTTACTACCATTCATAGTAATTGAGATATGGGGACTTCAAATGTGCCCAAGACTTTTGGAACACCCTGTATTTTTCTTTTTGGCTTGTTTTCTCTTTTCTCCCTTGAAAACGTTCTATGCTGAGACACCAATTGGTCGGTAGTATAATAATAATAATAATAATAATAATAATAATAATAATAATAATAATAATAATAATAATAATAATAATAATAATAATAATGCATACCTTTTATAAAGCGCATTTTCTAAAAATCAGCACAAAGCGCGTTTCAAAAGAAAAAGGAAATTAAAAACTCCAGAAACTTGTTGTTGTTGTTGTTGCATCAAGTTTTATTCATCAGATTAACATAAGTTGTACTGATACTCCAGAAACAAAAGTAGGACACTCTTTCACAATGAGGGAAACCCACAAAATGGATACATATTTAAAACTCACTCTCACACACACACCGCACACACACAATAAGAAGTAACCACACACACACACACACACACAAACACGCACACACCCACATACACAACGTGTATTCATGGCAAATTGGGGTTTTGGACGAAACGTTGATTTTATTATGTTTCTGCTTACAAACCACTCTAAACTCTTCAATAAATAAAATGTCGTTTATAAAAAAAAAATTTAAGCAGAATGAAATCAAAACAAAACAGGTTGCAATTTCTGGAAGTAAAACTTAATTTGCCACCCCGACCCTCGGCACAGCCTCCCGTATCTGAACACGCGAGCGTCTATGAGAACATCAGTTCAGTTCAGTGGTTAGAGTAACGTCCCCGTACACAGTGCGTATAGGGGACAATATGAGAACATCTCTCCCTCCCTTTGTTTTATACGCGATACGGGTGCCTGTGCCTCGAGGGGACGGACTCATTTCAAGCTATTTGTGCACGGCCTTGCATCTACAGTGTCAGTTTCACAGTTCGCATTCTAACCAATGGCGTCGCTCGTCAAGACAGCGGCGCTACGCCATCATGTGGCCTCGCTGTCACGGGCCACGCTGTAACTGACAACACGGGCAGGTGAAACTGACGCCTATAGTCTCGGGCCACGATCGATTTTAACAATCCCCGTAGGCAGAAGACTCGCTTAATATCCTATATTGACGCAGGTTGGACCGAAACAGCTGACATCCGGGCCTTGCACCGTTCTGGCAAAACTGGGTCGCAGGCATCAAGGCTAAGGCTAATACAGTTTAGCGGCGTGGAACACTTAGAATACTGTGCTTGGCACTGTTCAAGATGCCTGACGTGCGAAGGAGATGATTGCTTTTGGATTCCTTCATGCAGTTCTGGCTTGTTTAATATAAACTAGAGACTTCATTCAAGAAATCTTCCTGTAAGTTAATGATGTTTGTGCAGAACTATGTTGGGTTTACTCGTAACGGGAGAAGACACAACACGAAACTAAAGTGATAATTTATATTTTAAATCGGATAATATCACTGGAATAAAAAAAAAATATTTAAAAAAATGATTGGAGACAAAAACATTTTGTGCGGAATACAAGTAGTACTTGTATTGCCTAAAGAGAAGGGATTGGAGTTTAAAGTGGATCTCACCCATAGGTTTGAAACAAATTAATTGTAGTCACCTTTGTGCTATCTGTCAGTGAAAGTATTTTAACGATCATGACGGCCGACAACCGTCTATGTAACGAGACCCGAATATATATGGGTAAGAATTTAAGGCTATTGTTCTGGGAATACACTTGAACACACGACAGTTGTTTCTGATGCGTTAGAACCCCTTTAACTAATAATAGCATCAAAATCTTAGCGATAGCATTAACATGCATTATGTTGTTGGGTTGGGGCAAAACATTTTACGTCTAAAATGTTGTAGTAGCCAACTTTAAAGGGTAGTAAAAATGTTGTTAGCTCTACCGCGACATAAATCTTTAACAAAGGCAGGCCATCTTTATTTTATGACATAGTTCAAACATACATTTTATGCTGTGTGTTGAGAGTAGTGGATGCCGGCTTTCCCGCCCTCCCCCCGCCCTCACCTCCCCTCCCCCGCCCTCCTCGGTGCTTTCTCCCTTCCATCCTTTTGTAACGCGTCTCTATTATTTGCGTTATCTTGTGAGAGTTAATCTAAACTACTTAATTTCCTATTTGTACGGGGAACGGGCATGACAAACCAAATTAATATACAAGACATACAAAATAAAACCAGTCTCACTGCCGTTCACAAAGGGTTTGCCACGCGCTCAAATAAATCACAATAAACTATAGCTTATCTTCATTTATCCAATTTTAATAATCTAACTAGTATACATCATTCAAGCAACATAAAATTCTCATGCACATAAACTCTAACTAACAATACATAAGATGTTCAAATAAACTCATTTCATCTTACCTCATTTTCTTTCTCTTTTCCACTCTCCTTTCCTCCTTGGGGAAACCACTAATTCTTGCCCTAAAAATCAATCTTCACTCACTAACTAAATCACTGACTACTTACCATCTAATTCTGCACTCACACCAATTTCTAAGCATTGTACACCCTACACTTTATACTCTATATATATTCTACAACTACTATAAATTCTCTCCTGCTCTTAGACACATTATGAATTAAAACACTCTAAGGGCTACACCTAGACCAGATGGAGCAAAGTTGTTCTAGGTCTGTCAGAAGCAGGAGACCAGAGATAAGAGAGCGAATCCTTTGTCTGTTCTGGGTTAAATAGTACAAGTTTCCCAGGAAGCATTTCTCTACTTAAGGCGATGTCTTAATTCCTACGTCATTACACGTGACTGACCGCGCCCCATTACCTATCACGTGATCCAAACTAATAATGGTCTTGCCCACAAAGAATGTCTGAACATGTGTATGCGTCATTGTCTGTCTATGTAGACTATAAACTTTCCCGGCTAGTATTTACTGACCAAGCAAATGTGTATCGCACGTGCCAACGTTATACTAACACTTTGTACACCGGAGTCACTATTGTAACCAAGCTAGACTAAGCAATCTTTAATCATCCTTTACCACTATCTCATTCCCTTGTACAACTTTGTTCTCTAAGATTATAATTCATATCTTCCTTTCTTGTACAACTTTTCCCTCAAAGGTTATACTTTCTCTCTCTCTCTCTCTCTCTCTCTCTCTCTCTCTCAACTTGAGGGAGAAGATTCATCCGGTCTCTGCTATGCTGTATGTTTATGCTATTTAGAAGAGTGAAAACCTTTGAAAGCTGTACTAATTTAATTTAATAGTTCAATATTCATTGTTAGGTATTTTTGAACAAATGTTGGTTTAAATAGGCAGATAAACACTGCACTCGATTCTCCTTGAAAATGTTTATCAGGAAAACATAAAAAAGTGTTGATGATATATATATATATATATATATATATATATATATATATATATATATATATATATATATATATATATATATATATATATATATATATATATATATATATATATATATATTGTATATATATAGTGTATAGTATATATATTGTGTGTGTATTTTTATTATTTGTTTTTTAATTGTGAGTGTGTGTCTTGTCATTTCGGTGAAAAGACATGAAGTGAAACGAGTCTTTATTCTGTATTCTGTTTTTTCACTTGCTGTTTGTTTGTCTGTCTGAGCTATGCACGTTTACAGACAAGAACTAGAAGCTCATCAAAAGTTGTAGTTTTTTTAATCTGCTTCTGCATTAGCTTCGACGCAATTAATCTGGGAACAGACACAATTTTGACAGTCAACACTCAGCCCAAGAACAAGTTGCAACGTCATTAATATTTACTTTCTTGCCTCAAGCTAGTAGTGTTTTATGATTGGATACACCATTGCATAATTATAAACTCAGTTTAATTTATTGAATAGTAAACGTTAAAGGGTGTGTGAACAGAGAATGATAATATTTTACTACTGTCTTCCATTTATTTAGCATCTGTTTTCAACTAACATTCTGTGTAAATATTTGACGCAGGAGTAGACAAATCTGTGTAAAATATTAGTTATAAGTTGGGTGTGGTGAATTTTCAACAGGGCGTGTGTATTTAACCTGCCATACCAACTGATCAGATTTATTGTTTCTAATGCTTAGTTTGGATTCTATTGTTGATTCAGTGTAACGTTTCGTGGACGGCCTTAAATCAGACTTTTCAAAGACAAAAGGGTGGAGTGTTTAGCTGTCAAACATGTATTTGCGTGTTAAACTGCTTTTCTTTTATCCCCGCTTCTGCCGCTCGTGTAACAATAGGACTTTAAAACCTTGCAGTCTGCTTATGTCGGTCATTATAAAGTGTGGGTAATTGTTCAATAGTACTTCAAGATGACACACTTTGAGTCTTTTAACATTAACCATATGTGTTAAACCAATAACTACTAGAACAAGGGTTGGTCGCGTCTTGTACAGCCGCAGCACCATTACTGCTGGAACATCTTCGATCTCACTTTTTTTAAAGAATAGTGTAAATATGTAGACCTTTTCAACGCTTTGCCTGGAAAACACATCTGGTTGGGATGTGATGATATCTTGGAGAAGATACGATTACCTTAAAAGTGGATTAAGATTTATAGCTAGATGATGCGTTTAGCTATTTCTATTAGACGTTCTTTACCAAGATTGCTAAGCGATGTGAGAGATTAAATCATGGTGCTTGGTCACATAATAATTTATATTTGTTCTTGGGTTTCAAAGTATGAATGGCTCAAATAAGAAATGATTTTTGCTAGTCAGGCGACTAGTTTAATTTGTCTCAAGAGAAGAAGAGCTAGTATTCACACAACAAAACAAATAGAATGACACCAGTCGTATGTATGTGATTTCAAATTACATATATTCAAGACAACTTGTCCTATCCTATCCTATCCTGTCCCGTAACCCGAAGGTCGTAGGGGCACCACAGATGATCGATTAACCAGCGTACTCCATCTTTCTCTGTCCTCAGCAGCCCTGATGGCTTCGCTCAGTGTCAAACCAGTCCATTCTCGAATGGTGTCCTCCCACCTCTTTTTCGGTCTCCCTCATCTTCTACCTCCTTGCACAGTGCCTTGCAGAATAGTCTTTGCAAGGCCTGATGATCTGGTGACGTGGCCATACCATCGGAGCTTCCGTTTCTTCACCACTGTGAGCAGGTCATCGTGTTGTCCAATGGCTTGTGTGATGGTCTGTCCGACTTCGTCGTTGGTGATGTGTTGGGTATAGGAAATGCCCAGAAGTCTTCTGTAGCACCTCATCTCCATGCTTTGTATTCTTCGTTGGAGATCTGCTGTGAGAGTCCATGCTTCGCAAGCATATAGGAAGATGGAGATGACAAGGGAGCGCAGCAGTCTTACTTTGGAATGTAGACTAATGGTCCTGTCTTTCCAAATGGGCTTTAACCTTGTCAGGGCAGCAGTTGTTTGTGCGATCCTGGAGAGGACTTCCTGTCGGGATCCACTGTCTGATACAATGGCTACTAAATATTTGAAGCTATGCACTGTGTTGAGGGATTGGCCTTGGACTTTGATGTCCGTGTTGATGCCATTGTAACCAACTTGTAAAGGCTTTAATTACATGTAGGTAATAGGTAAAAGCGGTACAGGGTGCTGGGGAAGTTCTTTAGCAAAACGTCTTCATCATGTGCTACAGTTTATAAGTTAAGTGGTCTAATAGTGGCTTTTACATCAGTTGCGATTGGGAGGAGACTTAACTCTCGGTTTTGGTGAGTGCTTGAGTCTGGTGGTCACTCTGAGGGAGTCTGGTCACTCTCAGGATGATCGGGCGAGTCTGGTAGATACGGGGCCGGACGTGGTGAGGTAGATTCTAGTCGATCTCCTTCTTTCCACGGGAAAAATCGTTCGGGCGTTGACTCCACAGACCGTCCCTGAGCTGAGCTGTAAAATCCAGGACTTTGGCTACAATATTATATACTGCTGTGGTGTGACCTTTGCAAGGAGTCTACAGCATCAGACACCTGCCTATTTTCCATAAGCACACCACGATATCTGAGTAATATGCATAACATATCAGAAACAATAATCGGTTTCTTTAAATACATATAACATGAACATAATAATACATGGCAAGCAATATAATACGTAAATATACAAGTACTAGAAAACTAATAGTGCTAACTTACTTCAGATCTCTGGGAACCGTGAAGTTGTCTCTAGTCTCTCACTGGCTCGGTGATAGCTGAGGGCTTTTTACTCCAGTCTGCTCCTTGACACTCGTGGTCCTACGCTTTGTGTGTGACTGCGTGTTTATGTAATTGTGGATTATAGTCACATAACACCGGAGCATATAGGCGACTACTGGTCACGTTATTCTGACACCAGCGAACCAGTTGATGGTAAGGGGAAAATAATATGGTCACACCTTGGCCAATCCGGGATTCGAACCAGGTACCTTTCGATTATATTAGTAAGCTACTCTACCAACTGAGCTATTCGGCCCCACAACGCGCGTTTATCCCGGGTTGTACGGAGGATATTGCTGAATCTACGTAATCTCCGACCAATCATCTCGTTATCGCGAGTACTTAAATCTTTTTTCGGACGCCTTTGTTGCCTTTTCCCGCCTCTTGGACACTATCGTTTACTTGTTACGCGGTTCTACGTCTCAACTTCGAGAATCAAAGGAGAGATGCAGGGTAGAGTTAAGAGTGATACGACTCGCGTGGCTACTTAGCGGTCCAGTGACGCCGGTCTAAGTTACATTCTTTAGGGCGAGTCATCAGGAGTGAACATCTCAAGGAGGTAATTTTAATACCTGCGAACAATCCCTTAGAGAGCTGGTAAATTAACATCTGGTTTTGTTAAATACTATAGGTTTATCTCTAAATTAAGTTACATCTTTGTTGTCAACATTTATGATATTACACAAGACCCTAAATCTAGCAGTGACAGTTTTACTCGAAGGATGTCGTCATCACCTCCATCGTCATCGACGTCGTCGTCATCATCACCGTCGTCGTTGTCGTTGTCATCGGCATTATCATCATCACCAACCACCACCACCTTCGTCATCATCTACTTCTTGTTGTTATTGGTTTAAAACAAGAGAACAAGATAATTCAGACTGGAGGTGTGCAAGATCTCGTTGCATGGAGACGCACCAGAAAGGATCAATAGTCCGGACGTTTCATTAGGCCAGGACTATCTAAATAAGCTGATTATGATCCGCCAATATCCATGACTATTCGCCATTGACTTTGGACTTAGAATCTTTCCCCTAACTGCGACAGCCTCCATTGCATCCTACGATTGACCAATCGACTGAGAACAGACTGTAGCCTGTCGAAACGATGGAGCGGTGAATCAAGTGCGTTCTAATGGCCGTGCTCTCGCTTCGGATGTTACTTGTGGTTAAAAAGCCCTATTTCGAAGACTTTGTGTTCTTTTGGCAAAAATGGGGTTACCTTAACATTGGCATTGTTATTACAGTCAACAATGATGACGTGGCCTTTCGTCGCGCAAACCAACCGCTACACTTTAAACTTTCCATTTCCATTTTGACAGGGAGTGATTTTTTCCTGTTTTAACGGTACATCAATATTTTACAAGTTCTGTCTCTTACCGACTTAGTTAGCAGCTATTCTTAGCTCCAGAATGTTGGTTGGTTAAACCAACAGCTGTTGCCATCAATAGGCACAAAAACTACGAATTTATTCATTTTAAAACTAATTATTCTTTGGAAAGGGTTTTTTGTTTTGGGTAAGCTTTTTTTTTAGTTGGCAACACTCACTGTGAATGTTAAAAGGATCTGTCGATGGGGCTTTAGTCAAAGTAGGACCACAATTTCATCCTGTAATTGGTCCATCGATTGCAGACAACATTTGAGAGTCGGTCGGAGAGGAGAAGGGGAGAGGTGGTGAAAGATGGCGACGAATGAAGAGTGTTCTAATG
Source organism: Oncomelania hupensis (assembly GCA_036898135.1). NCBI lineage: Eukaryota > Metazoa > Mollusca > Gastropoda > Littorinimorpha > Pomatiopsidae > Oncomelania > Oncomelania hupensis. Next base: position 45,594,874 of record CM072520.1, read on the forward strand.
GCAGTGCTATATCATCTGATATTTTTTTTGTGTGTGCAAATAAGTGTGCAGTACTTTGCTGTACAAACAAACAATAAGTATTTGAATTTCATCCTTTGATAGGCCGGTACCACAGCAGCCAAAGAAGGGCTAAGAGGGAAAATTGGCGATTAATCCAGTGTAGGCTAGTATCGTGTCCTAATGACAAGGGTCTAGCTTTGGTGCAATAATGTTTTTGTTTAGGTAGGTGTGGAGTTAGAGCATAACATATCATCACTCATGTTGACTTAGTTCAAACAGCATATTGCGCCTATAGGCTACGCAGTACATAATCTATAGGTTTTGCTCGTTAAAGATACGGGTACCAGTGCAGCAAGCAGCCAACATCACGGGTGATTCACCCGTTAGTATAGTTTCACTAGTACATTTTTCAGGGAGTGTTCTTTTTCCTCGGAAGGCCAAGTTTTAGCAACGCACAGTTGTTGTTTTTTTGTTTTTTGTTTTTTTTGCCTCATCAGAAAGTTTTCAAGGTGCCAGTTTAATTCGTGAATATATCAAAATCGCGCCTGAGAAATTCGTTCCGTTTTACCAAAATAAAAATCCTCAAAAATTGATCACAGTGCAGAGAGTCGGGTTGTCACTTGTAGAAAGAGAGTGAGAGAGATAGCGTTTCCGAATAGTGGATGATCAAGTTGAAAGGAACTGATAATAACTCACGTCGTGTATGACGGCCTACTAGCGCCAAAACCGAGAGTTACCATTATCACGAGACAATTAAAATTATCACGTGTTCTGTGTAATTTACAGAGATACCGGTAATCCGCAGTGTTAATTAATAATTATCAGTATTTGCCATGCTTTCCTAGCGCCAAAACCTGATAATTACTAATATCATGTGATAATTTCAATTATCAAGAGTTATCACTGAAAATTATAAATATCAAGATGAGCATGCGCGGCCCGATGCGCGATGCGCATGCGCGGCAGCGGCACTGTTCCCAGCACGTCTGGGGTTTTGGCCCTAGTAAAGCGTGGCCAAAACTGAAAATTAGTAATTAACACTGTGAATTACCGGTATCTCTGTGAATTACACAGAACACGTGTTAATTACAATTATCACTGATACATGTAAGTTTTGCAGGTTTTGACGCTAGTAAGCCGCCTTACCAGAATTAAGCATGATCACGTGAAAATTATATTTATTAAGTGAAAATTTTAATTATTATGTGATAATTACAATTTTCAGTTTTGGCGCATTTCTAGGCGGATTGATAGAGCCAAAACTGAAAATTAACCATGATCACAAGAACATATTTGTAATTTTCAATGATAATTGTAATTATCTCTTGATAATTGTAATTATCCCATGATATTTGTAATTATCACATGATAATTGTAATTATCAGGTTTTGGCGCTAGTAGGCCGTCATAGTCGTTTTAACCAAGGTTTCCCGTTGTCACAGCTAACAGTATCATTCCTTTCTACGGCGTTTTCATGGCCTTCAAACTGCCTAGCCGAGATAAGCATAGGCTTACTTGCGTTCTCCCCTCTCCGCTATAGTGACTTGTGAGAGGTAAGTATACTCGGCGAGTCTCAGCTTTGCTGTTTATGCATGGCCTGGCGCGTCACTGCCAGCAGTAGTACTAGCACTAAACAACAGTCGTCTGCCGACATGACACGATGCAACACTACGCTACACTATCATCGATCGCTGGCTTTCTTTCTTCACAGGATGTATGTGACGAGCTTCGCTGCCGTGTGGATCGTTTCTCCAGTTCGCTACAGACAAAAGATAGGACTGGTGCCATCACGACCACTGAACCCTTTCCTACCTAGAAGCTCGATCACTCTTGATGGTGTGTTAGTGAGTGACTGTGTAGCTCCTTGAGCAGCTCTCTGAATAGTTACGTTCGTGCGCTGTATATTATAAGAACAGGTCATTTCGTTTAGGGAAGTCATATAGCTCCAGTATCACTTGTTTAGGTGAGACAACCTACCTGTGTCTTACGCGAACTTTCTTTTTTTGTGTGTGTCATTTGACTTTCGGGGTGTCGGATAGCGCAGTGGTTGAAGCACTCGCTACTGTGTCGCAAGTTAAGCACCGTCCAGTGCGGTTAGCCCTTGGATGGGTGACCGCAAACACGTGAAGCGACAAATAACAACGCCCCCAGTTGACTCAACTGTGACTGAGAACCTACTCTCTTAAGGGTGGGGAAGGTAAAGCAGCGAGGGAGAGAGATGGGCATCACCTTCATTACGCTGGCCCAACATAAGTGTGATCTCCAACATCACGCTCCCCTACGGCCACAAGGCTATGGGACTACCTTTACCTTTATTATTTGACTTTCGCTTTAAGAAAAGAAGAATGGCACAAACATGATTACCCGTAACCCACGGCTGTGTGGTTCTTCCGGTTCATAGAAGAAGGAAAGAAAAAAAATGAAAACGAAAAAAAACAAACAAGATGACGAGCCATTCAATTGTATTTCTAGACACTCGTCCGCCGAAAAAATATTTTCAAAAGTGTTGATTGTTGTTGTTGATGGGGAGGGGGGGGGAGGGAAGGATTAGATTGGAGGGGAGGGCGTTGTTAGTTTGAGCATTCCGACAACGTTTGCCAATGACATTATCAACAGTCGAGCGTGGTTGTATTGTGAGTGTGTGAGAAGCTTTTGCCATTAACCTAGTGAAATTCGCAACTGTTATTAACATTTGTTTTCTATTGAGATCACATTTGATTTTAATTAGCACTCAAGAGGTTGCACTATTCTACAATGGCATTTTGAAGTTAGCCTAATCAAGGCCTCTGTGTGTGAAATCTGTGTGTCGATCTCAGCTTTGAAATGACTGCTAACATTGCAGTACGGCGACATTTTCAACTGTCGTTGGGTCTTTTCACGTTCTCTTATTATTCTACTATTGAGCGTGTCTGCTGATGAGGAAAATTGCGCGAAGCGAACTGCGCCATTAACATTTAACCGAGACCAATAAGTAATGTTTTTTTTTATATAATTATACGTATCAGGGAATCAAGTGCAGCCGCAACGACTGACGTTTAAATGAATTAACAGCTCTCTGGAGTAAAGCAGTTTTGTTACGTGGAGATTGTGTATTAAGCGTGGAGAATTGCCTTGCATAATGTACGTGAAAGTGTTAAAACGGTGGCTAAGATGAGGACAATACAATCCGACATTGATCCGAATCAAAAGCACGAGGGAGATCTTTGGTGAATCGCCATTTCTTACGAGTATTTTAGGTGTTAGAGTTTTAGGTACTTAAGTTATTTTGAATTCTTCTATTCGATTGAAGTGGTTCTGGGCGTTATGCAGTGCGCGAGCTTAGCAGCATGTTTGTGTGTCTCTTGCAAAGCTAATTCTATCGTGACTTCAATATAGAGCGCTCCTTGCTTGACCTGTATGTTTGTGTGTCTCTTGCAAAGCTAATTCTATCGTGACTTCAATATAGAGCGCTCCTTGCTTGACCTGTATGTTTGTGTGTCTCTTGCAAAGCTAATTCTATCGTGACTTCAATATATAGAGCGCTTCTCGCTTGGCCTGTATGTTTGTGTGTCTCTTGCAAAGCTAATTCTATCGTGACTTCAATATAGAGCGCTCCTTGCTTGACCTGTATGTTTGTGTGTCTCTTGCAAAGCTAATTCTATCGTGACTTCAATATATAGAGCGCTTCTCGCTTGGCCTGTATGTTTGTGTGTCTCTTGCAAAGCTAATTCTATCGTGACTTCAATATATAGAGCGCTTCTCGCTTGGCCTGTATGTTTGTGTGTCTCTTGCAAAGCTAATTCTATCGTGACTTCAATGTAGAGCGCTTCTCGCTTGGCCTGTTTGTTGTGTGTCTCTTGCAAAGCTAATTCTATCGTGACTTCAATATATAGAGCGCTTCTCGCTTGGCCTGTATGTTTGTGTGTCTCTTGCAAAGCTAATTCTATCGTGACTTCAATATAGAGCGCTTCTCGCTTGGCCTGTATGTTTGTGGCTGCGCCTCAAGAGGCATTGTGAGCGGGGAAGCGTGCTATACCAGAAATTTCTTGTTTGCAGCATAAGCTTCGTGCACTCAGTTCACGCCACAAAGTCAAACGTGAAATACGATCACTTTAAAATCTATGTGAAACCATGTCGTTGCAGTCATAGATTACACTTTACTAGCAACGGTGTGAATTTTGCAATGGGCAGGTGAAGCTGCTGTTGTGTGTAGGAGAGTGTTGTATTGATTTTGTTTGGCATGAAAGTTTATATAACGGACTACTGTAATTATAGATAGCGCAGGGGTAATAACCGTGCACAGCAGTTGTTCTGTTATGCTTTCATTATTGCACTAACGCTGTGATTGTATTCATTGTTCTTTTTGCAGCGTCGGATTACAACGTGGGAAACCAAATGAGTCTCAGAATACCTGGAATGTCACACATTGTTGAAGCATGGTGCTACAGCCGATACCTGAGGAACAGCTTTATGAAAAACCAACCACCATGGCCAACGAACGTATTAGTTTGCTTGTGACGAGGGACCGTGATTGCATTTCTCCGAATGTTTTAAGCATGATACCTGGCGTGACGGAAACAATGCTGTGCCTAGGAGCGTGAGAAGAACTCGCATTTGTACTAAATTTTATACTGGATTGTTTCCGAAGAGGGGCTGTGATTTAAACTTCTCCGAATGTCGGCAATCATGCGCAGTATCGTTGACGGGGCAGTTCCATCACAACCGCCCCCTGTGCCTCCCCAGCGACCGCCCGTTCCTCCTTCCCACCCACACCCTCCGAGCATCGGACCCAGGACTTTCAACAGACACGACTCCGAGGGCCCGAGATATCGTGGTAATGTCACGGCTGGCAGTCGTAGTGACCTCATCGCCGGTCGCAGTGACGTCGCAACGGGTCATGGGTTGGTGTCGAAACATCGACGGAGCTCAGGAAGCGACTCGCAAGTTCTCCGACGGATCAACAGCCAGTCTGAAGGCAGTGTTAAAGACTTAGGAAATGACGTCATCTTGACCAAAGCCACCAAGGTCAGAGTGTCCAAGGTCAGGTCGGACCCTCTGGTTTCGATGAATCAGAACTCGACTCAGCACGCCACCGCTTCGCACAGCAACGTGGTCTACTACACGACAGCTAAACCCGCTCTAACCAACCATGCCATGCCATACCAAACTGCACCAAGCCAAATAACTCCATACCAAACGGCACCTAACCATACAGCGTCATACCAATCTCCTCCGGACCATTCGACACCGTACCAAACAGCAGCGAGCCAGAACCACAGCACGGGGAACCAGGCAGCAGACCCTCCCCCGAAATACGCAATAGTGACGACACAGGGTCTGAAAATCCAAAGGCGCTCGAAGGACGGCAGCCGAGGGAAGAACAGAAATGACAAACTCAGTGTATCCAGGCTACCAAGGGCAGAATCGGAGTCAGAGAGGCCTGGTTTAGAGAGGAGGTCCCGGACTTTCCTTGTTGACTCGGAGAGAGAGCAGATGCTTCACCACAACAGCGGTTATAACAGCAGCAACCACCACCACCACGTCAAGAGATTTGAGGTAGGTGAATTTCAATTAGGTAACAAACTATACACACCATTCTATAGGCCTCGTGGCACAGTAGATTGGTCGCCGGTTTCCTATGCCCAAGGTCGCGGGTTCGATTCCCTCAAGGGGCGAACGTATGTGAATTAAGGTACGAGACTATTGAGGTCACCGAGGGTTTCCTCCAGGCACTCCGGTTTTCTACCTCCCTTCAATAATGGTATTGGATGCAGTTAATATAAACATTTCAAAAATTAAAAATTCGATTTCCTTTCCGCCTTGTAATAGCGATTTCCCTGCCTTTACACTACATGTTTGAGTGAACATGTAAGCATGGTTGGTGGTACAGATCGCCGCGCTTTGAATCTGATTAGAGAATGGGGGATAAGCGCGTATATATAGCATCCAGTATTATCATTATTATTAGGCTGCGTTCTGCCTTATATTGACATGATGATGCTGTATAGTCGGCTACAATGTCTGTCTCTGTCTGTCTGTCTGTCTGTCTCTCTTTCTCTCTGTCTCTCTCTCTCCCTATCTCTCTCTCTCTCTCTCTCTCTCTCTCTCTCTCTCTCTCTCTCTTACCGTGGTAGGAAGGGGTGCCGGGTTATAAAGAGTAATTGAAACCGAGAGTTAAAGTGCCTTAATCTCAAAAAGCGATCGAAACTTTTTGAATGTATTCAATCGACCGTAGTTTTTGAAATTGATCTTACTATTCGAACTGTCCTGCTTGTTTATTTTGGAAAGGCCACCAAAGAGAAAGGTGTAAAGGGCCGAAGCAAAACCAATGGCGCTGCTTCCGACAACCCACCACCAGCACTGGACAAAACGTCTTCTTCTTCTTCTTCCAAAGACAACCCAACGTCGCTCAGCTCTAAAGACACAGCCTCCAAAACAACGCACCAAAGAAACAACCAATCAGAGAACGCCAGAGATCGGGAGGAAGTGCGAAACAGCCAATGGGAGTCGGACCCAGATCACCTGCGAGAAGGCGCACGAAATCCTATTCACAACTCTTTGCCTGCGCGCCCCAAGTCCGCTGGACAACTTCGTTACTATGACAGCGACAACAGTGACGAGAGCTCGCTTGATGGGGAGATAGAAATTGTCGGTGAGTTCGCAACATCCGGTTCTTTTTTCAATTCATTTAATCATCATCGTTATCAGTGCCTTTGCTGCTGGTGTTATTTTTGTCCATTCGTGTTATTTATTTTTTTGTATCGCTCTTTACTTCCTAAACAAATTTGCTATTAGTATTATCGTTATCTGTTTTACCGGTGCTTCTAGTTTTGTTATGCTTTTTCGGTTCCTATTATTTTTCTGTCGCAAATCGATGCCATTATTACATTTGAATCATCATCAGGATCATTATGATCGTCATCGTCACCATCATCATCTTCTTCTTCTTCTTTGTCTTTTTCTTCATGATCATCATCATCTTCTTCTTCTGCTTCTTCTTTATCATCTTCATCATCACCTTCATCGCTATAATCAGTATAGTCATCATTATCATCGCCATCATCATCATCATCATCATCATCATCATTATCATCATCATCATCATCATCATCATCATCATCATCATCATCATCAAATTCTTCTTCTTCTTCTTCTTCTTCTTCTTCTTCGTCTCCATCGCCATCATAATCATCATCATCGTCGTCCTCATCATCATCATTCTTCTTGTTCATCGTCTCCGTCATCAGCTTCATCGCCATCGTCATCATAATCATCATCGTCGTCATCGTTATCATCATCACCATAATCATCCTTCTTCATCGTCTCCATCATCATCTTTATCGCCGTCGTCATAATAATCATCATCGTCGTCGTCATCATCATCAACATCATTATAATAAACTTTATTATCATCATGGTCATCACTATCATAAACGAATAAAATCGTACAACAAACAATGTCTATCATTTGAAACCAAAAAAAATATGTTTATTTCTTCGTTATCTGCAGTTTACATCAGCAACATGTATACTGAATACTACACATAACAAACCAAAATACAAACACACAATCTGTATTCACTGTAAGCAATCAATGTTTCAACCTTGTTTTCCATTGTATGCCTCTGTTATTAATTCACGCGCGAGCGACTGTGTGCGTGTGTGTAAGAGGGGGGATAGAGGTGGGAGGGGGTAGGTGAATTACAATGTTCGAGCCTGTGTGTGTGTGTGGGTGTGTGTGTGGTTTTTGTGTATAAGCGCAATTTTGTGTGTGCGCGCGTATGCTTGGGTGCGTATTGAGAGAGAGGGAGGGAGGGGGGGGGGGGAGGGACCACTATTATGTTAAAGCCAGCATAAACTTCATCAAATATTTGTGCACAGCCGGTCACGCGTAACCACTTCGGCTAAAAACAATATGTGCGTCAAAGGACAATCGACAGAAGTTAAAAGATTGTTAACAGTTGACATGTACATTTATTTCTACCTGGGATAATAATAGAACAATGTGACTAAATTGCACCGTTAGTCGACACACTGCTAATGGCCCACGTCTCTCTCTCTCTCTCTCTCTCTCTCTCTCTCTCTCTCTCTCTCTCTCTCTCTCTCTCTCTCTGTCTCTCTCGCTCTCTCCATATCTATTCTTTGCACCCGCGAAACGAAACATAGAAAGGGAGAGAGATGGGGAAGGGAGAGAGAGAGAGATTATCTTCATAGATAGATAGATAGATAGATAGATAGATAGATAGATAGATAGATAGATAGATAGATAGATAGATAGATAGATAGATAGATAGATAGATAGATAGATAGATAGATAGATTTTTTTTGAGAAATATAGAGAGATATAGAGATATATATAGATATATATATAGAGACATAGATACACCTCGGTGAATCGAAAGGAGAAGGGGCAAGCACCATTAGCTGTAATCAATGCCTCAACAAGCCTGTAAATACACAGCAGACAGTTCTATTGAAGGCTGAACGAACACCATAAATATTTGCATTTCCTTATTTGCGTAACGGGGCGGGTAACTTGCTAGCAGCAATAGGCTGTCATAGTTTGAAAAGCGCGCATACCCACACAGCCGTCCATGCTCCGTACTTTTGGTGCAAAAACAGATACTTAACACGCTCGCGCGCCCGTGCGCGCAATACACTCAACACACTGCATTTACTCACAGACAAACCACAAATTATTTAAAACGACCGCTAATAAAATAAAATAAAAATAAATTTTAAAAAGTTCCGGTATCGAGTTTTATTTTACGGGAGGCGCGGTGGCCGAGTGGTTAGAGCGTTGGCTTGCGGATCTGAAGGTCCCGAGTTCGAGCCCAGGCCGGGGCGCAAACTTGTTTTTTCCAACCTAGTTCCAGTCACCGAAGTCGAACGAAGCTCTCCGATGAATTACGAAATGATGCTTGCATGACTACGACTAGTTGACATTAAAAATGATCGCTGTTGCTTCTAATTCTGTTCGATTTACACAGATTAGCATTTCGCAACGGTATACTTTGTTATTATCGACCATATTTAATAGTTGCGTTCCTTGATTTGCATTTTGTTAGTTCTCAGCAGTAGGTTAATAATAGCAGTCCCCATTTCCTGCCTAGAACCAAGTAGACACTGTTATAAAGTATACATAGGCTTAATCTACCTTATATATTATAAGTCAGTCTTCGCGCAGCGAAGAAGCTCACTAGCTGAATATAATTATTAGACATGTATTGTTTGTTTTATACGTAAATAAATGTATAAACTATATCTATTCTAATTACTAATATTTAGCCCTATACTTTATAATATTTGAATCTTTAAATTTCCGGAGAAGGACGAGTAGTCTAAGCGATTTTTTTTATATATATAACTCGACATCAGAGTTAAATTAATAGTTAGTTAGTTATTCATTGCTTACAGGGTCCCGCGGACTGCAACGCGCCGAATCAGGGCCACAAAATCAAGACCACAACTTCGCTAGTAGTAGTAGTAGTAGTAGTAGTAGTAGTAGTAGTAGTAGTAGTAGTAGTAGTAGTAGTAGTAGTAGTAGTAGAAGTAGTAGTAGTAGTTATTTAGTTAAATCTTTAATTTATTTGTTTTGTTTGTTTGTTATTGTAATAATAATAATAATAATAATAATAATAATAATAATAATAATAATAATAATAATAATAATAATAATAATTATTATTATTATTATTATAATAATAATAATAATAATAATAATAATAATAATAATAATAATAATAATAATAATAATAATTATTATTATTATTATTATTATTATTATTTTTATTATTATTATTATTATTATTATTATTATTATTATTATTATTCCTACTTTAAAAAAAAAGAAACGAATAGTGTGCTGCTGTGCGTGCTCAATGGTGTAAACATGGTCAGTGACGTTTTGTTTGTTTTTGTTAAAGTTGGGTGTAACCCAAAATATTCAGATGGTGTTACTGGTTATTTTTTCTTATAGATTTACCAAAGTTTTCAGATGATTTATGGCAATTTCCGCCTGCCACGCAACATTTTTTTTTAAATATGTGTTTCTCATTAAAATACATATCATTGAAATACATATAACAAATTTACTGTATCAGTTAAAAAGAATAATATTAGTTAAATAAATAATTGCTTTGGTGCTTGCAATAAAAAATGTTACTGTTTTTTGAGACCATTATAAACTTGCTTTGCCTTGTTGTGCTGAAGGGACATCAATGTATCCATAGTGCTTTGAAGTTTTGTCATGGTTTTATTGTTGATATAGATGTGAAATCGTTGTATGTGTGCATTATGTGTTATGTATTACTTTTACTGTTTATTACTAATTGTGTTAGTATCAAATAATAATAATAATAATAATAATAATAATAATAATAATAATAATAATAATAATAATAATAATAACTGCTTCAAAATGCGAATCTCGACTTGACTTACAGCTTGAAGCTGTGCAGATCGAAATAGAATTTGATCTAGAAGCAACAGCGGCCATTTTTATGCACGGATGTTTCACCACAGGCTCTGAAGTCTTTTCTTTCGTCTTTGTAAACTCGTGGTCATCCTACATCCGTACGTAGTAGAGTATGTAATTGAGGCCTACAAAAGACGAGACTTCCCAGCCTGTAGTTTCACGTAGTCCTGCCGGCATTCGTTCGTAAAACATCAGATAGCTTCGCTCGACTCGGAGAGCTTCGTTCGACTTCGGTAATTGCCTTTTTCGGCGGATGACTGGAACTAGGTTGGAAAAAACAAGTTCGCGGCCGGGGCATTGTGTTGTGTCCTTGGGAAAGACACTTTATGCCCGCTTCCTACTCCTTCGGATGAGAGTATAAACTGAGGTCTAGTCTGTGTCGTATGCATTCCATCATAACGGACTTTAAAGATCCTGACGCTCATGTCCTAGACGGGTGAGTGCCGGTGACAAGAACACGCTCAGATTGTACCTTGAGTAAAGCGCTTCACTTGGGGCTGCAGTACTTTCGAAAATGAAAGTGCCCGAATTTTACCTTGGTGATAAAAAAATTGTTAACTTTTTTTACCAAAAAATAAATTAACACTCACCTCAGTAAACACTCACCTCAGTAAACACTCACTTCAATAAACACTCACCTCAGTAAACACTCAACTCAGTAAACACCCACCTCAATAAACACTCACTTCAGTAAACACTCACCTCAGTAAACACGCACCTCAGTAAACACTCACCTCAGTTTGTGACTTAGGTACGAGACTATTGAGGTCACCGAGGGTTTTCTCCGGGCACTCCGGTTTCCTCCCTCCCTTCAATAATGGTACAGGACGCAGTCAATATAAAAATTTCAAATAATAAAAATTCAATTTTCTTTCCGTCTTCTAATAGCGATCTCCCTGCCTTTAATCACCTGTTTGAGTGATGGATGTGTATTTGGTGTGTGTGAGGGTGAATGAGACAGGTGAGCGTGTATGTTGGTATAGATCGCCGCGCTTTGAGCCTGATTGATTTGGGAAAAGGCGCGTATATAGCATCCTGTATTATTATTAGTAAACACTCGTTCAAAAGGAATAAAGCAAACAGGGTCATTCAGGTCAAAGTTTGTTACAATACTATTTCCATAGGGATACAAAAGGTTTAGGTGTGTGTACAATATTAATTACAGCAAGACACACAAAGTGTAGGATTTTCTACAGCACTATCTACACAGGGATACACACAAAAAAAGAGTTGAGGTTGTAGTTGTCTCGCCTAAAGAAGAGGGAGTAGAGTTAATTAACAACATCTTGGATATAATCCTTTGTTAGATTGCTATCCTCTGAGGAATAATGGAATGATAGTAAGGATCTCTCTCTCTCTCTCTCTCTCTCTCTCTCTCTCTCTCTCTTCTCTTCTCTTCTCTTCTCTAAAATATTATTTAGGTTACTTTTTATATAATCAACAGACTAGCACAAATATTAAAAAATTTTAAAAAAAAAGACATGCGTTCAGGAGTTTCAGAGAAAGGTGCGCTAATGTCAATACCAGTCGGACGCCGGACGCTAGATGGACAAAGCCAAAAACAATAGTTCCAGAGATTTACAGATCGGGAAATTAAAAGGCCAAAGATGGCGAACAATATGCTACTATACAATTCTGACAACAACAACAACAACAACAACAGTAAATTATAATTATTCTGTTTGCAGTTTTCCCGGTTTAACGCTTTACACACAGACGAGTTAGTGTTGGTTTTTGGTCGATAGTATTTTTAGTACAAAGGGTTTTCGATAGAGCGATAATGCACAACTATAATACAAAACCCGGGATTCTCGAAGTCAGACATTTCCACTGGCTTACGGGCAAGTAGTGACTCAAGCAAAGTTTATTGTCAGCACCATTTCTCACTTGTCCGTAAACAATATAGTTTACAATTCGATGGAACTTGAACGGATAATTAGAAAATAATGCTGAATGAAGGGACCAGTCCTAACAATTTAAAATAAAAACATCAGTCGGGCAAGTCTGTTACAAGGTTTAGATCGCCCGAAAAGATTTTCACTCGTGTTAGGCGACTGAGCGAGAGCTTTCATCGCCCCTAAAAAGGAAACTACAAAATAGGAAACAACACTTTTGAAGAAGAAAAAAAAAGCAAAATAATAATCTAATTATTTCAGCGTTAGACATCCCGTTCCGATCATATTCTTCTTCTTCTTCTTTTATTATTCTTTTTCTTCTTCTTCTGCTACCAAAGCATTCGTTTCTTTCTTCTTTCCTTCTTTTTTCTTCTTATCTCTTCTTCTCTTTTGTCTTCGTTCTCCTTCGTCCTCCTTTTCTTCCTCCTCCTCCAACTTCTGTTTCTCTTGATTCTTCTTCTTCTTCTTCTTCTTCTTCTTCTTCTTCTTCTTTTTATTATCAGTACTTCTTCTTCTTCTTCTTCTTCTTCTTCTTCTTCTTCTTCTTCTCCTTCTTCTTCTTCTTCTTCTTCTTCTTCTTCTTCTTCTTCTTCTTCTTCTTCTTCTTATCCGTACAACTTATGTTAATCTGATGAATAAAAATTGATGCAACAACAACAACTTCTTCTTCTTCTTGTGCCGAAGCACACAATGTACTGTTTTCATAATGTGAACTTAACAATGGATTTTTCAGACGCTTTCGATCGTATCAGTCGCGCACGGGTCTCAATATAGCCGCTTGAGGGACGTTTGTTGGGAGCTCGGGGATGATTGGGCATTGTAGTGGCTGTGGCCAAGTGAACTGTATTTCTGAGGCGGATTCATGTCCATGTATTCCTCTTGGGCATCCAGCAAGGGAGTGTGGTCGTCTGTAGTGTTTTCATACAAGTTGTTGTCGTCATATTCGTCCACTTCTTCTGGGTGACTGTCTGCTTGGCGCGTGAATTTCTCGTCGTGAGTCTTGGTTTGCGCATGCTTGGGTTCTAGTGCTTTCGCTTCATCGAGGTTCTGGTAATCTTCGTAGTTGGGTCCAGTGGCAAGAGTTTGATGAGAAGTTGTCAGACTCGTGTTTATCTTTGGTCTGATCTCTTCCATGGATGGTATATCAGCTGCTGAAACTCCGGATCTTTTCTCGTCTCTCTTAGAGGCCTTGGATGTGTTGATGCTTGACCTGGAGGGCGATGCTGATGATCTGCCTTTGTTGGAAACTGTCTTGGAAAGGGGAAGCTTTGTCGGTGCATCTTTAGTGAATCTGGGACCTGGTGACGGGAATCTGGGTTCACTCTTTCCGAGAAGGGAGAGTGCTGATCTGGTGGAGTTTACAGATGACCCGACTTCTTGGGGCGGTAGGCATATGGGATGTGGAATCTCGTAGTCGCCCTCGGGGGAAGAGCAGTGAGAAACTTGGACAGGGTGAGAAATGAGCACGGCCATGGAGATGTCCAGCGGGGTTTGCACGCTAGCGTCCCGCACTGCACGTTTGGCTGTCGTGGTTGCTGCTTTGAAACCTAGCAGTGGCGTCTTTCTGCCTGCAACAAAATAGGTCAACAAATTATTTTGTTACCGGTGTAGCAGGCCAGATTATACCCCGCCTCAAGTATACCCAGGGTATAAACTGGCCTAGCCCAGACTATGCCCCCGTATAAACTGGCCTAGCCCAGACTATACCCTTGGGTATTATCTGGCCTAGGCTCGTTTAACCCTCTCCTGCCCATTATAACCCTCCCCCCCCCCACTACGCTACGGAAGACCTTATCTTTAACGTTTCTCTTTAATTTATGTGTTGTAATTGCTCTGATGCACTCAGATAGATAGATAGACAGACAGACGGATAGATAGATAGATAGATAGATAGATAGATAGATAGATAGATAGATAGATAGATAGATAGATAGATAGATATAGATAGATAGATAGATAGATAGATAGATAGATAGATAGATAGATAGATAGATAGATAGATAGATAGATAGATAGATAGATAGATAGATAGATAGATAGATAGATAGATAGATAGATAGATACGGGGTTAGGGTTAGGGTTAGGGTTAGGGTTAGGGTCACGCAAACGGTCATGTACAACAAACCCATGAGTGAAATCTCTTTAGGTGGGGGTATATTCCGGGCGCGAGGGGTATGACCTGGCCTAGGCTGATCTATACCCAGGGGGTTAAACCCGCCTAGGCTACATTATACCCAGGGTATAAAGTAGCCAGGGGTATATTCTGGCCTGTTACACCGGGTATGGGCCTTACAGCCCAATTTGGGTTAGTCAGTTTAACGTTTAGCCGCAACAGTGGTTTTTATTTGAGACAAAGCACGATTTTATTGAGAAAAAAATGAGCATTTCAGAAGATGGTAGAATATTTCTCTAATGTTCTGGCCGTATAGGGGTTAATTTTGGGGGATCCTGCTTTTTTCACGGCCAGCTTTTTGAGGGAGTTGCCTTTCACTTACAGATGGGTGGGAGAGGCGGGAGACGGAGCATGGGGTGAAGTGAGATGACGTTGCACAAACAAAAACAACTCGTCACACCTTACGTAAGTTGTTTTTTTTTCAACAAGGTATACAATGTCAGCTAAGGGGGTAAACTTTAAATCAAATTAGGGATATTGACAATAGAAAGAGGTCCGTGTGAGTTCTCAGCAACTTGATTTAAAATGTAATGTAAAGCATACCGGATTCTTCGTCATGGATCAGTGATGACATGATCTCTGTGTACTCCGGTTCATCGCCGTATCTTATCTTCCCCAGTACTGTAATGCATTTAAAATTTTTAAATTCAAATCAATATTGTTTCTTTCGCAAAAAAAATACGGATACTATGCAAAACATTGCGTTTTATTTATATATTTATCTAGTGCGTTCTATGTACTGCATCATCATCATCATCATCATCATCATCATCATCATCATCATCATCATCATCATCATCATCATCATCTTCTTCTTCTTCTTCTTCTTCTTCTTCTTCTTCTTCTTCTCCTTCTCCTCCTCCTTCTTCTTCTTCATCTACCTGTTGCTGGTAGAGACGCCTTCTGCCGGTGGTGACGGTCTGTAGTCATCGATAGAAAAGTAAATAGCGGAAAGAGCGCTGATTTCTACAGGACGAAGAGAATTTAGAGCATAAATGAATGGGGATTCGCACTGACAAATTGACGAATTCGACAAAATTATTTTATATTGTGCTTCTCTACGAGATTGTGCTCTTTCCGTCTCCAAAACCGATCTTTCTTCTTGGATCCTCAAATTGTATGAAACAAGTGAGGACGCACTCCGGCCGAAAATTCTCTCAAACTGTTCGAAAAAGACAGTTTCACCTAAGGCGTAGCCTGGAGGAGTAAGTCAGTTTTTTTTGTTTTTTTCCCCGGCGCTCTCTCCGCCATGGCCTTCTATTTCGATGACGGACAACCCGTCACTGCTAGCGCTGGTCGCGTCTCCCACAATATTACAGTCAGCCGTCACTACTGAGCAGAAGATAACTTCCAGAAGCCGTCGCTGCTTCAGAACACATTTACACCGGGTTGCTTCATCATCATCATCATCATCATCATCATCATCATCATCATCATCATCATCATCACCTCTCCCCACCACCTCTCCCCCCCCTGGGGGTGCCGGGGGTTTCTGCATAAATAGTATCCCCACTTTGTGGAAATTTAATACTTTAAATTCCCACTATTTTTGTCATTTTCATTGGCTCTTTCTCGTTCCTAATCTATTTTATCAATGTACGAATCTGTTATATCATTGTACTATCTTCTTCGCTAGAACACCTACCTTTTTTCTTGAAAACTTTCCACCAACTCCTCATTTGTTTATGAGGTCTGTTGGGTTAGCTTGGGGCTATTTCTGCTAAATGGTCACTAGGGTGTTTTATGGTATTATTATTTAGCAATTTATACATTTTATAGGTATGTGTTTTGTTAATGGTTTTTTTCTATTTGGTTTTTGTAAACGGGGGTTCGATAAATTAGAGTAAAGCCTCAGCCTCCCCTGCATGGTACGCCTTTATTGTAAAGTGACCGGCTGATGTAGTGCCTTCGGTGCTACCGTTAGAGTTGTTTCGGCAGATTATTCATACGGTTGAGGGGTAAGTCCTCTTTCAACCAAGCTGTGGTCTTGATTCGGCTCTTTGCAGTCTCCTGGACCCTATAAACAATGACTAACTAACTAACTAACTTCATCAATCACTACACCACCATTTTAATTAGTATCAAATAAGTTGCATAATTAATTATTTATACCTTAAACCTACACAATGAATAAGTGTATTTTGTGTCTATTTTAAATTGTTACTACTTACTCTTCCGCTTGTAGATAATGAAGACAGAGGCGATGACGATGACAAAGATCAGACCACCGACAATGATACCAATGAGTGACGTTGTTGTCAGCTTTGTTCCATGATAACTTTTCACTTCTTGTTCTTGTTCTTGTTCTTGTTCTTGGTCTTGTTCTTGGTTTTCTTCTTTTTCTTTTCCTTGGGCTATTCATAGACCACAAACATAAATAATGAGTACAACGTTAATTAACATGATTAATCATAGTCACCTTTATGATGGACTCGTCTTCTTAAACAGTCAATCAATCAATCAATCAATCAATTACAGTCATCATCATCATCATTATCATCATCATCATTATCATCATCATCATTATCATCATCATCATCATCATCGAAGTCATAAGAACCGTTTCAGGCAGCCATTACTGGTTTTGACACAGATCCAAAGAAAGTGATTCGACAAACTATTACCAACATCCAAAATATGAATGCTAAATCCAAGATTGAGTTTCCGTACAAAGATTCAAAATGTCAAATAGAATCCACATCGACTACCCAAACCCAAAGCTTGTTGATCTAAAATCTAACATCCAAACTTGTGTACTGTAACCTAACGTTTTACTTTGAAGAAGCCTACGTTTTCAATAAAGGCGAAAATGTGGAAAATTTAAAATTGTATACCACTTGTGTGTCTTTTTATTTTCCTATTTTACTGTTTGTGTCTAAAATCTAAATTCTAAAATGGAAACTTACTTGTGACCAGCACATCAAGGGTCAAGATTTGGTCAGTTCCCGCCACCAAGCATCGGTACTGTCCACTGTCCTGCACTGACCGGATGGGGACGCTGTGCTCAAAATATAGAGTGTCATCTTCGGTTATGAACCCATATTCCTCTTCGTCTTCTTTTTGTTCTCTGACGGACATGTGTTCCTCTGCTGTAGTGGACACCTTTTGAGCATGAATGGTTTAAGGCAATTAGATATAAGCCTACGCATTGTATCAAAATCTTGACTGCAACCATCCTATCCTATCCTATTCTCGGAGGTCTTAGGGGCACCAGCGTACTCCATCTTTTTCTGTCCTCAGCAGCCCTCATGCCTTCGATCAGTGGCAAGCCAGTTCATTCCCGAATGTTGTCCTCCCACATCTTTTTCTTTCTCCCTATTCTTCTGCCTCCTTGCACCGTGCCTTGCAGCATGGTCTTTCCAAGGCCAAATGCTGTGGTTACGTGGCTATACCATCGGAATTTCCGTTTCTTCACCCCTGTGAACATGTCATTGTGTTGTCCAATGGCGTGTGCGATGGTCTATCGGACTTCGTTGTTGATGAGGTGCTGGGTATAGGGAATGCCCTGAAGTCTTCTGTAGCACCTTATATGTATGCTTTGTATTCTTCGTTGTAGGTCTCTTGTGAGGATCCATGTTTCTCAAGCGTAAAGGTTGATGGAGGTGACAAGGGAGCGCAGCAGCTTTACCTTGGAGTGTAGACTGATGGACTTCAACCTTGTCAGATCAGCAGTTGTTTGTGCGATCCTGGAGAGGACTTCCTGTCGAGACCCATTGTCTGATACAATGGCTCCTATATATTTGAAGCTATGCACTGTGTTGAGGGATTGGCTTGGACTGTGATGTTCGTGTTGATGCCATTGGTGTTGCTGGTCATCATTTTGGTATTCTTTGTACTTATTACCATTCCATAGGCTCTGGAGGTGGTGTCAAGCCTCTGTACCAGCTGTTCAAGTTATTGTTCCTCTCCAGCCAATCCATCAATGTCATCCGCAAAACGGAGGTTGGAGATTGCTCTACCCTCTATGCTGACTGTGCCTTTGTGATCTGCAAGAGCATCTGGCATGATGCGCTCTAGGAAGATGTTGAAGAGTGTTGTAGAGAGTAGGCACCCTTGACGCACGCCGATTGTTGTTCTGAACCAGCTCCCGATGGAGCTATTGTGGAGGACTGCACTGGTAGCCTTGTCATACAGGATTTTGATGTCTTCAATAATTTTAGGGCTGATGTTGTACACTCTTATGGTTGCCCACAGAGCTGCATGCCAGACTCGATCAAACGATTTCTTGAGGTCTACAAACACATGATACAGATGTTGTTGGTGCTGTAGGTATTTCTCGCAGATTATTCTGAGGTTGAAAATCTGTTCAGTGGTACTTCGCCCCGCCCCGAATTCTGCTTGTTCTTAAGCAATGAATTGTTCAGCTTGGGGTTTTAACCTGTTGAGTATTATTTTCAAGAGGACTTTGATGGGACGGCTGATGAGCTGATGGCGCGGTAATTTTCACACTTCTGAAGGTTGCCATTTTTGGGAAGAGTTGTGACAAGCGACTGGTTCCATGGTGTAGGCCACTCGTCACTCTGACAGACTGTGTTACAGATAATGCTGAGGGCGTCAATCATCGCTTCTACTCTTACTTGAAACAATTCTGCGGGTATTTTCTCCACTCCCGCTGACTTCCCCTTCTTCAGCGATTGCACTGCTGCCTTAACTTCTTCTCGGAGAATTGTGAGGATTTCGTTTTCTTCTCTGTTCTGGGGACATGCTAGAACTGATGGGTCTCCGTTAGGTATGTGGTTTTAAAGATCAGAGCAGTATTCTGTCCGTCAATCCAAGGCTTCTTGTTCTTCTGTAAGGCATATGCCAGACTTGCTTTGGATCGTGGAGACCTTGGGCTTTATGAAATTTGTAGGACCTCTTTCTGTTGTTCTTGGTCAGGCTGTTCTCTATTTTCTGGCATTGATCTTCTATTCA
Organism: Oncomelania hupensis; assembly: GCA_036898135.1. Lineage (NCBI taxonomy): Eukaryota > Metazoa > Mollusca > Gastropoda > Littorinimorpha > Pomatiopsidae > Oncomelania > Oncomelania hupensis. Next base: position 45,614,312 of record CM072520.1, read on the forward strand.
GTTCTCCTTTGCTGTGCGCATGCCTTGGGGATGTCATTGTTGATTTTTCCATAGGCATCAGCTCCCTGTGAGGTGTCCTTTTTCTTTTTCATCTCTCTTCATTGTTTGTCACATAGGTCCAAGCGCTCAGGTATGCTCCATGGTTTCTTCTTTGGGCGGTGCTTGCCAAGGATCTCAGCAGTGCCGGCAATCCGGGCATCTGTCACAGCTGAGTTGAAGGTGGTGTTTACATCTACTTCACCAGCTCCAAAAATGAGCAATGATGCAAATTTCCCTCCAAGTGTGGCTTGGAATATTTCTGCCACCTCTGAGTCTTGCAGTTTTTCTAGGTCGAACTTCAGTCTGGTGCACTTTGCTGTTTTTACTCTCTTCAAGTGGAGACGAAAATACATCATCACAAGATCGTGGTCACTTCCGATGTTTCCTCCTGGAAAGGTGCGTGTCCCACCAATATTTACGCTTGATCTGAAGCTTTTCTTCACCATGATGTAGTCAATCTGGTTATGATGCTCCCCGCTGGGACTGTGCCAGTTCCATCGTCTGGATTTTTGTGGAAACCAAGCGTTATTGCCATTATCAGATTGTTTTATCTGGTAAACTCCAAGAATCTGAATCCTCTGTCATTTGTCTCGTTGTTGCAGTGGGGTCCAGTTGTGGTACGCATCGTGACCAAACTTGGCATTCCAGTCGCCCTGCACTATGACTATGTCCTTCTTCGGCACTTGGTCAAGGACAGCCCCCAGATGTTCATAGAAATCCTCGACTTCGCTGTCGTCATTGTCTGATCTTGTGGCATAGGACTGGATGATAATGATGTTGAAAGGGGCTGCTCTCAGACGGATGGTAATGAGTCTACTGGAGACTGGGCGGCAAACCATGACAGTGGCTAGAATGTCTTCGTGTACAAAAAATCCAACGCCATGTTCGTGCCTGTCATCCTTCCCGCTGAAATAAAACTTGTGGCCTTTTGTTAGTCGTTGTTTCACCTAGGCCTTTCCAGCGCAGTTCGCTTATACCTAAAATGTTCCAGCGATAGTATTCCACCTCCTGGGCCAGTTTTTCTAATTTTCCCTCCGCAGTTAGGTCCTGGCCGGTGACTTCTGTGTAGAAGATTTTCGCCCAGTGATGCCGAGCTGACATCACCCCTGTTAATCGCCTCTTACGACATGCAAGCCAATGTTGGGTCTGTTCCATTCAGTGCCCGAACCCACAGGGTCAAATCACTAATCAATATGTCAAATACGAACTACGACAGTTCACGAGTTAACACTTTCTTTTTTTTAATCAGGGGACTTAGTTGGCTTCGTGGGGTTACCGATGGCAAAACCACTGAACAGGCGACCTTGACGCTAGTTGAGTATCAGAGATCTATCAAGCATAGTGTGTGTGTCGGCGTACGCCCTCCCCAGTATCTGTCACTCAGGTTGGGGTCAGCGTCACTTTGGGCTGACTGCCTGTCACGTGGGGTTTATGGGCTCTGCACAATGGAATTATGGACCCTCACGTTTATTCGGTGGGAACTGCTAGTAAGTCACCCTATGAACTACTTTAATAAATTTATTTGTTTAGCTCGTTCTGTGTTAAGGTTGGGGTACAGAGATAGATAGAAAAATGGTAAAAGAATACTGTCACACTAGCTTTCACACGGCTATGAATCATATGTAGTCCAGCCACTTGATAACAGTTAAAATCACACATTTATTTCTTCTACTCTATACAAGATTCTCTAAGCACTAATCTAACTTAAAAAGTCTCTTTCAATGCTAATAGTTCGATCGCTGATAGTCTAGGCAGCTGTTATTTTCTTCCTCGGGCACTTTGCTAGTATATTTCATGTAGATTTGGACTACTGTGGTCCGTTTTACAGTTTCTGAAGAGTTGGACTACTGTGGTCCTGTATTGATCAGTTTAAGTGCACTTTCGGAGATTACACTTAACTTTCTGATGGTGCGGTCGAAGTCCTTCTGTGAGGTAGCTTCTGGTACACCTTTGTCGTTGTGTAGTTGGGTTCCTTGCCACGCTGTGGGGTCTGACAGGGTGTTTTTCAAGGTAGCTCTTTCCGACTTGTGCGGCAGAGTCTCCTCAACCAACTAGTCGTTTCTGTGGAGTGGGGTGCACAGGATAGCTCGGGATAGCTCGCCTGCTCGTCTGTAATATAAGAGACGAAATTCTGCACAACCCTGAATAATCGGTTTGTGCAGAGCGTCTCACTGAAAGCCAAAGTAGCCCTCAGTGATAGCTCCACATCTCTATACATAAGCGACGAACATTCTGCTACTTCCGGGTTCCACTGGAATCTCACTCTAAATTCCTATACATATATAAATATCAAACGTGGCTAACTATACACATACAGAATTAATAATATTATAAACATTCCGTGGTACAACCACTGGTCTGCAAACATACATATAAGTTAAACAACAGTGGTTCCGTATGGTATACAACATGGCGGCGCAACCGGTCGTGTTTCGCCTCGTGGTAGGCTCTTCCACGTGGTCCCGCAAATTCGGATTAACAATTCACATTTATGCATAGCAAATTCCACAAACATAATTTCAACAATAATATAAATATATCACGATGAAACAGAAGGGTGTTCATTTACCCGTTTGACAAGTTCAGGCCCGTTGTGACTTAATAGAATTCTGAGATTCTAAGTCCTGCTTCCTGGTCTATGAGTGAAGATAGTTCTCTGCTAGCTAAGGCGATGTTACTTCTTCCTCGTCTCACACACGACTGACCAAGCTGTGCTAGGTTTTGACACAGTCAAAACTGCTCTACCCACTTAGCCTGCTGCTGATTGGTTAAAACGGTCCGATTCAAAGCTCAAGTGCTGACTCACTGCGATGTGGGTGGCTCGCTCGCCGTGTGTGGTCTGCTGTGTAATTTAATTGCTGCTGTGTAATATACTGACTCTCTACTGTTACAAAGACTGCACAAGGCTGAATAGTCAATGAGCAGAGTTAAACTAGCCAATTCATGACAGGCTCCCTCAACTGAAAAAAGGCGATGACTACTGGATTCGACCTTTTTCTACTACAGAGCCTAGTTTAACACTGCACTATCCTAGGGTCCTATTTACAAACTAAGTAAGTTGCTCTACCTGAGCTGCACTGCTGTGCCAGGTAGCTATGGACACTAGTGACAGGGTATTACTGGGCGGGGACGAATTCTGGTGCTGTGGCCCTTAGTTGTGTTGGGTGGGCGACAGCTGCTGTGTCCTCCACGAGATGGCGACTGAGGTAGTCGGCTCCGTGGTTTTCCTTGCCGGGGATGTACTCGATTTGGAATGAGTATGCCTGAAGGGTGAGTGCCCATCGCATCAGGCGAGAGTTCAAAGACTTGGAGGCTGCCAGGAACGATAGTGGTTGGTGGTCCACCTGAACTGTGAAGTGTGTCCCATACAGGTAGAGTTGAAACTTCTGTATGGCCCAGACTAGTCCAAGGCATTCTTTCTCCGACGTGGCGTAGTGGGTCTCGGCGGGTCTCAATTTCCTGCTGGCGTAGGCGACAGGGAATAGCGTCTCCGCATTCTTGGGGTCGCGCTGTAGCAGTACTGCTCCGAGGCCTAAGTCGCTTGCGTCGGTGCGAAGAACGAATGGCTGAGTCAAATCGGGTAGGTGGAGTACTGGCGCCGATGTCATTCTGTCCTTGAGTGTTTGGAATGCTGTCTCACATTCCGCTGTCCAAACTACTTTGTCCGGGGCGATTTTCCGGGTTCCATTTGTCAGAGGTACGGCGATGCTGTTGTAGTTGGGGATGAACTTCTGGTAGAAGCCGCAGAGTCCTAGAAACGACTGTACTTCCTTTTTGGTCTTGGGCCTAGGAGCGTCGAGTAGGCGTTTCACAGTCTTTTCTACCGGTCGCAGGCTTCCTTGACTGATGGTGTGTCCCAGAAATTCTAGTTCTGTGAATCCAATCTGACATTTGGTGGGTCTTGCCGTCAATCCCGTGTCTCTGAGGCGGGCGAGTAGTTGTTGTAGGAGCGTGACATGTTCCTCCCACGTAGGTGTTGCGATGAGGATGTCGTCCATAAACGAATGTAGGTGCTCGCTGCTCAGGGGTGCCAGGAGTTTTCGCATCATGGCGCTGAAGATGCTGGGTGCGTTGTGGAGTCCGAATGGAAGTACATTGAATTCGAAGTGTCCTTCCATAGTGCTGAAAGCTAGGTACTTTCGGACTTGCGGTTGCACTGGTATCTGGTAGTATCCTTTGCTGAGGTCGATGCGTGAGAAGTACTTCGCTCGCTGTAGCTTGGCAAATAGATCGGTCTGGTCCGGGAGTGGCTCTGGCTGGAACTGCGTTACCGCATTCAGGAGTCGGAAGTCGATGCACAGTCGATGCTCTCCGTTGGGTTTTCGCAACAATACCGTGCCTGCGCTGTAGGGTGAAGTAGACTCTGAGATGATTCCGGCTGCCAGTAAGGTGTCTATCTCTTCCTTGATGGCTCGCTGCTGAGACAGGGGCATCGGGTAGAGCTTCTGGCGGACGGGTGTTGGGTCGGTCACCGTTAAGGTTACTTCGACGAGGTCTGTCCTCCCTGGTCGGTCTGTGAGCACAGTCTGATGTTGTCGAATGACCTGTAGTACTTGCTGTCGCTGTTTAGCGGCTAGGTCTCCGTTGAGTATCACGTCTTTGTAGGTTTCTTTGGAGTGCAGGGGATACTCTACTGCATTGGTCTCCATGCTTTCTCCTTCTTCCGCGATGGCGATGGCTAGCAAGTTGTGAGTGCTGGGGGTCGCTGGTCGGTCCGTGTACTTCTTGAGGAGATTGATGTGGTGGTATCGGGCTCTCCCGTTCACCTCTACTTGGTAGACTGTCTTGGATTTCTTGGCAGTCACCCGGTACGGTCCTCTCCAAGCGATGTCCAGCTTGTTGGTTCCACTTGGAAGTAAGAGTAGCACTTGATCGCCGACTTGCAGTTCTCTGTCCTTCGCGTGGCGGTTGTAGTACTTCGCCTGACGGGCTCTTGCCTTCTTCAGTGCTTCACCAGCTTTCTTCCACGTTGCTTTGAGGGTTTCCTGCAGGTCTGCGACGTACTTGGTGGCACCTCTTGGTGTGTCGTCTATCTTGGCCTCCGTCCAACTTCTGCGTAGGGCTTCTAGCGGTCCTGCTAGAGGTCTGCCGAATAACAATGTTGACGGGGTGTAGCCTGTGGCTGCATGGGGTGTTTCTCGGTATGCGAACAGTGCCGCATTCACGTAGGTGTCCCACGCTTCTGGATTGTCGCCGGCGACTTTCCTGAGGATGGTGAGAAGGGTTCCATTCAGTCTTTCTACTTGTCCGTTGCTGGCTGGGTGGTATGGTGGTGTGCGAATGTGATGAACTTGTATCAACTCGAACACGTCTTGCATCAGGCGGCCGGTGAACTGAGATCCGTTGTCCGTTCTAATGCTGTCCGGGAATCCGACTCTGGTAAAGATGGCGATGAGTGCATCTGCGATCTTCTTGGTGTCGATCGCTGGCAACGGGACTGCTTCGCACCACATCGTACATGCGTCGACGAGTGTGAGTAGAAATCTGTTCCGCTTCTTGGTCATGGGCAGTGGTCCTACTATGTCTACTGAGACTTGCTGGAATGGCACGCCGACTACTACCGATGGTCCTAAGGTAACTGGTACGGTGTGATGTCGCGGGGAATATCGTTGACATTGGTGGCAAGATTTCACGTAGCGCTTGACATCCTCCGTGATTCCTGGCCAATAGTAGTGTGCGCTGATTCTCTGCACTGTGGCTCCAATTCCCATGTGTCCGCTGAGTGGCATGCTGTGGCCTAGTTCTAGTACTTGGGCTCGAAGGGTGGCTGGCAGTACTAGTTGGGTGTGATCTCCATCTCTTTGTCGATGAAGAATTCCCTCTTCCATGTAGAAGTCTCTCTTGTGCGGGGGTGTGTGCGCCTTGGGTAGCTTCTGGAAGCACTTCGCTATCGAGGCGTCTTCTTTCTGTGCTGTTTTGATCTCTTCGAGTCCTGGATTCGGAGCGAACTCGGGCTGGGGTGGTTGGGTTTTAGCTTGGGCCCTGGTTTGCACTGCAGCTATCTCTACAGTTTTAGGGGGCGTGCCTAAGAACACATACCTACAACCTAGCACTAGATCATACAGGGGTTTCTGTAAAACAGCTGCTTGGATTCGTCCTGTGACGTACCTACTCTCTACTTCGATCCATGCTATTGGGCAAGTAGTCGTCGGTTTCGTCAAGTCTGCTCCTTGTAAGTCGACTGTCTTGTCTGTCAAGTCCGCGCGCGATACAAGAGATTCGCTAACTATCGCGTCGTATGATAGACCTGTGTCATACAGACAGTTCGCTTCTTTTCCGTTGACCTTGACCGTGTCTGTCACCGATGGGTGATCTCCGATCGTGTGTGGCTTGTTACCGCTACTTTGAGTTAGAACTCTGTGCGCTGGCCGGCTTTCGCGCTCTTCCCTACGTTGTGCGGCCAACTTGAAACATTCTGCGGTGGAGTGATTGTTTCTGTTGCAGAACGAGCAATACCGTCTCTGTTCTGCGGGACCTCTTTTCCCGAATTCCGTGTTGGGTCCTTTATTTTGCCCAGGTCTGGGATTATTCGGCTTATTCGCGGTGCGCTCTTCCCGGTTAGGGCTTCGTTTCTGTGCCTCTTTCCCGTTAGGCTTTAGGTCTCGCCTGAAGCTCTTGGCTTCTCCGTGTGCGGCCACGTACCTATCTGCGACCTTGACCAGATCTTCTAGTCTTTCCGCGCCCTGCTCTACTGAGAATGTTCTCAGCTCGGGGGTCATGGTTTCCCGTAGCTGTTCCCATACTAACAGTTCTGTCAGTCCATCATACGTCTTAGCCGTGGCTGACTGGCTAATCCACTTATCCAGCATTGTGGACAACCGATCCGCGAACTGCGCATAGCTCTCTCCTTTCACCCTCCGATTGGTGCGGAACTTTTGCCGGTAGCATTCTCCTGTCAGTTCGAATCCCGTTAGGAGTGCCTCTTTTACTTTGTGATAGTCAGTCACTCTGTCAGTCGGTAGCTTACTGTAGATGTCATAAGCCTTTCCTCTAAGCCCTTGACTAAGCTTAAAAGGCCAATGAGTGGGATCTAGTTTATACTCTGTTGCTAGACGCTCAAACCTAGTCAGATAGAGATCTAGACCTTCTTCTCTCTCATTGAATGTTCCCAGTGGAAATGACATTCCTTGTACAGGGTTGGATGCTACCTCTAGCTGATCTGAGTGGGGAGGGGTTGAGGAAGAACTTGAAGCTCCTGATCCCAATCTTCTTAGCTCTAACTCATGCTGTCTTTCTTTTTCCTTTTCTGCCCTCTCTTTTTCTTTTTCTGCCCGCTCATACTCCCATTTCCTAACTTCTGCTTCTCTCTCTGCGGCTAATGCTGCCTTCTTCTGTTCTACTTCTAATTCTAGTTTCTTCTGTTCTCTTGCTGCTTCTAACTCTAATTTCTTCTGCTCTCTTGCTGCTTCTAACTCTGCTTTCTTTTGCTCTGCTTCTAGTTCTGCTTTTTTCTGTTCTCTTTCTGCGGCTCTCTCTGCCGCTTCGAGTTTCTTCGCCTCTCTCTCTGCTGCTCTCTCTGCCTTAGCCTCCTGTTTTTCTACCTCTGCATTGATATACGCAATTAGGTCTCCCCCTGCTAAGTGTAAAGCTTTTCCTAGTTCCTTGAAACGCAATCTCAAGGCCACTGGGTCCGACATTGCCAAACGTGTCTATGAACAACCTCTGAATCAAGTGGAATACCAAAACACTAGCAATATTGCAATTCACTAAAAACAATGCAAAGACAATCAAATTCGTAATCGATAATAGAATAGAACAAGAGTCAAATGGCATACAACAGTTATTTAAGCAAAACCTGCAAAAGAACAATGCAACATACAGGCACAAAAATATTTGAAGCAAAAAAGTTTTTAACTAAAGAATAGTGCACCCAACTGATCAGTGTTATACCCTTACACTATTCTAAGTTATTCTACTTCTACTGTTATCTAATTTTATTGTACTTAGGTCCGGTTATACCCAATTCCTATTATACACAGATCCTGGCAGGCTCGCCAATTAAAGTGTCACGTGGGGTTTATGGGCTCTGCACAATGGAATTATGGACCCTCACGTTTATTCGGTGGGAACTGCTAGTAAGTCACCCTATGAACTACTTTAATAAATTTATTTGTTTAGCTCGTTCTGTGTTAAGGTTGGGGTACAGAGATAGATAGAAAAATGGTAAAAGAATACTGTCACACTATTCCTATTATACACAGATCCTAGCTAGGCTCGCCAATTAAAGTGTCACGTGGGGTTTATGGGCTCTGCACAATGGAATTATGGACCCTCACGTTTATTCGGTGGGAACTGCTAGTAAGTCACCCTATGAACTACTTTAATAAATTTATTTGTTTAGCTCGTTCTGTGTTAAGGTTGGGGTACAGAGATAGATAGAAAAATGGTAAAAGAATACTGTCACACTAGCTTTCACACGGCTATGAATCATATGTAGTCCAGCCACTTGATAACAGTTAAAATCACACATTTATTTCTTCTACTCTATACAAGATTCTCTAAGCACTAATCTAACTTAAAAAGTCTCTTTCAATGCTAATAGTTCGATCGCTGATAGTCTAGGCAGCTGTTATTTTCTTCCTCGGGCACTTTGCTAGTATATTTCATGTAGATTTGGACTACTGTGGTCCGTTTTACAGTTTCTGAAGAGTTGGACTACTGTGGTCCTGTATTGATCAGTTTAAGTGCACTTTCGGAGATTACACTTAACTTTCTGATGGTGCGGTCGAAGTCCTTCTGTGAGGTAGCTTCTGGTACACCTTTGTCGTTGTGTAGTTGGGTTCCCTTGCCACGCTGTGGGGTCTGACAGGGTGTTTTTCAAGGTAGCTCTTTCCGACTTGTGCGGCAGAGTCTCCTCAACCAACTAGTCGTTTCTGTGGAGTGGGGTGCACAGGATAGCTCGGGATAGCTCGCCCGCTCGTCTGTAATATAAGAGACGAAATTCTGCACAACCCTGAATAATCGGTTTGTGCAGAGCGTCTCACTGAAAGCCAAAGTAGCCCTCAGTGATAGCTCCACATCTCTATACATAAGCGACGAACATTCTGCTACTTCCGGGTTCCACTGGAATCTCACTCTAAATTCCTATACATATATAAATATCAAACGTGGCTAACTATACACATACAGAATTAATAATATTATAAACATTCCGTGGTACTACCACTGGTCTGCAAACATACATATAAGTTAAACAACAGTGGTTCCGTATGGTATACAACATGGCGGCGCAACCGGTCGTGTTTCGCCTCGTGGTAGGCTCTTCCACGTGGTCCCGCAAATTCGGATTAACAATTCACATTTATGCATAGCAAATTCCACAAACATAATTTCAACAATAATATAAATATATCACGATGAAACAGAAGGGTGTTCATTTACCCGTTTGACAAGTTCAGGCCCGTTGTGACTTAATAGAATTCTGAGATTCTAAGTCCTGCTTCCTGGTCTATGAGTGAAGATAGTTCTCTGCTAGCTAAGGAGATGTTACTTCTTCCTCGTCTCACACACGACTGACCAAGCTGTGCTAGGTTTTGACACAGTCAAAACTGCTCTACCCACTTAGCCTGCTGCTGATTGGTTAAAACGGTCCGATTCAAAGCTCAAGTGCTGACTCACTGCGATGTGGGTGGCTCGCTCGCCGTGTGTGGTCTGCTGTGTAATTTAATTGCTGCTGTGTAATATACTGACTCTCTACTGTTACAAAGACTGCACAAGGCTGAATAGTCAATGAGCAGAGTTAAACTAGCCAATTCATGACACTGCCTTTATAACCTTAGAAACAGCCCGATAGCTGCAAAGGTCTATTTTAATACTGGAGTGAAAAATCATTGTTGTGACAAATACTGCTAGAATTACAAAGGAGACGCAACAAAAAACTAGCGTTTGATAAGCAGCTGTAGTACCAAGAAGTACAACGAATTTGTTGTGTGTGTGCTTCTTGGTTGCCAGCCGTCATGAGTGGCTCTTTGAGCTGAGAAGCGCGCCATAATATATTGTTTCTATAAAATGCTTTATTACCAGAATCGTGCCGTTAGGGTGGCGCATCACGATGGATGACCACGGGTTCCCTTCTTGCCATTCACAGCGCAGCTGCAACTCTTGGCCGATGTGTAGCGGAACTGACAGATTGTGACTTGGGGAGAGGAACGTCTCCAGCTTAGTAGGATCTGTGAATTTATTTATTTATTTATTTATTTATTTATTTATTTATTTATTTATTTATTTATTTATCTATCTATCTATTTATTATGATGCAATATATACAAAATAAACAACAACAACAAACTAAGAGAATGCCCATTTGGACAATGACTAGACAAAGCAGCACATTTTCCAGATACGTTCTTCTTCATGCAGACAAAACACAAAAGTTATAAAAACACAAAACATTACTTTCCAACCGATCTAGAACTCCCTAAATGAATCATGATGAATTTTGGAGTTCTAGATCTGTTGGAAACTGTTGTGTTTAATTGTGTGTTTTGTCTGCCTGACGAAGAGCTTATTCCCAGCATTGGCACTGTATTGTTTCATCTTGTCTAATTAGTCCCAATGGGTATTTTCTTAGTTTGTTTATTTATTTCTTTCTCCTTATTGTAAGTTTTGAATCGCAAACAAACATGCAGGTGAATGAGACAAACGGGCAGACCACTGTGATAGGAAGACGAGGGAGGAGGTTTGTTGTTAGGTAGGCAGGTAAATTGATACAAATACAAACAACAACGATAACAAAATAATCACCATCATGATGATGATGATCATCATCATTATCATCATCATTATCATTATCATCATCATCATTATCATCATCATCATCATCATCATCATCATCATCATCATCATCATCATCATCATCATCATCATCATCATTTTAACATCCGCATTACTATTTGAACATCAGGCATAGCCGTATACGCACATGTAACGTTGATCGTGAATTCCTCTTCTTCGAGGCGAGGGAAAAGAGAATGCTCTGCAAGTAGCTTCCAGTGAGTATTATGCCTGGTAAAGGTAGTAGTAAAATTACACGACAGCTGGTGTGATGGAATGTATCGTGGTGCAGGTATGTTTATGACACGTCTGCACTGGCATTCAGCATTGCTAGTCTCACAGTTTTGTTCTGTATAAAAGTCCACAGAGTATACGTGAACTGTCCATAGAGAGATATCATCACATATCTCGGAAAACTCAAAGGAAACCGTCTGCTTCTGTCCTTCTTCCACAGAGAAATCTCCCTTCTTCAAAGTAGTCATGATGAACTTAGGACCTGAAAGGTAAATAATAGTCTTTCAGATCAGAATAATATATTTCTTTTACTATTTCGCAAACGCACACATGCTGATGACAGTATAAACCTAGGTCTTGTCTGTGCACACGAGCATTCCATCGCATGCACTTTAAAGATCCTGATGCTCATGTTCTAGATGAGTGAGTGCGGACTACACAGATACACCTAGCAAGCATCAAGTCATTTTCTCTCCTCATCCAGAACAATAACAAATGTAGAGTTATTACTTACAATATACAAGTAGCCCGTCCATTATTAAACAAAACAACATTTACACACTTTACAAATCATCCGTAACAGTACAGTTAAAAGAAGTGAAGTAAATGTCATAATCCACCATTTAAAGCACAGTTCACCCCCAAAACGCCCTAAAATAAATAGGCAAGCTAACTCTATGGAGAGAATGCAATGGAAAACAACTGATAGGCGCAACTTGAACAAAACAAGTTATGCAGTTGGTTAGTTGCCGATGTGTGTGTGTGTGCGAGCGTGTGGGGGTGCGTGCGTGCGTGTGTGTGTGTGTGTGTGTGGATGCGCGTGAGCGCTTAAGAGCAGACTGTCGGTTTGAATTTGCGCTTCATGAAACAAATTAGTATTAATAATATTTATTATTATTATTATTATTAATATTATTATTATTATTATTATTATTATTATTATTATTATTATTATTATTATTATTATTATTATTATTATTATTATTATTATTATTGTTATTAAGGTAAAGGTGGTAAAGGTGGTCCCATAGCCTTGTGGCCGTAGGGGAGCGTGATGTTGGAGATCACACTTATCTTGGGCCAGCGTAATGAGGGTGATGCCCATCTCTCTCCCTCGCTGCTTTACCTTCCCCACCCTTAAGAGAGTAGGTACTCAGTCACAGTTGGGTCAACTGGGGGCGTTATTTGTCGCTTCACGTTTTGCGGTCACCCATCCAAGTGCTAACCGCACTGGACGGTGCTTAACTTGCGACACAGTAGCGAGTGCTCCAACCACTGCGCTATCCGACATCCCATTTATGTTATCACTCATATTATTATTTTTTAAAATTATTATTATTATTATTATTATTATTATTATTATTATTATTATTATTATTATTATTATTATTAAGGGAAGAATTGTATAGTCCAGAGGCAATCAACTACACTATAACTGTAACCCACGGAGGTGAGGACAGGTGTTAGAGGCTAAGGGTGGGGGGGGGGGAGTTATTTGGGTTATTCTAAAACCTTCGCAGCACAAAGTGTCGCAACAGCTGAAAAAAATGATTATTAAACCGTCTGAAAATTATAGTATACTTTTTTACGTTGAACTTTACTCATGTGCCAAACACCCGCAGGAAGAGACAAAGAAGATTCAGATTCAATATTTCATTACGAAAATAAAATTATTTTATTATATTTTTCTATTTAATTTGAAAATGTAGCTGAAGAAGAAGAAGAAGAAGAAGAAGAAGAAGAAGAAGAAGAAGAAGAAGAAGATGATGATGATGATGATGATGATGATGATGATGATGATGATGATGATGATGATGATGATGATGATGATGAAATTTAAAAAAGAAGAAGAAGAAGAAGAAGAAGAAGAAGAACAACAACAACAACAACAACAACAACAACAACAACAACAACAACAACAACAACAAGCGGAACAAGAAGAAGAAAAATTAGGATTGGAGAAGAAGAATAAGAAGATTATAGAAAAAAGAAGAAGTGAACAAGACTGATGTTGATGATGAGGAGAAGGATGATGATTGTTTTGTTAACGATTTTTCAAACTTACATTGGGCATGCGTTGACCTAGTCCAAATCCACAGAAGAAGAATTCCAAGGCACAAAACTCGGCAGCAATGGTTCAGCATGGTAAGATTACTCCGTTCTCGGGTTTGAACTCATAGGTCGTGAACTAGCTTGCTGGTCAGTAACTGTCCACAGTCTACCACTGTCCAATAAACTGCCAATTCTCTTTGACCTGTCCAGTTTGTATATATATTTCTCAAGCTTTAGTAATGAATCAGGTCACTAACTGGTTCAAGTTTTCAGTGACTTTTTCAGTTTATGAAAGCACCAAAAAAAATCTTTCTCAAGCTTCGTTGATTAATCAGTTGACGAATTGGTTTCACACGTAGGCTACATCCAGAACACACACACACTACAAGCTCAAAGCTGGGTACAGTAAATATAGATTATTATAATTACACACTAAACTGGTGAAGAAATAACATTTGATTTTAATGTGCTTGAAAAACTAAATTTGCATGTTACGTACAACAGATGTGTAAACTGTTAGATAGCAGCAAACGAATTGATTGTGGCTGTGCAACCCAAGAAGAAGATACACAATGTAAAATGGAGAGCGACTGCTTTAGCCTTGAAGTGAAAAATGATTAAAGAGCTTAGGTGGTAAAAACTATGTCCAGTAGAACAAACTGTTGTAGCACAGCACAGATGTGCGCTGCAGGAAAAACTATGTCACTAGAAACACCAATACTAAGTATAATGGAGAGATAATTATACGGGATAAGCGCTTTTCTCCAAATCAGCAATCAGACTCAAAGCACAGATTTGAACAGTTCTTTAAAATCCCACATAGAAACCCTGCCAACATTGACGAGAGGCGTGCTGAACGTCGGTGTTTAACTGAGGAACATTTAAGGAATTACTTATTGGCTTCATAGTATGAATGCAAAGAGGAAATCCCACAGACCCTAACAGAGTGCTCTGCCAATCAAATACATGGAAAGCAGTAACCAACCAATCTGTTCAGCCAACTTCAGTCATGTGATTATAATCTAAAACTCGCTTGTCACTGAGCTCAACATCCTAAAATAAAGATTTGTTGATTTAAGCGCTTGTTCCTCAGCTATCATGTGACTATCAAGCTTAAAAAATATTATTCTGAATAATAATTAATATGATTATTACTGCTGAGATCTCACGTGTCTAAATTACGTCACACAACAATCGGGAAATAACCATATATGGTGTAAAACTTCCGCCCATGCTATTATTTATAGTTAGTGGAGGTCAGGGATGAAATGAAAACTTGGAGCTTAACCGCTGCTTTACGTTAAAACGCATCGGGTTTGGGGGAAAATAAGGGTTCGAATTCGGCAAGAGAAATTTGTTACTGGAGTCTAATTTGAGACATTATTTTTCAGAACTGGTCTTTTCTTCTTAAATTTGACCTCTCCCCCCCCCCACCCCTTTTCTATCCCTTCATCCCTTCCTCCTCTCGCGCTTATCTTCCCCTCTCTCCCTCCTCCAACAGAAAAGCCCGTCAACAAATATACTTTAAGAGTCCCCAATTCCAAGGCTTTGTTTACTTTTGGCAAAAACGGGCGTACCCTGAAATCCGCATTGTTATAATTACATTTTAAACGACGATAAAGTGGGCTTTCGTGACTCCAAACAACCTCTAAAGTTTGAATTTTCAAATTTGGTTCTGAAAGGGAGTTATTTCCCCTTGTTTTAACGGTACAACCGTGTGACCTTTGACCCCTCTCCTCTCCCTCTATTTGTGAGTGAACCACACGTTTTGAAGTGTGCGTCGTCTGTATTTGGGATAGGACAGGGTCTGTTTTATCAACCTAAAACGAAAAATCTTACGAGCAATTGTTTTTACGGGCTCTCTAGCTCTCTCTCTTTTACCGGCTTTGGTAGCTGCTATTTTTAGCTCCACAATGTTGGCTGGCTAGTCAACGGCTGTTGCTATTAATAGACACAAAAAGCTGCGGTATGTATTTCTTTACAAAACAAATATACTTTCCAAATAGATTTTTATGCTTAATTTTGTTTCCTATCCTATCCTATCCTATCCTATCCCGTAACTCGGAGGTCGTAGGGGCACCACATATGATCGTTTAACCAGCATACTCCATCTTTCCCTGTCCTCAGCAACCCTGATTGTTTCGCTCAGTGTCAAACCAGTCCATTCTCGAATGTTGTCCTCCCACCTCTTTTTCGGTTATTCATCATGCAGTGTGTCTTGGGCAAGAAAGACCTGGCAAGGGCCCAGTCCTCTCCAGGCTGTTGGCCACAGCCGATATCCACGAATACAGTGTGGCTCGCCTTGGCCCCGAGCACGTGGTCGTTGAACCTGTAGTAACATTAGATTCCTCCGTCCTGGCCGGTGACTTCTGTGTAGAAGACTTTCGCCCAGTGATGCCGTGCTGACACCACCGCTGTTAGTCGCCTCTTACGACACGTCGGGAAACGTTGGGTCTATTCTAATCAGTGCTCGAACCCACATTTTGTTTAGTGGGGCTACACTCACTGTGAATGTTAAAAGGATGTGTCGATGGAGCGTTACCAAATCGGGACCCTATAATTAATTATCTAGTCATTTCTTTTAAACAGTTCAATTCAAACGCCCGAATCAGTACGCAGACATGTCCATTCGGTTGGCTTAGTAGTGCGTTGCGTTTCACGGCACGCCGCCTGGCAGCAAGTGGTTGTCTTTTGACGACTTGGTTTGCGAGGCCACCGCGGTTTTGTTTGTTTTTCAGTCAATGAATAGTTTAAATGACGAAGAAAAGAACACTGAACCGTTATATTAATTTACTAGGCAACAGAATAAGGAAACTTCCTTATCTTGTGCAGGCACGCACACATTCACATACGCACACTCATGCACAGGCACGCACGCTCACACACACACCTAATACTCACACATACGCACACGCACGCACGCTCGTGCGCGTTCACGTCCGCGCGCACACGTGCACTCACACACGCATGCAGACACGTACGCACACACGGACACGCGGAAAAAGTCTTCCAACTCGTATTAAATCTTATTAAGAGATGGAGCGAGCCGTACGACGTGTCTGAGATTAGTCGAGGCCTTCTCCTTGAGAGCGAGAAGGTCAAAACTAGTCTCAGATACGCTGTATGGAAGAGCGCACAACAGAGAGAGACCTGAACCACTTAGGTCAAAAACAGACAATACATCAATAAAACGGGAAAAAAAAAGAAAACTCCGATGGTATGGCTACGTCACCAGATCATCAGGTCTTGCAAAGACCATCCTGCAAGGCACAGTGCAAGGAGGTAGAAGAAGAGGGAGACCGAAAAAAAGGTGGGAGGACAACATTTGAGAATGGACTGGCTTGACCTTGAGCGATACAATCAGGGTTGCTGAGGACAGGGAAAGATGGAGTACGCTGGTTATACGATAAACTGTAGTGCCCCTATGACCTCCGAGTTATGGGATAGGATAGGATAGGATAGGATAGGATAGGACATCAATAACAGAGAGAGAGAGAGAGAGAGAGAGAGAGTCACGGCGCATTTTATTTTAACAATAAAAACACTAAACCCGTACTGTTATTGTTGGGTTTTGCCTAAGCCGACCTTTGATATATCACGAGCGTGCTAATTTTATTCCATGCTCTTCCATGTTCGGTTCACTGCAGTCATCTTCATAACCATCGTGATTCGTAACCCGTGATATAGCTCTTGTCAAACACTGTTTAATGCAATGTATTGTATTATAGTCTTCTCCATCGGGCGGTTGTTCGAGTTGGGAAATGTGTAATTAAACACAGAAGTACTTGACTTAACTTCCTTCTTTAGTCGCGGCTGCGATAAACTTCCTGTAACATATTTTCCTTGTCTTTTGTAACATTTTTTGTACACTTTAAAATTTAGACCGGCAGAGAGATGCAGAGAGCGCGCAGCAACTGGATTTCTATTCGAAAATTTTGTTAGAATTTTGTACATCATTCAATATTGTTAATTTTAATCGAATTTCATTTAACTTAATTTGAATTCTCTTTATAATTTATTTACATGTTAGTATCGTCTCTAATAATGCATAGCACGACTTGATACCACAGAATACAGAATTACTTCACCATGTGACATAACGCGAGAAATTTGTTCCGATGCTACTAAACACATGATGATGATGATGATGATGATGATGATGATGATGATGATGATGATGATGATGATGATGATGATGATGGTGATGATGATGATGATGATGATGATGATGATGATGATGATGATGATGATGATGATGATGATGATGATGTTCACTTGTAAAGCGCCACACTCCATGCTGACCAAGCATGCTCGGTGAGCTCAAAAATAAAGTAAATAATAACACAAATATTAATAACACAGATAATAATAAGGTGCCACAAAGACGCTGAGTTACTGCTTAAACAAAAAGATCTTCAGCTGTTTTTTGAAAGTGTTCTTGGAGCTGCATATCCCCTCATGTGCAGAGGTAATCTATTCCACAAATACGCACACACACACACACACACACACACACACACACACAGCCCCTCCCTCCTCCCTCCATCGATCTTCATTCCCCTTATACGTATACAACACTGTTATAAAATATAGAGCATTTGGTTTAAACTGTCAGGGACATAAGCTGTAAAACCTAATGAACAATCGCGTGCATATACATACGTTCAGTGACCCGTTCTGTCTTTCCACTCCTTACACATACAAGTGAAGCTATCCCAAACCCTAACCCAAATCCTAACCCTAACCCTTAACCTAACCCGAAGCCTAAGACAGCCCTAACCCTAACGGAACACTGCTTTGACGTCAAAATAACGGGGTCCGTCAAAAGAAAGTACGTAGAAGTTCAAGTGTATGTCAGAATAACAACGTTTCTACCTAGCCACACCCACACACTCGGCAATGCACTCAAACAATCGCCTCTCCAAACTATTTTAGAAGAGTTAAACTAAATGAATTTAAAGTGATATTTCACATTATAATCTAGTGAGATTTAACACTATAACGATTAGCATTATGCTATACAGAAGGACTACAACATCGATTATTAATACAGTGCATCAGCGGCGGGAAAACCCTTGGTATTAGTTTTAGTTTTGTTTAACTTCTTAACAGTCATCAAAAGTATTTTAGAGTACAGAATTATGAACTTGCTCAACTTCAACATGAGGCCTAGTTTAACTGTATGAATTATAATTCTTATTAGAAAACAACCTAACTTCTGAATTACCTATCAACAAAAATCTTCTTTTCCAAGACAATTATGTAGGATAATTATTAAACTAAAGTGAATTCGCGGAACACCAAGTTTCCAAAAGATGTGATTTGTAGGCTTCCTCTAAATTATACCTAATATCTATTAAGCATATTTGTCGGGAATGTCCTATTTTGATTCCAATATAATTTACAGTAGTAGTAGTAGTAGTAGTAGTAGTAGTAGTAGTAGTAGTAGTGGTAGTAGTAGTAGTAGTAGTAGTAGTAGTAGTAGTAGTAGTAGTAGTAGTAGTAGTATCATTATGGTATTGTTATTTAACAATGTAGGTATTTTATATGCAAACACACATTCATCACCCAAACATGTGTTTTAAGAGTCAAGTCGCTATTAAAAGTCGGAAAAGGACTCGAATTTTTATTTTGAAATTTTAGACAGACTGCATCCAATAGCATTATTGAAGGGAGGGAGGCAACCGGGGTAACCGGATAAAACTCTCGGTGACCTCTTCTCGAACCTATGTCACATGACATCGTCCCCTTCGGGGTTGGAATCCGCGACCTTCGGCCTAGGAAAGCAGCTATCAAATGAGCTCCTAGGCCACCCCATTACAAGTACATGGTTCTAATTTCAATGATTAGATTTGCTTCTATGTTTTGTAGGTCCATGCGTGAGAGTGTATGGTCTAAAATCACACGTACGTGGACACAATTGAACTGAATAAAACCCAATTGCCTAGTTTTACGGCGATTCTGAACTTCAACACGATTTGCTTACAAAGGACTATCTATATTTGCTGAAACTCGTGGTCTTCAACAAAGACGTTTTTCTCCTCAGCATTTTAACATCGATATTTAAAGCATTGTTTCGTTATATTAAACTGTTTGCTTTTCGGTCATTCTAAGCTTCAACATGATTTTAGTATTTTAGTATTTCAAAGGACTCATTGTTTACAATAATTGATTTCCAATACGCGATGCGGTGCGTGTTGATGAATCATCCAAATTAATAATAAAGTCCCTTGTTTGACGATGCTCTTTCTCAACTGATTGGTCTTGTTGATCCCATCCTCGGGGAAGTTATGAAAGTGCAGACTTTTCTTTATTAAAAAAATTACCGACAGGTTTCCAACTGTCCACACATTCTTACTTTCATGTAACCGCTTCTGACCGCATTACATTTTATTTTCAACGACTTTCCACACACTTCGCTTTCTTACTTTGAAGCTCTGTGCACATCTTGACCCCACCTCCAGAGCCTTTGGAAATGAAATAAGTGCAGTGAATACCAAAATGATGACCAACAATACCAATGGCATCAACATGCACGGACATCAAAGTCCAAGGTCAATCCCTGAACACGGTGAATAGATTTAAATATGTAGGAGGCATTGTTTCAGACAATGGATCCCGACAGGAAGCCCTCTCTAGGATCGCACAAACAATTGCTGCGCTGACAAGGTTGAAGCCCATTTGGAAAGACAGGACCATCAGTCTACAATCCAAAGAAAGGCTGCTGCGCTCCCTTGTTATTTCCATCTTCCTATACGCTTGCGAAACATGGACCATCACAATAGACCTACAACGAAGAATACAAAGCATAGAGATTAGGTGCTACAGAAGACTTCTGGGCATTTTATATACCCCATCACATCACCAACGACGAAGTCCGACAGACCATCACACAAGCCATTGAACAACACGATGACCTGCTCACAGTGGTAAAGAAACGGAAACTCCGATGGTATGGCCACGTCAGCAGAGCATCAGACCTTGCACAGACCCTCCTAAAAGGCACGGTGCAAGGAGGCAGAAGAAGAAGTAGAGAGAGAAAGAGGTGAGAGGATAACATTTCAGAATGGACTGGCTTGACACCGAGTGAAGGCATGAGGGTTGCTGATGACAGAGAAAGATGGCGTACGCTCGTTAAACGATCATCTGTTGTGCCCCAACGAGTATCGAGTTACGGGATAGGATAGACACATCATTTAGCTTCTGTTGACAAGGTATAGCTCTCTCGCTCCCATCACCCATCCCCTCCCCCCCTCCCCCTCCAGTTTTCATCTTATTATTTTATTTGTTTGTTTTCCTCGTTGATAGAAACTTATTAGTTTGCGATATTTAAACGGTCTAATAACTTTACATGTATGTGGAGACTTTTGTTTTCGTGCGTGGCACTCATTTCCCAGTATTGTATTATTCAGTTTATTTTGTGTTTTATTTCTTTCTTTTTCTGATGTGCTTCTCTATTGCTTCTGTCGTCCGCCAGTGCCGATTTTGATACATTATTTATTATTGGGGTAGCATTCATTTAAACCTAGTGCTTTTGTGCATCCTGATGTTTTGCCGTGTACTATTATTTGGTTTGTTGCTCAATAAGTTTAGGTTTAAACCAATAAGTATATTCATTGCATTTCTTTATCCATGAATAAAATCGCCGTTTCGCAAAATTTTTTAAAAAATAAAATATATTAATATTCAGTTATAACAATGTCGTATTATTTAACATTATTAATATTTTATCATTATCATCATCATCACCATCATCATCATCATAATCATCATCATCATCATCGTCGTCGTTATTATCATCACCATCATCATCATCATCTAAAATCCAAAAATCTTGAAATTGTAATTGTTATAGTAGTTTCTGCTCTTCTTTCTTCTTCTTTTTCTTCTTCTTCTTCGCATTCTTCTATTATTTAAAGTTTAGGGAAAAAAAAGGTGTCGATCACTACCTACATAGTCATTCTATATTGTGTATGTTTCTAGCACTGTAAGTATGCAAAAAAAAAAACCAAAAAAAACCAACAATATCAAATCTTCAAAGGTGTCGAAGACGACCACGGTGAAGGTCATAATGAAAAGGGCGATAAAAGTGGCGATGCTGATGATGAATAATAAAAAAATGGATGTTTAGGAGTTTAGAATACTATATTTAATTTGCCTCAGCTCAGCATCATGAGTTCTCTGTCCTAATTTCTACTTCAAATGAATAAAGTTATTAACAAGATAGAAAAGATGCAATATAAATCCGTGAATGTAGGCTTATGTAAGCAAATACAGAAATGTGATAGATCAGTTCATATTCACTCACACATGTATACTAAACAAAGAGTACAAGTTTATTTATTTAATCGTTCTTATATTTAATCGTTCTTATATAGCGCTTTTCCAGCTCAAGAGCTGCTCAAGGCGCTGGCCGATACAGGGTCTAACTCAAGCCGCCCGAGGCGCCAACTTGCAGCCTTTGAGCGCATCGTAATAACGCTCCAGACAACTGAGCACAATCCTGGGCAGCCAGGGATGGGGGGAGAAGGACCTAGGTGCATGCTGGGTGTGTTCTTGTCGCCGGCACTCACCCGTCTAGGACATGAGCGTCAGGATCTTTAAAGTCCGTTATGATGTAATGTATGCGACACAGACTAGACCTCGGTTTATACTCTCATCCGAAGTTGGAATAAAGTTTCAAAAAGAAGTTAAGCTATTCACAATAACTATAAACAAATTATATAAGCAAATTAATATTGGTTTTGTGTGCCTATGCAAACGCTATGGCACCACAAACCCAGGATTCACAGAAACAAAACATAACATAACCAACAACTGTCATAAGTAAGGTCTTGGTGTCCTTGCGCCAAACAAAGAAAGGTTTACAATACCATAACCCTAGTTCAATGAAACTCTCGAAACCTCCATGACGTACGTAGCAACACATTCATCACGAAGATGATGACAACACTGTGGACAGTCGGGTTGATGTCGCACAGATAAACCCAGTAGACACTCCTCACCACCTCAGGTCCTTCCAGTGGTTGATCTACAATCCAGTGGCCCCTTTCGATGCCGCACTCTATGTACAAAAGTTTTGACCCCATAAGAGTGTCACTAATCCCTTCAATCATACGGCAAGCACGCAATCTATGTTCAGCATAAGAACACAAGGAAGACCTCTTTATAAGTAACTGATAATATGAAAAATACATTATTATTAAATGACATTAAATAAAAATAAGCTATTAATTCATGATAATAAATTCATGGTTCCAGGTCCTAACGGAAACACATTCGCTCGCGCCACTTGCATTCAACAACACCACTCTAGAAAACAGGAAACAATATATGCATTGGACTAGCCAATATATGAGTAAATATTTAAAAGAATTACCTCATAAGTGCATGCGTCTCAAATAGAAGTCTTCCAGTTCCTCCTTGTAGCCTTCCAAAAGGATTGGTTCTTTTTTAATATGCAGTTTCTGCTTAGGTTACACAGTGAACTCAACATACTAATTAAATCTTCTATTTCTAGCCTAAGCTATGTCCTAGACTCAACTTTATAATAATTATGATTCTGTGTAAGGTAGGGACTAGCTGAACTCTATCATATCCTATCCCGTAACTCGAAAGTCGTTGGAGCACCACAGATGATCGTTTAACCAGCGTACTCCATCTTTCTCTGTGCTCAGCAACCCTCATGGCTTCGCTCAGTGTCAAAGCCAGTCCATTCTCGAATGTTGTCCTCCCACCTCTTTTTCTGTCTCCCTCTTCTTCTGCCTCCTTGCTCCGTGTTTAACTGAATAATATATCGTATTGCACGTGCAATTTCAAAAGCATTACATGTCTGTAAAATTCAACCAAAGGTATAGTCTGTTTCTACAATTAGTGAACATAATATCTGCTACACTTATTTATCAGTAGTCGATACAGCCCCGATGCTTGAATCGTAATATTTGTAACTGGAATTCGTTTATTACCGCAGCCTGTTCACTCAGCAACAAGGCAGGAGTCGTCGTATAAAGTTTTCCAACTTTATTCAGCAAACACTAAAAACCGCATACAAGATCGCTTTCCGAAAATCACTTTTTTACAAGCAGACAATGCATCACTTATATAACCTCTGTGCAATCCAGAAAAACTTCGAACATTCCAGAATGATGCAATAACACCAATCAAAATAAAGCTCGTCACCGGAGCTACGCGCTGTCTTACGTCATAGAATATTCTTTAGTTTAGAATATTTGCTAGCTATTACCAGACAGATCTGGAACTTTCTACCTATAATTTTTTTTAAGTAAATCCAAAAAATTCTATAACAATATCGATTGACGAAAACTATCAACATTATACAAAGCTTTTTCTAGCAACAGCGCAAAATCAAATCAACGCTATCATTGCAAGCTTTGCAAAATAAAATGGTCGGAACTATTGTGCGCGTCTCAATGGTAACAATATCTTAGCAATTAAACTAATAGGTAAACTATAGTCTATTTCATAGTTTGATGCTAAAAGTCACTACCTAACAATGATGATGATGATGATGGTGATGATGATGATGATGATGATGATGATTGTCACGAATATAGGGGGTTGGGGGAATGAGGGTTAGCAATTATTCACTCGCGCTGTGTTGCCTCCCTTGAACAGGCCAACGTGCGGTGACTTTCAAGTGAATAACGCTGGGAATACTAAAGAATGGTAGGTAGGTTAAAGACAGACGAGAGATGTACAGACTTAACTAGTAAAGGGCTCAACAAGGGAAGACTGGTCTGAGAGTATAATATACAATAATTTATTATCTGGGTGTAGGTCAAACAGAAGGCTGGGCTAAAACTGGTTCACTAGCAAAAGTCTGATATCGTCCAGGGTATCTGGGAGGAATTCTGGGTTAACTACTTAAGTGTCACTGGGGCGAACATAGACCAATTTCATC
Organism: Oncomelania hupensis; assembly: GCA_036898135.1. Lineage (NCBI taxonomy): Eukaryota > Metazoa > Mollusca > Gastropoda > Littorinimorpha > Pomatiopsidae > Oncomelania > Oncomelania hupensis. The sequence continues at coordinate 45,638,331 of CM072520.1, forward strand.
ATGTGGCAATGGGTGGCTGGATGACTTTAGCGTGGCTATTCAGATACACGCCGAGTTGTGGTGTGCGCAAGGTGCGCACTTAACTACTGTATGCGTGGGCGGTGGTGGCCTCAGGTGGCTGGATGGCAGTTGGGTAACTGGTCAGTGGCTTCGCGTGGGTGGACCAATGCAGGTCACTGGGTCACGTTGATGGTGCAACAGTTAGCTGGGTCGGACCGGGCACTGTACTGGCCGGTGGTCTTGCATCACGCGTCATCAGTGACAGCCAGAAGATAGGGCTGCACGCGGCGTGGAGTCTTGCTACAGCCTCACAAAGACCCGTTCTGCAATGATCATTCTCAGCATCAGAGGTGCACACACGCTCTGGATGCTGCGCCATTCGGTGCGCATGCCAGTCAGATTTTGAATTGGGAGAAGCCGGGTCAAGACTGACCGGCATATTCCAACGGTCTATTGGTAACAACAATGGCTACAGGGGTTTGGGAGAATTTACTGGCGGCCGCTAAAATATACGAGGTTCGGCGCCTGAGAAGGGGTGATGGGCAGGAGGGGTGGATATTTATACAATAGGATCAGGGGAGAAACAAAGGGTGTAAATACAGGATAATGGAGATTATAAGCAATGGGGAATTTAGTCTAAATAATAGGGCAACAGGGCATGGGGGATTTATACAAGGATCTAGGCAGGGGAAGATACAGGTATAAATACAAGCATGGCAAGTGCAACAATTAGACTACAAACAATGGATCAATGAAGCGAAATACATATCATAAGCAATACATCAAGACAAACCACAGACATGGACGTAAATATCTACAAGACATACGAACATGTAGGGAAATCGACGGGTGATGGGGATGCTAAATGATAGGAAATAAGTCACCACTCTTACCTGGACCAAGGAACGGGTGAAACACGAGAATATTGGCGAGGCTCAGTGGTCGCAACGTGGTGCAGACGGGTCCTCGGAAAGCGATGTCTTCGGCTGGGCATGTAGGAGCAGACTGACTTACTCATCCTCGGGTCCAGTCCAGGATCGCGGGGGACTGTCCGGAGGGGCGGAGCTTGGATCGCTGAGCCAGCGTTCGAATAGGGGGGGGGGGGGGGGGAAATGGCTGAGAACAGGGCCAGAGCTCAAAGACAGACTGTCACAATGATGATGATGAAACGTCTCTATCTATCTATCTATCTATCTATCTATCTATCTATCTATCTATCTATCTATCTATCTATCTATCTATCTATCTGCGCTAACAAACAAATAATCGTTTAACAATGATAATTACGTAAAACTTCTGGTTCTGTGTTTGCACAGATATCGACAAAGAGTTGGAAAATGATCCGGAACCGTCGCCATATTGGAGTCACGTTCAACCTATGCAGGTTCCGGAAGTGGTCCTCAGCAACAACGGCCCCGTCATCTCATCTACATCAGCGTACATCACTACCGCCTGCAGCGTGAGAGACGCCAGACCAGACCATGGACGTCAGGCAGACAGTTCCGGGCATCATTATCAAACTCAGCAGCAGCAGCAGCAACAACCGCAACATCTACAGCAACAGCAACAACTCTATCAACAGCAGCATATGACCCATCCTGCAGGTTTATTGTCAAGGAATCGACACGGCAGCGGCGAGTCGGACCTCTCCGCTTTCTCTGATACACCTCCTGCTAACCTTCAGGTCCAGACTCAAGGTCGGAAACGCTTCCTTAGCGAACCCGAAATTCTCAGCTTGCAGGAACCCCACAGGAAAGGCGACGCAGGAGGTAGCAACAGCAGGAAGAATGGCAAGGGCAGAAAATCGCAACGTTACGGTTACAATCAAGGGCAAGGGCAAGGTCGTTTCCATGGCCGAGAAGCGAAGGATGACGTTGCGCCTGACTCGACGTCCTCGGGTCGCGTGGCACGCGAGCGTCTGTACTCGGACACGATGGAACGTGTGCTCTCGCGATACTCCGAGATGGGTCTAGGAATGGATGACGTCGGCGGAAAAGGAAGACCATCCAGAATCCCAGAGAGCACTTCTCGAGTTTCTGGTCAAGCGCCGCCCCGGAAGTTGAAACCGATTTTGAAAGGTTCGAGAAACGATGTGAACAGTCAGCCGTCTACGTAATCCTTAACACTGTATCACTAATCTGCTTGTGGATTTCTGGTGCACGTTGTACAGAGGAAGTAAAAGCATTGACAGGTAAAATGGAGGCTCTCCAAACGCCATTTTAATTATTGTCTTCTCTTGATTGCTTCTGAACTTTTACCATTTCTGCTGTTTTTAACCAGTGAAATTTCAAACACAGGGAATGCACGTCCAGGTCTGGAGCGTGCAATACTCTGCATCTTTCAAGTTCAGTGACAAGGATTTACATGATGTGAGCGTGCCACTTGATTATAAGTACCGCTGGTGCAGAGGAAAACAATCAGTACAGAACAAAGCACTCCAGTGCACGTCCACTCAGCTGTAATTGGGTAGACATACTTGACTCTTTTAAACTTAGGAGAGAAATTAAAGACATAGGGAGCACAATCACAAGCTATCCCTTAGGGAATGAACATTGAGGTTTAACGTCTACACCCACCATTGGCGATATGGCAGACTGGGATAACCATCCCAGGGGAAAAGGGGTAAACACCTAAATCAACACTGAACCACAAGAGCAATCATACTGCAAATACGGATAGTGAAAATGGCCACTTTATTATACTGCCCACCTTAGGATTCGAACCTGGATCATCAGGTGTGCCAGGCGAACGCTCTACAACTGAGTTACGGCTGTGGGACTCCCCGAGAGCTGTGACTGGGTACCAAAGAGTTTTTTTTTAATTCATGTTATAGTAATTTATTTTATAAATTTTATATAGCGCTTATCCAGCTCCAGAGCTACTCAAGGCGCAGTCCAATACAGGATCAAACTCAAGTCGCCCGAGACGTTAACTTGCAGACTTTGGGCGCATAGTCTGAAGCCCAGACGATGGTGCACACCGAGGATGTTCTCACAAGGCTGCCCTGACTAGAAGGGAGTTCATACTGCTTCTTTGTCATCAGCAACGGAAAGATTCCAAATAAATCCTAAACATTTTGTGCGTTGCGATCGCTAGCTCTTGATTACTGATAACTATCACCGGAAGCTCTTCCGGGACCATGTTCCAAAAAGGGATTGTGCAACAATCATGAGTGCTGTGACTCTCGCACGCTTTTTTCTCAAATGCCCCGCCTAAAATCGGGCACCATATGCCATAAGGACGAGTAGAGATTACTGAAAGGCTCCCTGCAGAAATGGTTTTGGTGGCTGATTACCTGTGGTTTTGTTGAGCAAAAGAGTGATATTTGGACCCGGAACTATTTCTATCAAAATTCCACCTTAATTTAATTTAAACCCATTTTCTGCTTGCGTTCCACATGTGAAACCGTTCATTAGTCGCTGACCAACATTGAGTCGGGAGATAATCCTGTAAGTTCTATCATGTTGTAGCGAGCTGATTCATGGATCATTGTGAGGCTCAAAACCATAAGTTTTTTTTTTCAAAACAGAATGTTATTAACGAGACAACCAAACAGAACATGAAAGACATACAGAGTACACAAAAGCAAAGCTTAAAGGAGTACTAGCCTTTTGACACAGTATAACCCTTCAATGTCTCTAGCGAACGGAGACACTGTAGCAAAAATATATTACTAAGTATTCCACGATTACATAGAAATAAGCATAAAAATCATTTAGTTACAGCAGAATCGAAGGGCAAATAATAATAAAGAAATAAATGGATGGACTAAACGAATTTACAGAAGACCAGTACAAGAATCCGATTGTAAAATTTACAGAATTTAATAATAACTGAGGTAATATAAGATAATAAAATAACACAAATCAATTTGGGGAACAAAAAGATGAAAGTTGTTGATGGAAGACATCCTTTTTTTTTTCTTTTCTTTTCTTTCGTCCTGGAGACATATTGGAGGTTTCTGTTAATGCTGATTAGTAATAGAAAACAAGGTCATCCTTCTTCAAGCAGGAAGTCACGAAAGACTTGGAAGTGCTTCATGATAAGAGTGTGGAACATTTCGTATGTCAATTCCCTCTGTCAAGCAGGAAGCCAGTGCAGTGACTTCACGTCAGAATCAACATGGTTGGGAAAAGACACAACAATTAAAATGTGTGCGCCAGTCTACAGATTTGCTTCTTATTGCAACTGCGGTGTTTGTTTTTGCAAGAAACACCCATCCGATCGTCTGTTAACTCTACCTGGCGTAGGCTACCATTGTTATTGTAATAGCGTATAATTATGTTTCTATAATGTGGAGTTGTTATTGGCCTATTTCTAGACCAAAATTCTGTTTTAATTAACTTAAACGGCAGGCTGTATTCCAGCAACATTACACTGCCTTCTTAATTCAGCCTATTAAAGTTGAGAAACTTTCTGAATAATTTCGCAACGCCAGATAACGCTTACCTATAATTAAACAAAACAAACACATAGTAAGAGAGCGGCACTCACTCTTAATTGTTATATGAGCCTACTGGTCTGCTGCAGAAAATCTTCAGCTTTACTCGACAATCGCTCTGCCCAAAACTGTATTATCGGTTGGGATCTTTGAGGTGACATTTAAACACCAGTTGTTCACCAGTCACGTTTTTTTTGTAATATTGAATACTTTGGTGCATATATTGACTTGGATATATGCCATCATGTAATAGACTACATGAAGCCAATGAAATGCACCCAACACTTACAGACAATGGTATCTCTGCATAGAACTCGGAACTTCGTACTGCTCTAATTTCTTGATTTACATTATACCAAGGAGCCATCTCTAGTTTTTATGTAGCAATGCAATATATAGTCAAATAATTTTTGTTTTCATTCCGTGAGAAAACATGGTGCATGTTGGCAATATTGTGTGTGTGTGTATGTGTGTGTGGGCATGTAGAAACGACGTTACTCTGACACACATAAAACTCTACATGTGTGTGTGTGTAGTTATACACATATATGTGATTTTCAGTTTGTACATAATGTTGTTGTTGTTTAATAATTTAAATATTACATTCAGTGATCTTCGTTGTGAATGAACTTGTGGACTACAGCAGCAGCATAAAACTGAGTGATATCAAAATGTGGAGTGGCATATTACACCTTTGATAACATCAAAATTGTGTTTTTTTTATAAACTCTGTAAATATATATATAAGAATATATTATCGGTTTATGTATAGTTTTATCCGTTCCAGTGTAGTTCTCAGCACACCACACAAAATCAAAAGTTGTTTCTTGATGTCCGTTTTACTCAATCAACTTTTGACATTCAAATGAGCGTAGCATCAAAAGCTTGTGACATATCTGAAGATCTTTGTATTGCATTTATATGAAGCAATTCTCAGGATGTTGTAATGAAAATGTTGCAGCTCTATTACTTCATTTTCTTTTTGGGGCAATATTACTTCTAATGATTAATAATTGTGTACTTTGGAAATTAGGAACATTGTTTTTTTAATTCACATAACATGATTTAAGTATACAAAATGACAAGAGGCTCATAGCATGTCTGTAGTTAAACAGATTTTATCTGTTATTATTTTAAGCAAATATTACTTATAATAATGATTTTATCTGTTGTGTTTTAATATTGCGCTGTACGCTGTTGGTTTTAATTTTAAATATAATGATTTTTTTAATCTGTTATGCGTTTAAGCAAAAAGTACTTATAATGATTTTTATCTGTCACGCTTTTAGGCACTATTACTTATAATGATTTAATCTATTATGCTTTTGAGCGTTATTACTTAAGTGTCATCTGTGTTTAGTACTTGAAAGCTTGAGGTTTTGATTCGTCTTATGGTAGTCCGCCGGACTCTTTTAGGCAATGATTAACTCACTAACTTGAAGGCTTTATGAATTCAGCATGTTGATGTTGGACTATAGCAGGTATATTTTCTTTGACATGTTCTGGATGTGGATCTGTCGTATGCTTGTTATGTGTTATACACCTCGTTTAATTAGAACATATCATGTATTATTATATCAGTGGTGTCTGCGGTGTGAGGGTGGTTAATAAGTGGTAACTTCCTGTTGTGAGACGAACTTACATGCCATGAGTACGAGACTTTTCAGGATACCGAGGGTTTTCTCCGGGTACTCCAGTTTCATTCCTCTCTTCAATAATGGTAGTGAATGCAGTCAATCTAAAATTTTAAACTTAAAATTGATTTCTATTCCGATATCGGTAATAGCACTTTGAGTTCGATTGAAGAAAAAGGACGTGATAGCATCCTGCATTAGTAGTAGTAGTATTGGTAGTAGTAGTAGTAGTAGTAGTAGTAGTAGTAGTAGTAGTAGTAGTAGTAGTAGTAGTAGTAGTAGTAGTAGTAGTAGTAGTAGTAGTAGTAGTAGCCTAGTATTGAAAATCGCGTATAACTTTTGTAAACAGGTAAAAGGTAAAAGGTAAAGGTAGTCCCATAGCCTTGTAGCCGTAGCGGAGCGTGATGTTTGAGATCACACTTATCTTGGGCCAGCGTAATGAGGGTGATGCCCATCTCTCTCCCTCGCTGCTTTACCTTCCCCACCCTTAAGAGAGTAGGTACTCAGTCACAGTTGAGTCAACTAGGGGCGTTGTTATTTGTCGCTTCACGTTTTGCGGTCACCCATCCAAGTGCTAACCGCACTGGACGGTGCATAACTTGCGACACAGTAGTGAGTCAGAGTGCTCCAACCACTGCGCTACCCGACACCCCATCACAGATCTACATTAATTTGCGTTAAACGAAAAAAAATCTCTTGTGATTCTTATAGTGTTAGACGCGTCACTAGTATGAATGTGAAATGAAACCAGAGGTCAGCACTTACATTAAATAATTGATTGATTGATTGATTGATTGATTGAATAAGTAATGTACATAACCCGCTGCGCTCTGCTAGTTCTAGAGTGGTCTATATGTAAAGCAAAATCCATCACTTTTTGTTTGTCATTTGCACAGTAACTTTTTTTTACAGACAAAATAAAAATAAAAATTCTCTCTCTCTCTCTCTCTCTCTCTCTCTCTCTCTCTCTCTCTCTCTCTCTCTCCCTCTCTTACTCTCTCTCTCTGTCTCTCTCTCTCTCTCTTACTCCCACCCACTCCCAATCTCTTCACTGCCCATCTCTCTGGATAATTTAAAACAAACCGATCATCTAAACCAAAACAATTTACACTTCTATGATGCCTGGAAGCAAAAGCTTGTTTGGCCATGACAATGTCTGACCTTTGATCAACCGGACTCCGCTGCTGATCACCCAATCAGCAATATTAATGTAGTTAACAATGGAAGGCATTTCCTTATGACTAATGATAATTACAGAGGCTGGTAAATGAAACCAAAAATTGGAAAATAACTACAAAGAAAGCTTGTCAATATATTCTGATGTAATTTGTTTTAAAAATTCTCCCTATTATATAGTGGATAATTCATATTGTGTGAAAATCGTGTTTCGACGTATTAAATTCCTTATTCGTAATAATAATTCCATTGTAGAACTAACCACTGTCTGTGTAGAAGTGGGGTTGGGGTGGGTATGTGGGGTGTGAGGGGAGGTAGAGTGAGAGAGGGGTCAGAAAACCTGCCCTTGAGTTTGTGTTGTAAGTCACGCATTTAAAAAGATACGATGGTAGTCTACTCGGTACTAAAGGCTTTGGCGGTACGGAGTGGTCTATATAACGCTTACGCTTCAGTGAACATTTACGGTCGCATGAGTATGTGCTTAGTCTTTTGTTTTTAAAGGGCCCTGCTCTCATGGAAGACCTTGATTTGTATTATTGAAGTTGTGTTATTCCTTGACACAACAAGTCCATCCAACCATCGCCAACTCTCACCCTGTGGTCATTCAGACCCAATGTGTTGTTGTTGCTGTTGTTGTTGTTGTTGTTGTTGTTGTTGTTGTTTATTGTTTGTTTGTTTGCTTTTTAACTGAAAATAAATTGCCAGTAACGAAAACACATTTAAAATATCTGACGGTTAAATAGATTTTTCTTAAAATCTGTCATGTGGGTAGTAATGTTCCAGTAATGTATCCCCGGTGGTGTGTCGGGTTTTTCTGTGTAAATAGTATCCCCGCTTTGTGAAAATTTAGTGCTTTAAATTACCACTGTTTCTGTCATTCTTATTTGTTCTTACTAGTTCTTAATCTGTTCTATCAATCTACTATCTTCTTGGCTAGACCAGTCGCCTAGCTTTTTTTTTTTTTGAAAACTTTCCCAAAACTCCTCATTTGTGTATGGGGTCTGTTGGGTCAGCGTGGGGGTATTGGACGCTTTGTGCCAAATGGTCACTTGGGCTTTCTATGGTATTACTATTTAGCAATGTAGGCATTTTATAGGTATGTGTTTTATTAATATTTTATAATGATGTTTATGTTCTATTTTGTGTTTGTAAACGGAGGTTCGATAAATTCGAGTACAGCCTCAGCCTCCCCTGCATGGGACGCGTTTATTGTAATGTGACCGGCTGATGGATGCTGGTGGTGTTACCATTAGGGTTGTTTTAGCAGATTTTTTTATGCAGATCAGAGTGACCCTTTTCCAACCAAGTTGTGGTCCTGATTCCGCTCTTTGCAGTCCGCTGGATCCTATAAACAATGACTAACTAACTAGCTAATCCAGTAATGTAGACTAAAACTATGAGGTTCAACAGTTTCTGTTGGCAGTTGAAGGCAGCTACCCTAAATTTTTAAAGGTCATTATTTATGTTCGGTTTAACACGTTCTATCCATTGTGATTTGCCCCAGAAGCGATGTCACAGTTAGGTCATGCGAGTACTCGATCAATCATTGCTCATGCATGGCACTGGAAAACTATATTCCTGGATAAAGGTTTCTTTTGTTAATCCTGCTCCCCTTCCCCCCCCCCCCTCTCTCTGTCTGTCTCTCTCTGTCTGTCTCTCTCTGTCTGTCTGTCTCTCTCTGTCTCCCTCTCTGTCTGTCTGTCTCTCTTTCTGCCTCTCTGTCTGTCTGTCTCTCTTTTGCCTCCTCCTCTCCCCTCTCACTGTTGCCTCATCTCTGTCTCTCTCACTCTCTTCCTCTCCTTCTTCCACACACGCAAGCATTTCTTGCAAATGTGTGTGTGTGTGTATCAGTTTATAGTCCCCTCTCTTCCCGATAAGGATTTTCAGAGAGGAGACTGAATTTATTTCTAGCAAACTTCCTCCTTCTCCTCAAGCCCCATCCACTCCCTAATTCTCCCTTCTATTTTAAAGTTCCCCTCTCCTCCCCACTCAACCCGCTCTCTCTCATCTCCCCTTCTCCATCCCACCACCACCATCATCACCAACCACCCCCAGCAACCAGTTCAGCATTAAACAGGGAACGAAGCGCCACAAATTATTAATGGACGAAAACATGGGAAAATAAATTGCAAAACGGGTTGTCCTCATTCCAGCTCAAGTTGTTCCGAGATAGTGGGATGATATAGCGAGCGAGAGTGAAAGAGAGAGAGAGAAAGAGAAAAAGGGTGAGAGAAGTGGAAGGAGGGAGGGAAAGAAAGAAAGAGAGGGAGAGAGAGAGAAGAACTACCAGACATCTAGCACAATAATATTTATATCAGTTTAATTTATAATTGTATAGCACGCATTTATCACGGCCCATGGCGACTCACCCGACATGGCAAGTAACTATGGCAACATAATCAGGAGAGAGAGAGAGAGAGAGAGAGAGAGAGAGAGAGAGAGAGAGAGACAGACAGACAGACAGACAGACAGACAGACAGACAGAGACAGAGAGAGTTGAGATGAAATAAAAACAGGGAGAAGAGATGGAGCAGGAGAAAGAGCAGAAGATGGGTTTCAACCAGAAAGAAGGGAAAAGAAGTTAATGGTGTCACATCAACCCGATGTTCTTGTAAAAAAAAAACGCAACCTCCAGTCATTTCCTCTGCACTCTCAAGCACAGGCGCCCGTATCAAAATGTGTCACTGGCACTGACTGGGTCGACCCTAGCAATTGGGGTATTTGGGGTATTTTTCAATTTTCGACTGGCTTCTTTTTAATGTGAACTTTTTAACGGGTGTCTTCGTGACTACCCATGCAATACATATAGAGTGCACTCAGTGTTGTCTAAGCATTCAAGGCCAAACCTCCTCTAATGAGATCTTTGGTGGTAAAGACCGAAACGTGTCTGGAGAACCAGGTTTTAGGAATGCAATTGTACTGATTTTGAGCTCTTTTAGCTCACAAAGTAGCACATGGAATTGAAAGCCACTATATCACACTTTTTGTCCACCTTTGAGAGCAGGATAATTAGTTTTCTTTGTATATATATATTAGGTTGCGGGTTCGAGACTATTGAGGTCACCAACGATTTTCTCCGGGTATCCGTTAATAAGGGTATTGGACGCAGTCAATCTAAATTATTTCAAAAATATAATTTGTTTTACCTTTTCTTCCACTAATATGGATCTCCCTGCCTTTACACTACATGTTTGAGTGATGTATGTGTGTGTTGAGTGTGAGAGTGGGTGAAACATTTAAGCAGCGCATATATAGAATCCATTATTATTATTATTATTATTATTATTATTATTATTATTATTATTATTATTATTTTTATTATTATTATTATTATTATTATTATTATTATTATTATTATTATTATTATTATTATTATTATTATTATTATTGTTATTGTTATTTTTATATTTTTAAGCCGTTAGGAGTTAACAAGGAAGGCATATTTTTCGATCGAACAAAAAACTGCATTATAATTTGCAGTTTATTTGCGACATTATTATTTTATTATCTTTTTTTTTCTTTTGTTTGGTTTCTTTTTAGTTTTAATTTAATTGTATTTTATTGTATTATTTACGACAACATCAAAAGGTTGTAATTTTCAACCCGGTTTGAATAGTTTTCCAAGGACACAAAGTGACCTTTTTTTTTTTCTAAACGAAACGGATTGCAGGAAGCTAGTAGAACGGTCGACAAGCCCGATTGCACATTGCCGGATCGAATATAAATCTGAACCAGTTTTGGGCGGATAGAATAGGTAGGATTTCGCGCGCATGCGCACGCCCGCACACACACACACACACACACACACACACGCGCACACACACACACACAACCACGCTGTAATACACATTTACTTACAACGCAATATAACTGAGTATTTCACACCTCACCATCCTCTTCACCGCTCCCTCTGTCACCACATCACCCCTTACACCTCCCCCTCCCCCCAACTTTCTTCCCTGAAAGTGTCCAATCAAAAGGCACGATTCATTTCTCTCTCTCTCTCTCTCTCTCTCTCTCTCTCTCTCTCTCTCTCTCTCTCTCTCTCTCAATCTCAAATTTCTCTTTCACTTCGCGTTCCCCCCCCCCCCCCCCCAAAAAAAAAAAAAAAAAAAGGGTGGAAACAAAGGGCCGCAATCGCCCATTTCATCTCGATCTCCTGCGGGGAGGTAATTTTTGCCGCAACATTGTGCAATCGGCTTGACTTCCGGTAGCAAGCGAGGTCGACCGTACTCGATTTTGAAAATGCAACACACCAAACGTTGCTTAGTCTAAACGTCAGTGCTGATCACGTGCAGGCGCATTACGTTTTTTTAATGTATAGCTATTACCTGGGCCAGGTGCATAATGAGGGCATAATTATAATATATTTATATAGGTTTTGAGGGCTGGTGTGCGTCTGCAGAAAAGCGTTAACTTTACTACCGTTCGCTCTGTCCAAAACGTTTGTAAAGGTTGGGATCTATCGGATGACATTTAAACTTCACTTGTTCTCCTTTGACACATTAAACAAAAAGAATTGTGCATGGTAGCTATTCCACTAAAGGGAGGTAAAACGTGTATGCAAACCACACAATGTAAGTTCTCTCCCTTAAAGAAGGGAAGGTATATAGGGGGCGAGAGGGGAGAGGGCAAAAGTCAGAGGGGCCGGGTAGCTCAGTTGGTAAGAGCGTCTTGCTAGTAACCAAAAGGTCGCTGGTTCGAATCCCGGATTGATCAACGTGTGATCATATTATTTTCCCCTTTACCAACAACTGGCCCGCTGGTGTCAGTATAAATCGGTCCAGTAGTCACCTATATGCGAAAGTGTCGTGTGACTATAATCTACAAACAACAATAGGGCAAAAGTCAATTAATGCGTCTTTGCTGGACATAATCCTTATCACATTAGATCTTCTTATGGCGTAAAGGATGATGGTAAGCGTTTGTCCTAAACTCCGGCAGTTTAGTATATCGTGAATTACATTACATGATTATTGCTTTAGGTCCAGCGGACTCTTCCGAGCCAAATCAGGACCGGACAACCCCTGATCCGCATAAAAGATCTGCCGAAACAACCCTAGTGGGAAAACTGAAAGCTCTCCACCAGCCAGTCACTTTACAATAAAACATCCCACGCAGGGGACTGCTGAGGCTATACTCTAATTTATCGAACCCCCGGTTACAAAAACAAAATAGAATACAAACATCATTATAAAATATCAACAAAACACATGCATATAAAATGCCTACATTGCTAAATAATAACATCATAGGAAGCCCTCGTTACCACCTGGCAGAAAGCGTCCAATATTCCCAAGCTGATCTAACAGACCTCACACACAAATAAGGAGTCTTGACCCGGAAGAGTTTTCAAGAAAAAAGGTAGGTGACTGGTCTAGCGAAGAAGAAGATAGTATAGCAGATTGATAGAACAGAGCAGGAATGAGAAAGAACAAATGAGAAAGACAGCGACAGTGGGAATTTAAAGCACTAAATTTCCAGAAAGTGGGGATACTATTTATACTGAAACCCCTGGCACCCCAACGGGGGGATATATCGTGAATAAAGCAAACCACAGCACATTCAATTTCTGAAAAACTTGTGTAACTAAAATTAAAACCCGTTTCAAAAGATAAAAGCAGACTGAAATTTGACCTATTCAATGAGGCTACCCCAGCCCAAACCGGAAGGGTATTGTTTTCCCGCGCGTTCTGCCATGAGGAATGTTGCATTATGGGAGGGCAAATACCGCTTCCCTAGCGAGAATTAAGATCGGGGCAAACGAAAGCTATAGACCTTTTTTCTTTGAGTGTCTGGGGGTGAGGAGAGAGCATGGGGGTGGGGGAATAATAAAAGGAGGGTGGGTGTGTATGGGGGAGGAGGGAGGAATGGTAAAGCTTTCAAACTTTCGTTTCGGTTTTCACAGACTGACATAAGGATCGAATGTATTTTGCATTATGAAAATTGCCTTTTCCTTTGATTGAGCAATATTACTGTGTGAATGTTTGTGCGTGTGTGTGATTGTGAGTGTCTATGTGTGTGCGCGCGCGTGTGTGTGCTTGAAAAAAATATTTATTTGCGTTGGACACATTGCAAAAATGAAAGGTTTCAAAGCATGGAAATTACAACTGAAACTGGATTCAGATCTCTGTTTGTATCTGTCTGTCTCTGTCTGTCTGATTTACAAAGAAAGAAAGAAAGAGAGAGAGAGAGAAAAAAAAGACCGTCTCTCTCTCTCTCTCTCTCTCTCTCTCTCTCTCTCTCTCTCTCTCTCTCTCTCTCTCTCTCTCTCTCTTTCTTTCTTTTTTTCTTTCTAAAACAGACAAACAGAAAAAGGCAGATACAAACAGAAAGAAAGAGCTCGAGACAGATGTGTAACATCCAACATCCACAAGCAATTCCAGCCTAATAACAGAGTACCAAACAAGTTCAGTTCTGCATAAGTCATGGTGAATAGTTCAAGACTTGCAGGTTACAATGGTAAGTTTCCTTCAATGTCGTGTTCAATATGGAATCTAACTGGCCATGCACCCCTTGGGGTCATGAGCAATCTTGCCATTGTAGAGTGTTCTAACCTATAAAGGGAAAAGTGAAAGCCCCAGTTGAAAACCTGTCTTGCCTTTGTAGGCATGACTGACTCACTGCGGCAACAGTTCCCCCCCTCCCCCCCCCCCCCGGTTGGAGTGCCGGGGGTTTCAGTATAAATAGTATCCCCACTTTCTGGAAATTTAGTGCTTTAAATTCCCACTGTCGCTGTCTTCCTCATTTGCTCTTTCCCATTCCCGATCTGTCCTACCACTCTGCTATACTATCTTCTTCTTCGCTGGATCAATGACCTACCTTTTTTCTTGAAAACTCTTCCTGGACAAGACTCCTTGTTTGTGTATGAGGTCTGTTGGATCAGCTTGGGAGTGTTGGACGCTTTCTGCCGGGTGGTCACTAGGGCTTCCTATGAATGTACTATTTAGCACTATAGGCATTTTATATGTATGTTTTTTGTTGATAATTTATAATGATGTTTGTATTCTATTTTGTTTTTGTAATCGGGGAGTTCGCGTAGTTGAGGTCAACCCTCAGCCGTCCCTCGCGTGGGATGTCTTTATTGTAAAGTGACTGGCCGGTGGAGGGCGTTCAGTTTTCCCACTGGGGTTGTTTCAACAGATCTTTTATGCGGATCGGGGGTTGTCCGGTCCTGATTTGGCTCGGAAGAGTCCGCTGGACCTAAAGCAATAATAAATCAATCAATCAATCAATCGACACATTAAACAACAACAATTGTGTATGGTAGCTATTCCACTAAAGGGAGATAAAACGTGTGTGCAAACCACACAATGTAAGTTCTCTCCCTTAAAGAAGGGAAGGTATATAGGGGGGGGGGGGGAGAGGGGAGAGGGCAAAAGTCAATTAATGCGTCTTTGCTGGACATAATCCTTATCACATTAGATCTTCTTATGGCGTAAAGGATGATGGTAAGCGTTTCTCCTAAACTCCGGCAGTTTTGTATATCGTGATTTACATTACATGATTATTGCTTTAGGTCCAGCGGACTCTTCCGAGCCAAATCAGGACCGGACAACCCCTGATCCGCATATAAGATCTACCGAAACAAACCTAGTGGTAAAACTGAAAGCTCTCCACCAGCCAGTCACTTTACAATAAAGACATCCCACGCAAGGGACGCTGAGGCTGCACTCTAATTTATCGAACCCCGTTTACAAAAACAAAATAGAATACAAACATCATTATAAAATATCAACAAAACACATGCATATAAAATGCCTACATTGCTAAATAATAACATCATAGGAAGCCCTAGTGACCACATGGCAGAAAGCGTCCAATATTCCCAAGCTGATCCAACAGACCTCACACACAAATAAGGAGTCTTGTCCCGGAAGAGTTTTCAAGCAAAAAGGTAGGTGACTGGTCTAGCGAAGAGGAAGATAGTATAGCAGATTGATAGAACAGAGCAGGAATGAGAAAGAGCAAATGAGAAAAACAGCGACAGTGGGAATCTAAAGCACTAAATTTCCAGAAAGTGGGGATACTATTTATACTGAAACCCCCGGCACCCCAACGGGGGATATATCGTGAATAAAGCAAACCACAGCACATTCAATTTCTGAAAAAACTTGTGTAACTAAAATTAAAACCCGTTTCAAATTATAAAAGCAGACTGACATTTGACTTATTCAATGAGACTACCCCAGCCCAAACCGGAAGGGGATTGTTTTCCCGCGCGTGCTGCCATGAGGAATGTTGCATTATGGGAGGGCAAATACCGCTTCCCTAGCGAGAATTAAGATCGGGGCAAACGAAAGCTATAGACCTTTTTCTTTGAGTGTCTGGGGATGAGTAGAGAGCATGGGGGTAGGGGAATAATAAAAGGTGGGTGGGTGTGTATGGGGGAAGAGGGAGGAATGGTAAAGCTTTCAAACTTTCGTTTCGGTTTTCACAGACTGACATAAGGATCGAATATATTTTGCATTATGAAAATTACCTTTTCCTTTGATTGAGCAATATTACTGTGTGAATGTTTGTGCGTGCGTGTGATCGTGAGTGTGTGTGTGTGTGCGCGCGCGTGTGTGTGCTTGAAAAAAAATATTTATTTGCGTTGGAAACATTGCAAAAATGAAAGGTTTGAAAGCATGGGAATTACAACTGAAACTGGATTCAGATCCCTGTATCTGTCTGTCTCGGTCTGTCTGTTTTACAAAGAAAGAAAGAGAGACCTCTCTCTCTCTCTCTCTCTCTCTCTCTCTCTCTCTCTCTCTCTCTCTCTCTCTCTCTCTCTCTCTTTCTTTCTAAAACAGACAAACAGAGAAAGGCAGATACAAACAGAAAGAAAGAGCTCGAGACAGATGTGTAACATCCAACATCCACAAGCAATTCCAGCCTAATAACAGAGTACCAAACAAGTTCAGTTCTGCATAAGTCATGGTGAATAGTTCAAGACTTGCAGGTTGTCACGTGGGGTTTATGGGCTCTGCACAATGGAATTATGGACCCTCACGTTTATTCGGTGGGAACTGCTAGTAAGTCACCCTATGAATTACTTTAATAAATTTATTTGTTTAGCTCGTTCTGTGTTAAGGTTGGGGTACAGAAATAGATAGAAAAATGGTAAAAGATTACTGTCACACTAGCTTTCACACGGCTATGAATCATATGTAGTCCAGCCACTTGATAACAGTTAAAATCACACATTTATTTCTTCTACTCTATACAAGATTCTCTAAGTACTAACCTAACTTAAAAAGTCTCTTTCAATGCTAATAGTTCGATCGCTGATAGTCTAGGCAGCTGTTATATCTTCCTCGGGCACTTTCTATTATATCTCATGTAGATTTGGACTACTGTGGTCCGTTTTACAGTTTCTGAAGAGTTGGACTACTGTGGTCCTGTTATGATCAGTTTAAGTGCACTTCTGGGGGTACACTTAACTTTCTTATGGTGCGGTCGAAGTCCTTCTGTGAGGTAGCTTCTGGTACACCTTTGTAGTTGTGTAGTTGGGTTCCCTTGCCACGCTGTGGGGTCTGACAGGGTGTCTTTCAAGGCAGCTCTTTCCGTCTTGTGCGGTAGAGTCTCCTCAACCAACTGGTCGTTTCTGTGGAGTGGGGTGCACAGGATAGCTCGGGATAGCTCGGGATAGCTCGGGATAGCTCGCCTGCTCGTCTGTAATATAAGAGACGAAATTCTGCACAACCCTGAATAATCGGTTTGTGCAGAGCGTCTCACTGAAAGCCAAGTAGCCCTCAGTGATAGCTCCACATCTCTATACATAAGCGACGAACATTCTGCTACTTCCGGGTTCCACTGGAATCTCACTCTAAATTCCTATACATACATAAATATCAATCGTGGCTAACTATACACATCCAGAATTACTAATATTATAAACATTCACGGGTACAGCCACTGGTCTGCGAACATACATATAAGTTAAACAACAGTGGTTCCGTACGGGATACAACATGGCGGCGCAACCGGTCGTGTTTCGCCTCGTGCTCGGCTCTTCCACGTGGTACGGCAAATTCGGATTAACAATTCACATTTATGCATAGCAAAGTCCACAAACATAATTTCAACAATAATATAAATATATCACGATGAAACAGAAGGGTGCTCATTTACCTGTTTGACAAGTTCAGGCCCGTGATGACTTGAGAGAATTCTAAGATTTCTAAGTCCTGCTTCCTGGTCTATGAGTGCAGAGATTTCTCTAGCTGTGGAGATGTTGACTCTACCTCGTCTCACACACGACTGATTCAAACTGTCTTAGGTTCTGACACATTCAAACTGCTCTACCCACTGAGCCTGCTCTGATTGGTTAAAACGGTCCGATTCAAAGCTCAAGTGCTGAGTCACTGCGCTAGCGTGGGTCGGGCTCGCGGTGTGTGGTCTGCTGTGTAATTTAATTGCTGCTGTGTTATAGTCTAACTTCTAAAGTTACAAAGACTACACATGGCTAAATAGTCAACAAGCAGAGTTAAGACTAGCCAATTCATGACAGGCTCCCTCAACTGAAAAAAGGCGATGACTACTGGATTCGACCTTTTTCTACTACAGAGCCTAGTTTAACGCTGCACTATCCTAGGGTCCTATTTACAAACTAACTAAGTTGCTCTACCTGAGCTGCAATGCTATGCCAGGTAGCTGTGGACACTAGTGACAGGGTATTACTGGGCGGGGACGAATTCTGGTGCTGTGGCCCATAGTTGTGTTGGGTGGGCGACAGCTGCTGTGTCCTCCACGAGATGGCGACTGAGGTAGTCGGCTCCGTGGTTCTCTTTGCCGGGGATGTACTCGATTTGGAATGAGTATGCCTGAAGGGTGAGTGCCCATCGCATCAGGCGAGAGTTCAAAGACTTGGAGGCTGCCAGGAACGATAGTGGTTGGTGGTCCACCTGAACTGTGAAGTGGGTCCCATACAGGTAGAGTTGAAATTTCTGTATGGCCCAGACTAGTCCAAGACATTCTTTCTCCGACGTGGCGTAGTGGGTCTCGGCGGGTCTCAATTTTCTGCTGGCGTAGGCGACAGGGAATAGCGTCTCTGCATCCTTGGGGTCGCGCTGTAGCAGTACTGCTCCGAGGCCTAAGTCGCTTGCGTCGGTGCGAAGAACGAATGGCTGAGTCAAATCGGGTAGGTGGAGTACTGGCGCCGATGTCATTCTGTCCTTGAGTGTTTGGAATGCTGTCTCGCATTCCGCTGTCCATACGACTTTGTCCGGGGCGATTTTCCGGGTTCCATTTGTAAGTGGTACGGCGATGCTGTTGTAGTTGGGGATGAACTTCTGGTAGAAGCCGCAGAGTCCTAGAAACGACTGTACTTCCTTTTTGGTCTTGGGCCTAGGAGCGTCGAGTAGGCGTTTCACGGTCTTTTCTACCGGTCGCAGGCTTCCTTGACTGATGGTGTGTCCCAGAAATTCTAGTTCTGTGAATCCAATCTGACATTTGGTGGGTCTTGCCGTCAATCCCGTGTCTCTGAGGCGGGCGAGTAGTTGTTGTAGGAGCGTGACATGTTCCTCCCACGTAGGTGTTGCGATGAGGATGTCGTCCATAAACGAGTGTAGGTGCTCGCTGCTCAGGGGTGCCAGGAGTTTTCGCATCATGGCGCTGAAGATGCTGGGTGCGTTGTGGAGTCCGAATGGAAGTACATTGAATTCGAAGTGTCCTTCCATAGTGCTAAACGCTAGTTACTTTCGGACTTTCGGTTGCACTGGTATCTGGTAGTATCCTTTGCTGAGGTCGATGCGTGAGAAGTACTTTGCTCGCTGTAGCTTGGCAAATAGGTCTGTCTGGTCCGGGAGTGGCTCTGGCTGGAACTGCGTTACGGCATTCAGCAGTCTGAAGTCGATGCACAGTCGATGCTCTCCGTTGGGTTTTCGCAACAATACCGTGCCTGCGCTGTAGGGTGAAGTAGACTCTGCGATGATTCCGGCTGCCAGTAAGGTGTCTATCTCTTCCTTGATGGCTCGCTGCTGAGACAGTGGCATCGGGTAGAGCTTCTGGCGGACGGGTGTTGGGTCGGTCACCGTTAAGGTTACTTCAACGAGGTCTGTCCTCCCTGGTCGGTCTGTGAGCACGGTCTGATGTTGTCGAATGACCTGTAGTACTTGCTGTCGTTGTTTAGCGGCTAGGTCTCCGTTGAGTATCACGTCTTTGTAGGTTTCTTTGGAGTGCAGGGGATACTCTACTGCATTGGTCTCCATGCTTTCTCCTTCTTCCGCGATGGCGATGGCTAACAAGTTGTGAGTGCTGGGGGTCGCTGGTCGGTCCGTATATTTCTTGAGGAGATTGATGTGGTGGTATCGGGCTCTCCCGTTCACCTCTACTTGGTAGACTGTCTTGGATTTCTTGGCAGTCACCCGGTACGGTCCTCTCCAAGCGATGTCCAGCTTGTTGGTTCCACTTGGAAGTAAGAGTAGCACTTGATCGCCGACTTGCAGTTCTCTGTCCTTCGCGTGGCGGTTGTAGTACTTCGCCTGACGGGCTCTTGCCTTCTTCAGTGCTTCACCAGCTTTCTTCCACGTTGCTTTGAGGGTTTCCTGCAGGTCTGCGACGTACTTGGTGGCACCTCTTGGTGTGTCGTCTATCTTGGCCTCCGTCCAACTTCTGCGTAGGGCTTCTAGCGGTCCTGCTAGAGGTCTGCCGAAAAGCAAAGTTGACGGGGTGTAGCCTGTGGCTGCATGGGGCGTTTCTCGGTATGCGAACAGTGCCGCATTCACGTAGGTGTCCCACGCTTCTGGATTGTCGTCGGCGACTTTCCTGAGGATGGTGAGAAGGGTTCCATTCAGTCTTTCTACTTGTCCGTTGCTGGCTGGGTGGTATGGTGGTGTGCGAATGTGATGAACTTGTATCAACTCGAACACGTCTTGCATCAGGCGGCCGGTGAACTGAGATCCGTTGTCCGTTCTAATGCTGTCCGGGAATCCGACTCTGGTAAAGATGGCGATGAGTGCATCTGCGATCTTCTTGGTGTCGATCGCTGGCAACGGGACTGCTTCGCACCACATCGTACATGCGTCGACGAGTGTGAGTAGAAATCTGTTCCGCTTCTTGGTCATGGGCAGTGGTCCTACTATGTCTACTGAGACTTGCTGGAATGGCACGCCGACTACTACCGATGGTCCTAAGGTAACTGGTACGGTGTGATGTCGCGGGGAATATCGTTGACATTGGTGGCAAGATTTCACGTAGCGCTTGACATCCTCCGTGATTCCTGGCCAATAGTAGTGTGCGCTGATTCTCTGCACTGTGGCTCCAATTCCCATGTGTCCGCTGAGTGGCATGCTGTGGCCTAATTCTAGTACTTGGGCTCGAAGGGTGGCTGGCAGTACTAGTTGGGTGTGATCTCCATCTCCTTGTCGATGTAGAACTCCCTCTTCCATGTAGAAGTCTCCCTTGTGCGGGGGTGTGTGCGCCTTGGGTAGCTTCTGGAAGCACTTCGCTATCGAGGTGTCTTCTTTCTGTGCTGTTTTGATCTCTTCGAGTCCTGGATTCGGAGCGAACTCGGGCTGGGGTGGTTGGGTTTTAGCTTGGGCCCTGGTTTGCACTGCAGCTATCTCTACAGTTTTGGGGGGCGTGCCTAAGAACACATACCTACAACCTAGCACTAGATCATACAGGGGTTTCTGTAAAACAGCTGCTTGGATTCGTCCTGTGACGTACCTACTCTCTACTTCGATCCATGCTATTGGGCAAGTAGTCGTCGGTTTCGTCAAGTCTGCTCCTTGTAAGTCGACTGTCTTGTCTGTCAAGTCCGCGCGCGATACAAGAGATTCGCTGACTATCGCGTCGTATGATAGACCTGTGTCATACAGACAGTTCGCTTCTTTTCCGTTGACCTTGACCGTGTCTGTCACCGATGGGTGATCTCCGATCGTGTGTGGCTTGTTACCGCTGCTTTGAGTTAGAACTCTGTGCGCTGGCCGGCTTTCGCGCTCTTCCCTACGTTGTGCGGCCAACTTGAAACATTCTGCGGTGGAGTGATTGTTTCTGTTGCAGAACGAACAATACCGTCTCTGTTCTGCGGGACCTCTTTTCCCGAATTCCGTGTTGGGTCCTTTATTTTGCCCAGGTCTGGGGTTATTCGGCTTATTCGCGGTGCGCTCTTCCCGGTTAGGGCTTCGTTTCTGTGCCTCTTTCCCGTTAGGCTTTAGGTCTCGCCTGAAGCTCTTGGCTTCTCCGTGTGCGGCCACGTACCTATCTGCGACCTTGACCAGATCTTCTAGTCTTTCCGCGCCCTGCTCTACTGAGAATGTTCTCAGCTCGGGGGTCATGGTTTCCCGTAGCTGTTCCCATACTAACAGTTCTGTCAGTCCATCATACGTCTTAGCCGTGGCTGACTGGCTAATCCACTTATCCAACGTTGTGGACAACCGATCCGCGAACTGCGCATAGCTCTCTCCTTTCACTCTCCGATTGGTGCGGAACTTTTGCCGGTAGCATTCTCCTGTCAGTTCGAATCCCGTTAGGAGTGCCTCTTTTACTTTGTGATAGTCAGTCACTCTGTCAGTCGGTAGCTTACTGTAGATGTCATAAGCCTTTCCTCTAAGCCCTTGACTAAGCTTAAAAGACCAATGAGTGGGATCTAGTTTGTACTCTGTTGCTAGACGCTCAAACCTAGTCAGATAGAGATCTAGACCTTCTTCTCTCTCATTGAATGTTCCCAGTGGAAATGACATTCCTTGTACGGGGTTGGATGCTACCTCTAGCTGATCTGAGTGGGAAGGGGTTGAGGAAGAACTTGAAGCTCCTGATCCCAATCTTCTTAGCTCTAACTCATGCTGTCTTTCTTTTTCCTTTTCTTCCCTCTCTTTTTCTTTTTCTGCCCTCTCATACTCCCATCTCCTAACTTCTGCATCTCTCTCTGCTGCTAATGCTGCCTTTTTCTGTTCTCCTTCTAATTCTAATTTCTTCTGTTCTCTTGCTGCTTCTAACTCTGCTTTCTTTTGCTCTGCTTCTAATGCTAGCTTCTTCTGCTCTGCTTCTAATGCTAGCTTCTTCTGCTCTGCTTCTAGTTCTGCTTTTTTCTGTTCTCTCTCTGCAGCTCTCTCTGCCGCTTCGAGTTTCTTCGCCTCTCTCTCTGCTGCTCTCTCTGCCTTAGCCTCCTGTTTCTCTACCTCTGCATTGATATACGCAATTAGGTCTCCCCCTGCTAAGTGTAAAGCTTCCCCTAATTCCTTGAAGCGCAATCTCAAGGCCACTGGGTCCGACATTGCCAAACGTGTCTATGAACAACATCTGAATCACGTGGAATACCAAAACACTAGCAATATTGCAATTCAATAACAACAATGCAAAGACAATCAAATTCGTAATCAATAATAGAATAAAACAAGAGTCAAATGGCATACAACAGTTACTTAAGCAAAACCTGCAAAAGAACAATGCAACATACAGGCACAAAAATATTTGAAGCAAAAAAGTTTTTAACTAAAGAATAGTGCACCCAACTGATCAGTCCTTGTTACCACTATTCTAAGTTATTCTACTACTCCTACTGTTATCTAATTTTATTGCACTTAGGTCCGGTTATACCCAATTCCTATTATACACAGATCCTGGCAGGCTCGCCAATTAAAGTGTCACGTGGGGTTTATGGGCTCTGCACAATGGAATTATGGACCCTCACGTTTATTCGGTGGGAACTGCTAGTAAGTCACCCTATGAATTACTTTAATAAATTTATTTGTTTAGCTCGTTCTGTGTTAAGGTTGGGGTACAGAAATAGATAGAAAAATGGTAAAAGATTACTGTCACACTAGCTTTCACACGGCTATGAATCATATGTAGTCCAGCCACTTGATAACAGTTAAAATCACACATTTATTTCTTCTACTCTATACAAGATTCTCTAAGTACTAACCTAACTTAAAAAGTCTCTTTCAATGCTAATAGTTCGATCGCTGATAGTCTAGGCAGCTGTTATATCTTCCTCGGGCACTTTCTATTATATCTCATGTAGATTTGGACTACTGTGGTCCGTTTTACAGTTTCTGAAGAGTTGGACTACTACGTGGTCCTGTTATGATCAGTTTAAGTGCACTTCTGGGGGTACACTTAACTTTCTTATGGTGCGGTCGAAGTCCTTCTGTGAGGTAGCTTCTGGTACACCTTTGTAGTTGTGTAGTTGGGTTCCCTTGCCACGCTGTGGGGTCTGACAGGGTGTCTTTCAAGGCAGCTCTTTCCGTCTTGTGCGGTAGAGTCTCCTCAACCAACTGGTCGTTTCTGTGGAGTGGGGTGCACAGGATAGCTCGGGATAGCTCGGGATAGCTCGGGATAGCTCGCCTGCTCGTCTGTAATATAAGAGACGAAATTCTGCACAACCCTGAATAATCGGTTTGTGCAGAGCGTCTCACTGAAAGCCAAGTGGCCCTCAGTGATAGCTCCACATCTCTATACATAAGCGACGAACATTCTGCTACTTCCGGGTTCCACTGGAATCTCACTCTAAATTCCTATACATACATAAATATCAATCGTGGCTAACTATACACATCCAGAATTACTAATATTATAAACATTCACGGGTACAGCCACTGGTCTGCGAACATACATATAAGTTAAACAACAGTGGTTCCGTACGGGATACAACATGGCGGCGCAACCGGTCGTGTTTCGCCTCGTGCTCGGCTCTTCCACGTGGTACGGCAAATTCGGATTAACAATTCACATTTATGCATAGCAAAGTCCACAAACATAATTTCAACAATAATATAAATATATCACGATGAAACAGAAGGGTGCTCATTTACCTGTTTGACAAGTTCAGGCCCGTGATGACTTGAGAGAATTCTAAGATTTCTAAGTCCTGCTTCCTGGTCTATGAGTGCAGAGATTTCTCTAGCTGTGGAGATGTTGACTCTACCTCGTCTCACACACGACTGATTCAAACTGTCTTAGGTTCTGACACATTCAAACTGCTCTACCCACTGAGCCTGCTCTGATTGGTTAAAACGGTCCGATTCAAAGCTCAAGTGCTGAGTCACTGCGCTAGCGTGGGACGGGCTCGCGGTGTGTGGTCTGCTGTGTAATTTAATTGCTGCTGTGTTATAGTCTAACTTCTAAAGTTACAAAGACTACACATGGCTAAATAGTCAACAAGCAGAGTTAAGACTAGCCAATTCATGACACAGGTTACAATGGTAAGTTTCCTTCAATGTCGTGTTCAATATGGAATCTAACTGGCCATGCACCCCTTGGGGTCATGAGCAATCTTGCCATTGTAGATTGTTCTAACCTATAAAGGGAAAAGTGAAAGCCCCAGTTGAAAACCTGTCTTGCCTTTGTAGGCGTGACTGACTCACTGCGGCAACAGTTCCCCCCCCCTCCCCCCCCCCGGTTGGGTTTCAGTATAAATAGTATCCCCACTTTCTGGAAATTTAGTGCTTTAAATTCCCACTGTCGCTGTCTTCCTCATTTGCTCTTTCCCATTCCTGATCTGTCCTATCACTCTGCTATACTATCTTCTTCTTCGCTAGATCAATGACCTACCTTTTTTCTTGAAAACTCTTCCTGGACAAGACTCCTTGTTTGTGTATGAGGTCTGTTGGATCAGCTTGGGAGTATTGGACGCTTTCTGCCGGGTGGTCACTAGGGCTTCCTATGATTGTATTATTTAGCACTATAGGCATTTTATATGTATGTGTTTTGTTGATGATTTATAATGATGTTTGTATTCTATTTTGTTTTTGTAACCGGGGGTTCGAGTAGTTGGGGTAAAGCCTCAGCCGTCCCCTGCGTGGGATGTCTTTATTGTAAAGTGACTGGCCGGTGGAGGGCATTCAATTTTCCCACTAGGGTTGTTTCGGCAGATCTTTTATGCGGATTGGGGGTTGTCCGGTCCTGATTTGGCTCGGAAGAGTCCGCTGGACCTAAAGCAACAATCAATCAATCAATCAATTAAAAACTGGCCATGCGACCACTGCACTGAGTGACTTCGGTGTTGGGAATGGACCTGCGAAAAGTTCATGTTGGCTCTATAATACAATGTGCACTATGTGGCACCACCAGCAGAACAAAGCGTGACATCTGTCTGGGTTAGTGGTAGGCACGTGAATAGATGTGCAACACACTTACGTTGATTGAAATTCTGTCACTGTTACCAAACCTAAAGAACCAAATCACCCTAAAACGGATGGGAAATAGCGCACTGGGTTCAGGCATTGAAAGAGCTTCAAAGGATGAGAGTATACACCGAGATCTGGTCTAGTCCATTGCACGGACTTTAAAGATCCTGACGCTTATGTTCTAGGAGAGTGCCGGCAACACAATATAAACCCAGCAGGTACCAGGCACCCTTCTCCCCACACCCGTTTGCCCAGGCTTGTGCTCAGTCGTCTAAGGCGTCAGACATTGCGCCCAAAGGATGCAAGTGGGCGGCTCGAGTTAGATCCTGTATCGGCCAGCATCTTGCGCAGCTCTTGAGGCGGAGCAAGCGCTACACGAGAACGATTTCATGAATAGCATAGCGGGCCAGGGTTTGAGTGTGCGATCAGGGTGATTTCAGAACAGTGGTAGAGCTGCAATCAACGTAAGTAAACCACATCCATTCAATTGGATTTCTGTAAATTAAAGCAGTGCACTTTAGCTGCCGCAACAAATTAAAATTATCTTTAGATCAAAATGCGGTTTAAAAAAGAGTTATATTGTATGTTAAGAGCTGACTATCTATCTTATTCTATCCTATCCAGCCCGTAACTCGACAGTTGTTGGGGCAAGGCAGATGATCGTTTAACCAGCGTACTCCATCTTTCTCGGTCCTCAGCAACCCTCATGGCTTCACCCAGTGTCAAGCCAGTCCATTCTCGAAAGTTGTCTTCCCAACTCTTTTACCGTCTCCCTCTTCTTCTGCTTCCTTGAACCGTGCCTTGAAATGGGTAGGCCTGATGCTCTGGTGACAGCCATGATGGCCATGCCATCGGAGATTCCGTTTCTTCAGCAACGGAAACGGCAGAGATGACTTTTTTGCGTTAAAGATTCATAAATATTGCTGTTGGTGTCTCATACATGGCGGGTGACGGAGTAGTGTAGTGTGTTGAGCACAGGCTAGCTACGTGTCATGCAAAGCAACGTCGGAAAGGGTTAGTAGCATACTTGGATGGGTGACTGTGTTTGGAAAGCAACCACCAAACGATGCAAAGGAAGATTGAAACAAGCGCACGACATAACTAACACCCCACGTCACCCAGCTGTGTGAATGGATACACCTGGAACTGTCTACAAACTGGGAAGGTAAAGCAACGAGGGAGAGAAGCTATAGGCACCGCCCTCATTAAGCTGGTCCTGAGGGAAAGGGAGGTCCCAAACGCTTCCTTTTTGCCCACCCCCACCCTCAACGACCAAAAGGTGACGAGGCAATCTTTTACCTTTACGATGTTTTGCAAGATTTGAATCTAAACGTCTGTCCGAGCGTTCTAAAAAAAGCTTTTGCAGTACGTGATAGAGCTGCCTAGGGATATACGTCGTTTTATGATTGTTACAAGCGCACACAAAATAAAAGAAGCGTGGAGTACGCACACATGCGGACAGTGTAAGTTTTAAGGCGTTGTTGCTCTGGGAAAGTATAGGGATCAACAAATTAATAGTGATTTTTTTTCTCTCTCCCATATGTGTGTGTGTGTGTGTGTGTGGGTGGGTGGGTTGGGGGATGTTCTGTGTGTGTGTTTGTGTGTGTGAGCGATTTTGCCTAAATGTCGTACCCGGTCTCACGTTTTGCTGTTTGTATCTCTATTGGAGTGATTCCATATCATTACTGCTGCCCTGGCGAGGTTGAAGCCAATTTGGAAAGACAGGACCATCAGTCTACATTCCAAGGTAAGGCTGCTGCGATCCCTTGTCATCTCCATCTTCGTATATGCTTGCGAAACATGGACCCTCACCGCAGATCTCCAACGAAGAATACAAAGCATGGAGATGATGTGCTACAGAAGACTTCTGGGCATTTCCTATACCCAGCACATCACCAACGACGAAGTCCGACAGTCCATCACACAAGCCATTGGACAACACGATGACCTGCTCACAGTGGTAAAAAAACGGAAACTCCGATGGTATGGCAACGTCAACAGATCATCAGGTCTTGCAAAGACCATCCTGCAAGGCACAGTGCAAGGAGGTAGAAGAAGAGGGAGACCGAAAAAGAGGTGGGTGGACAACATTCGAGAATGGACTGGTTTGACACTGAGCGAAACAATCAGGGTTGCTGAGGACAGGGAAAGATGAAGTACGCTGGTTAAACGATCATCTGTGGTGCCCCTACGACCTCAGAGTTATGGGATATGATAGGATAGGATGAATATGGATTACTAAACTCTTCTATGATCAAACTATCTACTGTTAAAGT
This sequence comes from Oncomelania hupensis, assembly GCA_036898135.1. Lineage (NCBI taxonomy): Eukaryota > Metazoa > Mollusca > Gastropoda > Littorinimorpha > Pomatiopsidae > Oncomelania > Oncomelania hupensis. The sequence goes on from CM072520.1 coordinate 45,665,914, forward strand.
TTGGAGACGGGATAGGGACAAAACAGACTGACTTTAAGTGAAGAACTGGAAGAGAAAGGTAGGGACATTCGGCATGGGGGTCAGCTTAGAGAAATTAAAAGTCTTAGACAACAGCACAATTACGACACCAGACCAAACATTTTAGATTTGTGGTGTATATTCGTCTGCCTGCGGGCGAAATTCGGTCGCCATTAACGAAAGCGCGGCTACCGGAGATCAGCGACCATAACCTATACCTTACATATCTTTAGAGTACGTTCTCTGACCAGATGACAGTAATAATAATATAAATGCAATCATCCTAGGTGAACTTATTTACTTCTGTCAACCACACCCTGCCTCACAAATTGACTAATTAGGTTCCATTCGGTACGATGCGGGTCGTCTAACCAGTACGAAACCACAGTGGGGTTGTTTTTGGCATGGGAAATCAGAAGAAGTTTTGTTAACAACGTAAAGCATACCATTACTAAAACGGGTTACGAAGGTGCCTGATAATAACCTAAGTGAGAGGTGTCAGGTGTAGGTTTGTTCGTTCCTTCGTTCATGGTTAACGAAACCTTGATAACGAAACCTTGATTGTTAACTATTGAATCCGATTCTGAGGGCGTTCGGTAGCAAGAACTAAACTGATAAAATCATGTCTAAATTAAGTGGTTTTGACGGCACCAACCACTGAAACCAACCACTCTATGAATGAATCAATCAATCGATCAATCATTAATTGAATAACTGTCACTCCCGCTTCACCCTTTTAGAGAAAACAAAATATCAGGACAAAATCCTTTAGCTATATCATATACATTGGGTGATGCCTTGCACACGGATTTCTGACGAGGTTGTATCAGCTTCCACTAGTCAAAACCAAAGTGTTTTGTTATTGTTGTTGTTTTGTTGTTGGTGTTGTTGTTTTTGTTGTTTGTTGATTTGATTATTTTTTTTTTAAAAGGGAAAAAATAAATTTAGCTCGACGAATTTTTTTATACAAATATTTTTTTTCTTACGAGTAGGTGAACTCAATATTAACAGATTTGTTTTAAACACAAGAGCATCTTTTTTTAAGGAATAAATGTTCCCTGGCGTTCCCTCACTCACCCCCATCCTCCCATCTCCCGCTCTCCCCAAACCCACCTTTAATCTGTAGCGTTTTGTATGACGGCCTACTAGCGCCAAAACCCGGAGTTACCATGCAGGGTCGACCCTGAGTTACCAGTATCACGAGATACTGGAAAGTAGCACGTGTTCTGTTTAATTTACAGAGATACCGGTAATCCACAGTGTTAATTAATAATTATCAGTATTTGTCACGCCTTCCTAGCGCCCAAAACTGAAAATTACAGATATCATGAGATAATTACAAATATCATGGAATAATTATCAAGGGATAATTACAATTATTATTGAAAAGTTACAAATATCTTCGCGTGATCATGTTTAAGTTTTCAGTTTGGGCTCTAGCAGTCCGTTTAGAAATGCGCCAATATAAAAAATTGTAATTTTCACTTGATACATACAATTTGTCCTTGTTAATTGTAAATATGTCGTTGATATTTTGTAATTATCTCATGATATTTGTAATTATCAGGTTTTGCCGCTAGTAGGCCGTCATACAAGTCATACAGGTGAATTAAACAGAACACGTGTTAATTACTTTTATCACTTATATCTGTAAATGCAAGTTTTGGCGCTAGTAAGTCGCCTTAGCCAGAATTCAACATGATAACGTACCAATAATTATTGTATTAATCAAATGAAATTTTAATTATTATGTAATAAGTACAAGTTTCGGTTTGGCGCATTTCCAGGCGGATTGCTAGAGCAAAACTGAAAATTAAACATGATCTCGCGAAGATATTTGTAATTTTGCAATGAAAATTGCAATTATCCCTTGGTAGTTGTAATTATTTCTTCATATTTGTAATTATCTAATGACATTTGTAACTATCAGGTTTTTGGTGCTAGTAGGCCGTCATAGTATAAGCATCAAACATCCGATTGCAGCAATTTGTGGCATGCCGTGGGTTTGCGACTTAAAATTGAACTATCCATCACTCAGGTAGCTAATGGAGAGTTGTCATGCAACCTGAAATTCTCCCTCTGTCTCTGTCTGTCTGTCTGTGTGTTTCTTTGTCTCTTTCTATGGCTCTGTTTCTCTCTGTTCTCCCTCTCTATCTCTCTATCTCTCTATTTCTCTCTCTCTCTCTTTCTCTCATATCCGCCACACACGCACACACACGCACGCATGCACGCACACACACACAACCACACACACGCATACATACACACACGCACACATACACTCATACTGTTGGAGAGTAAAACTGAACACTAACAGGGCTGCCTTGTCGAGTGTTGACACTAAAACCTTTCCTTTTGATGTACGATGTTATTGTGTACTGGCTGCCATGGTTACCAATGAAACATGGTGTGCCAGGTCAGGCGTGGAAAACCTTGACCTACAATCGTACCCAATGTGCTGCCTCCTCCTCCTTTTCCTTCTTCTTCTGTTTCCTTTCTTCTATGCCTCGTCCTGTTTCTACTTGTTATATTTCTACTTTTCATTTTTCCATCCTCAACTCTTTCTTTTTTATCTTTTTCTTTTAAATCTTTTTTTTTACCTACCATCCGTGGTTTAATTGTCTTTTTTTTCATTTGCATCTGTGTTTGTATTTATCTTATTTCGTCCCTCTTATTCGTGTTATTATTATTATTGTTACCTTCTATCCACGTTTTCATTATTTCTCTCCCCCCCCTCCCACCCACCCCCCTCCTTTTCCATCTGTTATTAGTATCTTCTTGTTTTCCTCTCATCTCTGTTGTAGTCCTTCTTCTTCTTCTTCTTCTTCTTCTTCTTCTTCTTCTTCTTCTTCTTCTTCTTCTTCTTCTTCTTCTCCTCCTCCTCCTCCTCCTCCTCCTTCTTCTCCTTCTTGTTCTTCTTGTTCTTCTTCTTGTTCTTGTTCTTCTCCTTCTCCTTCTTCTTCTTCTTCTTCTTCTTCTTCTTCTTCTTCTTCTTCTTCTTCTTCTTCTTCTTCTTCTTCTTCTTCTTCTCCTTCTCCTCCTCCTTCTTCTTCTCCTTCTTCTTCTCTTCCCCTTCTCCTCCTCCTCCTTCTTCTTCTTCTTCTTCTTCTTCTTCTTCTTCTTCTTCTTCTTCTTCCTCATCATCTAGGATAATAGCTGGGCTCCAGGTCTATGCAGTCAGCCCTCCTGTTCGTACCTTCTCGCTGCCTTGAAATGAAGTCGGTCGTGACTTTGTAAATTTGTATGAGGGATTATGTGGGTATGATTTCCCATGTATGCAAGTCTGCGTGTACGTCAATGTATGTGTGTGTAGATGTTAGGAGGAGCGATGTATGTAACTGTGCTTTGTGCTTATTGAGACATGATCTAAATATATGTTTCTAATGTTAAATATTTTGTATGTTTTAACTTTTTAAAGTGGTACGCGCCTCTATTTTGTGTTCTCTAAATTGTAATATGCCTGCCCTGTTCGTTTGTTTGGTAGTTTTCCAATAGAATTTTATTGCTTTTTAAAAATCTTTTTTTAAAAACAAAAATAATTTTGTTACGCTTTGTCTGCATATTAAACATTGAATGCTTGCCGTATGACTGTTCTTTGTGCGCTTTAACGTAAAGGAAGTAAACTTACATCACATGATTGGAGTGTGTGTGGTGTGCGTGCGTGTGTGTAATGTGTGCGTTAATGTGTGTGAGAGTTTTGCTGGGGGTGCGCGCACGGTTGTTGGTGCTTTGTCTTGATTGTCGCAGAGAGGAGGGGGGGGGAGTGGGACAGCCAGTGGGTGAGAGAGAGCGTGAGATGGGGAAAGAGATAGTACGTTAAACTGTATTTATACATGGACGACAGGGCCGGACCTGCCCTAGAGGCCCGAGGGGCCCGGGCCCCAACCCTTTTTTTTTTTTTAAAGAAAGAAAAAAAAAGAAAAGAAATGTGGGGGAAAAATATTAAAAAAAAGAAGACCACACACACACACACACACACACACACACACACACACACACACACACACACACACACACACACACACATAAATAAAAACAAGTGATACAGAAACGAGAGTCTCTCTGCAGAAACAAACGAAAACGCAAACAATAGCACCAACATTTTGCAATTTACATGCTCAGATTGCACCAGATTGCACCATTTTCTCTCCCTTTTCAAAAACTTTTCCGGGGGAGCATGCCCCCAGACTCCCCTAGCAAACTAGGGGCTTCGCGCCGTCGGCTCGGCGCTTCGCGCCTTCACTACTACCCTAAAATGAATTTGGGCCCCTACCCTTGAAAAACTTAGGTCCGGCCCTGGACGATTCTGTTGTTTAGTGCGTCAGTGTGCTTATTTGCACATTCCAATGTACGCACGCTTTTTTTGTTTATTTCTGTATTTATTTACATTATATACATATATATTTTTTTTTAAAATTATATGTTATTTTTATTTTTAAAAAATACAATGTCTATGAGTGTTTGCAATGTAAGTTTGTATATAGCTCTTTGTAATCGCCTGTGTAAATTTAGGCCTACAGTGTGTTCGATTGTACTATTTTACTGTTGTTTCTTTATTGATATTTTATTCACACGTTTAAATCCTTTTTGTATATGTCGTCTCGAATGACCTTTGGTTTTAGCAGACGTTAATAAAATATACTACTACTACTACTTCTTCCTTCCTCCTCCTCATGCGTCTGCCCCTCGACTTAGTTTTCGTGCCGCCCCACCCCTCTGCCCTCCCTTCACCCCTCCAAATCTCTTTCATTCCTTTAAAAAAAATTATTTTGCCTACTTCTGCTCTTCCTTCTCCTCCTCCTCCTCCTCCTCCTCCTCTTCTTCTTCTTCTTCTTCTTCTTCTTCTCCTTTCTCACCATTCATCATCTTCTTTTAATTTGAAGAAATAAAACAATAAAAAGGGCACCAATTTATTTATTTATTTATTTATTTATTTATTTATTTATTTATTTATTTAAAATACTTAGACTCAAAGTGCCGTTATCTGTAACTGCTCAGACACGCTCACATGTTACAGACACTCCTACATACACAACAAACACACATTCGTCACTCATATATTTAAAGACCCTGAGGCCCATGTCCTAGACGAGTGAGTGCCCATCCCAGCATGCACTAGGGCTCTTCTCCCCCATGCCCGGTAACCTTGGATTGAGCTCAGTCGTCCGAGCGTCAGACCATGCGCCCAAAGGCCGCAAGTGGGCGCCTCTGGCAGCTTGAGTTAGATCCTGTATCGGCCAGCGCCTTGAGCAGCTGTTAAACTGGAAAAGCGCTCTATACAAACAATTAAATACTTAAATAGATAAGTATGTGTTGAATTGAATTTCCTATTTAAATCCAATAGAAACAAGGATGATTTGGTTTGAGTGAGTTTGACGGTCTGACGGGAAATAAAGATTCGCTGAATTGAATTTTTATATTTAAATCCAGTAGAAACAAGTTTTCAGCTTTCACAATAACTCGTAATTACAATTTTGAAAGTGGAATTAATTTTACATCGTTGTTGGTCTACAGTAAGCCGAAGGCGTTTATGGTATTAGCTAGTTTCTTGTTTTATAACAATAAAATAATTAACATTTCAGTCACATGTGTATTGAAACGATGCTTCGATTTGTTACAAATTCTTTATCTTTTTTTTTCTTTTCCTACCACGGATTAAAAAAAATTCAATCATGGACGTTTAAAAAAAAAAATCAAATATCCTCTTTTTTGTTCTTTAATTAAGCTTACTTCCATTGATATATGCCTATATTAAATAAGAAATTATTTTTGAAATTTTACATAGACTGCATTCGATACCATTATTGAAGGGAGAGAGGACCCCGGAATACCCGAAGAAAGCCCTCGGTATGGTAATTCCAATTGTTTTTTTCTCCAGCACTTCAATTTTGGTATAAACACTGACATAGATTATTTATTACTTATAATGGAATTTATAGTGTTGAACTTTTTTTGTTGGTGGTGTTGTATTGTATATAAAGACGAGCCTATACCATTATTGGCGATAATTTAAAATTTTAAAAAAAATCTAGGGTAGGTATCTCCATGTGCGGTCAATTGCAAATTGCGGACATTTCGCTTCGCAGGCGGCATGACAGATTGTTCACAAAGTGTGTTACACCTGCGTCTATGCAATGGACCTTTTCTCGGTATCGCTTTTCAGATACATTGCAATATATAATTATTAGCTATCAATTATGTATAGACTAGTCGTGTTCGCCGGTTCTTGGACTAAAATCCGAAATGTTCACTTAGTCATTAAGAACTGATTTCTTTCAATAAATGAAAGGAAAAGGACAGCCGTCTGCAAGTGCCAACACCCACCTTGTGTTTACACACAATAATAATACTAGTAATAAGGATATTTATATAGCGCTTTTTTTCCTAAGTACAGATCAGTTCAAAGCGCAGACATGACCCATTCTTTTTAACTGACAGTTTAACAACCACTAACTGGAGACATGTAAAACAATTGTCTAATGGTTGACTAGATACTAAAATAGCAGTTACGAGGGCTGGTTACGATGGGGGTACAGTAGACTGAAACTACGAGCTAAACAAAACTGTCCGCATAAAGAGATACCTACTCTATTGAGAAAAGAGACACCCAACAAAAAACGAACTAACTACACGGCTCCCTTGTGAATTAAGCAACTGCGGCAGCTAAAGTTTAGTTGAAACAGAAGTTGGAACCGTGCATTGTCGGTCCTAACACTATAGGACACGACGCGACAGAATCAAAGCTAAAACCGGAACAAACAAAAACAACACTTTCTTATTTAATTTTGCCTCCATCCATTTTGTTTCATCATGAACTAAACTGCATGTTTAATATAGTTTGTGTACTTAAGTTAGCATTTAATGTAGTTTGTGTACTTAAGCTAGCATTTAATGTAGTTTGTGTACTTAAGCTAGCGTTTAATACAGTTTTTGTACTTAAAGCTAGCGTTTAATACAGTTTTTGTACTTAAAGCTAGCGTTTAATACAGTTTTTGTACTTAAAGCTAGCGTTTAATACAGTTTTTGTACTTAAAGCTAGCGTTTAATACAGTTTTTGTACTTAAAGCTAGCGTTTAATACAGTTTTTGTACTTAAAGCTAGCGTTTAATAGAGTTTTTTGTACTTAAAGCTAGCGTTTAATACAGTTTTTGTACTTAAAGCTAGCGTTTAATAGAGTTTTTGTACTTAAAGCTAGCGTTTAATACAGTTTTTGTACTTAAAGCTAGCGTTTAATAGAGTTTTGTGTACTTAAGCTAGCATTTCATACAGTTTTTGTACTTAAAGCTAGCGTTTAATACAGTTTTTGTACTTAAAGCTAGCGTTCTGCATATATGGTTGTCCCCACACTTAAAAGTAGTTCTACTCGTACTTTCCACTTTGAATGAGAATCAAAAGCTGTCACTCGCTAAGCCTATACCTGGCGTTTATTGTATTTCCGTATATGTATGTGTACAACTGTAAGCTATTGTGTGGCTATACACGCTTCTGAAACTCAACATATTCTAAGTCTACACATTATATTAAACTCTTGGTATCCTATTGTATAATAATGTGTATAAGTGTATATATGCTTGAGATAATGTTAAGGGGTATAAACTGTATACATGCTTATGGTCAAAGTCTACATTTCTGGAAACTAGAACTATTAGAAGCAGTTTTTTTTAACCAGCAGTTAGGTGAAATGTTTGCAGCGCTTAAACCTAGAAAACTTCGATCAGAGAACTTACAATCATAAAACCAAAGCGGGGACATAACTCTGAACTTCTGTATAGTAAGTTCTCTGCTGCGGTGTACATGAGCTGGCATGTCTTCTACATTTATTCTTTGTCTTGCTTTGAAGATTTTTGTGCTATTATCAAGCCTCAAACAAAGACCTAAGAAAATCAAAACGCTGTCTCCACTATGACCATTATTATTTTATTTCACATGACATAGACCCCGATTATTATGTGTAAATAATATTTATTTTGCATTCTGTGTCATTTTAATTTGTGTGAATGTATTATGAAAGTATTTGGTAGGCTTGCATTTGTTATGTTTTTGTGTATAGCTTTAACATAATGTAATGTAATGTAAATATGTGCAAGGCACCATATGTGCAATATGTGCAATATGTGCAACATCTGTATGTATTTGTGTTATAGTTATAATATGTATATATTTGTAGATTTACATTTGCTATGTAAATATATCTGTCTAATCATAATATGTAAATAGTCTTCTGTTGTTGCCTTAGCCATGTTACGGAGTTTTACAAAATTCAAATAAAATTATTTACTCTCGTGTTACCGTGTCTTTGTGTGTGTGTGTGAGTGACAGAGAGTGAGAGAGAGAGAGAGAGAGAGAGAGAGAGAGAGAGAGAGAGAGAGAGAGACAGAGATAGAGATAGAGAAAGAGAAAGAGACAGAGACAGACAGTTTGAGATAGAGACAGCAATAGACAGAGAGATGGAGAATGACAGACAGAAACAGAAAGCGATCGTGTGTGTGTTGTTTTGTATTTTGTTGTGTCGTGTGTATGCTATGGGTGGGTAGATTTCGTGTGTGTACGTTACGTCTAAGTGTGACGGCGGTGTTGTTGGTAGTGAAGTGTGTGTGTGTGTGTGGGTGTGTGTGTGTGTGTGTGTGTGTGTGCGTGGGTGTGTGTGTGTGTATGATGTGTGTGTGTGTAGTGAGGAATGTGGTGAGGGCGATGGTGAAGATGGTGGAAGTATGATAGGTATGTTTCTGGGTACTGTGGTGCACAAGTGTCTTGTGCTATCGTCGTGTGCGGTTGCGATTTCCAATTAGGGTGATGGCTGTGTTGTCAATGTTGCTGCTTCTGATGAAGATGCTGATGCTGATGCTGATAATGATGATGATGATGATGATGACGATGATGATGATGATGATGATGATGATGATGATGATGATGACGACGACGACGACGACGACGAGGGCGGCGGCGGCCGAGGCAATGGTGACGTTGCTTTGTGACCCATAGCTACAGAAGTAGAGGACAATGGTAATAGTAGTCGGGGGAAAATAATAAAAGCAATTTATGAAGAAATTGAGAATGCATGGAGATGTAATCATTAATGGACAAGGTTTGCAGTGAAGAGGTTGATGTATAGGAGAGAGACACACGGATAGAGAGAGAGAGAGAGAGAGAGAGAGAGAGAGAGAGAGAGAGAGAGAGAGAGAGAGATAGAGAGATAGAGAGACAGACATAGACAGAGAGAGGGACAGAGACAGAGAGACATATATGAATGGGCGGCAGGGGTACAGGGAGTGTGAGAGAGGGGTGTAGGGTAAAGGGCAAGAGATGGAAACGGAGCGCAGGTTGATCAATTTCCTTGTCAACTTCGCTGTCAGCCAGCGGCCATGCTATACTGTGTATCATGTTGCTAAGCAACGGCACGGAAACAGACACAGTGGGAAGCAAGCAATCTGTCAATCAAACAAGATGGCGCTCACAGCAAACATGTCACCTGTCATGCAAATGATGACGGATGGGACAAAAGGAATTTTTTACTGGCTGCTACTGTTATTACTGGCATTGTTACAGTGGATGTTGTTTTTGTTATATCTCCTATTTTGTTTGCTAATGTTGTTGTCATTGTTGTCGTCATTGTATACTGATGGTGTTACTGCTGTGGTTGCGGATTGATGTTGCTGATGCTGCTGTTTGAACGCCCTGGTCCATCTTTTTTTGTACTACTGCTAGATGGAACGTGATATACAGATGTTGTCTAGGCAGTGGCGGTGGAGAATGGTGGGGATGGCGTGTGGTAGTAGTGGTGGGCAATGTGTTAGAGCTGGTGATGGTGGTGGAACATTAGGGAACACATCCAGCAACATTCCATTCAATTGAAATCAACCAATGTGTGTTACCATCAATGCAATTAGGCACAGCCATTTTGTGTCCCATTTGAATAAATAGAAAATTGCTAAAACAAAACACAAAAAACAACAACCGGCAATTCTTAAAAACTAAAGCTTACATCACAAAATAGTATTTTAGAGAGTCATGCATTGTTCTTCCCTGCACACGCCTTGCACATAAATGCCGTAATAAAACATAAAAACAAACTTCGGTATTAATACATTTATTAAAATACAATATCAGGAATACGGTAACTATTGCACAATGAAGTATTAATACGATATAAGTTAGTAAACTGTCACAATTAAAGGAGGAATTCAAGAAGGAAACGATTCAGTATAAAACTCTCACCATGTAGAAAGTTTAACATTTTAGCTGTGATAACTGGCCATCTGTTTGCTTCAACCAGTCCGGTTCCTATGTTCATCACTTAATAAGAATGTAACTATTTATTTATTTATTTATTTATTTATTTATTTATTTATTATAGAGGTGATTTTGGAGTGTCAGAAACAATGTTTAAAGTTACTCTGAGGTTAACAAATAAATGTCACATTATTGGACTGAAAGCTCTCCGATAAAAAGTGAAAGCAAGTAGTTTTTTTTTTTTTTTAATTAAACTCAATAAAGTCTCTGATAACGTCACATGATTCGCTAGCAGAGGAGTATCTCTTCTGCAGTCAATGGGCGTCACTAAGGACTACAGGCACTACATTTTTGTTTTCTCTTTGCCTAATCCACAGGAACGCACTGACGGGGTGTGGGGGGAGGTGAATGGGTTGTTCGTACCGCGCCGCTGCATATTACATCATTGAACCCACTGCGCCTCTCCCCACCCCCTCCCGACCACCTCCGCCTTTACCCCTACCCCACGCCAACCCAACCCCATCCCAAGGGTGCGTTGAGGGTGAGGTGAGGGGGGAAATGGAGAAGGTAGAGGCTAAGCGAACAGGTTTTGAGGAATGCCATTATATACTGAGTACGAAGCAACAATAACTTACAGTCAATGCTACCAGTCCATTGTAGTAATACAGTATAATTGCTATAATGTCTTGCACTTTTCCAAGTCAGAGATCGATACAACACGCTTGTATACCAGGATGTGGAGGGGTGAAGTGGGGCTAATGAGAGAAGGAGAACGAGGTGTGCTGAGTAGACGTGGAAAGGAGGGTTATGGTGAGTGTGTATGTGTGTGTATTGTGTGAGTTTGTGTGTGTGTGTGCGTGTGTGTGGGTGTGTGTGTGTGAATGAATAGTTTGGACATAAACGAAACTAGTACAGCATATTTAAATATTAGGCGCATGCAATACAATCGATATTGTGTGTGTGTGTGTGTGTGTGTGTGTGTGTGTGTCTGCGGGTGTGTGCGTGTGTGTGTCTCTGTGTGTGATCGTTTTTATACAGCGCCTTTCCAGCTCAAGAAGTGCTCACAACGCTGGCTGATACAGGATCCAACTCAAGTCGATCGAAGCAGTCCACCCGAAACCTTTGGGCGAATAGTCTGACGCCCACACGACTGAGCGCCATCCTGGGCGACGGGGCATGGGGCAGAATCAACCTAGTGCTTGCTGGGTGTATTTGTGTAGCCCGGCACTGACCCGTCTAAGACATGAGCGTCAGGATCTTTAAAATCCGTGCGATGGAATGCACGCGTTCTCAGACTAGCCCTCGAAGGAGTGGAATATTATAAATATATATAAACTCATTATCATGTGCTAAACAATGCTATAGTTATATTTTTAACTAGAGTCTAACAAAACTACCGTCATCTTAACAATTATTTTTCTAGTCTGTTAGTATGCATACCATTGTGTCCCATAACCTACAGGTTGGAAAAAAAGGCCAAAGGTTGTTTTGTTTTTTAAAATGTTCGTTCTGCTGTATTCTACAGATTCTAGCACTCTTTTTTTTTTTTTTAAAGTGTATATGAATGTGTTGTGGCTAAACGAAGTTCATTGGAGATCAATACCCATTGCTTGCATACCAGAGGGTCAAGATCAACGAAGCGTGGCGGGTGCCGTGTTTGATATCAATGCCTCGCTAAAAAAAACGAAGGTTAGGTTACCACGTAGCACGTGCGACACCCAGTACAAACAAACACGGCTGATGGATTGGGAGAAATATAGACCGCAGATGGGAGGAGACTAGCACCGCCCTCAAAACAGGGCTTTGATAAAAGAGTTCGGTAAAGCAAAGTTCGTGAAGGTTCATGAACCTTTTTCCCGATATTCTCACATCCCGAACTTATGTTCCTGAATTTTTTTGGGGACCAAAAATTGTTCAGGAATCTGGATTTTGGATCTGAAAATCTCCATATGACTCACGTGCCCCTTATGGAACTCGCAGTATAGGCTAAAACATCAAAATAAGTGCCAATGCAGACAAAGTAAAATGATAAGGTAGCATTAAAATTCAAAGTAAGTTTAATGTAATTTCTCAATGAGATAAAGTTTTCGTAGTCGTATTCATAATACCGACTTTGATCTTTCTATGTCCTTGACTTTCAGATGATCTTGACCTTAAGCTCCAAATACACTCATGTACTAATCAAATAAACTACAGTAAAAGTGGCCAAAAACAACGGTGACCTTTGGATGATCTTGACCTTTAGTGACCTTAACCTTGGGATGACCTTGATCCTCACGTGACCTCTTATGCATGTCTGATCAATTAACCCAATGTTGTTGCATAGTATGGATTAATTAAACAGCCATTACACTGTACGATGACCTATTTTTGTATGTTTTTGCAAGTCCTAAAATGACCTTAATCTCCAGTGACCTTGACCTTGAAGTGAAGTTGATCAAATTTGTATGGGATGTGTGTCTCATTTATATCTATCATGGTCTCCGCTATTAATAAATTTACTTTGTCAGGAGCTGTCTTTCTGGATTTTTCCAAAGCTTTTAACCTCGTCAATCACCAAATACTGCTTCAGAAACCTGAACTGTACCTCAATGGGTGTTGCTTTAATTTTTTTTCCTTCCTATCTTAATCAACGAAATCAATTTGTACACATTCATGGAGTAAATTCCTCTGTATGCCATGTGATGCACGAGGTTCCTCAAGGACCTGTTCTAGGCCCTATCTTATTTTGTATTTATATTAATGATTTACCATCACATCTCTCAGATAATTCTGTTGAACGCGACATGTTAGATGATGACACGACATTGCAATATCAGGAAGGAACAAAGGTAAAATTCAGCAATCTCTACAAAGTGCGCTTAACAACGTTACTGACTGGTGCAGTTTAAAATCATATGTTTATGAATCTGGCTAAATCAAAAGCTATGTTAATATAAACTAGATAAAAACATCAGCGGGTTCCGCTTTCTCTTGATGTAGTCGTGAATGGAAAAAATATTGAACAGGTTGAAAGTCATAAACTTTTAGGCGTAATCGTAGACAACAAAGTCAGATGGCATTCACAAACTCAAAGTCTTTGTAAAACTCTCAACAAAATTATTTATGCTGTCTAAGCTTCAATCTGTCATAACCGCAGATGCTAAAAATTGTGTTTATAATGCTCATATCAAACCTCACATTGATTATGCTTCAAAAATATGGGATGGCTGATGCCTTGTTTAACACGATTAATTCTATTCATTGCATAGCTGTAAAACTAGTTATTCCCAATACTTTAATCCCAACTGATTCAAAATTAAAAAATAATAATAACAAAGCCGTTTTATTGTACAAAATACTGAACAATAAAGCTCTTACTTATATTATTTAAAAACACTTTTTAGCAAATCATCATCTCGTTATTCATCTTTCAAACAACAATTTAACATTTCCACAATCACGCTTGGACATATTTAAAACATCTCTGTCGTATTCTGGTCCAAGCCTGTGAAATTATCTACCACAAGAGTGCAAGAATAGTAAGTCGTTAACATCGTTTAAAACTAGATTCGACAAATATCTACTCTCCCTGTGCTCATAATATTTAAGAGTATATACCTTTTGTTCTTTCTTACCCGGCGACAATTTAAGTTTTTGAGAATGTGGGGAGGGAAGTGATGGTTGTTATTGTGGCTGTGGTGGTGGTGGTGGTGGTGGTGGTTAATGTCGCATGGTGTTTGTGTGTGTGCTGTGTGCGTGTGTGTTTGGGTGTGAGTCGCTTGTTGTATATGTTTGCGTGTGTATCGTGTGTTGTGTGGGTGTGTGTGTTTGTGTGTGTATCATGTGTTGTGTGTTGTGTGCGTGTGTGTTTGCGTGTTTATCGTGTGTTGTGTGTGTGTTTGCGTGTATCGTGTGTTGTGTGTGTGTTTGCGTGTATCGTGTGTTGTGTGTGTGTGTTTGTGTGTATCGTGTATTGTGTGTGTGTGTGAGTGCACATGTGTGTGCAAACGAGGTCAAGTGAGTTTGTGTGAGTGTGTGTGTGTGTGTTTGTTTGTTTGTTTGTTTGTTTGTTTGTTTGTTTGTATATGTGTATGCGCCCATTATTATTATGGGCGTTCGAAACAAAGTGAGTGTAGTATGTGAGTGTGTGTATGTGTGTTTTTCGGTGCGTGTATGTGTAAATGCGTGCAAGATAAAGTGTCTGTGTGTTAGAAAGAGAGAGAGAGAGACAGAGAGTGAGCCCCAAGGCGATCTTGCAGTTCAACCTACTTAGCTAAAGCCGGCTATTTGTGGAGTTAATTGACTATAAATATCACTCTCCCATCCACCACTCTCTCTCTCTCTCTTAACTCCCCCTCATCATCACTCTACTCGATCTTTGTCCTACTAATCTCCCCTACTTTCCTCCATGTCTCTCCTCCTTCACCCACTTCCCCATATTGTCTAGCACTCCCATCCTGAGCTCAGAGAGAGTTTACACTACAGTCATGCTGTCTTGGAGAATTTTAGTTTGTTTTCAGGCCCACCAAAGGACGTTGATTATTTTTTTCCCCTCACGAATATTGTCACTAAAACGCTTGCAAAAACCTCTAGGCCTATGTATTCTATCGCTGCAAGCTCTCCTATCCACTGTTAAGAAGCTAGGCGTAGAAAAGAATTGCAAAGCGAAAACGAATATACATTCATATTCATAGAACTTGTTGTGATCCGAAAATCACGTCATTGTTTCTCGTTTCCCATGTTTGCAGGGAAACATTAATAACAACTAACGCGAAATCTAGGTCTAAATCATTTATATAATAATATAGTCATTTTAGTGAATTCTAATTGGCTAGGACCATCTGCTTAAAGGGCAGTAAACGAGTCATAACATGCAATGGCACTATCTGTTGTTATCTTCCTTCTCTCTTTTAACTTTGCCCTCGTCTGCTCACGTCTATGATGACTAACTCTCTCCTTTCACCTCCTCACCCAACTCCCCCTCATCCCCTCCACTCCCCTATTTCTCTTCAGCCCTGTAGCCACATTCTCAAAGCGTCCCTCACGTCCATAGACCACAAATAGATCAAGCGAGTGCGTGGTAACCCTTGGCAACCACCAGGCGTCGAGTGGCAACAAATGGGGTTACTATTTCCCCATCAGCCCTTTCGATCACTATCTTGTCGCCCCCTTTCCTCCCAATAACTGTGTGTAAATCCTAGGTCAATTTTCCCCGCAAAATAATATTATGGTAGCGAGCTTGTTAGCTTTACTTCACTTGATAGTCTAAAATCCCTTCGGTGAATAGACGTTCAATGAACTAAACAAACATTGTTAGCACTAAAGACCAATGAGGTTAGATAGAACCTCCTTGCTAAAGACACGGTGAGCTTGCCAACACAAACCTTGGCATCGGTCGCACACTGCCTTATTTCGAGAACCCAAGTTTGCATACTCAAGCGATTTGACAACTTGCGCGCCTGTATCTTCAACTTTGTTTCTTCCTCATGCATAGCAATGACCATTCATCACTGCAACGACCGACTACCTTCTACAGCCTACTGTGGCGACTCAACTGACCTCTTCTTCATCCTGACATCTTATTCACGTCCCCTATACGCTCCTGTGGAAGGTTACCCTTTTTGGGAAGAGTGATGACAAGCGGCTGGTCCATGGTATAGGCCACTCTCCACTCTGCCAGATCGTGTTACAAATAATGGTGAGGGCCTCAATCATCGCTTCTCCTCCTGCTTGAAGCAATTCCGCGGGTTTGTTGTCCCCTCCCGCTAACTTCCCCTTCTTCAGCGATTGCACTGCTGCCTCAACTTCTTCTCGGAGAATTGGGAGGATTTCTTCTTCTTCTCGGTTCTGGGGACATGCTGAAACTGATGGGTTTCCGTTTAGTGTGTGGTTGTAAAGGTCAGAGCAGTACTCTGTCCATCTATCCAAGACTTCTTGTTCTTCTGTAAGGCATATGCCAGACTTGCTTTGGATTGTGGAAACCTTGGGCTGTTTAACACTTGTCAGCCGCTTCACAGTCTGGTAGGCCTTCTTGCTGTTGTTCTTGTTCAGACTGTTCTCTCTGTCTTTGCATTGCTCTTCTATCCAGTTCTCCTTTGCTATGCGCATGACTTTTCGGATGTCATTGTTGATTTTTCGGTAGGCATCAGCTCCCTGTGAGGTGTTCTTATTCTTTTTCATCTCTCTTCGTTTATCACACAGATCCAAAATTTCAGGTATGATCCACGGTTTCTTCTTTGGGCGGTACTTGCCAAGGATTTCAGTGGCGGCATCTTATTTATATTTATTTAATATTTATAATTTATATAAGGATATTTATAAGGCGCTTTTCCGAGTTAGGAACAGTTCAAGGCGCACCCTCGCGCATTCACACACTGATTAAACATTAGTACAATACGTTTACATACATGGCTGGGAGCAGGTGAAATCAATGCGGACTAGGGGAGTGGCAGTGATAAACAAAATGATTCCCCACACATGCTCACACAAACAGGCACACACACACACACCCACACACACACACACGCACACACCCACACACACACACACACACACACCTGTGCGTACACGCACGCACAAAAAGAATGAGGCAATATGGAAAAAACAGTTTGAAGACAGAACAGATCAGGAGAAGATTTTAGAGAAGAAAAAAAAAAGAGCTTTGAGGTTTGCTTTAAAGTGTTGAGATATTGTTGTATTCTGCGGAGAGAAAGTGGTAATGAATTCCAGACAGATGGTCCCAAGACAGAAAAAGATCTACAACCAACAGAGGACAGCTGTAATTGTGGCGGTGTATCCTGAGAAGAAGTGTGTCGTCGGATGAAGCGCGCAAGTTGCCAAAGCCGATAGGAGGCAGAACTCTTTTTTTTTTTTTTCTTCTTTAATTGCTCGGTAAGGGTTTTCGTTTTAGGTTGATACAACAGACCCTACCACATCCTATTTCAAGACACCGAAGACTCAATCTTGAAGCCAAGTGGTTTATTCAGAAATAGGGTCAAAGGTCACACGACTATGATATTGAGTACGGTTAAACAGGGGAAATCACTCCATGTCACAACAGAAATGGAATTCAAACTTTCAAACATTCAAACTGTAGCCGTTGGTTTGAGCAACGAAAGCCCACTTTCTCATCGTTAACATAATGTAATAACAACGCGCGGACTTAATGGTAAACACCGAGTGGTGTAGGGTGCCGATTGCTACGGCTGGGTATCGAACAATGACATGCTGCTAGCAATATTTGTCGCTGTGCAAGAAGAACAATAATTTCTTCATACGCTATCGGACCTCCTAAGCCTTATGCTTAAATCGTGTCGTGTATTTAGTACAACAACAAATAGCGCCACACGTGACGAACGGAACAAATTAATAATTAATCATCGCTTAGTCCAACACCACTCTTCTTCCAGAGAAGGGAGATAACAACAGATGATGGCTATAGGTTGAGGCTCGATTACTGCCCTTTAGCAGACGACGTTCCCAGTGTAAGACTCTCTCAAGGTTGTTCACGTTTTGTTTGTCGTCGAATGAAGAATATAATCAATGAGTTATTGATAGCTTGGTGTTGGGGGAGTGGTGAGGGTGGTGATGAAAGAGAGAGAGAGAGAGAGAGAGAGAGAGAGAGAGAGAGAGAGCGAGAGAGAGAGAGAGAGAGAGAGAGAGAGAGAGAGAGAGAGAGAGAGAGAGAGAGAAGGAATAACACAAACAGAAAACAGAATAGAAAGATTTTTTTTAAAAAAACATCAAGAAGACAGTTTTTTTAATTAACAAGAATAAAGTACAAAATATAAATCAATTTTTTTTTAAAATATAAAGAGATAGAAAACACAAGACTGACAGACATAAAAATAAGGACAACACTGTGCTGCCAGTTGTCGACGGCCATTTATAATGGAGTGATTATTGGGTTATCATGCAGATTTATTTATTTGCATTATTAATGTTGACGGATGGGCAGAGTCTGATGTGTTGTGGTTGTTATTACATTAATTACAATATAGAAAAAGTTTTTTTTAATTTTTCATAGATTTTTTATATGCTGACAATATGGCGGAGTCTCATAGATTTGGCTATATTTATAACATGGGTGGAGTCTGGCAGAGTCTGGCTATAAGTGTCATGGGCGGAGTCTGAGGTATAATGGACGGAGTCAGAGTATTTGGCTAGAATTACAATTGGCGAAGTCTGATGGGCTTGGCTATAATTATAATAGTTGGAGCCTGATGAGTTTGGCTAGAATTATATTGGGTAGTCTGGCTATAATTGTAATGGACGGAGCATGATGCACAATGGGCACAGTCTAGCGTATTTAGCTAGAATTACAATGGGCGAAATCTAATATATTTGGCTATAAAGATAATGATGAAATCTGCGGTGTTTTGCTAGAATTATAATGGATGAAGTCTGATATATTTGGCTAGAATTACAATGGGATGAGTCTCTTGTGTGTTTGGCTACATTTGCAATGAGTAAAGTATTTGCCTATAATTATAATTGACCAAGTCTGATGTATTTGTCTAGAATTACCATGGGCATAGTCTCGTTGTGTGTTTGGCTAGATTTACAATGACTGGAGTATTTGGCTATAATTATAATGGATGGAGTCTGACGTATTTGGTTTTTATTGCATTATCTCTTGATTAATTTGAACTGTTGCGTAAACTCATTCGTATTTAACAATCTTATGGCTGTGAAGCTGGCACCTCTCTTTCTTTCTTACTTCCTTCCTGCAATTCTCTTTCTTTTATTCTGCTCTTTCCTTTGGCCTACGGCTGTCAGTCCGCCATACGCAGTTCCAATTTGTGGGTTACTTGCTGGAACAAATGTCTGCACGTTGGATTCCTCCTCTGCTTTCTTCCTCCCATACCTCACTTCTTCTTTCTTTCCTTCGGCCCCTGCCCCTTTCTTTTAATATCTGTGCACTACACGATGTCCTATGCGGTCAAAGTTCTTGGTGATTTCCTTGACCAGTTGCAGTTTACTGTAGGACCGACACTTCTTCTTGAAGTTGTGAAGCTCGTCGTTCATGTAACGAGAGAAGCTTTCGTTGGCATACCTGCAAATGCCATGTATAGCCAGTAATAAAATCATTGAGGAAGCAAAACTAGGTCTAAAAGAACACTAGAAGGGCAAATCTTGTATGACTTACATGCTCCTTTTGGAACCTGCAATGTTCTACATGAAAATAAGTACCCAGAAAAACTTAAATAGTGGCATTAATCAAAATGCGAAGCAATACTGACTTTGATCTTGACCTTGAGATAACCTTGACTTTTTTGCTTTAAATGGACACTAATGTACGATCAAATAAACTACAACAAAAGTTGTATTATGCACAGAGAAAAACTGACACTGGGGATGACTTTGACCTTGGAATGAGCTTGACCTTCACATGACCTCTGATGCTCATGTATGATCAAATAACCCAATCTCGATGCATGCTATGGATGAAATATAGAGCCATCCACTGCACGATGACCATTTTTAAAAAATGTTTTTGTAAGACATAAAATGACCTTGAATTTCAAGACCAATTCAAAAACCGAACATAAGCTTACATGAATAATCAATCTACATACAACGAGTGTTCACTTTTTATCTCTCATAGTTTAGGGTCAATGTTACTAATTAGGTTTCTCTATAATCATGAAGTAAGCTTACGTTTAATCGTACTGAGGCGTTTAAACTAGTCCCAATGGCAAAAATGATACGTTACGTTGTATAGTTTAAATCCCCCAGACACATAGGGTATAGGTGACTATTCAGAAATGATAAAATAGGTTGTATACCGGGCAAAGCGGCCGAAAGCGGCCGAAGGTCTAAACAGGCAAAACGCCCAAAAGCGTCCGTATCAACTACTGGTTATATTCTCGCGTTGTTTGAAAGATTGCGAGACTTCCGGCAATTGACTTCCGGTTTATTCTGTTGTGAAAACAATCGACTGCATTTCCACAAGTTTTCTATTTGATGCGTTCGTTTTTTCGATTTTTTTTTCAATTTATTTTGTGTGAGTGTCTAGAATGGATGGTTTGGATTCTTCGACTGATGAAGGAGAGTTTACAGGTTTCCCTTTATCAGACATTGAAGTGAGAGAAATGGACTTTGAGTCGGAAGAAGGATCGGTACTGACATTAGCATCAGTAGTATGCATGCATCCGATCTTTCAGATGGGCAGGGAAGTAAAGAAGAGGAGGAGGCTTAACTTGTTTGGACTTTTTAAAACTTTTTTTTTTGTAAACACATGGAGTAATAAAAAACAAGACATGACAAGAGAAAAATAAAAAGGTAGATAATCAAAAGAGAATTTATTTCAGTTCATTTTGCTTTTTATTTCATTTAAATCTATGCACTAATACCTAAGATGTGGTGTTTTTACTAATGTACTCCGAAATATCTCTAAAATCATTACAAATTTGTGCCCGTTTAGATCTAAAAAATAGACAATCGTGTGCCCAGTAAAGGGTCCCCGGGCACACAGGGTATAGGTGACTACTGAAAAATGATACGTTAATTTGCATAGATTAAAATCCCCAGGCACATAAGGTATAGGGGACTATTGAAAAATGATGAAATTGGATGAAGGTTTTATACTCACCGCCTCCTGCGACTTTGAGAGCGGCTGCGTGCGGAGGAAGGTCTGGACTGAGACCTGGCACGGGATTTAGAGGAAGCGGCATCGCCTCTCACCAGCTGAAACCGACCACCGCATTGCGCGCACGCCTTTTTGTTCACGTCCAACGACTTGCTGTGACGCCCAATACTGTGGTACACAACGCAACAGTTGGGTTCGAGGGTTGGCTGATTTGATGACTGGTTTGTTTGTGGATTAGAACAAGGGAAATGTGTTTCTGTGCAAGATGATGAGGAGGGACATGACAAGGATGATGATTGTGATGTCGGCGACGATGATGGAGATGACGACTACGATGATAATTATGAGGTGACTACGATGATTCTGCTGCTTAATGATGATCGTGATGATGATGTTGATGGTTATGACCACGACGCTGTTGATAAAGCCGCTGATGATATGATAAGCATGCCCAGCAACTTGAGACTTCATCGTCGTCATCATCATCATTACCATCATCATCATCATCATCATCATCATCATCATCATCATCATCATGACGAAATGATGACTAACCTATTGCTACAGCTTTTACATCGGTAGGTGTACTTGGTTCGGATGCGGTAGTTGTGAAAACTGTTAATGCGAGGGATTTCGGGGTGGATTCTCTCAGCCCGCTCTGCCCTGGAAACGCAGTGAACATTTTGGTAAGAATACCTGAGGCTCTGAATAGAGTTCTTGTACATTAACATTCACCTGCTTGCCTTTATCTTAGTGTTGTGCAGGTTTGGTTTTTTTCGGCGCAGATCTCCACGGAACAGCGTGAAACAATTTCATGAAACCAATCAACAAGGTTCAAAATATCTTCTACCCATCCTACCAGCCCATCGATATTATTAGCAATGCGGGGATTTGCGATGACTAGTGCTCAGAAGCTGGCTGCGCCATCACCGGCTACAAGGGCTCGCGATCCTCTCCAGATATGTTAAAAAGGGCAGGGGAGGAGAGCACGCAGCCTTGGCGTACTCCCAAAGAGAAACCCAGCCTACTATATTGCCACGCACGAACACTGCAGTTTTCTTTACTCAACGTTTTATCTAACTGAATTATATATCTTTAGTTTTTTCTTTCTAACTTTATAATACTTTATTGTTACCCACTATACCTCATGCAAGACACCGTAGAAAGCTTTTTTGAAGTCAATTAATACATGGATTCATTCTTAATCATACCATTGTACAAAACAAAGCAATATCTAACGAAATAATTACAAAATTTAACATTAGGTCTATAATGAAATATATATATATAAACAGAAGGCGACTAACCAGTATTGAAAGTGAGCGTTGTGGTCGGTGTGCTGTATCCCGTTAACAATCCAGGTGGCAGCGTGACACATCTCGTGGATCAGCGTGTCACGAATCCTTTCTGAAACACAATGTCACGTATTGATTGCCAAAGTGTCATGAATTCAATTAAACCAAATTGTCAAGTTATTCCATAACTGTCCGCTTACATCAACAACATTCGTTATTTGAGGTAACAATATTTTCCCCTATGGAGGATAAGAACCTTTTTTTGACCTCGGAAGGGACGCAATTCCATCCACATTTTTACAGAGAGGGTAGAACCGTGCCTTTATAATACAGCATGTTACACAAGGGCACACAAGTGCTTTTGCTTCAAAAAAATGGAAAGTGCGGTGATTTAAGGAGATTGCAATTATAGAAGGTTTATTATGCAGTTTGGGTTGACCATCCAGTACCATTTTATTTAAGAAAGAGAGGAATCCGGATTACCTAAAGAAACCCTCCGTGACCTGTTTAGTCTCATGCCAAAGTTAGATATTTCGTCCCCTGTTTGATTCGAGCTCAGAACATTAGGCATAGGACCTACATCTACAGGCCACAAAATGAAAGGAGACAAGAATCCATAATTAACGTGACCATGGAATGAAACCTGGATTGTTTTACATGCAAAGCCACGATGACCCTCAAATGTTTGTACCTTTAGTGTCACAGATCTTGCAGGAGAGCTGGATGAAGGCTCGCCTCCTGGTGCCGATGTCTGCCTGCAGGCACCGTCCTGCCGTCGTTAGCAATCTCTTGTTCCATACCACTGCTGTGTCCGCTGGCAACTGTAACACCAACATCAAGGAGTGTAGAAAAAGGATGATGATGATGATGATGATGATGATGATGATGATGATGATGATGATGATGATGATGATGATGATGATGATGATGGTACATAGTGCTTGTGTTGGTGATGCAAAGAATTAAAAGGCCATTAATTATAACAACAACAAAACAAATACAGACAGATGAACGAACAAACAGACAGACAGAAAGACATTGAGGTGCTGAACAGACAGGCCAACGGACAGACACATCGCAAGGCACTTGCCTTGTTTTTGAAGACGGAACGGTTGAAGTGCTTGAAATAGCTGTCTGAGATTTGACGCCGCGTTTCAAGGCATTCTATTGTGTTCTCGGTGGAACTACTGCACAGAAAGATGCAACTTTTTGTTTATTCAATGTGAGGAGGGACGATTTTCTAAAAGAGCTACTCAAGGCGCCTGCCATAAACAGGATCTGACTCAAGAAGCCTAAGGCGCCAACTTGCAGCAGCACGCGTACCGTTAAAGGTCCCAGACAACTGAGCGACTCTAAATGCATTCAGATTTATTTTAGCCTCTCGCCTGTCCTTTTTTTGGACAAAATAATCGACTTTTTTTTTTTAGGTGTTGCTGCGCCGACACGAGGGAGACGAGACACCACATAATGAGTCATTAGATAAAGTTTTTTTGTTTGTTTTTTTTTTTTTTTGCTGCAGTTTATTATCCCTTTTTATCGGGAAACTCTGGGCCGCCTCCCCCGGCCGGGGAAGGCGTAGTCGCAGCCAGTGGCGCGCCCAAACCCTACCTACCTAACATTATTTGTGAAATTTTGAAATTTTTGCTGAGGGAGCAAACCGGAGTACCCGGAGAAAACCCCCGAGACGTTGCCCGAGTCGAAAGTAAATAATATTCGGAGAAACATAACGCCCAGGTGCTGGCTCGAACCCACACCTGTCAGGCGCCATTGGTTTCTGGCTTGTGGACAAGGCAAGTTAGTCCCGCCTTAGCCCACTTGGCCACAACGCTCGCCTAAGTCGACTTATGTGAGAAGCGTTTCCGAGATGCGAACCAAGGTCTCTCGCATGCCGGGCCAGTTATCTAACGGTGAGCCACATGAAGGTCCAACCATCAACAAAAATACAATAATGAAACTTTTACCACGCAATCAATTAACCAACTGATGAGACAGACAGGCAGACACAAGAAGCAGGCCGATAAAACGAGACAGAGATGAGTTGACAACAGCAGCCAGGCAAGTTAGACTAACGGCAGGCAGATAGATAACAGCAGACAAACAAGTACCGAACTACAGCTCATACATGCACACAGTACTGACCAACAGACATACATAATATCCCTGATGAATATACCTCGCCCTGGATCTTGAAAATGACGATCGTTTGGAACGACGAGCGATGCGCATGACCTGATCCATGGTGGATGTGAAAATGAATGATGATATGGAGCTGGATTCTGGACTGGATCAACTTGGCAGCTTAGAGATGTGAAGATCCTCTTTGCAGGACAAATATGCTCTATCTGCGTGAAGCCAAAATGCCATCAACACTCACATGATTGAGAGCTTGGATTCAAAGTGCTGGGTGATCGCTGTTGGTAAGAGGCTCAAGACATGCTGATCTTCCGAGAAAAAGAAAAAAATAGCTCGTGGTTCTCGAAACCTTGGCGCGGCGTCACAAACCTAAAGACAAACAAATGAGAAGAAAATTTCACAAGTTAGTGATGTAGTCTTAAGAAAAGTGGATTGCACTAATAAAACATGTAGGACATATCCATATTAGATGCAGGAGTCGACAGTGGGAACTGTTGGATTGAGCGGTAAGACAAGTTTGAACACGGTCATTTGTTATGGTGATCTCATTAGATCAGCAAATCTAGATTTGTTGGAAACCCAGCAGTTGATTTCATCAGTATTAACAAACTCTTGGCTGGAGTACTGGGACTACTAGCTGTATAATCGGGACGGAACCAGCTTTCTCAAAGAGATTATTGAACCAACTATAGAGCTACAAACCTAAGATGCACTTCAAGACGATGATTGCTTTATCTTGTTGGAACCAAGTTTGGCTATTCTGACGGGCAGAGTATTCACAACTTTGTCTTGCGACTTGGGACTGGACAGAATTGGCAAGAAAGACAATACGCCCTGTATACACGCTGGAGCTAGCTATCAAGATCTTTCATTTTGTGAGACTGATGAAATAAATAAATAAATAAATAAATAAATAAATAAATAAATAAATAAATAAATAAATAAAATGTTACAAACCTTGAAATAGGTCTTGCGATGTCCCAGAAGAGCTGAGGCTCAAAGATGCTTGCATCCAGAGGATCTTGAGGCCTATGGTCAGCTGCGGACTTCCATGGATCATGGTGTTCAGCCCAGGTTGATTCGGGACGACTGGCAATGGACGTCTGGATGACAAACGTCTGTGGACTGGCTAGGTGAGGGTGGAGACTATTCATGATAAAAGATGGTGGTCCTCCACTTTGCGCTTACATCACGACAGGCTAGATTTGCTGGATCTGGAAATCCAAACCATATCGGTATTATGTCAACTAAATATTCCGGTCCTGATTTGGCTCGGAAGAGTCCGCTGGACCTAAAGCAACAATCAATCAATCAATCAACTAAATATTGTCCTTCCAATACTATACAACATTATAGAAAGTCCCAACTGACCGGAGAGAGGATGGAAGCGGAGGATCACCTGAAAAAAATTGTTCAATTGCCCTAGTGTAATTTGGTGCCTATGGTGGAACTACCTTTTTTTTTTTTTGAATATAACAATTTAACAGGTTCAGAGTGTATTTCAATTGTACTGTCAGCCCTTCACCTTTCAGAACTGAAGTTCTAAATGCTCGAATAACACTTGCGTTGGTGGTGTCGTTAATGAGCGAATTCCACACCCATATTGATAAGCGAAAGAAGGAGTATTAAGCCCCATGTACGGCTAAATCCTGTAGCGTAAACAGGGAAGAACAGCAACAACATCTTTTGCTTCCTATTAAACATTGAGTGATTCAGTGTGAAGTTGACGGTGGGCTTTCAAGTGAGGGGAGGGTCGCCACGTTTGTATCGAGATTGGATCTAGTTATTTTGGCTGAGCAAAACTCACCTTGTTCGGCGCTTAAAACAATCTGACGTCGCCTAGATGAGGGTGGCTTGACCAGTCTGACGTCAACCAGAGGCATGACTAATCACTACCGGCCTCAATGACCACCCTCCCCTGCCATCTTCCCCAGTTCTACCGACAGGAAAATACACACACATAAGAAAAAGTCAATTCTTGCGTCATGGTCGTTTTTGCGTCATCACTGATGATATGACATCATTCTATGAAGCGGCACCATGGGCATAGGTGCATGCCATAATAACTTGGATGTCATTCTAACAGTGTTCCTCTTCCTCTCTGCCTCCCAACCCGTTCCCTATCCCCTACTAAATTATATCTTAAAACGCTTTAACTTCAGGTGAAATGACGGGGGAAGTAAGGCAACTGAAAAGAGGCGATGCGCACCACCAAGAGAAAGTGGAAATTTCAAATGCTTTTCTCCCCGCTGCCGAAAGGTTTCGGGAACATTTTTTTTTTAAACCCATAATAAATATTTTAATTCCCAATGCCGTCAGTCAGTGGTGGTTCTCATATCAACATAAACATGCAGTTATATATATTTTCTCCTCACTGTCAACCTCATATAATCATCATCATGCATCGTCATCATCACCATCATACATCTTTTACAACAAAAATCCATTAATTAGTTAATTTAAGTTATACATTAATAACATCCATTAGGTTGTTTTAAAAAGAATTGTGTGTGTGTGTGTGTGTGTGTGGGTGTGTGTGTGTGTGTGTGTTCGCGCGTATTTGCATGTGTGCACAGATCTTGAATATAGTGTTACATTATGATTTTACTGTTATAAAGTTAACCTATTCTATCCTATCCTATCCCGTATATCGGAGGTCGTTGGGGCACCACAGATCATCGTTTAACCAGCCTACTCCACCTCTCTCTGTCCTCAGCAATCCAGCCTCTCCCTCTTCTTCTGCCTCCTTACACCGTGCTTTGCAGGATGGTCTTAGGCTCTGGTGACGTGGCCATACTATCGGAGCTTCCCTTTTTTCACCACTGTGAGCATGTCGTCGTGTTGCCCAATGGCTTTTGTGATGGTCTGTCGGAATTCGTCATTGGTGACGTGCTGAGCTAGGAAATGCCCAGAAGTCTTCTGTAGCACCTCATCTCCATGTTTTGTATTCTTCTTTGTGTTGTAGATCTGCTGTGAGGGTCCATGTTTCGCAAGCGTATAGAAAGATTTATTCCTATAAAGTTATAATTATTGTTATACTATTTATAATTGTTCAAGCCCCAAGGGCAAGATGTAAAAAGCACATACGATGCTTACTCTTTTATTCTTGTTAAATGAAATTGGTATCTTATCTTATCTTATCTTATCATCATCATCATCATCATCATCATCATCATCATCATCATCATCATCATCATCATCATCTGACCAGTATATTTATTTTTTCAATTTTGGGATTATAATTGCATGCGCCTATGTCTCAAACTATTTGAAGCTGGACACCGTATGAGAATCGATCTGAATGAGCCAACATGGCTGAACAGTGAGAACTTTTCGTTAGAAATCAAAACAAAAAAGACGTTCTAAGGAGCTTCTTGTTTGTTGGGGTAACTTACATTTTATGAGCTGAAGCATGTTACTTCTTTTAACGCCGCCAAGTATTTTGAATCGTTCCTATTAAATTGGCAAAATATATTCACTTCAATTTCAAGTTGTAAAATTGTCAGTCTAGAGCCGGTAGAGGGGACTTCAAACTTCTAATTTAGTATACTTTCATTTTGTGTCCACTTACTTTCGCTCTTGCTTTTTAATGAACGTTTGTTACGCATACAATTATGGAAAACAACTAAAGCATTGCAGAGCGTCTTCATGTGCTTACAATATTGAAACAACTGTTTGCTGGTGTGTGTGTGTGTGTGTTTTGTTTTTTTTTTTTAAAACAAAAGCATGGCTTCAACACCACTGTCACCGACACAGTCATGGAAAAAAGGCAGGAGAATCGTGGACTTAAGAGAGCTTGCACAGAATTTGTACTGCAAACAGTGCAGTGCTATTCTGGATTTGAACTACACACAGAAGGAGAGCCAGGTTGGTCTTGCCAGTGTGCTGTATGTGGCATGCAAATGTGGAACGACCACTGACGTACACACCAACAGCAAAGAACCAGCGGCAGACGGAAGTTGGGTGTACCTTATCAACATGATTGCAACTACAAGTAAGAGTTATTTTTAGCCATTGCATGCAGCAGGTTTGGTAAAGAAAAGGGGGAGGAAAGTAGAAAGGAAAAAAAACCATAACCACTTGTTTAGCAAAATTTTAATTTACGTAATTTGGGGTGAAAATGAAATATTATGGATCTGTAATCATAATGCAAACATGCATGATTTGCTATTAAAACAAGGTTATTTATTTTTTTTATTTTTTTTTAAATTTCCTTATGGTTGCATTTTAATTATTTTATTTTCAGAAAAAAATGATCAGAGGAGTTCTGTTGACAATGTAGGAAAGATTAGGTGCTTTGTTCAGAGAAGAGTATTAATTTTGAAAGTCTGATGGAAGGGATAGTAAAAATATAGTGTTTCATACTGCAGCCTACTTCACCAGAACCAAAATTGGATAAACTGTATAAACTTCTGTGGTTCTATTTTGTATCTTGGAAAATTGAGGATCTTTAGAAATGGTGGTTAGATTTGTAAATTGTGAATTAATTCAAATTGATGTAACTGGAAGACAAGTCAAAAGGTTGAAGGAGATTCAACACAGCAGAATGAAAGATTGTCTATACATGTATTTCACCGAAACGCTTCGTCAGACGTTACACACCAACTTTGGGTTTCAGGCTTTAAGCAGGCAGGAATGATGGCAGACCTCATACAGGGCTTCATTGCTGCTCTTAGCATTCCACTGCCGTCAAGTCTTTTCGACAACGCTCAGTCACTCAAAACTTCTTGTGACACGAACATGGAATTCTCTACCAATGTACTTCCTTATTTCTCAACTTTCAGTCACAGAGCAGCCTGTGGTGGACAGTTAGGGACAAAAACAGACTGTAGTGAAGATACTTTGTGCTTGCCGGTGATCAAACAGATGGATCAACCAGTGTTAAATTCCACTACTTCTATCAAAATACTCGGCGAAAGTTCTTCAACACTCCATAGTAATGATGTTCACACTCAGACCTACACAAATAACACAGACAAGCTGACTTTTTACTCATCAGCGAAAAGGCTCAAACAGCATGGTGAACATGCTCCAAACGAGGTTGTTCAAAGAAACAAAAATATCAAGCACTACAGTACTGATAGCTTTAAAAATAGTTCTGTCTCACTCTCAGTCAAAAAAATTAAAAGGATTGTGCCACGCAACAGAAAATCCAGTGAAGAACAGGAGAAGGAAAAAGAGCATGACAAAGAAATAGGACTACACAAAGCTGAAGATGTTTGCGATATTAAGGGCAGCAGTGATAATGAAGTGGATGACATTGACAATGAAGATAATGAGGATCTGGATTATTCGGTGCCAGTGCAATTTGAACAAGATGGGGCACAGCAGGCTGGAGAGGGCAGCGGTAGAGTTCAGACCAGGAAGAGGACTGCTTCTAAATTATCCAGAGTTGTGGTAAGAATAGTGCAAGGGTGAATCAGAATGAGAACATGAGATGTGTTTAGCCTTTAGGAAGTGACGTATTTGTCTGTGATGTGGCGTGCTGTGTGACAAGGTTGTTGTTTACTATTGGAATTTCTCCCTGAGAGCTGAGCACTGAGAGTGTGGCTTGGCCGTGGAACTGACATTTGACAAAGACAGTAGATAATTAGGTTAGACAGGTATGTTTGCATGGTAGTGTTTGGATCCCGGACGCATTGTAAGTATTGTAAGTATGGTTTATAGTGTCTGGAGTGAATGAGAGTGTAAAAGAGAGTGAATGATTCATGGCTGTGAGTGATGAGAACAGAAGTCCTGTGTGTATATTGTGCCTTTACTACTAGTAGTCTTCCACATATGTTTTTGTGGGTTTTTTTTGTTGGGAAGAGGGGAGTGGGAGATGAAGGAGGGTGGAGCAATTAAAGTTAGTAGATCTATTAATTATGTTTCACAAGTTCAGTTACTTTGTACCTGGGTGGCCTATTAGCGTTGCAGTAGAACGCTTGTATTTAATGCTAAAGTTACTAGTGCCAAACCAGCAAGTATGAGTTCAATTCTCGCAAGGGGAGAAATAATTTTATTATGTTAGGTATGAGGCTTTTAAACTAAAGTCACCTAATCCTTCTGATGAGAGTATAAACCAGGGTCTAGCCTCTCCACACATGCATTCCATCGTAAGGACATTGAAGATCCTGATGCTCATGTCCTAGGTGAGTGAATGCCAGATTAGAAAATACACCAAACATACACTTTGTCCTATTCCAGCTCTTCTTGGGTGATGCTGCTCTTTGACTGCCGTGCTTTCACTGAGAAGACAAACCAGATTTTGTCCCTATGCGGGTGACAAATATCCCAAATCCAAAAATGTTAAATAATCCGACATGTTGCAGGTTCAGAAGCTGTCTATCATCAGGAATGAGTCGTCATCGTCCGGCAAGCAGTTTGGATGCGGGATGTGTTTCACAGCATACGCCACGGAGGAAGAGTGCCGGCAACACATCCAGACACACATCGGCAACAAGAAATGCCTGTGTGAAGACTGCGGGCGAGGCTTTGTCAACGAATACAACCTGCGGCTTCACAAACGCCAACACACCGGCAAGTATCTGCTTTTTCCTCCTGTCCAGCACCCCTTGGGGTCATGAGCAATCTTGCCACTGTAGATTGTTCTAACCTATAAAGGGAACAGTGAAAGCCCCAGTTGAAAACCTGTCTTGCCTTTGTAGGCATGACAGATTCACTGCGGCAACAGTACCCCCGTTGGAGTGCCGGGGGTTTCAGTATAAATAGTATCCCCACTTTATAAAAATTTAGTGCTTTAAATTCCCACTGTTGCTATCTTCCTCATATACTTTTTCCCATTCCTGCTCTGTCCTATCACTCTGCTATACTATCTTCTTCTTCGCTAGATCAATGACCTACCTTTTTTCTTGAAAACTCTTCCTGGACAAGACTCCTTGTTTGTGTATGAGGTCTGTTGGATCAGCTTGGGAGTGTTGGACGCTTTCTGCTGGGTGGTCACTAGGGCTTCCTATGATGTTAGTATTTAGCAATATAGGCATTTTATATGTATATGTTTCGTTGATGATTTGTAATGATGGTTGTATTCTATTTTGTTTTTGTAACCGGGGGTTCGCGTAGTTGAGGTAAACCCTCAGCCGTCCCCCGCGTGGGATGTCTTTATTGTAAAGTGACTGGCCGGTGGAGGGCGTTCAATTTTCCCACTAGGGTTGTTTCAGCAGATCTTTTATGCGGATCGGGGGTTGTCCGGTCCTGATTTGGCTCGGAGGAGTCCGCTGGACCTAAAGCAACAATAAATCAATCAATCAAACTCCTGTCCAGCTATTTTTTAAATTTATTTAATTAATAATTAATAATAACGATATTTATATAGCGCTTTTTCCAGTGAACAATATCAGGTCAAAGCGCATTACTCACGCATTCATTCTAAACATTCGGCTTCATACACAATAAAATCAGACACTTGCTAACGAAATAAGAGAGGAGGGAGGGAGGGA
Source organism: Oncomelania hupensis (assembly GCA_036898135.1). Classification (NCBI taxonomy): domain Eukaryota; kingdom Metazoa; phylum Mollusca; class Gastropoda; order Littorinimorpha; family Pomatiopsidae; genus Oncomelania; species Oncomelania hupensis. The sequence goes on from CM072520.1 coordinate 45,697,602, forward strand.
GGAGGAGAGAGCTAAGGATGGGTTATGGGGTGAGTGGCGGCGGTGGTCTGAATCAAAACAAAAAACAAAACAAAACAAATGGAGGAATGACAACGATGATGATGGGAGGCAAGATCAGAAACATTACAGGAAGAGATGGGTTGGATGGTAGTGATAATTGCTCTGGTATAGTGCTTTTTCAGCACAAGAGCTAGCACAGAGTTCTCTTTCCTCTCTCCCCGATTCCATCGGCTTCACAAACACTCCACACCCTCCCCACCCACCCATCCACTCACTTCCTTCCATCCTTTTACTAGCTTTGCTTGCAAGTCCAATAAATATTGCTAATGTGTAGGCAGGTGTCTGGAAATACGTGTGAATGTCTTGCTGTCTTGTTGTGCTACACGGCGTTGGCTCTTTGGAGGGTTTAATTGACTTGACTTCATTGCTGACTGTAATCTTCATTGGCTTGGTGGATTTTGTTCACAGGAGAAAGACCTACCGCTGTAACCACTGTGGGCAGAAGTTCATTCGGTGGTTCACGTTGAAGAGGCATCAGCAGAAGCACAACGGTGTGGTGCGCTTCATCTGTCCCACCTGTGGGGATGCCTTCTCTTCCCAGGAAAGCCTGAAGAGACATAGCAGGGTGCACACTGGTCAGCTGAGTACAGCAGTATTGTATTTCACTGTATTGCATTATATTGTCTGTTTTGTATTTTTTTGTTGCTGTTCTCTAATATACTATATTATCCATAGTGAACAGACTAAAATTTAAAAACTGAATTGAACTACAAAATTAACCCTTAAGCTGGTTGTCATAACAAAAGTCGCGCTGTGCAAATTATTTGGTTCTATTGATCGCAGTTATTTCCCTTTTACCAGATCTGAAACGAATGGCTTCCTTTTAATCACAACACAATTGACAAACTTGAACCCGAACATAAATGTTAACTTTTTACAGACCCTTATGCTATGTTTCCAAATAATTGAACAGAGAATTATTTCTTTCCTTAATAATGTTAGATGATCATTACAAGATATGGGTTAATTAGTTATTTATGCCAGTTATGAAAATAATTTGTTAGGTCTTGATGAATTAAAATTATTTAGGTATTTAGCCAGTAATACAAACATTTCATTATTTTATTGGCCTGGGATAAAATAATTAGGTATTGATCTATCCAGTCATAAAATAATTATTTAGGTATTTATCTAGCCAGTCATACAATAATTATATAGGTATTTATGTAGACAGTCAAAAACTAATTAATCAGGTATTTATTTAGTCAGTGATGCAAAAAATTTAGTCATTAATATAGCTGTTGATAATGGAAAATGATTTCAGTATTTATCTAGCCATTGATGCAAAAAATTACTTATTTATAAAACCAGTGAATGAGTGATAAACTAATTATTTAGGTATTTATCTTTTCATGGAAGTAAATTTTAATCAATAAATGTTTTGCACCCATCATTCGTGCATGCAAAGTTTTGGTGGTTTTCTTGGTGAAAGCATGGCCAGTCACAGTGCGGTGCCTGTTATCTCAGTGGGTTTTGGTGGATTTATAAAATATTTCCCTGTAATCCTATCCTTTCCTATCCTATCCTATCCCGTAACTCTGAGGTCGTAGGGGCACCACAAATGATCGTTTAACCAGCATACTCCATCTTTCCTTGTCCTCAGCAACCCTGATTGTTTCGCTCAGTGTCAAACCAGTCCACTCTCGAATGTTGTCCTCCTACCTCTTTTTGCGGTCTCCCTCTTCTTCTACCTCCTTGCACTGTGCCTTGCAGGATGGTCTTTGCAAGACCTGATGATTTGGTGACGTGGCCATACCATCGGAGTTTCCGTTTTTTCACCACTGTGAGCAGGTCATCGTGTTGTCCCAATGGCTTGTGTGATGGTCTTTCGGACTTCGTTGTTGGTGATGTGTTGGGTATAGGAAATGCCCAGAAGTCTTCTGTAGCACCTCATCTCCATGCTTTGTATTCTTCATTGTAGATCTGCTGTGAGGGTCCATGTTTCGCAAGCATATATATATTTATGTTTATTGATTGATTAGTTTAAATACCTGCAGGTTGACTAACTCATTTATTTAAGTGAGAAATTTCTTTGATTTGTACTACTCCACCTCCTCCCAACCCATCCCTACATGTATAATTCTAATGTTTAATGAGTGTGTCAGTGCTTGAGGGAGCACTTTGGACTGTTTGAGGCTAGGAAAAGCACCATATAAATATCATTATTATTATTGCTATTTTATAGGGATCATTCGGAAGCGATTGATTTTCGTTGTGAATGTGATTCCAAATTACTTTATATTCATTAGTATGCAAAGGTGAAAGTTCACAAAATCCCATGAAGTGGATATTCAAAACAGACTTTCCCACGAAATTATTTTACGTATTGCATCGCTTGTATGACATCCAAAATGATGTGATTGTGTGTACAGGACCTTACTCAACCATTTTGGATGTGAAAATGGGGATTGTCACACGTTTTGAGACTTAGAACGTAGTTTGAAGCGAGGTACTGCAAGTAGGTACAGTAGAGTAAGAATTATGGGCGTCTCCAGCTGTGCAAAACAAAAGCACGACAAACTATGAAGTGTGGATTTCCAAAGAAGCCTATAATGTGCCATTTTCTTTTTCTTTTGTGAGATATTTGCACTGAGGGTTGGTCTTAGTGGGTAAGTCGCCACTTTCCTATGCCTAAGGTTGCTGGTTCGATTCCCGCAAGATGCGTACTTATGTGACTTAGGATCAAGGCTATTGAGGTCAGTGAGGGTTTTCTCCGGATTCTCTGGTTTCCTCACTCCCATCAATAATGGTATTGGATGCAGTGAATCTAACATTTCAAAATATAAAAATTGGATTTCCTTTCTGTCTTCTAGTAGCGACCTCCCTGTCTTTACACCACGTGTTTGAGTGGCAGATGTGTTTGTGGTGCATAAGAATGGGTGAAAACATGTGAGCGTGTGTGTCGGTACCGATCGCCGCACTTTGAGCCTGATTGTTGATTTGGGGGGGAAAGTGCGTATAGGGCATCCAGTATTATTATTACTATAAATCCATGTATTATTATTATTATTATTATTATTATTATTATTATTATTATTATTATTATTACTATTTTTGTTATTATTTTTATTATTATTATTATTATTATTAATGTTATTATTGTTTATATCACAAGTTCCTGATTGCAGGAGAAAAACCATTTGCCTGTGACCAGTGCGACAAGAAGTTTAGAGGGGAGAGCACCCTGTACGCTCATCGGCGGCGCCACCTAGGGGTCAAGCCTTACAAGTGCTTGCACACCAACTGCCAAGCGGCGTTTGTGGAATCCACACACCTCACCCGACACCTCCGCACGCACAACAAGCAGCAGCCCTACATTTGTGAGGTATAGTATTGGTCCACAGTTGTGAACAATTGGGTTTAGATTGTAGTTCCAGCCTCCATTAGTCCAACATTACTGCCCATGGGTTTACAGTGGCATTGTCCCTCAGTATCTTTGTGGCCTGGTTCAAATAATTAGCGAACCCAACCACTGCGTTCCACAACACAGCCCAGCTTGAGAATTCCAAGTTCATATGAATACACCACAAAGCGTCTGGGCTATTGGTCATTTTCTAAAGCTGCCCTCTACCCTCTGTAATGCAATTCCTCAAGAACTAAGATGTCGGCTGAAAGCACTTGTGTTTTTTATTTGCATTTTATCTGTGATTTCATGCCTGTTCTGCTATGTATTTGCGTGCTGTGAGTGTCAACCGTGGATAAAGCTCCCTACGAGCCTTCATCATCATCATCGTCACCTGATAACAGTTTGTTATCTACTCTTCTACATGTCTAGATGTAATACATTTAATGGTGATTTCAGTTGAAGAGCACAGGTTTGAACCAACTAATTGTGAGGATGGAAATTGGGGGGTGGATCATGTTGGCATTTGCGGTGGGGTGTCCTCATTTGTGATCGGGGTGTCATTTTCTCTCAGTTATGGGGTAAAATTAGACTTCTATTCTGTGTACACAAGCATGTAAAATTTTTATAGCTAACATATATATTGCAATGCATCTGAAAACTGGACAGAAACAGGTAGATCTTGCAAAACGTTGAGTCTTGACACACTGACTCAACCAAAGCTTTTTAGTTTTGAGGGTAGGTCAGCCAGGCTAGCTATAAATAGCTTCGCCGATGCTCCCTTTCCTTTCCTTTTACTGGAAATGAGGGTGCAGGCAAACTATAAATAGCCCGCAGCCAGCAAAATGTGGAGGCACTAAACAGTGCTGCTCACATAGGCATTGAGCTGGTGTGTTGAATAGGTAAGGAACTGCAATATTGCAAGATGATGTCAGACAGAGAACTTTCGCCTATTGCAGCATGTCTCTTTTCTGTTGGGTTTTGCAATAAAATTTTACATTAATACAATACCACATCTCTTTATTACCTCAACAAATGAATTTTTCAGTGCATTGGGAACAGGGTTGGATATAGGCAGATTATGCTGAATTTCTCTTGTCCTGGGTTGGATACAGCACTGCTGCTGCCATGATGTTAATATTCTTTCCCATCACTGCCCCCCACCTTCTCTTCATCTGTAAAAAAAAAAAAAATGTTGAGCTCAAGGCACCTTTCTGTAGTTGATGAGCTGAGAGCTCTTTATTTATCCTGTGGTTTATTGCAGGTCTGTGGAGCCAGGTACACGCAGTCAGGATCCTTGGCAGTCCATCGCAAAAAGGTGAGTATCATTTCATAACGTCAAAATTTCAGGCGCGAATTAGTTTATCAGACTTTGCTGGTATCAATAAATGAATCATATTCCATGGCCTCCAGTCATGGTATTGGAGGCTGTAAAAAATGTCTAAATTGGGTTTGATTTCCTGTTTGTTAACTCATTCTATACTGGCGCGGGTTGCATCCCCTTTTATCATTCTATACTGGCTGATTTGTATGAGTTACTAACAAAATGCTTTTAAACAAGAACTGAGTAGTAGAAACTTGAAAGTGTAGGTCCATAAAGGAATTAGAATGGAAACTAACCAATAGCCAGGTTTGATGGAATTATCTTTGATATTTACCAATTTATTATAACCCCACCCCTTCCCCCTTCTCCCTCCTCAAAGTTGCTCATCTAACGGAAAAAGCTACAAATAGTGTAGATCTTTTCCTGATTGTTATGGAAAACAGCATTACCTCCCTCTAATTGTAGCTGGTTGCTACAGCCCTGGAATTACGCAGCATCTTCATCGCTTTCTTCTTCACTACTTTGTCCACTACCAACACTTTTAGCATCCTCTTCCATGTTAATGTTAGAAGTCTGAAACAACAGCAGTCAATGCTATGTGAATGTTGCAAGCGTATTCTAAAATGAAAATATAAGAGACTTTTCCACCTTAGTTTCGTATACTATTTTGAGTCTACATACTGCGCTGGTACTACACTATGAAGAGGAACAAAGCTGACATTGAAAGAAACAATTGATGGTGAGGGATTGCCTTGTTGAGATTTAACTGCTGCTCGCTTGTGGATCCTAAGCATCACTGCCGTGAACTGACAAAACCGAGCAAGTCCACAAAACCTACTTTCGAGAAAATCGACGTTTTGTGTTGCGCTATATTACGCGATCGTTTCTGGAAGTTTAAGGGCATATTATAATGCAATTCCTCGATTTAAGAGTGCATACCTTGAATGTTAAAGAAATGTTTGATAGATTTGATGTTTTAAGACTATTTGTGGACTTGCTTTGTTTTGTCAGATTATTCTTGAGATAGGTCTTTGTTGAGAACATGACAAAACCAAGCAAGTCACCCGCTTGGTTTTGTCAGTTTATTATTGAATTAAATCCTTGTTAAAAAAATTCACAAAACCAAGTAAGTCAAATCCGCTTGGTTTTGTCAGTTTATTATTAAGTAAATCCTTATTTTCAAAATTCGCCAAACCAAGTAAGTCACATAGGCCGTTTCGTTTCTTTGTTAAAAAGTCTGACGAGATGAGTCACATAAGTTGGGTTTTGTAAGATGTGGGTGCGGCAGTTACAGTGGGTGTATATGTGTGCCTGTTTATTGGTTTTAGCCATTCTTCACTTAATATTCCTGGGTTGGTATGCAGGAGTCATGGTTTTTTTTGCTCTCCCTTCAAAATAATATTAGATGCAGCCAATTTAATTTTAAAAATACAAAACTATTTTCCTTTCAGTTTCCTATTGTAGCGATCTTCCTGCCTTTACACCACGTGTATGTCTTGTATTTTGTTGCCCTTTTTGTGTGTCTGTAATATATTTGTTGCTGTTTGTTTGTGGGTTCGGGCACTGAATAATAATACAGGATGCTATACGCGCCTTTCCCCAAATCATCATTCAGGCTCAAAGCGCGGCGATCTATACCAACATACACGCTCATCTGTCTCATGCACCCTCACGCACACCAAATACACATCCTTCACTCAAACAGGTGGTGTAAAGGCAGGGAGATCGCTATTAGAAGACGGAAAGAAAATCTAATTTTTATTTTTGATATTTTTATATTGACTGCATCCTGTACCATTATTGAAGAATAGGCCCAAACGTTTCCCGGCGTGTCGTAAGAGGCGACTAACAGGGGTAATGTTAGCACGGCATCACTGGGCGAAAGTCTTCTACACAGAAGTCACCGGCCAGGGCGAGGAACCTCACATTGATACAGGTTCAACGACCACGTGCTCGGGGCCAAGGCGAGCCACACTGTATTCGTGGATTTCGGCTTTGGCCAACAGCCTGGAGAGGATTGGGCACCGCCAGGTCCTTTTTTGCCCAAGACACACTACATGCATGATGACACTATCCACTAATTCCATACCGGATCGGTCGTCGCCCGGCTCAAGGACCGCGCCTTCCGTTGGCCACCAGGACGGAGGTGTTAAGTATGCTACTGATGGACAATTTAGCAAGATTCGCACGAGAAACAACATCGTCATAGGAACCTGGAATGTCAGGACACTAACTGCGGAAGGAAAATTAGAAGAACTGGCCCACGAGTTGGACCACTATCGATGGAACGTTCTAGGCATTAGCGAACTGCGCTGGAAAGGCCTAGGTGAAACAACGACCGACAAAGGCCACAAGCTCTATTTCAGCGGTAGAGATGACAGGCACGAACACGGCGTTGGATTCTTGGTCCACAAGAACATTCTAGCCACTGTCATGGGTTGCCGCACAGTCTCCAGTAGACTCATTACCATCCGCCTGAGAGCAGCCCCTTTCAACATCCCCATCATCCAGACCTATGCCCCAACATCAGACAATGACGACAGCGAAGTGGAGGATTTTTATGAAAATATACAGGCGGTCCTTGACCAAGTGCCGAAGAAGGACATAGTCATAGTGCAAGGCGACTGGAATGCCAAGGTTGGCCAAGATGCGCACCACAACTGGGGAGACACATGTGGACCCCACTGCAACAACGAGACAAATGACAGGGGTCTGAGATTCTTGGAGTTTGCCAGATACAACAATCTGGTACTGGCAAACACGCTTGATCTCCACAAAAACTCCAGACGATGGACATGGCACAGTCCCGGTGGTGTGGGGGGTGGGGAGCATCACAACCAAATAGACTACATCATGGTCACGAAACGCTTCAGATCAAGCATCAACATTGGCAGGACACGCATTTTTCCAGGTCAGACATCGGAAGTGACCACGATCTCTTGATGATGTCTTTCCGGCTCCACTTGAAGAGAGTAAATACTGCACTAGACTGAAGTTCGACCTGGACAAACTGCAAGACCCGAAGGTGGCAGAACTATTTCAGGCCACAATTGAAGGGAAATTTGCAACACTGCTCATTTTGGGGGCTGGTGAAGTAGATGTCAACACCTTGACCACCACCTTCAACTCAGCTGAGGCAGATGCCGCCACTGAGATCCTTGGCAAGCACCGACCAAAGAAAAAGACGTGGATCACACCTGAACTTTTGGATCTGTGTGATAAACGAAGAGAGATGAAAAAAGAAAAAGAAAAAGAAAACCTCACAGGAAGCTGATGTCTACCGAAAAATCAACAATGACATCCGAATAGGCATGCACACAGCAAAGGAGAACTGGATAGAAGATCAATGCCAGGAAATAGAGAACAGTCTGAAAAAGAACAACAGCAAGAATGCCTACCAGACCGTAAAGCGGCTGTCAAGTGTCAAACAGCCCAAAGTCTCCACGATCCAAAGCAAGTCTGGCATATGCCTTACAGAAGAACAAGAAGTCTTGGACAGATGGACAGAGTACTGCTCTGACCTTTACAACCATACACCAAATGGAGACCCATCAGTTCTAGCATGTCCCGAGAACAGAGAAGAAGAAATCCCCCCAATTCTCCGGTGAGAAGTTGAGGCAGCAGTGCAATCACTAAAGAAAGGGAAGTCAGCGGGAGTGGACAACATACCCGCGGAACTGCTACAAGCAGGAGGAGAAGCGATGATTGATGCTCTCACCATTATCTGTAACAAGATCTGGCAGAGTGAAGAGTGGCCTATACCATGGGCCCAGTCGCTTGTCATCACTCTTCCCAAAAAAGGTAACCTTCAGGAGTGTGAAAATTACCGCACCATCAGCCTCATCAGCCATCCCAGCAAGGTCCTCCTGAAAATAATACTCAACAGGTTGAAACCCCAAGCTGAACAAATCATAGCTGAAGAACAAGCAGGATTCAGGGCAGGGCGAAGTACCACTGAACAGATTTTCAACCTCAGAATAATCTGTGAGAAATACCTACAGCACCAACAACATCTATATCATGTGTTCATAGACTTCAAGAAAACGTTTGACCGAGTCTGGCATGCAGCTCTATGGGCAACAATGAAAGCGTACATCAGACCTAAAATTATTGAAGTCATCAAAAATCTGTATGACAAGGCTACCAGTGCAGTGCAGTCCTCCACAACAGCGCCATCGGGAACTGGTTCAGAACAACAATCGGTGTGCGTCAAGGATGCCTACTCTCTCCAACACCCTTCAACATCTTCCTAGAGCGCATCATGTCAGATGCTCTTGCAGATCACGAAGGCACAGTCAGCATAGGGGGTAGAGCAATCTCCAATCTTCGTTTTGCGGATGACATTGATGGATTGGCTGGAGAGGAACAAGAACTTGAACAGCTGGTACAGAGGCTTGACACCACCTCCAAAGCTTATGGAATGGAAATAAGTGCAGAGAAGACCAAAATGATGACCAACAACACCAATGGCATCAACACGGACATCAATGTCCAAGGCCAATCCCTCAAAACAGTGCATAGCTTCAAATATTTAGGAGCCATTGTATCAGACAATGGGTCCCGACAGGAAGTCCTCTACAGGATCGCACAAACAACTGCTGCCCTGACAAGGTTGAAGCCATTTTGGAAAGACAGGACCATCATTCTACATTCCAAAGTAACAATGCTGCGCTCCCTTGTCATCTCCATCTTCCTATATGCTTGCGAAGCATGGGCCCTCACAGCAAATCTACAACGAAGAACACAAAGCATGGAGATGAGGTGCTACAGACGAGCTCTGGGCATTTCCTATACCCAACACATCACCAACGACGAAGTCCGACAGACCATCACACAAGCCATTGGACAACACGATTTCCTGCTCACAGTGGTGAAGAAACGGAAACTCTGATGGTATGGCCACGTCACCAGATCATCAGGCCTTGCAAAGACTATTCTGCAAGGCACAGTGCAAGGAGGTAGAAGAAGAGGGAGACCGAAAAAGAGGTGGGAGGACAACATCCGAGAATGGACTGGTTTGACACTGAGCGAAGCCATCAGGGCTGCTGAGGACAGAGAGAGATGGAGTATGCTGGTTAAACGATCATCTATGGTGCCCCTACGACCTCAGGGTTACGGGAAGGATAGGATAGGATAGGATAGGATAGGATAGGATAGGATAGTTTGTTTGTTTCCACACCTTGTTGAAGTTGCCGCGTAGGCGGAAGATCTACAGGATCCTTCATGGTGGGCAGGAAAGTACATGAAGAAAACTCTTTTTCAAAAAGCCGAACACGTCATTTGCTGACTGAAATTTCGCCATCTTTTTCACAGGAAAATAATATTGCACAGCAGCAATAACATGGATTCTAACTGGTCCACTTCATCATAAGGCGCTTTCTCATTGGTCGGGAGGACTTACTTTTATTTGTCAGGTTATTGTAGAAGATGACGTCATCATGCCAACTCGAGCATCAGCCAGAGGATCGCTGAAACAAAATCGCAGGGGACTTGCTTGGTTTTATCAGTTTATTCCCCCACTTAAATTTTTTTTAACAAGGACTTACTCTATGCTATCTCCAAATCTAAACATAGTTCGGATTTGATTTTTACAGGTAAGATGCGTCATTCTCTTGCAAGTTTGATGGCGCAAAAAACTCATTTTCGACCTTAGGTGGACTTACTCGGTTTTGTCAAATCACGGCAGATCAGCGTGCCAAGTGGACGAGATTTATTTCAAGGGAGGTAATAACTCTCCCATAAGACAACCGTGCTAATTATCCAGCACTATGGTTTATTTAAAGGGAGGTAATAACTCCCCCATAAGACAACCGTGCTAATTATCCAGCACCATGGTACAATCCATTCTAAGCAATGAAATTTTGTGTTCTCATTCTTCTTAGTGTGCATTTCATACTTCGTCTTTAATGTTCTGACTATTACTACCTTTCACTGTTATTTATTCCACCCTTACCCCCTGCTTCACCCTCTCTCGTCTTTGTGAGAAAGAGAAAAAAGCACATCGTTTCAGTTTTGGAGTTTTGTTTGCGGGGAAGTATTGTTTGGTGTTTGTTGTGTCTTGCGTGTGTCTGCCTGAAGAAGAGCCCAGCTTGAAAAATCAGTGTCTTGTATTGTTTTTGCCTTGCTTTGTCTACATCAGCCTTCTCTTAGTTCAGTTACCTGTTTGCTCTTCATTGTTCTGGGCCGCTTTCCTCTAAACAAAGCGACCTTGACGCTAGTGGAGCCTCACGGATCTATCAAGCATAGGCAGGATATATAGGCACAGGCTCTCAAAAGCCTCTGACCCTGAGAGTGGGGTCAGCGTGGCTTCCGGGCGACCGCCTGCATAAGCTTATTTACAGGCCGAGAACGTCAAAAGGTCTATTATTAATGTAATGTTTTTGTGATGTGTGTGTGTTGACAGCACACGGGAGAGAGGAAGAAAAGCAAAGTACTGCAGTGTGCAGAGTGTGGCAAGCTGTTCAACAGCTACACCCAGCTCAAGCGACACAAACGGGTCCACTCGGGGCAGAAACCTTACGTCTGTGACTTCTGTCAGGTAACTTCTTCATCTTGTTGCAGTTGTGGCATGACTTTCATACGGACTTTAAAGATCCTTATGCTCATGTCCTGGACAGGTGAGTGCTGGCTACGCGAATACACCCAGCACGCACTAGGTCCCTTCTCCCCATCCCCGGTCGACCAGGATTGTGCTTAGTTGCCTGGGCGTCAGATGAGGCGCCCAAAGACTGCAAGTGGGCGCCTCAGGTAGCTTGAGTTAGATCCTGTATCGGCCAGTGCCTTGAGCAGCTCTTGAACTGAAAAAGCGCTATATAACAACGAGGAAATAAATAAATAAATAATATTAAATGAAATAAATATTGTTAACTTTTCTATGTTGTTGTTGACAGCATTTAATGTAGGCCAAACTGGCAACCAAACCCAAATTCCAATAACTCTCTGCAGGAGCATTGGCTTAATGACCAATTTGAGTTCTATACATCCTTCACACCCTTCATCTGGGTAGGCCAATTCTTAGACTACTGATGCCTGAAGGTATAACCCAGGGACAAGTAATTTGATGTGCACATCAACTAGAGAGCAAAAGGCTGACAGATTGCGATGCCAACTATACTATACTATACTATACTATACTATACTATACTATACTATACTATACTATACTATACTATACTATACTATACTATACTATACTATACTATACTATATTACACTACACTATACTATACTATACTATACTACACTACACTACACTACACTACACTATACTATACTACACTACACTACACTACACTATACTATATTATACTATACTACACTACACTATACTATACTATACTTTCTGTTCTATACTATAATATACTATTCTATTCTATACCATACCAAACCATACCATGCCATACTATAACGACACTATACTATTCTATACTATACTATACTATACTATACTATACTATACTATACTATTCTGTTCTATACTATAATATACTATTCTATTCTATACCATACCAAACCATACCATGCCATACTATAACGACACTATACTATTCTATACTATACTATACTATACTATACTATACTATACTATACTATACTATACTGCACTATACTATACACTTAGTCCCATCGCCGTAGCTTAAGTGGTAGAGAGTTCACCTGGCACACCGATGAACCCAGGTTCGAATCCCGTGGTGGGCAAGTTAAAAAGTGGCCATTTTTCACTGTCCATTGTTGCAGTATGATTGCTCTGGTGGTTCATTGTTGATTTAGGTCCCAGCACCTTGTTCCATGGGATGGTTATCTCTGTCTGCCCGATCACCAATGGTGGGTGTAGACGTTAGACCTCAATGCTCATTTCATACTATACAGCCTGACGGCCTTTTGTTGCATCATTACCTTTTTGTGAGTAAAGCAGCCAGTGAGCGCCGTTTGGATGGGAGGTAGCCCTGTCAACGTTTGACTTTAATGTAGGTGTGGGCTGTAAACAGGTGCAAATGGACACAACTGGCAGCTAATGGACACAACTGGCAGCTAAGTGGACCAGGCTTGAGCAGCATGTTGACATGAAATAGTACCGAAATATTGACTTTTAACTCTTAGCGTCCTATAGCGCGGTAATGAGCGCCTCGCCCGTAATCCTGAAGCGCGGTAATGCGCGCCTCGTTAGTGCACCTTTTAGTCATGAAGTCACAGGAAATAGGAACTCTCCAGTGTGTGAGAGAAGGTTTAGTCAACTTCCGGAAAGGTTCCCGTGTGTTTTCCGCTATCGTTTTCTCAAGTTTGACGTGGTTTTGTGTACTTTTTTAACGATTTTGTTTGAGGTTTGAGTTTGCGAAATTTTCGGCCATGATGGCAGGGGATAGCTCCGACAGTAATAGTTAGTTTGGTAACTTTATTGATGAGCTTATTGCTGAAAGAGCACAAGGACTTGGTGTAGACAACCAGAGTGAGTTTTCTTGTCTGTGTTGACTGTCTGTGCACACATTCACATGCAATCCACACTGTCTTGTTGTTGTTTTATTAACATAGTCCATAAAATACCTGTAATTATGAATTAATTACGAGATTCCAACTGGTAAAAATAGAACTATAGTCAAAATGGTTCTTTGGGTACATAGAATAACCATTTTGTAAACATATCCTAAAATATGAAGTTAATGTGACAATAAATAATTTTTTTGCAATTTTTTCAAATTCATAACCCAATTTATTGCAATAAACTTGAAATCCTTACAGGATATAGGCGCAAATGTACAGAAAACCTTATAGGACGCTAAGAGTTAAACAAACGTCTTGTTTGAGTACATATACTGTCATCTGAGACTGGCTGAGGTTTGGGTTCGCCTCTCTGGTTGTAAACCTGTTAACGCTGGATGACCTGATATAGTTGGACCCTTAAGTCTCCCCTTCTGTTTCAGTTTGGGACGAGGGTATGCGCACATAATACTTCAAGAAAACCTGCAATCTGTTTGTTACCAGCGGCTGAGATTGGGGAGAAGAAAGGGGAAGGTCAGTCTAGCCCAGCCTCTGCTACGCTCAGCGTGGTTTGGAATCTTCTCGTTTTCTTATCTTGACTAAGTAAGGGGAAATAATCCTGTCAGCTGGCCTCTGTTGTAGCAGAGCTGCAAAAGCTGACCATTGAAGCATGCACACGAAGTGTGCCAACCAACCAGTCGTTTTGACTGAAAATTTGCATACAAGCTGCAGAAGATACAAAGCAATGCTGCTTGCATTATTTTGCGTGTTCCAAAGTCAGACCACATCTCTTCTCATTTGAAATTATTTCATTGGCTTCCCGTGGAGAACAGAATACAGTATAAAATTGCAAGCCTTTGCCTCAAAGCTGTTACTCTGTCTGGTCCATTATATCTCTCCCAGCTATCCTATCCTATCCCGTAACTCGAAGGTCGTAAGGGCACCACAGATGATCGTTTAACCAGCATACTCCATCTTTCTGTCCTCGGCAACCTTCATGGCTAGTCCACATCTACGCACTATCTAGAGCTCTGCGTTCATCTTCTGATAGTCGCCAGCTTTGCATTCCCCAAATGAATACAAAAACTTTTGATGAACGCTCATTCTACTTTTCAGCCTCTACAGATTTTAATTCTTTTTCTTTAACTCTGCACCCTGTGGAATCAACTTTTTCTTTTCTCTCTGGACTGAAAACACACATTTTTAGCACTGTCTTTCCTTAAATCTCAATTCAGAACTTTCCTTCGTCATTTATTTAAAACACAGTCATAGTCAGTGTGTGTATGTGTGTGTTCTGATTTGGTATTTCATGTTTTGCTTTCGCTTGATTTATTTATGTATTTATTTATTTTGTTGTTGCTTTGCTGTAGAGCACTATGGGCTCTAATGAGGAAGGGTGCTGTACAAATGTTAATTATTATTATTATTATTATTATTATTATTATTATTATTATTATTATATGTGCACAGGCTCTTCAAGTATCCCCGTTGGGGTACCGGGGGTTTCAGTATAAATAGTATCCCCACTTTCTGGAAATGTAGTGCTTTAAATTCCCACTGTCGCTGTCTTTCTCATTCCTGCTCTGTTCTATCAATCTGCTATACTATCTTCTTCTTCGCTAGACCAGTCAACTACCTTTTTCTTGAAAACTCTTCCGGGACAAGACTCCTTATTTGTGTATAAGGTCTGTTGGATCAGCTTGGGAATATTGGACGCTTTCTGCCAGGTGGTCACTAGGGCTTCCTATGATGTTATTATTTAGCAATGTAGGCATTTTATATGTGTTTTGTTGATAATATATAATGATGTTTGTATTCTATTTTGTTTTTGTAAACGGGGGTTCGATAAATTAGAGTACAACCTCAGCGTCCCCTGCGTGGGATGTCTTTATTGTAAAGTGACTGGCTGGTGGAGAGCTTTCAGTTTTACCACTAGGGTTGTTTCAGCAGATCTTTTATGCGGATCAGGGGTTGTCCGGTCCTGATTTGGCTCGGAAGAGTCCGCTGGACCTAAAGCAATAATGATGTAATGTAATGTAATTTTCTCTTCAAGTTTCAGTGAAATGTCAGGCTAATAAAACAGCTTTCGGTATCTAGTGGCATCATTAGATTTCCCCTAAACGCATTGTGTTCGGGGACGTTAATCTATGTACTAGTGGCATGTTGTAGTGGTTCACTTTGACTTTGACTTTAATTTTATTGTTCAGACAACCATCCCTTCCAAATAGTTTTATTTTTTTTATAACTAATCACAATTGTGCAGGGATTTTGTTATTGTTATTTCATTGTTGTTGTTTCTGATTATGCTTTCTGAATAATTTAAATTTAATAATTTTTAACTTTGTGGGATTCGTATGTTAGTTGTTACTTGTATATTTCTGTACCTATTTTGTCTTAACAACTGTTTTAAATTGCTGTCAGGAGTGTTTTCTAAGCATTAAGTTTAAACTTTGTGCATGTACAACTTTATTTTATTGTAGCATTGTTCTATACATATCACTTCTTCCAGCTCAAGGGCTAATCAAGGCTTGGGCCAATACAGGACCTTGTTGTTCAGTGTGCATGTTTTCGTCCTTGTGTTTATAAGCAATGTTTTAAGATTATGTTAACCTACAATTGTGTGCATAGGTGTGAACGCTTTGAGCAGACTGTTGTCTGGAATCACTCTATATTAAATAAATTATTGTTATTATAATTCCTTCACTAGTTAATTAATCTATATATTTTATTTTATGTTGAAAAAAATTTTTTGCTCCTATTTTAGGGTGCCTTTACTCAAGCGTCAAGCCTGAAATCGCATCGAAGAATTCACACAGGGGACCGGCCGTTCAAATGCCAGTACTGCGAGGAGTGCTTTCTGTACGCCAGGACGCTCAAAAGGCACGTAAAAAAACATGAATCTGAACAGATGAAAAATGCAACTTCGTGATATAGGTAAACCTTTTAGCCTGTGTTTGCAGAAACTAGATTGTTTCCTCTATCCCCGAACACTGCACTCAACACCATCAAGAGGCACGTGAAAATAAAAATCTGAACGGTTAGAAAATGGTGCATCACGGCATAGGTGAAGTGAATACTTTTACCGCATGAAACCTTTTTTTTTTCTTTCTGAGGACTTCATTCAAGCATCTTCTTATGCTATTGGAAATCATTGATTCGAGTTTAAGTAGACCCTAGCTGATACACTAAAGAGCTTGGGATGCAGCGACATGGCCATCTGTGTTTGTGGCATAATTTTCCACACACCCCAAACACATAGACGGGGAAGGAGGGGGAGGGCAGATCTTTTGTATCATTGCCTTGTTGTGTGGAAGACAGCAGATCTTTTGTGTCATTGCCTTGTTGTGTGGAAGACAGCAGATCTTTTGTGTCATTGCCTTGTTGTGTGGAAGACAGCAGATCTTTTGTGTTATTGCCTTGTTGTGTGGAAGACAGCAGATCTGTTGTGTCATTGCCTTGTTGTGTGGAAGACAGCAGATCTTTTGTGTCATTGCCTTGTTGTGTGGAAGACAGCAGATCTTTTGTGTCATTGCCTTGTTGTGTGGAAGACAGCAGATCTTTTGTGTCATTGCCTTGTTGTGTGGAAGACAGCAGATAACAAGGATTATAGCCAAGATGCTTCATTGAACTCCAGTTCCATTTCTTGTAGTGAGGGAACCACCTGTGTAGTAAACACACTTTTTGTCTCCCTTGGTTTAGGGAACCCTTTTAAGAGTCGGTTTTTCAAATAATAACTTTTTTTTGTTTTAGTGTTGGACAGATGGCATTTGAAAACAACACTTGGATCTCACAGATTTGAAAGTCTCAGCTGTCTCTCCATGATTATAATAATAATAATAATAATAATAATAATAATAATAATAATAATAATAATAATGATACGAACATTTGTATTCCGTCAAATCTAAAGAAACATAAGTCTATTCTAGGTGCATACCACCTCTTTCGCAACATGCATAATGTACACACACACACACATACACACAAACATATACATATCCTTGACATGTAAGAACATAAAAAACCAAGGAAGATAAGAAACAAGTCAAAATAAACAGTCAGTCGGAGTGGGTGGTCGAACTGGATGGATTACTGAGGCAGAAAGAAATGAGTTTTGAGAGCAGATTTGAAGGCAGAGAGTGTAGGCTTGCTGCGTAATGCACATACTCCCCAGTGCTTGCAACATGCATTGTCAACAAATATTTCCTGAATACCAAAATGTTCAAGAGACTTGTGAAAAAAATCAGACAACAATAACAACTCGTAAATCTCAAGATGCAGTACAGAAACTGTTTTCCCAATGTTTCCAAACGAAGATTTCATTTTCAAAAAAACTTTTTCATGCAGGGAGTGGCCATCAACACTTTGAAAGACCTCTTTTACTGCTATGATGCAGGCGCTGACTCACCGCTTTAGCCCTCATCATTATGTGGGAGAATAATTTTCTCTGGAAGTTATGAAATGCATTGCTGTACATGTTGTATGCTTGTCATTGGGTTTGATAGCTAATCGTTTTGGATTGTGACCGAGTGCTGTGATCTCGTCTATGGATCATAGTATTTACTTAATAGTCCACGCTTTACTCCTCAAAACATGTAGTGTGCATTTATCAAAATGCGTCGTGCTACAAAATAACTATGTGGAAATAAATTATTGATTTCAGAATTGGTTGTTTTTATGTTTTCCGTTTGTCTGTCGCTGCCTGTCTGTCTTTGTCTCTCTCTCTCTGTCTCTTTCTGTCTCTCTGTCTGTCTCTCTGTCTCTGTCTGTCTGTCTGTCTCTCTCTCTCTCTCTCTCTCTCTCTCTCTCTCTCTCTCTCTCTCTCTCTCTCTCTCTGTGTGGTATAGTTTCAAATTAATGTTATGTCAATTATTTAGTTATGAATAGTTTCTTAAAGACTATCTGTAAGACAGGCCTGTAGGACCTAATGCTATAATCCTATTAAAGTTTCGACCTTCTCTCTCTCTCTCTCTCTCTCTCTCTCTCTCTCTCTCTCTCTCTATCTCTCTCTCTCTCTCTGGGGCTTAGAAAGTGCTGCGCATCATTGTGAGAAGATTCATTTGTTTGCAATGAAGAAATTATTATGTGTTAATATGCGGACCCCAAATGACCTCGTATATAAAGAGTTAAACAGATTTCCTTTATTAATTAATTTCTCAATGAATACGATTCGTTACTGGTTGAAGTTATGTAAAATGCCTACTGATAGAATCCCGAAAAAGGCTTATTTTGTGTTGCTGGATTTAGACAATAGAGGGAAGACATCTTGGGCATCGAAAGTAAGACAGTGTTTAGATGTACATGGTTTTGGTAATGTTTGGCTAGCACAGGGTGTAGGGAATGAGAGAGAGTTTTTAAGAATGTTTAAGCAGCGCATGGTTGATTGCAGATGGCAAAATTGGAGTGAACATGTGAGCGAAAGCGAAAGATTCCATATGTATAGATTATTTTGCAGCCAATTAAATGTTGTTCCTCAATATTTGAGTATGCCTCTTGACAGTCATCTGAAATTCATTATGACAAAATTCCGATTTGGTGTTTCAGATTTGTTGGTCCATTTTTATCGATATCGGCAATGTAAGCCAGATGATCTTATTTGTCCGCTATGTAAAAACGGTGTGGAGAATGAAATTCATTTCTTACTTTTTTGTCCTTTTCTAATAAATCTCAGAAAGAAGCTAATACCTATAAAATTCCATAGAATTCCAAGTTTATTCCGTTTTCAGTTGCTAATGTCATCAAAACAACCTCATATTGTTAAAAATGTATGTGTTTACTTGTATCATGCTTTTAAAATTCGGGAAATTGCGTTATCCTGATTGTTATATATATTTATATATATGTTTCTGCTAATGTATTGATTGTTTATATATATTTATAATTATGCTACTATGCGCTTTGTAAAATGTTGTTATGGTAAATTACCCCCTTTCTAATGGGGCTTTGGCCTTATCGAAATAAATAAATTTCAAATTTCAAATTTCAAATTTCTCTCTCTCTCTCTCTCTCTCTCTCTCTCTCTCTCTCTCTCTCTCTCTCTCTCTCTCTCTCTCTCTCTCTCTCAATCTCCTGTATGACAGGCTGAATCTTTCTTGTGTTTCAAGCATCTGTCAGCACAGTAACAATCAACACTACTTGAAAAATTGAGCGACAGTTGGTTAGGAAAAAATATCTGACAGTTATGGTTTTCAATGGTAGCGTGCTGTTGCAAAACATGTTGAACTTTGCATGCACTACTCCTACAGGTTCTCTGCCCAAAGCCTTGTCAATGTTTCCGATCGACCGGGTGACATTTAGACACCAGTTCTCCTCTCTCATCGTTTTGTATTTCCAGATGCGGCAAGTCCGTAGGTTGTTCGGTCCTCCTATCGGTTCGTTGGAAGATATATCTCCAGAAACCACTGAACAGATTTTGATTATAAATACATAAAACATTACCTAGGTTAGTGGTCTGCCATGCCTCCCGTCCAAATTATATTGGCTCTACCTTAAAGGTCAAGGTCACTTGAGTCTTTTTTGTTGTTAAACACGTTTTGCTCAATATCTGAAAAAGAGTAAAGCGATTTTTATTTTGTGTGTGTGGGTGTGTGTATGTGTATTTAGGTGGAGGTTTCAGGTTACCCAAAATACTCTAGCTTGCCGGCAAGTCGAACAGATTATTACTTAAATAGTCTAGCTTAACTTTCACAGTGTCACAGATCTGTTGCAAACTCACAGTGAGTGTTGCCTCACTGGAAAAAATGACTAAGCGATATATAAAAGTCTTATCAAAAGTATGGTTTAATATAAATTGATTCATTCGGTTTTGCTTAGGTGCCTATATTAATAGCATCAAGGTTGGTTCTAAAAAATAGCACCTCAGCACATTTGTTTGTTAACATACCAAGAAGGAGAAGCCCACGAATTCAAAGCTGCTAAATTAAGTGGATGTGAACAACACATGCCCAATTGTTGGGGTTTCAGGAACTGCGTTTTAAAAAGTGTTTAAAAAAAACCAGAAACACACCTTTTAACCTGTTCTTTCCAACTATCCATTCTCCATAAATATCCATAAATTGTAGAACTAACTTAGTGACTAACTGGTACTTTACAATGAACAAAGCCGCCTGTATTTTATTTTTTAGGGAAAGTCGTACGTTTTGATCTCTTTGGGTTGCTATGGGACTATAGGTGTCACCGCTCTATTGTACCGTGCCGACATAAGGGGCATTGATTCAGCATAGGTGATGTGCCCAGAAGAAAATACGTGTAGTCGTTCGAGAACGCACGTGAGCGATGGAGAGAATGTGTGTGTGAGAGAGAGAGAGAGAGAGAGAGAGAGAGAGAGAGAGAGAGAGAGAGAGAGAGAGAAAGGGGGTGGGGGAGATGGGTATTTTTAATTTTCGTTTGTTTGTTGTTGTTTAATAGAGGTGTTCGGTTTTATCGGTTTTCCGGTTAAAATCGGTTCGACTTTCTCACGGTTCGGTAAACCGGTTTTGCCTTAAAAAAACCGGAAAACCGCGGTTTTTCTAAGGGACATCACTCGTCCCGTAAAGCACAAGCAAAATGGCACAAACAAAGAAATTCGTAGCGAACACGCGTGGGAAAGCTGACATTTGGAGATTCTTTCTCCTGCGAGAGACAGAAGCAGGAAAGGTTGACCATAATACCGGTTACTGTAAAGAGTGTAAGGCAAGTATTAAACTTGGCGGTGGCACTTCAAATCTGAATGCACACATTCGCTGACATCACCCTTTGCTGCTGCTGAAGCCAGCCAAGCCTGCGGGCCCTGCACCCAATACTCAATAGATCTAACCCACAAGTCCTACATGCTAGATCTAGTCCGTGTACCAGCAGCGTTGACGCTGACGTGAGCATTGTGACTGAAGGAGGTGCCAGTACAAGTAAAGGCGACACAAAACAAATGAAAATCAGTGAAGCACTCAAAAAGAAGCAGGTATATCCAGCTAACTCTGAGAAAGCATCCGAAATCAACGAAAAGGTGACAAAATTCATCGTGAAAGAATTTCAGCCGTTCCGAATTGTGGAGAGTCGGTATTTCAAAGATCTACTGGAAACACTCGATCTCCAAATACAGCGTCCCTGGAAGAAAGTACTTCCAGGAAACAGCCGTACCCAAGATGTACTACGAGTCGAAGGCTGATGTCATTTCGAAACTTCGAAGTCGCTGGTGTTACTAGTTGTAACTTCTAGCCGGTTAACCGGTTTTAAACCGCGGTTTTCTATTGGAAAAACCGGTTAAAAACCGGTTTGAGAAATCGTACCGGTTCCACCCTCTATTGTTTAAGCCGGGAAAGTAGTCCGGTATGGGCCTTGCGATAACACAAGCATTTTTCAAGGGGTTCATTTTCTTGGCGGTGTTGTGGCTCCGTTTATTGAGCGAAACGGGTTTAGCAAACAAAATAATTCCAATGACCTTCACCTTTGCGGTAGAGTGAATACGATGGGACGGGAGGCAGGCCACTAACTCAAGTAGGCTTAATGCTCCGATGAAGTGTGGTCAAAACTCGCTCAGGGGTTCTTGAGATATGTCCTCCAACGTACCGACAAACAGACGGACCGACTGACAGACCGACATTGAGCTCGTTCTGATTAACGACTGTTTCAAAGTATTTACTTAGCCTACTTAGGGCGAAATAGAAAAGCAGAAAAGTGTGAGAACAACCGACATCTCTCTTAACCTCTGCTAATGTTTGTGGCAGAGCTACTGTGTGTAAAATTGCAGGTTCCGGTTGAGTGTTTGAAAAGTGACCTTGGGCTTTGTCCCGGATCATGTACAAGGATACTCGTCGTGTCTACATATCATCATACTTCGTAGCCGAGCATTTGCGTCTTGCTCCCTCTTCAATCTTAACGGGCTGTGGCTAAGGCCTTTTGGAGATTTGCTTGAAGTTAGCCAACCAGCCTCCGTCTCTCAGTCTATAATAATACTAATAATAATAATAATAATAATAATAATAATAATAATAATAATAATAATAATAATAATAATAATTAGAAATTGTAAGGCGCCTACGCTGCAGATCTAGGCGCGCACACACCAACATTCATCTAATCATACATTCATGTTATATATATGATAATACTAGACAGCATACAAATGCATGCACACACGCAGATACACGACACAGACACACACAAAACAAGAATACTAAATGAAGAAAGAATGTAAATTATGTGAAGTACAGCTGAAAGAGAAAGGTCTTCATGTTGCTTTTAAAACTTTGAATTGAAGGAGAGTGTCTGACTTCGGAGGGAAGAGAGTTCCAGAGCTGAGGTCCATAGACAGAAAAAGAGCGGAGACCATGTGATTTCCGTATGTAGCGGCCTTGGCGGAGGAGTTGAGTATCGCTCGAAGAGCGAAGGGTTCGAGAAGGAGTGTAGAGAGTGACAAACTCATTAAGATATTCGGGAGCTGATCCAGTGATGATATTGTAGCAAATACAGGCTGCTTTATACTTTATGCGTTTTAAAACAAATAACCAGTGAAGTTTGCGCAAGAGAGGGGTGCATGGTTGTTTTCGATTTGACTTGAAAACAAGCCTCGCAGCAGCGTTCTGAACTTTTTGAAGGGGTGCTAGGGTAGAGTCATTGCAGCCAATAAGTAAAATGTTGCAATAGTCTATTCTGGACAGTACACAAGAAAGCAACTAGTGTTTTTGTGGCATCTACAGTGAGAAGGCGACGGATGGAACTGATTCGCCTTAATTCAAAATAGCACATTTGGCATACTTTTGAAATGCGATCATTCATTGAGATCTCAGAATCAAGAATAACTCCTAAATTTCTGGTCTTGTCAGAATAGAGAACAGTGGAAGATCCAATGGTAAGAGAAGGGGCAGAGACAGGAGTTGAACTGGAGAAAAGGAGAGCTTCTGTCTTGTCGTCATTCAGTTTGAGCATGTTGTTTGTCATCCATGTCTTTATATCAGTAGTGCAGTCACATAGTGTGTCCGTCACGGAGTCAATGTCACGAAGTTTTGCAGATTTTTGAAGTTGTGCATCATCAGCAAAAAGGTGATGATCAACAGAGTGTTGCTTGATGACAAAGGATAGTGGAGTGGTGTAAAGCACGGACAAAACAGGACCCAAGACACAGCCCTGCGGGACACCAAAAAGGAGAGGAGAAGCAGCAGAGGAAGAATTGTTGACAGATACATATTGAGAACGGTCTTGTAAGTACGATGAGAACCAATGGAGAGCTGTGGGCAGAATGCCAAACAGACTCTCAAGGCGATTGAGCAAGATGGTATGATCGATCGTGTCGAACGCAGCAGAATTGTCCAGAAGAAGAAGAACAGATGTTGTCATGGTCAAGGGCAGAAAGAATATCATTGCAAACTCGCAGAACAGTCTCAGTGCTGTGCCCAGCTCTGTAGGCAGATTCAAAAAGGATTGCAAAGGTTGTTGTCGAGATGTGTTAAGAGCTGCGCTTAAGCACCACTTTCTCCAAAACCTTTGAAAGATAGGGCACGTTAGAAACAGGTTGGTCATTCTTCAAGTCCTTTTTGTCCAAGGTGCTCTTTTTCAGCAAGGGTTTTACGACAGCAGTTTTGAGTTCAATTGGGACATTACAGATAGGAGAGAATCATTGATGATGTGTGTTAAAGATGGGAGAATGGTTTCAAGGTGCTCATAAAGTAACTTGGTAGGGATGGGATCAAGTTCACAAGATTTGGGAACAGTGTTTCTCAGAATGTCACGAGAGCTGACTTTCAGAAACAGGCAGAAATTGTGTTAGGCAAGGACCAGTGTATGGTGGACCATGGTGGACCAGTGTATGGTGGACCAGTGTATGGTGGAGGTGAAGGAAGGGCGGATGGGTCTGGGGGAGGAAAGCTGTTGCGGATAGTTTGAATTTTCTCAGAAAAGTAGGTGGAGAAAACAGATGGGAGTTGTTTGTCTTCGAATATATTAGGCAAAGCAGTCTCCTTGCCCAGGAGTGAGATGAAATTCTGAAAGAGTTGTGTGCAAGTTTTACTTTCAGCGATCTGTGATGTGAAAAAAGAAGTTTTTGCTTCTTCTATCATATTGGCTATTTTGTGTTTGATGGTTTCAAAAATCTCTTTGTGAACTGTCAAGCCTGACTTCAGCCAGCGTCTCTCTGCCTGACGCCGCTCACGTTTGAGCTGATGGAACTGCTCAGCAATGCTGCTGAACCACAGGTTAAATTTACGTTGGAGGACCGTGCGTTAGCAGATAGGCGCGTGCTTGTCACGTGCAGCTTGCACAGTAACATTGTAGTCAGCAATAGAGCATTTTGGAGATAGGGTAGCAAGATAGGCCCTAAAAGCTAGTGAATCGATGCTACGCAGTTTGCGACAGTTAAGAGTAATTGTTTCCACAAGCAGTTTAGCGACATGCAGATATATATAGGATTGCATTGTGGTCAGATTTCAAATCATGTGAAACATATGAGCATGAAACAATGTTGTCTGATAAGCGATAAATCAACAAGTCAAGTGTGTGGCCTCTTTTCTGAGTGGGACCAGCAGCTATTGCCTGCATGAAAGAAAACATGTCAAGCAGATTACAGAATGTTAATAGCAAAATTGTCTTTTTGGTCATCCACATGAACATTGAAGTCACCAACTAGAACTGTTTTACCAGGCAGAGCATCACAGTGCATGAAAAAGTCAGGTAACTGATCAAAGAACACAGAATGAGTCAATCCATTTTTCTTGCTTGTTGTTGAGTAGATTCCTGTCCCCGGGCACTTAGCGGTACAAGGGAGGTAAATAAGAAGCCACGATGTAAAAACAAAGTCCCATTGATTCAAGTCGTATACAAGCGGATCTCTCGAGGCGGAAACAGGGATGTTGAACCAGACGCGCAGACGGGAGTAAGGTGGTGATCGTGATGTTCGTGTAGAACTCGAGGAGGTGTGGCAACGGAACCTTGGGACCTGGCGAGCAGGCCGAGCGAGGAGAAGTAAGCAAACGCGGGAAAACGCTGCTGGCGTAAAGCGCCTGCAGTCCGGAGATCGCCATTCTCCACAACGATTCCCGCGTTGCCCAGTCGTAGTGAAAAAGGGGAGGCTGGCATGGGGTAGAGAAGCCGGCAGCATGGCGCAACACCATTCCACGAACCGCCGCCGGTGCCCAGTCACTGGAGCCTACAGGTAAGAAAACGAAGCTTGAAAGGTGATGTGGAGTGTCGGTTCGGGATCTCCCCGGTCCTCCGGACCAGCGGGAACTCCCAGGTCGCCGAAGTAAACAGCGAGTCCCCAATCGCCAAAGCAACGGCAACCCCCCGGGATACCATATCAGCAGCAGCAGCAGCTGGGGTATGAACGCCCCCTATGAGCAGATGTGAGCTAAGCCTTGCCTGGAGACCGCCGCGGTGGGAGCTGCTGGTCGGCTGACTGCCGCAGAGGTAAATGCAGGTCGGCATGGCCGATGCAGTGGAAGATGCAGGTCCGCTGGAGATAGGCCCAATACCTCTGCGAGTGGTGAATGCAGGGACTCAGAACTGTGCCAACTTGCGCCGCCAGTCCACCCTTATAAGCGCCTTTCCACATCTTTGTCTCGGTTATGCCACGGAATTGGGTAATGCAGAGACCGGGAGAGAGAGAGAGAGAAAGAGAGAGAGAGAGAGAGAGAGAGAGAGAGAGAGAGAGAGAGGGGAACGATGGAGAGAAGCTGGCCAACTTCCAGCAAATCTTCAACAGACATGATCACAGTGTGACTGAAGCTGAAAACGAATATTTTAAGTTTTTTTCCGCTTCTCCGGCTTCTTCCCTCTCTTCAATAATGGTATTATATGCAGTCTATCTGGGAAATTCCCCCCCCCCCCCACACACACACACATACACACATACACAAGTGCGCGCGCGCCCACACACTCACACACACAATTCAATTTCCGTTCGGTCTGCTTAAGAGCGGCTTGCTTTCACATTAACCACGTAGAACCAATCCTAAAACAGCAAAGACGTAGTGGATAGTTGTTAGCGGGTCCTATGAATTAATATACAGATACATACTACTCCTACCGCTGTGCTTTCGAGGACCACACTACTTGGTCGAGTGCCACAGAGTGAGCAGACAGCAAAGGCCGCGACACGCTGTGTTCCACTTCTCTAAACTAAACCGGATCCGTCCGTCAACCGACAATCTTCGAGTGGCGGTTTCCATTTCACACGTGGAATAATGGTCTGTCTATATATCTGTCTATCTGTCTGTCTATCTATCTGTCTAATCCAATCCCACAGTCTGCCATGCCGTTGGAGGCTGTCGCAGAGTTTTGGCCACTTCAGGCTGCCTGTGGCTGTTGTCAGGAGGCGTGACCATGTTTCAACATCACTTGTCAAGTTCTTTCTTTGCCTTCCTCTGTGCCTGCCTCCTTTCACTATTCCTCGCGTAATGGTTTTTGCAAGGGTGACGTGGCCAAACCACGCCAACATTCTGCAATTTTTAGATACAGTGCAAAACGACTGACGGACCGACCGACGGACAGACAGACGGTCTGACTCCCCAACGAATATCCAAAAATGTTTCCAGGTACGTGTGCGTGTGTGTGTGTGTGTGTGTGGGTGGGTGTGTGTGTGTGTGATTGCACGTGTGTTGTCATTACCGTTTGCGAGGTACCGCGCGATACAAATATACTGTATTATTATTATTATTATTATTATTATTATTATTATTATTATTATTATTATTATTATATGTGAGTCTGGATTTTTTAAAAAGTTTTAACAAGAAGTCAAGACAAAGAGCTTCCTCGTTACAGAAACAATCAGGGTCAGCATTATAAATAGTGTGCGGTCATGGGCATGGGTAAGGAAAACTCCTCGTTGACAGTGTCACTTTGAAGTCGGCGCCAAGAACCACTAACGAGCGTCAAATCTTGAATCCAATTCATGAAATCACGACAAAATCCCGTGATTGTCGTGTGGCACTCTGTGCATCGCGAATCCAGATTCTTTGAATTGGCTCCGATTGCCGACTGTTACATGTTCTAATTCCGCGAGTCTCGATTGTGTGATTCGGACCTTTTGGCCAATGAGAAGCAGAATACGAATCACGTGATCACAACACACGTACAGCAAAACTTCAAGACCAATGACAAATTGCTCCGATTCGCGTTAAGTCCAGTAGATTTGACGCTCGTGTGGCATGGGCTTAATGTTCCCAAAACGCACACACAAACAACAATGTATCATAGCCTTGTATAAATCTTCATCAATTTCACGCGTCTCTTTGGAGACACTTTAAAGTGACCCATTTTGACCACTCCTTCTCAATCTAGTCTCCTATAATTATGCTCATGTGTTGGGGAGACTCTAAATTTTTCAAACGCAACTCCTTCTCGCCAGATCCTTTCAAGATTCATAGTGAATGTTGCCCCACTGACAAACAGCTTACAACAAAAATAAAATTCTGTGGAAATATAGTTAAGTTTTACATGAATAAAATCCGTAGTTTCTGTGCCAATGAATAGCAACAGCCGTTGACAAGCCAGCCAACCTTCTGCAGCTAAAAATAGCAGCTACCAAAGCCGGCAAGATATAGAACCAGTAAAAACAATTGGTTCATAAAAGGCCTCGTTCTCTCTTAAATAGGGTCAAAGGTCACACGGTTGTACCGTAAAAAAACAGGGGGAAAGCACTCCCTGTCACAACGAAAATGGAAAAGTCAAACTGTAGCGGTTAATTAGTTTGTTAGTCATGGCTTACAGGGTCCAGCGGACTGCAAAGAGCCGAATCAGGACCACAAACTCAAGACCAAAACTTGGCTGAAAGAGGACTCACCCCTGATCCTCATAAAAGATCTGCTGAAACAACCCCAGTGGTAGGTCTAACACCGATCGAGGCACTCCACCAGCCGTTCACTTTAATAAAGGCATCCCACGCAGGGGACGCTGAGGATGTACTCTTAATTTATCGAAAAATAAAATAGAATACGAAAATCATTATAAAATATCAACAAAACTCATACATATTAAATGCCTACATCGCTAAATAATATCTTAGAAAGCCCGAGTGACCATTTGGCAGAAAGTGTCCGATATTCCCAAGTTGATCCAACAGACCTCACACACAAACGATGAGTTTTGTCCCGAAAAGTTTTCAAGAAAAAAGGCAGGTGGCTGCTCTAGCGAAGAAGAAGATAGTATAGTACATCGACAGAACAGATTAGGAATGAGAAAGAACAAAGGAGAAAGACAGCGACAGTGGGAATTTAAAGCACTACATTTCCAGAAAGTGGGGATACTATTTATACACAAACCCCGGCA
This sequence comes from Oncomelania hupensis, assembly GCA_036898135.1. Classification (NCBI taxonomy): domain Eukaryota; kingdom Metazoa; phylum Mollusca; class Gastropoda; order Littorinimorpha; family Pomatiopsidae; genus Oncomelania; species Oncomelania hupensis. The sequence goes on from CM072520.1 coordinate 45,726,041, forward strand.
CCCCCACGGGGCGATCATCGTTTAATGTAATAACAATGCGAAATTTAGTGTAAACCCGTGTTCGCCAACAGTAAACAACGCCTTGGAATGGTGGCTTTTTAAAGAGACCCACTTTGACCATGCGTCCTCATCAGGTCCTGTTAAAATTCACAATGAGTGTTGCTACATAGGAAAAATAAGCTAACAAAACCAAAAATCTTTCAAAAGTTTAGTTATTTTTGTAATGAATAAATTCCGTAGTTGTTGTGCCTCTTAATAGCAAGGGCCAGCCAACATTCTTGAGCTAAAAATAGCATCTACCAAAGCCGGTAAGAGACAGAACCAGTAAAAAAATTGCTCGTAAGGTTTATCGTTTTACGTTGATTTGGCAGACCCTAAGACACCAAAGACACACACTTTAAAATGCATGGTTCACTCAAAAATAGGGCCAAAGGTCACACGGTTATGGTATTGATGTACCGTTAAAACAGGGGACATCGCTCCTTGTCAGAACAGAAATAGAAAATTCAAACTGTAGCGGTTGGTTTGAGCAACGAAAGCCCTCTTTATCATTGTTTAATGTCATAACAATGCCAATTTTAGCGTAAACCCGTTTTTGTCAAAAGTAAACAAAGCCTTGGAATTGGGGCCTTTAAAGTGAACCTGAGGTACTTTTTTCCACACCTCTACACTGGATAGTATGGTCACAGAAGAGTTTCTCAACCCGCATTATTGAGGTAAAAACTCCTGTAGGCGGGTAAACAGCTTTAAAAGTCCCTAATAACGATACTAGGCTTCGCTAGATGAAGAGCCTGCCCCCCTCACCCTCACCCCCCATCCACCCCTTACCCCTATCACCCAGCACTTCAGACTACAGGCACCGAGGAGTTCTTTTCCCTAGCAAATGCACAGCAAGTTGAGTTTGTTTGTGGTGGGACTGTGTCTGTATTTAAATGGAGATAAGTCACTCATTGCTTTAGGACCTAAACACAGCTAAAACGAAAATTTAAAACTTTGGAGACTTCAGTGGACCGGTGCTAGTAAAATGATGACAAAAAGTCAATGAATCAAGGCTCAAGAAGTGGCACGAGGCCTTACAAATTTACGCCCACTGGGAGGGACTCGTCGACTTCCGTGGATACGGTTGGCTACCCCGCCGCCCGATTTGAGCTGGGTGGACTCCTCCCCGAGAGTGTGCGGCGGGGGCCGGATAAATGATGAGGAGAGGCAGGGCCACCGGGCGGCCCCCCCCCCTTCTTCATCCCCGGCTGCCGTTCCCTCTCCTGGCCCTCCCCCCACCCCCTGATGAGCGGGCCACCGTTTCTTGGAAACAAATAAAAAACAAAAACAAAGGCCCTCTTGGGCCTCCCAGAGAGCACACTTATTGCCTCCTGCGGTTTCCAGTAATGGTTAGACAGACCGGGGAGCGCTCTGTGGTCTCCCTGAATTCCATTGGCTGGAAGTTAGCCGATTTGTTGCGGGGCGCTGTTGGCGCAATCGATTGAGTTAGGCCCCTTGGAGAGGGCTTCCTGGTGGGCTGTGTGTACCAGCAACAACTTCAGCTGACGAAGCTCAATAAGATGGGTCAGATCTCGATCGCTTGCGCGATCCCGGTCCTTGTGGTCGAGGGAGTCATTCGCGGTGTTCCGCTGGCGGTCTCGGTGGAGGAGATGGGGGCCGCGTGTGACGGCACGGTCGGGTCGGGGATTTAGACGGCTCCCTCTTGCGGGCGGAGAGCCATCCGGCTCGGTGCGCATTAGTTTTGAGGCGGGGTGTTGCCTGCGGTTCTGCTGCTAAATCGCCGGGAGTACCCGGCCTTCCTTTTTGTTGCCCCGGTCCTTCGCTGCTACCATTGTCAGCGTCTGGGCCACATTAAAAAAAATGTCGATTCAAATCCAAGGTCTGTTCCACGTGTGGCTCTGTTGGACACACGGGCTCCTCTTGTAAGGCTGCAAGGCGCTTCTGCCTCAATTGCCCGGGCGAGCACTCCGCAGCCAACTATAATTGTCCTGCCCGTCGGGAGCGCCCCCTGGCGAACCTGTTGCGGGCAGAGACCTACATGCCTCGGGTTACGGTCCTTCGCTTTGCTAAAGATCAGCTTAATCGGGACTCCGCCTCCACGGGGCCTCGTGCCGCTTCCGACCTGATTGCCCCAGTGGGCGCGGTTGCCGCCCCGGTTGCCTCCGCGGAGCCGAAGATAATATTTCAACCCACAGCTTCCTTCCTCTGCCTGGAGCGCCTCATCTCATAGCGATTGAGCGCGATTCGGGCGGGACGCCTGCCGTGGTTCGCCATGGTTCGGAAGCCTCTGGCTCCTTGACTGACCCTAAAAAATCGTCTTCGGATCACAGGCCTGACCCCTGGACGGCGATTCATAGAATAGAAGACTTGTTAGATAATCTTACTAAGCTGGTGTCTTCTTTGGCTGAGACCGTTCAGTCACTTGTCGCCTCTGGTCAGGTGCGCGCCTCGTCGGCCGGCCCTGTGGCTGGGAGGTCGTGTCTTCTCTCGATTCAGCCCCTAGACGGTCGTAGGTCCTCGAGCGATATTAGTAGGGGGGGGGGGGGGGGGGTGTTGCCTCCCCAGCCGTCCAACCCCCCGGCTCCCGCATCGCATCCCGCGGTCCTCCTCGCCAGAGAGGAGTTTCTTGAGCAAATTGTCACCTGCGTCCCGGTTGATATATATCGTAGGATCTCCGATTGCTTAGACTCGGTTAAATATCCTCGACACATTGCAGCTCCCGCCGCCCCGATCAAGCCATGGCCATGACACCCGGTTTTAAGGCGTATAGCTTCCTTTTTAACTGTAAATGTTGCCTATTTTGAATAGTTTTGGCCATTTGGCCACGCATGAGCGCTTTTTAGCACTTTTTTGTACCTGTCCTTTTATAATAAAGTTCATGATAGATTTTTAATAGATCGTATCCTCCATGTTTTTAACCTTTTATATACCGTCGGCCCTGTCTCTGTTTTGGCAATAGCTTGCAGACCTGGTCTGTTTTTCGCATAAGAGCTTCCATAGTATTCCTATTGTCTTTCTTATTAATAAATAACCCGCACCTTCCCTCCTTACCAGTTGCCCTCCTTGGCCATTCTTCACTCCCTCCTCGGCCTTCACGGCACCTCCTCTCCGGCGTGTCATCGACGACCCTCCTGGCACCCTTGCCTCACTTCTGCTGCTGCTTCGTGCGCTCTACATCATTGCCACTGGCACTACTTCTTCCATTTGATTCATCGTATTTTCTTCTTCCGAAAATCGCAGCAGCGTTGTGCGCTCCTTTTTCAAGTCACATCCTACTGCAAAATGTCTTCATATATCAACGGCCCTCACTCATCCAGTCCCCTATACGCTACTGTATCCGGGAACACGGTGGCCTAATGGTAGAGCTTTGGGTTGCGGATCTGAAGGTCCCGGGTTCGAGCCCAGGCCGGGGCATTGTGTTGTGTCCTTGGGAAAAACACTTTACTCCCGTTTCCTACTCCTTCGGATGAGAGTATAAACCGAGGTCTAGTCTGTGTCGCATACATTCTATCATAACGGACTTTAAACATCCTGACGCTCATGTGACGGGTGAGTGTCGATGACAAGAACACACCATCATGCAACTAGGTCCTTCTCCCCCATCCCTGGCTGCCCAGGATTGTGCTCAGTTGTCTGGAGCGTTATTACGATGCGCCCAAAGGCTGCAAGTTGGCGCCTCGGGCAACTTGAGTTAGATCCTGTATCGGCCAGCGCCTTGAGCAGCTCTTGAGCTGGAAAAGCGCTATATAAGAACGATTAAATAATAATTATAAACGTGGGGCCGGGTAGCTCAGTTGGTAAGAGCGTCTTGCTAGTAACCGAAAGGTCGCTGGTTCGAATCCCGGATTGGTCAACGTGTGATCATATTATTTTCCCCTTTACCAACAACTGGCCCGCTGGTGTCAGTATAAATCGGTCCAGTAGTCACCTATATGCGAAAGTGTCGTGTGACTATAATCTACAAACAAACAATTATAAATAACAGTAATGTACCAACTGACCTGAACTGAACTTATTGCTTTATTAGACGACCTTTTGACACGAAGTTTAGATTCCAAAAAAAGCCAAATATTAGATACCACTCCCTCTTCTCTCTCCCCTCTACCCTCACCACCCATTTCGTAAATATTAGACCTCCCCCCATCCACTGGACCCCACCCCCTCCAAATGTATGAATATATAAACAAATAGTCATGTTTTAGCTTGATTTAGATTTTAAAAAAAAAAAAAACAAAGAAAAAACCCACTTACGTAGACCTTAAGTCTAGGTCTGTCGACGAACGTTTTGATTGAAATCAAAATGATAGTGTTTGCGAATCATGATTTGAATGAGAGGGGAGAGAGGGGGGGGGTAGAGATTGACGCTGCGAGTCGTTAGTAGTCACATTACAACGTTTGATTTTTAGTTTTTAAAAATAAATAAAGAATGAAATTTCTCTTATATAGCGCACTTACAAGCTCAGAGAGCTTCTCAAGGCGCTGGCCCGTAATAACCAGCAATCACACAACAGTTTGCTGAAGTCAGGATTCGAACCCACGTCGCCCAAGACGCACTCACACAAGTCGTGCGCTCTGACCACTGAGATAACCCTGCCGCATGCGCACAGTCACTGCGCATAAACAAACAAAAAAACAAGAATTTTTATCCTTGCTGCGCCGAAAATCAAAATGTGTGAAAAGCAGCGACGAAGAATGTTTGCATTAACGGTAGTATAATCAATCAATAACGGTAGTATTTCATTTGCTATGTTTAAAGAAAAATTAAGATATCCCATAAACAATCATATGGCTATATCATCTCTATTACTTCACCAGTATTGCTCACACTCTACGTTCTTAGCGGGCCGGTCTTGGAATTGTTCAGCCATCTTGGTAAGATCACAGTGGCGCTTTCATTGGTTCCTATGCTGAATGACTCGCAATCAGTTTGTCGAAATTAGAGCTTGTTCTTAACGTGGAAAATCATCCTAAATCACGCTGCGAACTGATTTGACTAAAATGACTGGGTGATAGTCTCACGAAATCAGTAACTCAAGTCATGATTTCCCCTATGATTGCAATCAAAACGTTAGTCATCAGACTTAAGCTTTTCCCTCACATTGATTAAACTAAGCGCAAACCAGGGCTGAAAACTAAGAACGCTTACTTACAAGTACTAATTGACGTTTTCTAGCCTATCTCTTAAGCAATAGTATATCAGATAATGTCGTTTGAGAACAATAGCAATGCGATACTAACATCTATTTTCTATTCGTTTGGTTAGCCTATTTAAACCTTTATTCGTAGCTGTAGCGTTATAGACTATTACGTTATTAGCATTGTCTTGGGTGTTGATCATCATCATTAGTTTCTCTGGTGGCTGTTTTGTCGTCTTTCCTTACAAATATTATTATTTTCAGGTTATGTAACAATAAAACGGAATAAATGACTTTCTGATTTTAAAAAAAAATCATCGTCATTGTTGTTATAGAGCGCTTCACCGTCTCAAGAGTTGCTGAAGGCGCTGTTCGAAACATGATCCAACTCAAACGGCGCGAGAAACCAACTTGCAGGGGTGGAGGGAGTGAGGGGTGGTCAGATAACTTGGCATTCACCCGTTATTGAAAGGCCGTCCGATGGAATGCTTAGATCACAGGCGCTTGTATCTGGATACGCGAGCGTCTATGCCTGTGACAGGTGTAACCGCTCGCGTGTCCAGATACAAGCGCCTGTGGCTTAGTAGCACGGGGCAAAAGGCCCCATTTAAGGAACAAATTTTTTTTGGCTCCGGTGGCCCACCTTAGTGAGACCTCAAATGGCCATGTTGCCGTCTCAGTCTGGTCACATACTTGGTGGTACTGACCTTATAATGGTTAGCCACTGGGCTGCTTTTATCTTATAATCGTTTTAATGAATCGTTATATATTTTAACTTGACGTATATCTATCCTAGTGTGTATTCTTATGGTTATGTATTGCTGGCTTGCTTATTGACCTTGGCCCCTTTGGGACTGATAGTTATGATAATTATACCTTGTATGCATGTGTTTAACCAATACGTAGTGGCAGTTTGGCATTGCCCCTTAGTTTTAATGGTTGTCTGAGTAGTCCCTGGTATTCCCTTAACATTAGATTATTTGGCTGTGCCAAAAACGTGTGGCTTATATATGTTTTTACCGCACGTGACTTGGCTACCATTAATTTTGTGGGTCATACCTACGATCGTTGTGATTGTTCATTCTTGTCCACTCTGCCCTTGTGTGGGTCTTATTATTTATAATCTTTTATTCTTATTGCATTGTCTTATAATAATCAAGTACTTAATTTTTACTGTGGTCCTCAGTTCAGTTCAGTTTGTATATGTAGATTACCGTCCCCGGACACATAAGCATATAGGGGACTTGGATAGATGATAGCCGTTGTGATACAATGTTGTATTGCAGAAGTTAAAGCTCGATGAAGTGAAAAGTCTTTTTGCTGTAAGAAATCGTGTGAAGAAGGAGCGCGTGTGGTCCTGAAATTTTAACCTGCTTTTATGTGTTCTGTATGCCTATGTGTCCGGGGCTTGCATATCCCGTAGAAGAAGAAGAGGAAGCCTGTTGTTGTTTGTAGATTATAGTCACACGACACTTTCGCATATAGGTGACTACTGGACCGATTTATACTGACACCAGCGGGCCAGTTGTTGGTAAAGGGGAAAATAATATGATCACACGTTGACCAATCCGGGATTCGAACCAGCGACCTTTCGGTTACTAGCAAGACGCTCTTACCAACTGAGCTACCCGGCCCCTCGAGGAAGCCTTTGGGCCTCCCTGTCTTATATGGCTCTTCCCCACCAGTTTCGTGTCGAGTGAGTTCGACCGGTGTCACATCCTTCAAGTTCCGGGTCTCCTAGTATATCCGAGCGCATTTGCGCATGCGCCAGGTCATGTCGGGCCGGCTTTTTCACGAAGTTCTTAGGCGTCATAACCCTAACCCTAACCCAAACCCTAACCCTAACCCTAAACTCTTAACTCTAATCCAAACCCTAACCCTTACGAAGACTATGATAGCACTGTGCGCATTCGTCGAATTTTGTAACGCGTCGACCAATCAGAATGCTCCCATTCGCTCCCAGCCCAGCTAAGATACTAGGAACTGTGACGATGTCACACCGGCCCATTTGCCTTCCCGTTGGTTGGTTGGTTGAGTAGATTACCCTCCCCGGACACAGATACGTATAGGGGACGCTGTCGGGCCTTCCCGTGTCAGATTTTTAACGGTTATCGTCCTAATGATGATGCACTTTTTCCTGCCCCCCACGGTGGACTTCCTATCTTGGCCGATCAGGCTAGAATACCCAGAACTCTTAATTATTTTGATTTCTTAATATCGTCCCCTATATGCTATTGTGTCCGGGGACAGTAAAACTATATACAACAACAACAACAACAACAACAACAATATGTTCCTGTTTAAGCCACAGACAGCCCCAAATAGACGCAAACTATTGAGGCTTGCTTAGGCTACAGATTACCACAATCACTCCAGGAACGAAATAATAATAATAATAATAATAATAATAATAATAATAATAATAATAATAATAATAATAATAATAATAATAATAATAAGGATATTTATATAGCGCTTTTTCCCAAAAAATGGTATATTGTATCAGTTCAAAGCGCTGGCCGATACAGGATCTAACTCAAACCGCCCGGGACACCCACCCGAAGCCTTTGGGCGCGTGGTCTGACGCCCGGACAACTGAGCACAATCCTGGGCAGTTAGGGATGGAGGAGAAGGACCAAGTGCATGCTGGGTGTGTTCTTGTAACCGGCACTCACCCGTCTAGGACATGAGCGTCAGGATCTTTAAAGTCCGTTATGATGGAATGCATGCGACACACAGATTAGACCTCGGTTTATACTCTCATTCGAAGGCGTAGAAAATGGGAGTAATGTGTCTTTCCCAGGGACACAACACAATGGCCCGGCCAGGGCTCGAACCCGGGACCTTCCGATCCGCAAGCCAAAGCACTACCATTAGACCACCATGAATCCGAATGCATGAACGAAATAACAGGATGAGCACAATATCACAAAACCGAAAATTTATTTGTTGGCCTTTTTTGCCCCACGCCTGGGGCAAAACGGCTTTTAGTGTGGGGCAAAATGCCTTTTATGGGCCTTTTGCCCCACAAATGGAGGCAGCTTGCCCCTTAATTACGAACAACGTAAATGAATTGAAAACTAAATAGTTTCAAGTTAAACTTAGTTCCATTGTCTGAATGAAGACCCGTCATCATGAATTCAGGAGTACTACACAACTGGTTACGATACTATACAACAGCTTGCGGCGGTGCGTCTTTGATCAGGGTTTTTACTGTTCCTTTTCTCGGGAAAATGTACATTATTGGCAAGAATACTCCAGTTGCATTGCAGGCACACACTAACGTTACTAAAACTCAGCACACAGCACTTGTGACTTTGCCGACTTGACGCACGCCGTTTGAAGCCATGATCTTGCCATGTTCTGCACTGTTGGTAGTCCAGTTTCATCCATATTTCTCACCCTTGAGGGTGTTACTTAGTTAGTCATTGTTTATAGGGTCCAGCGAGCCGAATCAGGACCACAATTTTGTTGAAAGATGGCACACTCCTGATCCGAGGATGGGTAGTCAGGAAAGTTAAGAACCTCTTTATAGAAGTCAAAGAAGACATGTACCTTATGTGAGAGAAAGGATGAGATCATTTGTTTGTGTGTCCGAGGGTCTTGAGTTGCTATAGTGACCTTGGCATTGTCGTTTTCCTTCTTCTTGTATTGATTTCTCTGCAGTGTCTTTGTAAACTAAGTTTATCCCCTTGTAAAAATATGAAACACCGTTCTTTTTTGTTCTTTTTTTAAATGAACCGCGCAACACGGGCGATGCTTGTTGCTTGAGCCTGCCAAATGTTAAGGTTTTGACTCTGCGTTGAATGGGTGGCTGACGTGAGCTTTCTCTGCAACATCAAACGCAAGGCGCTGCATATCCCGCATTCTGAGTCCATGTAGTCGTCTCTGCATGTCAACAACATGATCCTTCAGTTGCCGCTCTATCCTGGGAGAAAGGGTATTGTGGTATCTGCCGAAATTCAAAACCCCAGGTTCAGCCACTACCTTGTCCCGATGTTGCCGAAGTGTATGTGTCGGAACACCAAACTCTGCTGACTCGAATGAAGGGAACTCCATCGCTGATAGCTTTTAGTGCTGCCGACAAGTTGTCTTGATCATACTTCCCTTTGTAAGTTCTCGTCATGTCTGTAGGCAATTTTAAAACGCTTCTGTCAG
>CM072520.1:45740333-45757833 GCA_036898135.1 Oncomelania hupensis
ATAATTATATTGTATAAAGCTTACAAATATGTAACCCATAACAAATTCCGTTCACGAGTGGTCCATTTCCGGCAACCACGGAAAGCAATATGAAGTCTTTCGGATAATAATAATAATAATAATAATAATAATAATAATAATAATAATAATAATAATAATAATAATAATAATAATAATAATAACAATAATGCACTAAAAATAAATAAGTTGTTGACGTTGAGGTTGTTGTTAATGCTAAAGATGTTTTTTAATTATGGTGATGATGATGACGAAGACGATGACGACGATAACGAAGATGATGATGATGATGATGATGATGATGATGATGATGATGATGATGATGATGATGATGATGATGATGATGATGATAACGATGAAGACGGCAACCATTATGATGATGATGATGATGATGATGATGATGATGATGATGATGATGATGATGATGATGATGATGATGATGATTAATGTGTTTTATGATGATGACGACGACGACGAAGACAACGACAAGGACGAAGACAATGATGATGATGATGATGATGATGATGATGATGATGATGATGATGATGATGATGATGATGAAGGTGTGATCGACAGCTGTTAAGGCAGGTGAAACGTGTACCCCCAGCATCAAGTGTGAGGCGAACGCTGAATGCACGTCCCCCACACAAGGGGGAACCTGCGAATGCTTGTCAACATTTTTCCAACAAGATGGAGAGTGCAAATCTAGTGAGTTTTCCTGTCTGTTTGCCCGTCCACCTATCTGTCTATCATGTCTGTCAATAGGTTGGGCTCTCTTGCTGTCTTTCTCTCAGAAATTATAAGCGTAGTTCTACCAAAGAGCTTAATGATAGAAAGAGGGGGAACTTGGAACAGAACCGCGAGACGAAAAGTTCGAGTTATGCGCCCTTGTCAGCATGATGAAAATGGCTCGTGGCAGAAAGTCAAAAGGCGACCGAGTGAAACAGGGCGGCGACTTTTGCACAGCCATCAATTGCCATAATGCCAGATACAAGAAAAGTTGTGTTGGCAAGTCCTTTTTCAAATTTCCAAGAGACAAAGAAAGGTAAATTGCAATTGAAAAACTTCATTTTTTGGTGTTTATGTAGGCCTAAACTAAGACCGCTGCAGTGCTGTTAGTGTTAAAACAATCGGAGAGCGGCTTGAATGATTCATGTTATACCTATGTGCTAAATCCAAAACAGTTTGCTTGTTGACAGTTTACATTCAACAGGTCGCTCACTGTTTACGTTATTGCTAGGTTGTTTGACTATGTTTGTGCTTATATTTCAAAAGTAGATGTCAGATTGGCAGTTTTGCTTCTTCAAACTGCTTATGTTAACAAGTTAGATTAGACTAAGTCTGTTTTCTCCTCGTGATCAAATACTGTGCAAGATAACCCCTTACCTAGACACAAAAATGGTCCTTGATCTGTTGTAATCCCTTTTCGTTTGAGTGTAAACGGAAAAAAAACATGTAATGTAGAAACTCAGTCCTTGTTCTGATCTGTGAATTTCTGCGCATTAGATCTATATTGCGTGGAATGTTGTAGTCTAGGTTCTGATTGTTCTTTCTGATTAATTAATTATTTTCCATGAAGTGACAGATGTTATTAAGCCAGTGATGTGGGAGGTGAGAGGGTTGGGGGGTAGGGGGACACCTGATATAAATTAAATTCACACTATTAGTGAAACATTTTGTTTACTTATTGTGCTTTATTGTGATTAATTGATTGAATGACAGAGCTCTCTCTTCCCCCAACTCCTCTCTCTCTCTCACTCTCTCTCGCTCTCTCTCTCTCTCTCTCTCTCTCTCTCTCTCTCTCTCTCTCTCTCTCTCTCTCACACGATTACGGATTTACACAGTTTCGGATAAATGAAACAGTCTGTCATGCATATTTTAATTTTAAAATATCTGTCGTTGATTAAAAAAATAATAAATTCCAGGGCAGAAAACGAACCTATGACATACACACATAAGCAGCATAAAAGCACCTAATAAATGTCAATAAGTAAACATAAACAAACAAAAAAAAGACAGCAGTAGCGGAATGTTAATAATAATGATGGTTAAAAGTGTGTTTTTTGCAAACGTTGCCATAAAAAATGTTCTTTTGCAATGGCATAGGCTCAATAAGTTACCACGCACAGATCATTCATATAGCAGATGATGAAATATAGCCAGCCCGAGCAAAGGGAAATAATCCGTGAGAGCGTTTCGCATTTTTGTATAGGACATAATGGAAGTTCCCCCTCTTTCTGTAATAAGCTCTTTGGCTCTACACAGCAGATGTAGGACACACGACGTGTTTTTTTTCAAGACGTTTTCAACAAGATGACTAGATCTAGACTGTGTGTGCTTGTCAGTCTGCCCTTCTGCCTGTTTGTCTGTCTGCCTGCCTTTCTGTCTGTCTGCCCTTCTGTCTGTTTGTCTTTCTGTCTGCCTGCCCCGCTGCTGTCTTCCTACCTTTCTGTCTGCCTTCCTGCCCTTCTGTCTGCCTGCCCTTCCTTCTGCCTGTTTGCCTTTCTGTTTGCTCTTGTGTCTGCCTGTTTGAATTTCTGTCCGCCTGTCTTTCTGTCTGCCTGTCTTTCTGCCCTTCTGTCTGTCTACTTTTCTGTCTCTCTGCCCTTCTGTCTGCCTGTCTGTTTGCATTTCTGTCTTCCTGCTCTTCTGTCTGCCTGCCTGTTTGCCTTTATGTCTGCCTGCCCTTCTGTTTGCCTGCCCTTCTGTCTACCTGCCATTATGTTTGCCTGCACTTCTGTCTACCTGCTCTTCTGCCTGTCTGCCCTTCTGTCGTTCTGCCATTCTGTCTGCCTGTCCTTCTGTCTGTCTGCCTTTCTGTCTGTCTGTTTGCCTTTCTGTCTCTGCCCTTCTGTCTGCCTGCCTTTCTGTCTGCCTGTTTTTCTGTCTGTCCGCCCTTCTGTTTCTTTGCCCTTCTGCCTGTTTCTCAACCAAACTTCGGTGTTTCTCCGAAGGAAAATATCCGACACAGATATAATGTAGCAGCAATTCTTTTGATTCAACAGAGTAACGTAATGATGATGATGATGATGATGATGATGATGATGACGATGATGATGATGATTATGATGATGATGATGACGATGACGACGACGACGACGATGATGATGATGATGATGATGATGATGATGATGATGATGATGATGATGATGATGATGATGACGATGACGATGATCGATCGCTCGATCGAATGATAGAAAACGATACTTCTCTTGCAGTGGACGATAGATGCGATGCGAAAAGCCGCCAATTACTTAAAGTGGGCACCACATATCCGTCTTTTACCTGTCCTTCACTAGCAGCTTCCGACACTGTAACTTGGTACTTGGAACTCAACAACGTCAAGCCGTATAAGCAGGTCGGAAATTGCCCTCCACGATCCTCGGGCAACTGTACGTCATCAGATGGTCGGGTAACGGTGGAAAGGGAGTCTGACAGCACGAGTAGGTTGGTTATAGCCGGCTCTGTGGTGCAGCCCAGCGACCGAGAGAGAGTGATCTGTATGGCGGGAACAGTGGAAAAAGCCTCCACATTCCTGGACGTCTATCAAGGTGTGTTTATTTCAACATCATGATGATAACGACGAAGACGACATCGACGACCCCGACGACGACGACGACGATGATGATGATGATGATGATGATGATGATGATGATGATGATGATGATGATGATGATGATGATGATGATGATGATGATGATGATGATGATGATGACAACACCACCGAAGATAACCACGATGATTATGAGTACGAGTATGACGACTTTGAATATGACGATTACGAATATGACGACGACTACGAAGACGATGATGACGATGACGATGACCACGATGATAATGATGATTGTTATTTATTTTTATATGTCCACATTTCGATGATGATCGATAAGAGCTGCTTAAAAGGTTTTTCTATGTGCGACCCAATGCTATTAAATTTTTACATTTGTTTTCAACGAAATATAAGACTATTCTGCTGAAACTGGCTAGGTTTATGAAAATAATGGATTGCTTCAGAACGCAATAGAATGATTTGTAATACTAACGATAGTAATAATAGTGATTAATTTTAATCAATAATGACAATTTAAATATTCAATACCAGTTTGTATTCCCCCCTACCCCCTACCCCCGACCCTTCTTTATCACCCAATCTTGCGAGAGAGTGCGTGCGATTTGTGATCAGATTGTGTGGACATAATTGTTATGTAGTATGCTTGTGTTATGTGATAATAATGAATGTGTAATTTGCAAATGTTAACTATGTGTCCTCTAGAACGCGAGTGTGAAAGATTGACTTTTGTTTTTGTAATATAAGCCTATGTACATATGTATTTTATGTTGTATTGTATGATTCCCTTATTATTCAATGTTTATTTTTGCTCTTTTAGTTGTATCCACGTGCCCCAAGGGGTTTTATGGAATAAAGCGCTTTTGACTTTGACATTACACGACTATTTATCAATAGTTGATTCAACCCAGATGCTTGAATTTTGATATGTAAAACTCGAATTCGTTTATCCACGCAGCCTGTTCACTCAGAAACAAGGCAGAAGTCGTCGTATGAAGTTTTCCAACTTTATTCAGCAAAACATCAACAACTGCATACAAGATCGCTTTCCAAAAATCACTAACTCAAAATCACTCTCATAAGCAGACAGTGCATAACTTATAATTAAAACCTCTCTGCACTCGAGAAAAAGATCGAACATTCCAGCATGACGCAATAACACCCAATCAATATAAAACTCCTCATCGGAACTATGCACTGTCTTACATCACATAATGTTTACGAATCTACATGATTCGACTAGCTCCTACCCGTAATATTTGGAAGCTTCGATCGATAATAAACAAATAATTCCAGAAAATCCTCAACAGTATCGACTGACGAAAATGATCAACATTATACAAAGCTTCTTCTAGCAACATCGCAAAATCAAACCAACGGTAAATACACTCTGTTACTGCATGCTTTGCAAAACAAAATGATCGGATCTATCGTGCGCGTCTCAATCGTAACAATGACGACGACGACGACGACGACGATGATGATGATGATGATGATGATGATGATGATGATGATGATGATGATGATGATGGTGATGATGATGGTGATGATGATGATGGTGATTACGACGGTAACGACGACGACTCTGCCACCACTGCTGCTGCTGCTGCTGCTGCTGATGATGATGATGATGATGATGATGACGGCTCCAATGACGATGATGGAGACGACTACGACGGCGATGACAAAATCTAGCTATTTTTGGCATGAGAAAATTAACTTTTAAAATTCCAGAAGGAGGGCGAACAGGGCCAACAGTGGAATTTCGCGAAGTGGGCGGCAAGTTTCTGATACACGGCGAGATCAAAGTGATCAACGTCTCGTCCTCGCAGAACTGCCTGGGATGCCGCTGGTATCGCGTGGTTAGTTTCTCTAATATAACCCAGTAAATCTGAATTTTCGAAAGGAAATGATAATTATTATTATTATAACCTAGTGCCGTTGCTTGAGAATCATCACTAGAGTAGCATATCCAAAGTATAGAAAAGTAGTAGTTGTCCTAATTGTAGTAAAATTAAACAATAAAAATATTCATTCAGCTAAGCGTCGTGCCAGCGACTCTACCTCCGACCCCATTGAAACGCGCCAAATGCGCTGGAATGTGGCGTCGTAAACAAAGATGGAGGATGCAAGCGCTTCGTCTGCTGATGATGATGATGACGATGATGTCCACAAGTAAGGCGCAGCTTATCCACGCTGGCAGCATGCTCAGGGCGCACAGGAAAAGGGGGAAAATGGTAGGGATTGGTGGAGCAAAGTGGAAAATGATGGGGTAGGGGGCAGGTTGGTGCACAGCAAAGGAGATTGGACGTGGAGACGAGGGGAGGGGTGGAGTGGAGACTGGGGGAGGGGTGGTGGTGGAGAGAAGAAGAGCAACCACTATTGTTCAAACCGGTGTACCTTTAGATACCTCTAGAAGACCTGCTGTGCGTGAAATGATTGAAAATCCTCATTTTTTAAGGCAAGAACAATATAGAGAATCACGTTTGGAGTTATACTCCATAAATAGAAAAAAAACCCAATGATATGACTTCGCACAAGTTTACGCGAAAAGCTGCTTATAAAAATACGTGCATTTTTTTTACACACGCTGCTTTGGTGCGCGCAATTTGGCTTGCTTTAGCAAAACTTGTCTACAACGATTGACGCACAATCAATCAGTGGCTCTGTTAACTAGCTGATGAACTGACTGGTTAACTGCGTGATGAGCAGTTTGATGGGCGTTTCAGCTCGCAGGGCAGACCGAGCGGCAGTTAATAGACAAATCGTACCAAAACTTCACATTGGAGGAAGTGGGGCAGAGGGTATTCAATCTCCATTGCTGGTTTCACGACCCGATGCCTCACTTGAACGTTAGCTACTACTTCCAGCTGTACCACCTTTCCCAGACCTTGCACCGCGCTGGCAGCAAAGACATACGTGAGTACTGCCTATAAGTGTCGTTACCCATCGCCATAGCTCAAGTGGTAGAGCGTTCGCCTGGCATACTGATGACCCAGGTTCGAATCCCGTGGTGAGCGATATAAAATGTGGCCATTTTCACTGTCCATTTTAGCAGTATGATTGCTCTGATGGTTCAGTGTTGATTCAGGTCCCTACCCCTCTTTCCTACCCCTTGGGGTCATGAGCAATCTTGCCACTGTAGATTGTTCAAACCTATAAAGGGAACAGTGAAAGCCACAGTTGAAAACCTGTCTTTCCTTTATAGGCAAGACAGATTCACTGCGGCAACAGTACCCCCGTTGGAGTGCCGGGGTTTTTCAGTATAAATAGTATCCCCACTTTATGGAAATTTAGTGCTTTAAATTCCCACTGTCGCTGTCTTCCTCATTTACTCTTTCCTATTCCTGCTCTGTCCTTCACTCTGCTATACTATCTTCTTCTTCTTCGCTAGATCAATGACCTACCTTTTTTCTTGAAAACTCTTCCTGGACAAGACTCCTTGTTTGTGTATGAGGTCTGTTGGATCAGCTTGGGAGTGTTGGACGCTTTCTGCCGGGTGGTCACTAGGGCTTCCTATGATTGTACTATTTAGCACTATAGGCATTTTATATGTATGTGTTTCATTGATGATTTATAATGATGTTTGTATTCTATTTTGTTTTTGTAACCGGGGTGTTTGCGTAGTTGAGGTCAACCCTCAGCCGTCCCCCGCGTGGGATGTCTTTATTGTAAAGTGACTGGCCGGTGGAGGGCATTCAATTTTCCCACTGGGGTTGTTTCAGCAGATCTTTTATGCGGATCGGGGGTTGTCCGGTCCTGATTTGGCTCGGAAGAGTCCGCTGGACCTAAAGCAACAATAAATAAATAAATAAATAAATATAAATAAACCCCTCTTTCCCTGGGATGGTTATCCCCGTCTGCCATATCGCCAATGGTGGGTGTAGACGTTAAACCTCAATGTCCATTCCAAGTGACGTTAGCTGTATTTGAAGAATATGAAACAATAGGCAGCCCTCCAAAAGATGGCATGGTAGTGCCACGGTAGAGCTGATTACTAGTGCCGAACGAACTGGTGTGGGTTCGTTCTTCGCAAGGAGGGTGAGGAGAAGGGCGAAGGGGGTGGATGGAGAGGGGTGAAATAAATAATTTAAGTATGAGGCTTTTATCAGGTCACGAATTCCTTTCGGATAAGAGCATAAACCGAGGACTAGCCTGTGTCCGCATGCATTCCATCGCATGGACTTTAAAGATGCTAATCCTCCGTTTCTTGAGGTGGTGAGTGCCAGAAATACCCATACGCCCAGCATGCACTAGAGGTCCCGTTCCCTCCTGTCCTGGATGGCGCTGCTCTTGCGGCTTTTGCTTTTAGGCAGCCCCAATTTCACCCGCATGGGTCAACGAATACAATTATTCCAAAAGAAACAAACATGCAAGTCATTTTAATAAATACTCCTTCGGATGAGAGTATAAACCGAGGTCTAGTCTGTGCACGCACGCATTCCATAGCATGGACTTTAAAGATCCTGACGCTCATGTCCCAGACGGGTGAGTGCCGCCTACACAAATACATCCAGCACGCACTAGGTCCCTTCTCCCAATCCCCGATCGCCCTGGATTGTACTAAGTCGTCTGGGCGTCAGACTATGCGCCTAAAGGCTGCAAGTGGGCACCTCGGGTGGCTTGAGTTAGATCCTGCCTCTACCGGTGCCTTGAGCGGCTCTAGAGCCTGGAAAGGCGCTATATAAAAATGATGAAATAAATAAAAACAAGTATTTGCAGAATCTCGCAGCTATAGCGGAAAAATAAGCATTTTTAAAAGTGGTCATTTTGTGATAGAGCAAATATGATGGTATGGGAGGCAGGAAACTAAGCTAGGTAATATTCCTGTGAGGTTTGGTCAAAATCCGTTTAGCGGTTCTTGAGATATGGCTTCCCACGGACCGACAGACCGACCGACACTAGCTTGTTCTGATCCCCCTCCACCCCCCTCCCCACACTGTTCCAAAGCATTTATAGTGGGTTACGCATTTCAAAGAAACACGCAGGCTCCGTGTTAAAAATAAAATAAAAAGATTATATGGTGCTGGATAAAATCTTCTTCTTCTTCTGTTTCTTCTGTTTGTTCTTCTGCATCTTCTGCATCTTCTTCTTCTTCTTCTTCTTCTTCTTCTTCTTCTTCTTCTTCTTCTTCTTCTTCTTCTTCTTCTACTTGCATATGAACACTCGAGCGCCTCTGCCTGTGACGCTTTTTGGATACGCGATAGGCGCTCGCGTGTTCAAATACAAGCGCCTGTAGGTGGGGTCGTCCTTTTCCATCATTTATGTCACTTAAGTAAAAGTTTGGGAAGACAGTCCACGAACCAGTGAACACGCGTATTCAAAATTGATAGCTATTTAAAAAAAAAAAAAAAGTTTCTTCATCAATCTATGTATTGATTTCCACCAGTGTTTTAGATTTTCATTGGCCTGGTAGAGAATGTCCAAAACTGAAGTCGCGAGGTAAATGACCAATCGCGGATGGCAATGTTTCTAGCAAAGCCTTGAATATGAAAGTCGTAAGAATACAAACACGGACTGCTTACGACTGTTGTCCACGTACAAGAGAAGAAACAAACTGTCGATCCTCTATGGATTGATGACGAGCTTATAGATTGTAGACTACTCGTCCGATGAAACCATTGATCAAGACGCATTTTTAATTCCTGACAAGGCTAACCAGAAGGCGCTAAAAATAGCACATAAAAATGTAACATCATTATCTGTTTCGTCGTCGAACGAAAGCAAAAGTGCATGACCACATTGTTTGAACCGCGTGTGATGAACCTATCCTATCCTATCCTATCCTATCCCGTAACTCGAAGGTCTTTGGGGCGCCACAGATGATCACGTTTAACCAGCGTACTCCATCTTTCTCTGTCCTCAGTAACCCTCATGGCTTCCCTTAGTGTCAAGTCAGGCCATTCTCGAATGTTGTCCTCCCACCTCTTTTTCTGTCTCCCTCTTCTTCTTCTTCCTTGCACCGTGCTTTGCAGTATGGTCTTTGCAAGGCCTGATGCTCTTGTGACATGGCCATACCATCGAAGTTTCCGTTTCTTCACCACTGTGAGCATATCATCGTGTTGTCCAATGGCTTGTGTGATGGTCTGTCGGACTTCGTTGTTGGTGATGTGCTGGGTGTAGGAAATGCCCAGAAGTCTCATGAAAATGCCGCCTTCAATTCAGTTAATAAATCTAAGGTTAGTGCAGAGGACAGAACTGTCTTTCTTGCTGCTATTTACTTCAAATACTCCGAACATAACGATAAAGCCGACGAAAGTGCCGCCATTTTTTAAAAATTCATTTATTTTTTAACAGCGACGTAGGCAACGTCGTCAATTTAGTACGACACTATTCGCCTTCGGTTCGTGGAAACATTGAGTAGATATCGTTGGGCATAACTTATATTCCACGCTAAGATGCCGATTACGTATAATACTATGACGTCTGGAAAGCGTAATGTGTCCGCAATTGTGGGCTGTCCGCAAATGGGGATACCTATCCTACACGTGTTAGCTTCTGTGTTTGTCTTTTTTGTCTGCTTCTCTTCGTGTCCACGTATTTATTAAATATTTTATGCCTGGTCCGCTAATCCTCATTCTTTGTTTTTGTGACCAAGGCCATCCGCCCCCGCCTGTCCACGACTGTCCTGCGCTGGTGCAGGAGAGAGATACGTTCAGTTGCACGTGTGCCCGCTACCAGAAGGTGGGTAATTTCCTGTGTACGCTGAAAGCAGCATTAAACTAGAAGATGCTCATAGAAGAAAGATTGGGATGAGAGGCCCGCACATCTTGGTTTTTCATCATCATCATCATCATCATCATCATCATCATCATCATCATCATCATCATCATCATCGTCGTCGTCGTCGTCGTCGTCGTCGTTTTCGTCGTCGTCATCCAGGTTTTGGTTCCGTGGCCACGCTGGAATCTTGACCTTCGTCTTGCAGGGAGAGGACCTGGGGCTCCCACCACGTCGCTTTGTGTGGCAAGGCACGAGCAGCAACGTGCTGACCGTGGCGTCAGTCAAAAGGCAGCAGCACGACACGATCTTCACGTGCAGCGAGCAGACTGGCATCAGCGTTCGCTACACTTTGCGAGTCGTCTGTGAGTAAGACTGCTCTTTTCTGTGGATTAATATAAGTCCGTTCGGTGAGGAATGGGTGCTGGGATCACGGAATTTCACACTAGGGAAGCGTGGCTCTCATACGATTCCTATAATCTTTATACGTTCTACTCCTAGTTGGATTGTTGTCTTTTATTTCCGGAAAATCTAATCTTTAAGCTAATCAGCAGACAGACTGACCAATCAAACCGAGTTTATCGAGTACGCACTTTTAAAAATGGTGATACTTACAATATTGCACGTTTTCTCGCCGATTCCAAGATGAAAATCCGTCATTTTTAGGTCCGACGGTCTGTCCAACTGATGTTCAGTGAATTCTTCCCGCTGCTACTATCGTACTCCCGTGAGCTAGCCTAGTTCTTGTGATGCAGCCACATGAAAAAGTGCGTCGTCGATGTTTTCTGCGTCATTGTGGTTTTCCGGAATCTCATAAATTGCGCCAAAATTTGTGAACATGCCAGTGGACAAAATAGGGATTGTGGCTAGAAATAAATTGTTTTAGGCTGAGAGATGGAGATTTTGGCAGTTCTACCCCAGTTACTCTCCATCGCCGTTATTTCTCCTGAAATAAGTGCTTTTTGTGTATCTTATATCACTCTCCTCTCTCTTGCCATATTTCAAAAAATATACATGCTATTTTAAAAGCATCTTAAATCCTGTCTTAAATTATCACAATACATCTAGTTTTCATTTTTCTCATCTTATTAAAAAAGCTTTTTTTTAAACATTACATTTATTTTTGTTTCTTATATTACCAGTTAATTTGCACTGATTGTGAGAAAGTTGTGTTATATTGGAAACATAAAAGAAGAGATTATTTACAGATAATATTACTTTTTTTTAACAAATCTGAACAAAATATTTGGTCAAATGATTTAGAAGTGGAGGTCTGGTGGAAGTATTTTTTGCTTAAAGAGGAACTCTTTTGTTGCCATAGATAATATTGAAATTCCAAGAACCTTACCAATGTCTGCGAGATCAATTTTTCCCGAATTCAAAGGGCTTAATTTTTAACAGAGATTTTGCGATAATTGAATATGTTGTATTCAGTACAACTAGAATACCACTGTGGTAGGCAAGATTCACAATCGTCTTTTCATATGTCACGTTCATTTTTGTATTTTAACAATTAATTTTGAAAAATTATTACTGCATTGAAAATACATCTAATGATGGCTTTGTTTCTGATAATGGAGTTGATTCAAGGGTTTATTTTTCTATATGTGGTTTTGGAGGCTTCTGTTTCTGCTTGTTACCTTTGTAACATTTATACATCAAGTAACCAGAAGCTTCAAGACCAGCAGCTACAACAAAATAATAAACTTGTTTGCTTGGTTAGTGTGTACTAATTCTTCATGTTGTGTTGCTTATGCACTGCATTGGTTCTTCTTTTGACTGTTCTTTGTTTAATATATTTGCTTTTGATTGCTTGTTTCATCTGTGTAATTTATTATATTCAACTAATTTTTTTCCAGCCGCGATTCATCCATAACTTTTCCCCTTAGTCACTATGTGTACTGGGATCTTTGGAATCTCCTGTAGCTCTGTCTTCTGTGTCTCTGGATTCTGATTCATTTCCGGATTGGAAGATTCCATTTTTAATGGCAGAGAAATTCACATGTTAAAAAGTAATTAGCTCAGCTAAAAATGGTGCCAACAAACCTCCAGACTTATAATACAGAGTTCTTGTCACTTCGCCAAGGTAATTATTAATAACAGGATCCAGATTCAAATTATGAAATAAATCTTTTTCAGAATCTAAAGCAACGAACGCTGATACAGTTTTTGTATATAAATTTATAATAGACCTCCCCAAACTGTTGACCATTTGAGCTCCGAGCACTTTGTCGTATTTATTAAGTAAAGTAATGATTTCTTCAGGGTTTACTCTTAATGCTTGCTACGGTGTCGGGTCAACACCTAAATATAATTTTGATTTCCATAAAGCAACCAAACTCGTCAACCACTCTCTTTCCTCTGTATAACCGTCAACGCCCGTGGCTGTAACATTAATTATTTCCTGGGTGAGCAACTAGTCGTAATTCATTTTTAATAGGAACAAAAAATTAAAATACTAATTAAAATATGGCTGGCGCTGCTATGGTTCTTGGCACTGCTGCTGTCAACTCGTTAGCCTTTTCAGGATCAAATTATTTGTTTTCATAGTAAAGAAGAAACTAAATGTCAGAACTTAGCAATGGAAAAATTATCACAAGATCAGGCCGAATAGGAAAAAACCCCAGATTGTTGCAGCTTGATTTCGTTAATAAAAGATTGAAAGAATAAGGACACGCTGAATAAACATCTTAAGATGTTGATGAAGCTTTGCGCCAAAATTATTTGTGAATCAATTGTTATTAAAACATTGTTTGGGTTTGTTATATTGATTCAGATACTGGAATTATAGTCTTGACTTAGGAGCCATTTTTTTGGGCAAAAATGTTATTGAAACTGGATCGCAGTAAGATTCTATTTGAGTTGAAATTATTCAACAGTGTAGTCTACTAGGAGTTCCGTCTACGAAGTTTTCCGATGTCTTTAGTTGACGGAGGTACACAAGCAATCTACTATTAATTAACAAGTTCATAGAGTTTGTTCCAATAAATTTTAAATTACTGCCGTTTTCAAAAGTGATAAATAATTCATTAGCAGCGAAACCTAGTATTTCTGCTAGCTTTAGCGCGAGAGTAACACTAGTAATGTCCTCATGCTGGGCATTATTGAAACTTAAAACTACTTTCAAATTAGCAGGGTTCATTTTTGCTTTGATTGGATGAGGTTTAAACAGTTCTTCAGTCAGTCTGCAGAAATAATAATAGCCCTGTTGTGTATATCGTTTTATTTATTAATCTGTATCCAGTTGTTGTTTAGATCTTGACTTATGTTAACCCATTTAAGCGTGTAGAATATATTTGGTGTAGGATTACTTTAAGATCGGTGTTTGTATTGTCAATAGGATGGCGTAGTTTAATAGGTACGCCGGATTTTACAGATTCAAAAGTTACAAACATATTTTTAATATTTGTAAAAAATGTATGCACCTTATAACTATAATAAAGCTGTAAAGTACGTTACGGGGCTTCATTATTATAAAAACTTGGTTGATCTAACCAAGCTCACTATTGCTGTGAGCCCTAAAGTTCATATTGAAACTAACCCTATTAATATTTTTAATCATTACCTTAACCCAGACCTAACGAATGATGGCTATATAATAGTGGTATGCAGTTCTTTCAGAATCAAGTTAATTTCGCCTTATTCTCATACTACCAGAAAGAAATCATACAATCCAATTAGGCAGAGAACTCCACCCGGAAGTTTTGGGGGAATCGCATGGAGGTGGGGGGGGGGACGAAGAGGGAAAGAACGGGAGAGAGAGGGTGGTGAGGGATAAGGGAGAGAGATTGAGAGAAGTCGAAACCTTGGTGAGACAAGGAGAGAGAACTGAGGGGAGAACTTGAGGAAAGACAACATGTGCGACTGTTATTAGAAACAAAGAATATTATGAAATCAAAGAATATTCAGTTAACATAAAGAAAGATCATCCCGAAAGACTGCTATATAAATAATGATTATATTTCGCGCGAAGCGCCCCAAGCGGTCATCGTGATAGAAACCTCAGTGGAGGCAATCCGATGCATAGCGACAGGTAAACTAACCTCGAGTGTCGAATGTTGCTAATCGGTCGCTTTTTGAATAAAATGACCCAGAATGTTCAGTAAATACGCACAAATGCTTGTGAAACAATAAGAAAAGGATCCTTTTGGGTAATAAAATAATGCACAAGAATAATTATGTGCCCAAAAAATGGTTTGTATATAGATCATATGTATGTAGATGTGTTTCAGAATGACGAAGTACGAGACCAAACTTGGTGACCAAAAATCGATAGTCTAGCACTCACTCCAAAGAGTTCATCCAGATGGCAAAAACATCCAGCGTAAAAATAGATCTGCTTGTATAAGAAAGAACACCATGGTTTTTGTTTGTTTGGTTGGTTGGTTTCTTTTTTTTTTTTTTTTTTTTTTTTAAAAGTAAACTGATTGATAACAAACACCAAGTGTTTCAGAATGACGAAGCACCAGACCAAATTTGGTGACCAAAAACCGATAATCTAGCACTCCAAGAAGTTCATCCAGATGGCAAAAATTACCAGCGTAAAAATGCACTATAGCTTGGCTAATTGATAACCAGATCGAGTCGGGCCGGCTTTTTCACGATGTTCTTAGGCGTCGTAACCCTAGCCCTAACCCCAACCCCTAACCATAACTCTAACCCTAACTCTAATCCTTACTAAGACTACGATAGCACTGTGCGCACGCCTTGAATTTTGTAATGCGTCGACCAATCAGAATGCTCCCAGTCGCTCCCAGCCCACCTAAGATACTAGGAACTTTGACGATGTCACACCGTGATAAAACTCCTAATTTGTGTGTGAGGTCTGTTGGATCAGCTTGGGAATATTGGACGCTTTCTGCCAAATGGTCGGTCACTGGGGCTTCCCATGATGTTATTATTTGGCAGTGTAGGCATTTAATATGTATGTGTTTTGTTGATATTTTATAATGATGTTTGCATTCTAATTTGTTTTTGTAAACGGGGGTTCAATACATTTGAGTATAGCCTCAGCGTCTCCTGCGTGGACGTGGGATGTCTTTATTGTAAAGTGACCGGTTGGTGGAGTGCCTTCAGTGTTACCACTAGGGTTGTTTCGGCAGACCTTTTATGGGGATCAGGGGTGAGTCCTCTTTCAGCGAAGTTGTGATCTTGATTTTGTGGTCCTAATTCGGCTCTTTGCAGTCCGCTGGACCCTGTAAGCAATGAATAACTAACTAGCTAATTAACATGCTATCGTTTTTATTCGAAAAAGGCAATATAAGATAAAAATTTGACCTGACCAGAGTTTAACAAGATGCGAAGAAGCAGTGCAATAGATGTAGGCCTATTTTATGGTTGAGTTCAACAACAGTACAGATCTAGCATTGGTTTCCAGACAACAAAACGCGAATACAAACATATTATTATTATTATTATTTTAAATGATTATTATTGTTGTTGTTGTTGCTGTTGTTGTTGTTCCTAACATTATAATCACTATTGAGGAAGATTTATGTCACGTAGGCCTTATACAGTTTGATGGCAAAACGTCCCGTTCATCTACAAATAAGCATAGTTTTCAATATGATACTCAACTTGTTTCATCCTTCGCGCGGCAATCTGAAGAATAAAAATCCGGGGCACTTGTAACGACCATTTTTGCAGTTACTAGCACTGCAGTGATCACTCCCACATATCTTTTCGTTGAATTTCCGCTAAGTACAGTGTCTTTTTCCATGCTGTAGGCCATTTTCTAGCACGATGACCAGTGGCGCTGGCAAGTTTCGATTTCGCGTGTCCGGGAGTTACGCTCCTTCTTTGAGAAACTAAACTTTCTTTGATGAAATTGAAAAAGTTTTCTTTGCACATGTTGTCATATTCAGCTATTTTTTATTTATTTTATTTAGTTATTTAGTTACAACACGTTTATTTGTGGGTTTTTTTAAAAAAGTTCCGGTGTTTTGTATTGTATTGTATTGTACTGTATTGTATTGCATTATTTTGTATTGTATTGTATGGAATTGTATTGTATTGTCCTTAGATGGGCCATCCAAAGTGTTCCTCACAGCACAAAGTGACATGTCCGCTTCGGAAATCACTGTCGTCTGCACCGCTCTCGACGTTTATCCCGTTCCGACCTTCAGCTGGCGAGACCCGAATTCATCTGAGAAACTAGCTCAAGGTCCCGTGTTGACAGTCAACGTCAGTGACCTTCACCCTAAGTGGCGCGTGGCCTGTGACGTTAGGAACGAGGCAGCGATGCCGGCAAGCACTGGGACTGCTTACATCGACATTGACGATATCCTGCACCTTTGTGAGTAGTAGCAGTTGTTATTATTATGTAGTAGTAGTAGTAGTAGTAGTAGTAGTAGTAGTAGTAGTAGTAGTAGTAGTGGTATTAGTTAGTAGCAGTATTAGTATTAGTATTAGTAATGGTAGTAGTAGTATTAGCAGTAACACCTTTGTGAATAATAGCAATTGTTGTGGTGGTGACGATGGAGAGAAAGATGAGGAGGAATATGGTGGTGGTGGTAGTATGATTGATTGATTGATTGATTGTTGCTTTAGGTCCAACGGACTCTTCCGAGCCAAATCAGGACCGGACAACCCCCGATCCGCATAAAAGATCTGCTGAAACAACCCTAGTGGGAAAACTGAATGCCTTCCACTGGCCAGTCATTTTACAATAAAGACAACCCACGCAGGGGACGGCTGAGGCTTTACCCCAACTAATCGAACCCCCATTTACAAAAACAAAATAGAATACAAACATCATTATAATTTATCAACAAAACACATACATATAAAATGCCTATATTGCTAAATAATAACATAGGAAGCCCTAGTGACCACCCGGCAGAAAGCGCCCAATACTCCCAAGCTGATCCAACAGACCTCATACACAAACAAGGAGTCTTGTCCAGGAAGAGTTTTCAAGAAAAAAGGTAGGTCATGGTGGTAGTAGTAATATAAGTAGTAGTAACACCTTTGTAAGTAGTAGTAGTAGTTGTTGTGATTGATGTTAGTAGTAGCAGTAGTATAGTAGTAGTAGGAATAGTAGCAGTAGTAACGCCTTTGTAAGAAGTAGCAGTTGTTATGAGGGTGGTAGTAGTAATAGTAGTAGTAGTAAGTAGTATGTTGTGATGGTAGTAGTAGTAGTAGTAACAGTAGTAGTAACAGTAGTAGTAATAGCAGTAGTAATAGTAGTAGTAG
>CM072520.1:45760333-46085333 GCA_036898135.1 Oncomelania hupensis
ACACTTGGTACCTTAGGTTCATCGTCTGACGCCTAGACAACTGAACGCCTAGACAACTGAACGCCTAGACAACTGAACGCCTAGACAACTGAACGCAATCCTGGACGACCAGGGATGCCGGAGAAGGGGCTGAGTACTTGCTGGGTGTATTTGTGGAGCTGGCACTCGCCCGCATTGAACATGAGCGTCAGGATCTTTAAAGTCGGTTGAATGGAATGTGTTCGTGCACAGACTAGACATTGGTTTAGACTTTCCTCTTAAGAAAACATTTGAAAGGCGTGAAGGGAGGGATGGTTAGTTTATGGAATGTGGGTCGGCCTTACCTCAAGGATAATCGAAGATTCCTTCATCTAAAATTGTTTCATTTATTTCAGGGCGGGACAGCCGCAAGTTCACCTAGTTGACATCACCACAGTACGACAGGACAATGTCCACGATCTAGGTATTTAATTATAGTCTGTTGTTTGTTTGGTTGTATGGTAGGTCTTTCTGTTTAGTTTGTTGGGTAGTTAGTTGACTGTAGTGTCTTCCTGTTTTGTTGGTGGACTTGTATGTCTTCCTGTTTAGATTGTTGATAGTGTGCTGGTATGGATTTGCATGATCTTGTTGAAGGTTTGTGGAATGGGAAATATTATGGCTGAGAGATAAGATAAACATGTATAAGCGGGCCTTTAGATATGTGGATGGATGGATTGCTAAATGGAAAATTGATTAATGGATGGACAGGAAAGATGTAAAGTTAGATCGGTACAAAGCAGAGATTCAGGGGCTGTTTTGGGGAATCTGGAATCCTAAGGGAGTTATGTGCCTTTATTTTAAGAGCCCGAATGTAGTCATCTCGTCATCGCTTCAGATTTATTGTCCATTCACGGGGTGACAAGGTTTAGGCAATTAACAATCTCTCTGAGCTCATGATGATGATTGACTTGCTTGCTATCCATTCAACTACGTTGCGGTTCATTGGTTTGTTGTTTTCCACTGCGCAGAGGACGGCGGAAACGGAGTTGGAAGGACAGCAGGAGAAGAACGAGGGTTTCCAGGTATTCTTGCGCACTTTATTTTCACATTTTGGCACTAAAATGTAGTGTAATGTAGTGTAGTGCAGTGTAGTGTAGTGCAGTGTAGTGCAGTGCAGTGCAGTGCAGTGTAGTGCAGTGTAGTGTAGTGTAGTGCAGTGGAGTGTATTGCAGTGTAGTTTAGTGTAGTGCAGTGTGATGCAGGGCAGTGCAGTGTAGTGTAATGCAGTGTAGTGTAGTGCAGTGCAGTGCAGTGTAGTGTAGTGTAGTGCAGTGTAGTATAGTGCAGTGTAGTGCAGTGCAGTGTAGTGTAGTGCAGTGTAGTATAGTGCAGTGTAGTGTAGTGCAGTGGAGTGCAGTGCAGTGTAGTGTAGTGCAGTGTAGTGCAGTGCAGTGTAGTGCAATGCAGTGTAGCGTAGCGTAGAGTAGTGTAGTGTAGTGTAGTGTAGTGTAGTGTAGTGTAGTGTAGTGTAGTGTAGTGTAGTGTAGTGTAGTGTAGTGTAGTGTAGTGTAGTGTAATGCAGTGTAGTGTAGTGTGGTGTGGTTTGGTATGGTGTATTGTGGTGTAGCCTAGTGTTGTGTAGTTTTGCGATGTATTGTAATGTAATGTATTGTATTGTAGGTGCAATAAGCGTAGACGTTTGCTTTCGTGTTATTATATATTTATAACCTGTTGGATTTGATTTGAGATCTTCCTTTGTTTCGTTTAACTCTGTGACTGGCCACATATTCCTTCTTTTTGAGGACTTGTTCCCTTCACTTGACTTAAAAGTAGTCCGGTAACCCTGGAGTGAAAGTAAAGTAATTTCTGATAAGTCGCATCCCTATAGCCTACTGAGACTTACCGAGACTGTCAAGTCTGTATGGGACGCTCTATGGGTTAATGTGCTCACAAAACAAAACTATGGATGTAATGGTCCGGATTACCTCCCATTCCACGTGTAGCTCAATAGTTATCGGCTTAACTACAGTTATGTCAAGTCAAGTCAAGTCAATGCTCTTTATTTCATAACTACCCCTTCGGGGGCACGTGGACATTTTTTTTAATGAATAAAAGTTAAACATACAATAATAATGGAGCACGCGAAATGCAATATCGAAACATGTATGCACATATATAACAAACATAACATTTGATACCTCTCATTCTAGCATGATAAAATCCGCAGTAAACGCATTCCTTATTTATTATCAGGCAACACAAGCATACTACCTGTTTCCACACAACAGGACCACAAATCGCATGCACTCTCTCGCAAGATTTGGGGGTGGAGATGATGATGATAATAATAATAATAATAATAATAATAATAATAATAATAATAATAATAATAATAATAATAATAATACAGGATGCTATATACGCGCCTTTCCCTAAATCAATCAGGCTCAAAGCGCGGCGATCTATACCAACATACACGCTCACCTGTCTCATCCACCCTCACACACACCAAATACACAATCATCACTCAAACAGGTGGTGTAAAGGCAGGGAGATCGCTATTAGAAGACGGAAGAAAATCGAATATTTATTTTTGAAATTTTTATATTAAATGCGTCCTGTACCATTATTGAAGGGAGGGAGGAAACCGGAGTGCCCGGAGAAAACCCTCGGTGACCTCAATAGTCTCGTACCTAAGTCACATACGTTCGCCCCTCGCGGGAAACGAACCCGCGACCTTCGGCATAGGAAACCGGCGACTTATCCACTGCGCCACGAGGCCACCCCAGATGGCAGGAATTAAAGTGTAGGATTGATATTGGATGAGGGGATGGGAAGAGAGGGGGTGTTTTACATATATTGTTATTATTGATTGAAATGATTACTATTGTTAATATAATTATTATTATTATACCTCTTATTACTATCGTTTCTAGTACGTTCTGAAGCAATGCGTTACTATTTTCATGAACCTAGCCAATTTAAATAGAGTAGGCCTATGATTTGTTGAAAATAAAGTACAAAATTTTATTGCATTGGATCGAACTTAGAAAACTCTTTTAAGCTCTTTTTCGAGTGTCACCAATATGTGGACTAATTCATTGACAGTACATTTGTTACAAAATCTGTCACATCTTTTCGTTTTCGTTTACAATCCCACATCTGCATTAGGTGAAATTGTTGACAGAATTATCTCTCTTCCAAGACAATGTCGCCATTTTTTTTTTTTTTGAAATCCAAATTTTATTCATGAACATCCTATCCATTATCCTATCCCGTAACTCGAAAGTCGTTGGGGGTACCACAGATGATCGTTTAACCAGCGTACTCTATCTTTCTCTGTCCTCAGCAACCCTCATGGCTTCGCTCAGCGTCAAGCCAGTCCATTCTCGAATGTTGTCCTCTCACATTCGAGAATGGACTGGCTTGATACTGAGCGAAGCCATAAGAACATCGCCTTCCGCTAAGTAGGCTAACGTAGATTTAGGCAGAGTCACGACGTTAATGTTCAACTTTAAATTGTTATATTACATGTTTGTGTACATGCGTGAGAATGACTGTATGGTCTAAAATCACATACGTGAAAAGACGTTAAAATAAATTATTGAATTGATTGAATATCACTACGTTAGCCCTACGCAGACTACGATACTATTAAGTTTAATAACTGCTGGCTGTGCAGAGGGTGCGAACTACGATGCTTTGGATAGAACCCAGGTGGACGTGGTCTCTCCCTACTCCAACCTGGAGCTTGGAAAACCCTACACCAACATCAAACCCCCAATGCGCAAAGCAGAAGGTTAGTATTGGAATTTTACTGTGTGTGTGTGTGTGAGTGGGTGTGTGGGTAAGTGTGTGGATGTGTGTGTGTGTGTGTGTGTGTTGTGTAGCGCATTCCCCAACATACAGACTTGCACATGGCGCGGACAGGAATCCACTACCCTAGACTGTCAAAAGGGCAGTCAGTGTGGATTGGTTGAGGAGGAGAGCGAAGACTGGCAGGATAGGAACTTTATTCAGTGAAGCAAGCACCTCTTTCTCACTTCTGCTGTCCACTTCCCTCCCCCCATTCCCACACCGGATTTATATTTAATGTCTTTTTCTTTTCTTCTTTGCTTTCAATTATTTTTCCTGATCGCGCACTGAGCATTCGAAAATGGATGGAGAAACGCGCGTTACAAATGGAGATCACCATCCTCATCCTTATCCTCCTCCTCCTCCTCATCATCATCATCATTATCGTCGTCGTCATCATCATCATCATCATCATCATCGGTTGCACCATCGCCACTATCATTAGGTAGGTTCATCGTGTCCTTGTTATCCGCTGGACCTAAAGCAATAACCATGTAATGTGTCCTTGTTTGTTTGCAAATAAAGGCTAACATTAATATACTTTTCTTTAATATCAGTGTTCCAGAAACCTTCACGGCGAAATCTGTATTCGTTTTTTATTTAAAGATATAGTGTCATCACCGTAGTCTTTATTCTTTGGTGATAACTTTCAATAATATCAGTTACAGTGACCGCACAAATACCGGTATGCTTCTTGGCCACATATTCCATTTTTACCTCCTACCGTTCTTTTGGTATAGGCCTACCATGTTGGCTTCTTAGTTTCCAAGCGCCTTCAGAAGGCCTTTTGATGAGAAAATGCGCTATTTAAACGTAAAAGAAATTATTGTAGTTCAAGGAAGATAGGGGGTCGAATTAGTAGCAACTAAAAAACAGATAACAACTTTTGTTATCTGTTATTAATTCGATCGTAGCTATCTCGCTTTGTCACCAGTCATGATGATGATGATGATGACGATGATGATGATGATGATGATGATGATGATGATGATGATGATGATGATGATGATGATGATGATGATGATGATGATGATGATGATGATGACTATTTCACCCACAGATCCAGTGTACGCCAACAGCAGCGCAGTGATGGAGGAGGAGTTACCGATCTACGCTAACTCTTAGCCTGCCACAGCAGCAACCTTGCCGCTACGTTTGCCCAGACGAACGAGCCCTTTGATGTTTTCCTGAGGCAACACTAAGAAGAGTAGAACAGCGTCCAATGACTACTTATTTATGGTATCACTCTTATATAGCACTTTTCCAGCTCCAGAGCGGCTCAAGGCGCTGGCCGATCCCGGGTCTATCTCAAGCTACTCGAGGCGCCCAACTGCTGCCTTAGTTCCATCGTCTGAGCACGATCCTGGGCAACAGTCCACTCTTAGATCCTGGGCGACAGTCCACTACTAGATCCTGGGCGACAGTCCACTACTAGATCCTGGGCGACAGTCCACTCCTAGATCCTGGGCGACAGTCCACTACTAGATCCTGGGCGACAGTCCACTACTAGATCCTGGGCGACAGTCCACTACTAGATCCTGGGCGACAGTCCACTCCTAGATCCTGGGCGACAGTCCACTCCTAGATCCTGGGCAGTCCACTCCTCTACAACACAGTTTCCTGTTCCTTTGGATGGATTCGAACAAGGAGTCATCACATCTTTACTCTGAACTTACTTTTGCTACCCACGGGCACATGATGTGAGGACTTTTAACGCTTACTATGTTTAGCAGCAGGAGAAAACAATATTAACGTGTCGTGTGTTGTTATTGTGTCATGCGCTTGTGCGCGCCGAAATAATACCCTTTTCGGGAGACGTATGAGGCTGTGTATATTACGGGCAAACGCGCGTAGTGATTCTAGGCACCGATTGTAAGAATTCTTTTTGTTGGTATAATAATATTACAAGCAAAGGAACACTCATCATAAGATGTACCCCTATGGGCTTCTCGATTCCCTGGCGTACCGCGCGATTTTTTTGGCAAATAGAAACGCAGCCCCAAAGTGGTGCATGCTCATCAATTTTTTTTTTTAAGTTTCAAAGACTGGAAATATGACACCTGTAACTTTCCGAGCTTTATGATTTAGACATGGGTATCTGCGCCATAACTCATAGAGCGTAGGTGAGGCTAGACAAGACTTTCCCTCCTCTCTCTCTCTTTCTCTCTCTCTCTCTCTCTCTCTCTCTCTCTCTCTCTCTCTCTCTCTCGACTCAGCAGCTGTTGAGCAGGCCTACCCGCTACATAGAGTAGGCTCGCTTGAAGAGAGTAATAAATTGACCGGTGTAACATCGTCAAAGTTCTGGGTATCTTACTTTAGCTGGACGCCTTTGCGCATGCGCTAGGTCAAGTCGGGCCGGCTTTTTCACGATGGTCTTAGGTGTCGTAACACTAACCCTAACCCAAACCCTAACTCTAACCCTAACCCTAATCCTAATTCTTACTAAGACTACGATAGCACTGTGCGCATGCGTCGAATTTTGTAATGCGTCGACTAATCAGAATGTTCCCAGTCGCTCCCAGCCCAAATAAGATACTAGGAACTTTGACGATGCCACACCGGTCTGCCCCGTGAATCTGTAAACATGTTTACTATCTCATAAATATGGGATTTTTTAAAAATTTGTTGTAACCTCGGCTCTCTTTTCTTCCAATCCCATTTGTTTTAATACTTTTCCTCACACATACAGAGAAAGAGAAAAAGATAGAAAGAGAAAAATCCGAGAATGTGGGAATTTAAAAAAAAGCACTTGCCAAGCCAAATGTAAATGAATAGACTTGCCCTAGATGAAACCAGTCCGTATAATTATACTTGTTTTGTACGCATGAGTGCTAAGCTGTGTTTAATAGTGCATTCATACTACAGAATGTTTACGATATCAGCTAATACACTTTCTCACTCCCTCTGATAGCCTTGAAACACAATATACTCGAGCCTATTGTGAGCATGCGCACTTGTGGATTATTCATTCATAAACACCGATACACTTTCTCATGTTTATTACACTCTCTTGAAGTATTACGTAATCATGCCAGATCACTTCAGTTCGGCGGTATTGAAGTCAAGTCATACTGTATTAATGGTTAAAATTATGTGGTGTAATGAAACAAAATGACCAAGTTCCAAAGGACAAAACAAAGCTCCTCAATTTTCAATGGCTGCTCCTCACGCCAGAGTAGCGTCTTCTTCGCTTGTATGCTCCTATTGAAGCATTTATGTGTTGTTGTCAGACATTTTGCAAAAGGACGTTAATTAACTGGGCTGTCCATGCTCACAATTGTGTGTTCCTATGAGATGTTCTAGTCCAGGAAGGTGTCAATCAGTCTAGTCAATGATTTGAGTTGACTCCTGAGTCACCTTAACCTCACTCTGATCCTTCGCTTTAGGTAGTTCATTGGGATCAATTTTGACGCGGAATTCGCGAACCTGATTTTTGTGTAATCTTTCAAACATTCACATTTACTTCAATTGCTTGGAAACTCCATGTTTTCCTTGAAATTAGTGAGAACTTCATAGGTTTAGAGTTATCTTTGACGCGTTATAAAGGTAAAGAATAATAAAATGTGTACCACTGAAACGATTAATGTTATGTAAGCTTATGTTAATTTGCAAAGGAAGGTTAAATTAGTGCGGGTGGGACCTTTTGGTATACACCCCAAATCTAGTTTGGGGGCCATATCCAAAATTACACACCTACTCCATCCTCCACCCCTCTCTACGCTACCTACCCCAACCCGTCTGTGTCGAAAATAGTCTAGTGGTATTTGGAGTATATGTATTTTATGAGAATGTAGTGCTGTGACGGTGGGTCTATTGTTTTTGGGCTCTGCACAATTGAATGCTATTACCCACTGGTCTTTCATCTGCGGCGATAAAAAGGTTACTTGGTTTTGTTTTTAAACATGTAGACTTGCTATTTCAAAACAAAGTACTGTGTTTTATTTTATTATCAGAACATTTTCAACTGCAGCCGTTTATTGTGTTATCATCATTTTGGAAAACGATGTATTTTTTATGATTGTGGCTATTTATGAATGATTATCCTTATTAGAACATTTATCAATTACTGTCCTTATTTTTAAAAAAAATACTGTATATAATCTAACTTACATAGCAATAAAAAATGTTGACAATATTTCTTCTGCAAGACATTTATAAAGCTTAATTAATAAACTATGAGTACATTCATGGAATACCAAGTTTTAAAAAAAGAAAGTAGTTTGTAAGCCTACCTGTTTACACCCAATATTGATTAGATATATTTTATAGGAATGTCCCATTTTTTATAGGAATGTCCCATTCCACTATATACAAAAAAAAGAGTGTCAATGTAAATATTGAAAAATTAATTAAAATCTTTTTGCATAGTCCCGCAATAACAGCTATTATCCATATAATTTACATGTCCGCAGTTGGTAATCTTTTTTTTTTAGTAATGTTACTTTTTATTGTTATAGTGCAACTTTAAGCTTATAAGATTTTTGCTTTAAATGTTTGTATGTAGTGCGTGAGAAAGAGCGTATATTCTAAAATCACATGTACGTGAGCAGACATTACGATAAATTATTAAGTTGAATTGGAATGGCTTGAAATGAATTGAATTGGAATGCATTGAAATAAATGGACTAAATTTAAATGGATTGAAATTAAATCAGTTGGAATGGATTGAATTGAAATGTATTGAATTACAATGGATTGAAATTAAATTAATTGGAATGGATTTAATTGAATTGGGTATGTAGCTCTAAGTGCCAAGCTATTGTAGCAAGCCCAGTGTGGTTTTCTGTACAATAATGTTTGCTTTCAAATTATTGTATTTTGGGGAGAGGCGGGTGAGCGTGTTTGTATCTAATATCATGAAAATACATTATAATAAATGATTCAAATAAATTGAATTGAATTATTGTCGTCCCTGTTGGTCTTTTCATTTGACTTTTTTTTTTATCGATTAGATTAAAATTAGATAGTTAGTT
This sequence comes from Oncomelania hupensis, assembly GCA_036898135.1. Lineage (NCBI taxonomy): Eukaryota > Metazoa > Mollusca > Gastropoda > Littorinimorpha > Pomatiopsidae > Oncomelania > Oncomelania hupensis. Next base: position 45,769,120 of record CM072520.1, read on the forward strand.
GGTCATCGTGTATAGGGTCCAGCGGACTGCCAAGAACCGAATGAGGACCACAAACTTGGTTGAAAGAGAACTCACCCCTGGCCCGTATAAAAGATCTGCTAACAACCCTAATGATAACACTGAAGGAACTCCACTAGCCGGTCACTTTACAATAAAGGCATCCCATGCAGGGGAAACTGAGGCTGTTATAACCTTTGAGTGAAAGTCACACAGGGGAAGATAATGATAAAGGATGATTATAGAGTTTGCTAAGCTTGACATGGCTATTACAGTGAGTCAGAGGGAATAACAGAATTGTTAGTATTAGGTTAACACGTGCTGTACATATTTGTTGGGTCAGCTAACTTGGCCGGGTCGAGGTTGGAAGGTGCCTGGTCAGCGAATGACGCATGCAAGTAGGTACAATCGGCTCCTTTGTGTGTGAAGAGCAGGACACGTTCTAGCTCATCATTGGTGCAAATCCCGGGGATTTGGGTCTGGTCAGTGACGTAGCAATTAAGGCATTACCTTATGTAGAGAAATGCACTTCTGCAGACTTGTGGTATAAAGGGGATTGAACAAAGGAGGCTCGCTCTCTTTCTTCTGCAAGGCTCCAGACAGTTCTCTGTTTCTGCGGGGTTCCTTCTCGTCTCATCTTTTATGCCTAGGTTGCTTAGAGTGGTCAGTTCATAAGGTATCAGAGATTAGAGTCGAACATATAGTGTGTATAATTTTTAGTTGGGTAGATTAGTATAGGGTGAAAGTTGGTGTTTTTCAAAGGAGGAAAGAAGGGCGAAAAAGAACGGAAAGATGAGGTAAGAATCAATGAGTTTATTTGACTATTACTTGCATTATTAGTTAGAAAACATGTGCATGTGAGTTTTTATGTTTCTTGATTGATCTGTACTAAATTACATTAATAAAAGTATATTAAAGTAGAAACAAATTGTAGTTCAGGGTTGTATTTGTGAGCGCATGACGAAACCCTTTGGACGGCAGTGAGACTGGTTCTGTTTTGTAGGTCTTACATGCTGTAATTTGGTAAGTCGTGCCCGATCCCCGTACGGGTAGAAAAATAAATTAGTTAGATTAACTCTCACATAGATAACGCAAATATAGGGGCGCGTTACACTGTACTCGTAATTTTTCGAACCCCGTTTATGAAAACAAAATAGGATATAATATTAACAAAACACACATGTAAAATTCCTACATTGCTAAATGATAATACTATAGAAAGCGCTAGTGACCACTTGGCAGAGAGTGTCCAATATTTCCAAGATGTCCCAATACACAAATGATCGAGGAGTTTTGGGAGAGTTTTGAAGAAAACAGGTAGGTGGCGGTTCTAGCGAAGAAGATAGTAGATTGATATAACTGATTAGGCGGGAGAAAGAACAAATCAGAATGACAGCGACAGTGGGAATTTAAAGCACTAAATTTCCAGAAAGTGGGGATACCATTTATACAGAAACCACCGGCATCCCCACAGGGGTGGCTAGGTTAATATGAACATTATCAAATAAAATCACGTCAAGTCTAGTCCTACAGCACATTGCAATTCAACAAACAAGAAAACGCATAACTACCCACAAATTGTTTTATATTGAAAGAGATAATTTTACAGAAAAAGAAGAAGAAATTAACAGTGTATCAAAAATAAGGAAATATCTGCAGGTTTTTTTTTATAGATTTTTTTTTTGTAAGGATGACGATGATGATGATGATGATGATGATGATGATGATGATGATGATGATGATGATGATGATGATGATAAGACGTAAGAATATTTATTGATCACGTAAACATGTTGGTAAGGAGGAGGAGGAGGAGGATATGAATTGATTAATTGTTGGATCGATTGATTGATTCATTTTTGGTTCTGACAAACCCCCATTAAAAGGTGATCTCAGAATATGATGATGTATATTGGAAGTGCACAGCAAACATACTTAGATATAATAGGCATTTATAAAGAATAGACCTATTTTATTTATTTATTTATTTAATCCGTCTTATTTAGGGCTGTTCCAGCTCAAGAGCTGCTTAATCAATTATATAATAACTGTCAATATCACCGCCATCAACATCATAGTTGGTATCTGAGGGGGAAAAATGACTACAAATGTATAGTCTATGTACTCAAAAGTCACATTATGCACGAAAAAAATACACACACATACACACACACATACACACACTCACACCTATTCATACACACACAAACAAACAAACGCACAACGGTTTCCAAAATTAAAAAAAATCAGAGTGCCAGTTCACTGATTCTAAAGTAATGATATTTTAACCAAACCTACCTTCCACAAACGAACAACCAACGGTAAGTGCTCATAAACTCTATTTCTACACGACTGTGTGAAGTGCACGCATTGCATGCGAATAATTATGTGGTTCGATTTAGCAAGTTCGGCTAATGAAGAGCACGAGATGTAATTGCCTGTACAAAACAAATTCAAATTATCACCAGAAGACACATTTCTACAGACTGTTCAGGAGGTAAAGGCTGTTAGTGCGTGTTGGTCGCTTCGTATCTTGCTTATTTCTCTGTTGAAATAACTTCAAAACGTTCGCAGCCGGCGAAACATAATTTTGTTATGATTGAGTCTTTTTGGGTCGTTAGTGTTGATTGTATGATGATTGAAAAATAGTGAATAACATTTGAAGTGGACCCTTTTTTTTTGGTTGGTGTATTGTGTTGTAGTTTCTTCTGTTGCAATTTCTGCAAATAAGTAGAAAGTTTATTCCAGTCTCGGTGCAGTATCGAATCCGCGTCAACGTTAGAAGCAGTTTAAGATAACTCAAAGAATTTGAATAGGCTTTATATCTATACATACAGTCTGGGCGAGAATTGGAAATATTCGCCCAAAGATAGAACATTCACCGAAAACCACAACTCTGCTATTGATGGAAATTCTTGCTCCAGCTGGGTTTTGAAGAAAACCAACACAATTACCAAACTCCGAGGAAATTCGAAACTTTCGCTAAACTCAGAAAGAAATAAGCTATAAGGTGCAAGCTTACTGACGCACTTACGCCATGGGTTGCGGTTTCTCTCTGTGGTGTTCTGACCATAGCCCAGCCCTCTTAGCCAACGCTCTTAAAGAGCCTCCACCTAAGAAACTCGTAACTCTCCACATCCCTATACGACATGCGCTGTTCCCCGAAGTCATGGTCGACGTGGCTGACCGACTTGGGATCAGGGATCGAATGAACCTGTACCTCTGCAACAGCAAGAAAATGTTCCAAGTGATGCAGAACCCCAGGCTGTGGAACAAGCGCGTAACAGTGCCACTCGACCAAGCTCCGACCAGCGGTGTCATGGACCTCCTGATGCATTTTGGTCCCATCCTGCTTAATCTTCGCTTCGTCGTCACGGACAGGTAAGGCATGATAGCGGGAATAATAGCTTAATGATTTTTATTTTTAAAAATTAAGGCCGGTCAATCTTTAGAAATATTGAAATATATTGTCTTTGTGTCACTCTCACTGACCGACTGTCTCTCTCTCTCTCTCTCTCTCTCTCGCGCGCGCGCGCTCTGTGTGTGTGTGTCTCTCTCTCTCTGTATATCTGTCTTTCTGTATCTCTCTCTCTCTCTCTCTCTCTCTCTCTCTCTCTCTCTCTCTCTCTCTCTCTCTCTCTCTCTCTCTCTCTCTCTCTGTGTGTGCTGGAAATGATGTCGGTGGGGGATGATCGAGATATTGCCGGCATAAAGTTGACGACTATGACAACGACGACAATGATGTTGCTGTCGCTGTTGCTGACGATGGTATCCTGCTCTGCCCTCTCCCTCCCTCTCCCTCTTTTTCTCTCTCACTCCCTCTCGACCTCTCCCTCTCCCTCTCCCTTCCGCTCTCCCTTTGAGATATTGCCCCCCTCCCCCTGCCCCCTCTCTCATATATAGTCGCCTCTGCTGAGAAAAATGACTAAACGAAATTCAATCAGATGCTATTTGTACGATATAACAACCACCACCTTAGTTATGAGGCTATTCAGGACACTGGAGATTTTCTCCGGGTACTCCGGTTTCCTCCCTCCCTTCAGTAATGGTATTGCCTATGGGATGCAGTCAATCTAAATTTCAAAAATGAAAATTGGATTTTCTTCCGCCTACTGTAATAGCGATTTCTTCAGATCGCCACGCTTTGAGTACCTTTGAAGAAAAGGCGTGTGATAGCATCCTCTGTTATTATTATTATTATTATTATTATTATTATTATTATTATTATTATTATTATTATTATTGTTATTGTTATTATTATTGTTATTATTGTTATTATTATTATTATTATTATTATTATTATTATTATTATTATTATTATTATTATTATTATTATTATACTAGTATTATTATTATTATTATTATTATTATTATTATTATTATTATTATTATTATTATTATTAAGAATGGATGTGTGCGCGGTTTTCTTTCAATCGAGTTCAAAACGGCGATCTCGGAAAAACAATAACCCCCCCCCCCCCCTTTTTTTTTTTTAAATTGATTCAAGACCATTTTTGTACGCGGGAGGAAACCTGAGCAACTGAAGAAAATCCCCTCGGTAACTTGGAAAGCCTGATCTCTAAATAACAGCTCAGGACTGTTAAAAGACCTCACAAGGGATTTGCTGAGAACCTGTCTTTAAAATTACTTGCCTCCACTGCGCAAGCCTTCTCGGAATTAAAGTCGCAGATCCATATTAATAGTTTCGTATTGGTAGTAGGTTGAAACCAGCTCCTAGGATATAACGGACCAATGTCCGTAATTGCGAGCAATGACAGCTAGAAATAGCAGAAAGATGTAGGTGGTCAAACGTACACTTATTTAAAATCACTACAGCGTTATTGCCACGGTACTGTCCACAGGAACGTGGGGATAGACGCTCGCATTAACAAGGTGCTGGAAATAATGATGGAGGGCAGCCAGCCGCAGCTGTGCAAGTTGGGACTACTGCCCGTGAAAGAGATGGAAGACAGCCAGGAGAGGAAGATGGATAGCGAGAAAAGGAGGTTGATCGACGGCAAGCTGTCGACTTTCCCGCAGTGGTGGTGCATGCCCACGGTGGTCTTCGCCATCCTCAAGGCCTCCCCAAACCTCAACACTATTCAAGTGGGGTCTCTCAGTCGCAAGGACCAAGTAAGCTTATCTCTGATTTTGAGGTCATGGTGATGGTGGTCATGGCGCTCATGGTGATGATTGTCATTGTTGATGATGGATGAAGAGGAGGGTGAGATGTTTGATCATTATTAATGACTGATTCAGGATGAGATGACGATGATACGATGATGATGGATGACTATGACAATGATTCAAATTTTGCTGCTGCGATTATGGTGAGGATGATTGTGACAATGGCATGTTATGATGCTACTGGTTTAGATTCTGATGATGACGACGACACCGATAATCACGAAGAGCTGCTGACGTCGAAGATAATGTCCTGTGTGCAGGTCACCCTCTTGGAGGTCCTAGAGTTGATCTCGAAACAGGAGAGTGCCAGGGACAGGCTGGAAGTGCTGGACATCGCCTACCTCCGCTGCTACGGCTGCTTGGGCATTGATCAGGACATCAAGCTGGAGGTCTTCCAGAAGCGTGTGACGGACATCATTTTGTGCCTGCCCTCGTTAAAGTAAGTAGGCTACTGGTGTGTTTGCTGATTGTGTTGTGTAGTTGTCGGATGAGCGGATAAACCGAGGTCTAATCTGCATTCCATGGCACGGACTTTATAAAGATCCTGACGCTCATGTCTTAAACGGGTGAGTGCCGACTACACAAGTACACCCAGCAAGTACTAGGTCCCTTCTACCCTATGACCTGTCGCCCAGGATTGTGCTCAGTTGTCCGGGCGTCAGACCAGCGCCAGGCAGCAAGTGGCTTGACTTAGATCCTGTATCCACCAATGCCCTTGAGCAGCTCTTGGGTTAGATAATCGCTGTTGTACAACCAATAAATAAAATAAAAAATAAGTAAACAAAATTGCAATATAGTAGCCGAACGGGAGAGCTCGAGAGAACATCAGTTGTATTGGATCAGTTGGTTACAGTCCTTGCCATTCAATTGACTTAATCACCGTTGCCTTCCTTCCTATCATTCTTTTTCTTCCTTCAATCATTCGCTCGTGTATTCATTCAAATGCACATTTTTTTTGTGTGGCAGGGAAGTGAGTGTGTCGAGCTGCGTGGCAAGTGCCCCAGACGGCGTCTTGACGCAAGGTGTGCTGGCATCTCGATGCCGGGCGATGAAGTTAGTGTCTGTGGCAATCACGGAGAAGAGAGTTCAACCGGGTGTGTACACATTGTTATCCCAGTGTTCGTGTGCGTGTACGCCAAAGACTCGTGTTCAAACAGGAATTTTATGACGATGATGAATGTTATCATTTTATTTTATGAACCATAAAGCAGTCAAGTCCGCATTCAAAACTTAAATTCTGTTTGTTTTTTCCGTGGTTTCTTTGTTTTGTTTTTTGTAGTTCTAGGCTTATTTAGATATTCTTTGAAATAGTTGGGAATCGGAGCGAACCGCAAGTCAGGTGAGCGGATCTGTAGGTACGTACTACGTACGTTGCTCGCCACATTTTAGGAACCACTGAACAGATTTTGACCAAACTTAATACAAACTCTCAACTCTCCCAAAACTAAGTTGTGTATGGAGTCTGTTGGGTCAGCTTGAGAATAATGGAGGTTTTCAGCCAAATGTTCACTAGGGCTTTCTATGGTATTATTTCGCAATGTAGGCATTTTATATGTATGTGTTTTTATTTTTTATTAGGTTTAAATTATATTTTGTTTTTGTAACCGGGGTTGTAATAAATTAAAGTACAGCCTCGGCATCCCCTGCATGGGATGCCTTTATTGTAAAATGACTGGCTAGTGGAGCGCATTCAGAGTTGCCATTAAAGTTGTTTCAGCAGATCTTTTATGTGGATCGAGGGCGAGTCCCCTTTCTTCCAAGTTGTGGTCCTGGTTCAGCTATTTGCAGTCCGCTGGACCCTATAAACAATAGCTAAGTAGGCGTATCCCTTCGCCTAACCCCCCACCCCACCCCCCGCCCCCCAACCCCCCCACCCCCACCACCACCTCTACTTCCCTCACTTCACTCCTCCCCTAATCCCCACCCCTCAACAGCTTCCGACACTCACTTCGGGGTCAGTCTCTTTCGTAAAGTGGCCTGTATAACCTTGGTAGTAACAGCCCCAACGTTTGCGGCAAAAAAAAACCGTGGGGAGGGGGGGGGGAGGATGTGCCGGGGTTTTCTGTATAAATATTATCCCCACTTTGTGGAAATGTAGTGCTTTAAGTTTCCCCTGTTGCTGTCTTTTTCTTTGTTCTTTCTTGTCTTACTGTTGTATTAATCTAATATATTCTTCGCTAAACCAGTCACCTGTCTTTTTTCTTGAAAACTCTCCCAAATATGATTTGTGAATGGGGTCTGTTGGGTCAGCTCGGGGCTGTTGGACGCTTTCTGCCAAATGGTCACTAAGGCTTTCTTTGGTAATTCTTATTTAGCAATATAGGCATTTTCTATTTATGTGTTTTGTTAATATTGTATACTACTGTTTATGTTCTATTTTTGTTTTTTGTCACCGGGGGTTTGATAAATTAGAGTTTCTCTCGGCGTCCCTTGTATGGTAGATCTATGCCTTTATTGTAAAGTCACCGGCTGGTGGAGAGTGCCAACAGTGTTGCCGTTGGGGTTGTTTCAAAGTATCTTTTCGGGGGTGAGTCCTCTTTTAACCAAGTTGTGAGCTGTTAGATGTTATATATCTCGCTGGATAAATAATGGTTGTGGTCCTGCTATGACCGCTAAAGGCTCACAGGACCCTATTTACAAGAAATAAATTGCGGCAAAAGGTCTATTGAGTACAATAGTCTACGTCAACACTTCAACACTGGGGTGAGCTTTCGTGTATAGGCTACTTGTGGCACAGTTAACTGGGTGCTGATTTCTTAGGCCGTAGTGGGTTCCAACCCGCTTGGGACCAACTGATCTGACTTAGGTACCAGACTTTTCAGGACACCGAGGGTTTTCTCCAGATACTCCGGTTTCCTCCCTCCCTCCATTCAATTATGGTATTGGATGCAGTCTATCTAAATTTCAAAAATTGTGGTTTCTCTTCCGCTTTCTAAAATGGAGATATCTTCAGATTGCCGCGCTTTGTGTTCCATTTGGAAAAATGTGCACGATAGCTTTCTTTATTTTTATTATTATTATTATTATTATTATTATTATTATTATTATTATTATTATTATTATTATTATTATTATAGTAGTTATTGTTGTTAATGTAGCACAATTGATAGTTAATTATTATGAAATTATTATTGTATTATTTATGATTATTATTATTAACAACACTGACGGCTATCTCGGTACTTTGTAACCCTGATTACAGGTAACAAAATGGAGGAACTTCATAGCGCAGAAGATCTTGAACAGAAAGTAAATCTTCTTGCAGAGGATGAGTTTGTGGTCAGGCGTATTTGAGCCCCCCAATCAAACCTGTGACGTTCAATGTTTTCCCAGGCAAGTCGTTTCTACTCTCTCTCTCTCTCTCTCTCTCTCTCTCTCTCTCTCTCTCTCTCTCTCTCTCTCTCTCTCTCTCTCTCTCTCTCTCTCTCTCTTGTATTCTTACTTTCTTTTTTACATCTAAATTCGCTCGTTCTTTACCTTCCGTACATCCATATCGTTTTATTTAACGACGTTATTTACTTGTGACGTAATGTGTTGCAGATAACGTCATGACGGACAGTGAAGATAATTGTGATAACATCAAACTCGTCGTTGTAGCGAAGTTTTGTGAGTGTGTGTGGGGTTGTCTTTGGGAGATGCACATCTAAAAATCGTCAAAATTTTGTTTTTGCAATTGTGGTGGCTTTTTATATGTTAGGTTTGTTGTAACGATTTTCGTTAATGTCAAGTCATCCAATGATTTCTTAAATGTATCCATTCAGTTGTTCCAATGACTGGTCGACAGCTTTCCGTATGAAAGGAAGTTTGTACGTTGGGAATGAGAAGAATATTACTTTAGGCAATATTGAACGGTTGTGACTGATGCTCGATTTTCTGTAGGCTTACATGTCTTTCTTTTCAAATTGGTTGAAATGAAGACAGTTTATTAGAGTTGTTTAAAATTTAAAATGAAATATTTTGATGTGGTCGAATTTTTTCTTTCGCAACTTTAAAAAAAAAAAAATTCTTGGTGATCATGAGGAAGGTTTTATTAGGCATAGTCTCACTGCAGGAAATAAATACAACACACAATTCAAATAGACAGAATTTCGAGCCATCAAGCCGGGTGTTTTGGGGGACTGGTGTCTGAATCCTCTGTCTCTTTCTGTCTCTCAATCCTGTTTCTCTCTCTCTCTCTCTCTCTCTCTCTCTCTCTCTCTCTATCTCTCTCTCTCTCTCTCTCTCTCTCTCTCTCTCTCAAAAGGCACGGCCACATTGGCCTTGTAGCGCCAGGCCACACTTGTTACGCTTATCAAAATTCCTTATATATTTCATTGCGTACTGGCTAAAGTAAAATTTAACAAGGATTGCGCGTGTTTGATTTCGTGGCCACTTTTGGCTTACGTTTTACGCCTTACGCATTGGGTTATGAGATTTTGACGGGGTGGCAAACTTGTTTTTTCCAACCTAGTTCCAGTCATTCGCCCAAAAAGGCAATCACCGAAGTCGAACGAAGCTCTCCGATGCGTTACGAAATGATGCTTGCATGACTACGACTAGTTGACATTAAAAATGATCGCTGTTGCTTCTAATTCTGTTCGATTTACACAGATTATACACAGATTAGCATTTCGCAACGGTATACTTTGTTATTATCGACCATATTTAAAAGTTGCGTTCCTTGATTTGCATTTTGTTAGTTCTCAGCAGTAGGCTAATAATAGTATTCCCCATTCCCTGCCTAGAACCAAGTAGACACTGTTATACAGTATACATAGGCTTAATTTACATTAGACTTGTATTGTTTGTTTTATACGTAAATACATGTATAAACTATATCTATTCTAATCAATAATATTTAGACCTATACTTTATAATATTTGAATCTTTAAATTTCCGGAGAAGGACGAGTAGGCTAAGCAAATTTTTTTTAAATAACTCCAGATCAGAGTTCAAGTAATAGTTAGTTAGTTATTCATTGCTTACAGGGTCCAGCGGACTTCAAAGAGCCGAATCAGGACCACAAAATCAAGACAACTCGAGATCAGAGTTAAATTAATAGCTAATTAGTTATTCATTGCTTACAGGGTCCAGTGGACTACAAAGAACCGAATCAGGACCACAAAATCAAGACCACAACTTCGCTAGTAGCAGCAGCAGCAGTAGTAAGTAGTAGTAGTAGTAGTAGTAGTAGTAGTAGTAGTAGTAGTAGTAGTAGTAGTAGTAGTAGTAGTAGTAGTATAGTTATTTAGTTAAATCTTTAATTAATTTATTTGTTTGTTGTTGTTGTTGTTGTTGTTGTTATTATTATTATTATTATTATTATTATTATTATTTGTTTGTTATCATTTTTATTATTATTATTATTATTATTATTATTATTATTATTATTATAATTATTATTATTATTGTTGTTGTTATTATTATTATTATTTTTTATCATTATTATTTATTATTATTATTATTATTCCTACTTTAAAAAAAAAAAAAGGAATAGCGTGCTGCTGTGCGTGCTCAATGGTGTAAATATGGTCAGTGACGTTTTGTTTGTTTTTGCTGAAGTTGGGTGTAACTCGAAATATTCAGATGGTGTTACTGGTCATTTTTTTCCTTATAGATTTACCACAGTTTTCAGATGATCTATGGAAATTTCCGCCTGCCACACAACCTTTTTTAAATAAGTGTTTCTCATTAAAATACATATCATTGAAATACATATAACAAATTTACTGTATCAGTTAAAAAGAATAATATTAGTTAAATAAATAATTGCTTTGGTGCTTGCAATAAAAATGTCACTGTTTTTTGAGACCATTATAAACTTGCTTTGCCTTGTTGTGCTGAAGGGACATCAACGTATCCATAACGCTTTGAAGTTTTGTCATGGTTTTATTGTTGATATAGATGTGAAATCGTTGTATGTGTGCATTATGTGTTATGTAATACTTTTACTCTTTATTACTAATCGTGTCAGTATATTAATCATCATAAAATAATAATAATACTAACTGCTTCAAAATGCGAATCTCGACTTGACTTACAGCTTGAAGGGATGCAGATCGAAATAGAATTAGATCTCGGATGTGTATCAGTTTATAGTCCCCTCTCTTCCCGATAAGGATTTTCAGAGAGGAGACTCTGATTGAAGCAACAGCGGCTATTTTTATGCACGGATGTTTCACCACAGGCTCTGAAGTCTTTTCTAGACAACTTAGTAAAAGAAGATCCGTTGGATCTCATTTTTGATATGATGATGATGGTCATTGTTGTCAGGGTGGCGACGTGGTGATCGTCCTTAACGCTCATGCAATAGGACGTTAAGCATAGTTTTCCTTTCGTCTTTATTTTTGATATGATGATGATGGTCATTGTTGTCAGGGTGGCGACGTGGTGATCGTCCTTAACGCTCATGCAATAGGACGTTAAGCATCGTTTTTCCCTTCCTTCCTTTCGTCTTTGTAAACTTGTGGGCCTCCTATATACGTACGTAGTATAGTATGTAATTGAGGCATACGAAAGACGAGACTTCCTAGCCTGTGGTTTCACGTAGTCCTGCCAGCATTCGTTTGTAAAACATCGGATAGCTTCGCTCGACTCGGAGAGCTTCGTTCGAATTCGGTAATTGCCTTTTTCGGCGACTGACTGGAACTAGGTTGGAAAAAACAAGTTCGCTGACGGGTGGCCACATTTGGCTTAAGTTTTACGGCTTTTGCATTGGGTCGGAGGTAGTGGCGCCATGTTTATCACGGCCCGATGGTAGCTGTGTAATTTTACTAGATGGCACTTTTTCACGATGTAATGTACCCTTTCACGATTTGACTGTAATATGAAAAAAATTTACTAAGGTCGACACGCAACAAGTGAATTCAACTGACTTAGCTCGCCAAGTCTTGCGTAGGAGACAATAAATTATGTGTTGCGTGTACGGGAGGAGTTAAGGTTGACCTCTAAACTCATGACGTCACACTCTCGCTTCGGATTGGTCACCCTCCCCTAAGGTATAGTCTGTGCTGACAGTCCTTTATACGTACTGAGTTTGGGGACGATAATTTAACAACGAAACGTCTGTGCCAGTACGCAAGAAGGAAATACATAAAGAATTTATAAGCACATCACAAGTGTTGCCGGGCTCTACAGGTCAATGTGGCCGGTGTGATATCGTCAAAGTTCCTAGTATCTTAATTGGACTGGGAGCATTCTGATTGGTCGACGCATTACAAAATTCGACGCATGCGCACAGTGCTATCGTAGTATTAGTCAAGATTATGGTTGGGGTTAGGGTTAGTTAGGCTATAGGCCTACTCGACTTCACGAGCTAAGTCAGTGGAATTCACTTGTTGCGTTTCGATTTTGGTAAAGTTTTAATATCGTAGAAAAATCATGAGAGTACATAATCATTAAATCGTCGTGGAAAAAGTGCATTTTAATGAAATTATACAGCTACACAAGTTTATACATTCGAACCGGGTTGTGACAAACATGGCGCCACTACCTCCGACCCAAAGCATAAGCCGTAAAGCGTAAGACAAATGCGGCCACTAACCTCCTAAAGTGTGACCACCCACGTTAAAATTCCGGTCAGTGAAAAACCTCATAACCCATTGCATAAGTCGTAAAACATCAGCCATTGTGGCCACTTCTTTAAAGACTGGGGAGATATACATAGGCCTTGGCGATTCTCAACTACGCAGGGTTTCTCCAAGGCCCCTCCACCACCATAATCAAGGGTGGATCAGCAGGTTCACGCGGGAGGGTGCACTTTTTTTTGGGGGGGGTGGGGGAGGGGGGGATAGAGAGAAGTTTTTGTATCTTACCTCAGATTAATAGCAAAGAACATTTATTCTTTCAAAACAACAGTTTATGGGCAAAACGCCCTGACATACATGTGTTACACTTTCTTTTGTTGTTGAGTTGCTACTTAATTGTACTTAGACCAAGCTGTTGCTATAACTGCTGTAAATATGCATTTTAAGAAAATGACACAAAGCTTTTACCTGAAAAGGACTTGCTGCATGACCAACTTCTGTTGTTTTTTTCCTTCTTTCTCCTGCCCCCCCCCCCCCCCCCCATCTTCCTTTGTCCAGCCCAGCTATAATTACATTACATTACATTACATAATTGTTGCTTTAGGTCCAGCGGACTCTTCCGAGCCAAATCAGGACCGGACAACCCCCAATCCGCATAAAAGATGTGCTGAAACAACCCTAGTGGGAAAACTGAATGCCCTCCACCAGCCAGTCACTGTACAATAAAGACATCCCACACAGGGGACGGCTGAGGCTTCACCCCCACTTATCGAACCCCCGTTTAAAAAAACAAAATAGAATACAAACATCATTATAAATTATCAACAAAACACATACATATAAAATGCCTACATTGCTAAATAATAACATCATAGGAAGGCCTAGTGACCACCTGGCAGAAAGCGTCCAATATTCCCAAGCTGATCCAACAGATCTCATACACAAACAAGGAGTCTTGTCCCGGAAGAGTTTTCAAGAAAAAAGGTAGGAGAGTGGTCTAGCGAAGAAGACGATAGTAGATTGATAGAACAGAGCAGGAATGAGAAAGAGCAAATGAGAAAGACAGCGGCAGTGGGAATTTAAAGCACTACATTTCTAGAAAGTGAGGATACTATTTATACTGAAACCCCCGGCACCCCAACGGGGGTGCCCAGCTATAATATCGTTCAACTTTCAAAACGTCTTACCATGTTCCCTTCTTAGATCAGAGCTCAGGAAAAAGAAATGCAACTTGTTCGTGCCTGTGAAATGATGAGGCTTCAAAACACGTTTGGGCAATGTGTATCTGATGAAGATTGAACACCAACGAAGCAGATTCAAACTCCGCGTAGACGAAAATGCGACGGTTGTGAACCTGAGCTCAAAGTCAAAACGTTTGTGACCTGTAAACGCACATGAAAATGCAAGCGACATATGACGTTTTAGCGGATGTTACACGTCATAATTGGCCGGCGTTCTTTGAAGTTGAGCTGTTGTTACATGTCTAACATGTGTAGGCCGATTGGTGAGTGTGAGTAAACGAAAGAAGAAAGGAGGGAGGGGGTGGGAGTAACAGGAGATTGAGGCGTGAAGAGGGCAGGGATTGATATGGGAAAGAAAATAGGAGAGAATGCATCTTTGAGGTAAATGACGATTATTATTATTATTATTATTATTATTATTATTATTATTATTATTATTATTATTATTATTATTATTATTATTAATACCACTTTGGTGGAAAGACTTTAAATAAATTATTATTGTATCACTTTGGTGGAAAGACTTTAAATAAATTATTATTGTATCACTTTGGTGGAAAGACTTTAAATACATTAAACTTCTTCTTCTTCTTCTTCTTCTTCTTCTTCTTCTTCTTCTTCTTCTTCTTCTTCTTCTTCTTATTATTATTATTATTATTATTATTATTATTTTCCTTTATTATTATTATTATTATTATTATTATTATTATTATTATTATTATTATGCTGCTGCTGCTGCTGCTGATGATAATGATGACGATTAGCATGATGATTATTAGCATGATGATTATTATGAATATTATGGATATTCTGAATATTCTTCTTCCTCTTCTTTTTCTCCTTCCTCTTCTTCTTTTTCATTTTTTTTTTTTTGGTCGTCCGTGGGGGGGTGCACGTGCTCCCGTTGCACCCCCCACCCCCCTCCCCCCTCTCCCCTCCCCCAAGATCCGCCCTATAATTGTACACACCAACGAACAAAGGGCAGCAACCGTGCAGCCGCCGCGAACGAAAGAAATCGGGAAATCCCAATGTCTAACATGAGAAAGAGAGAGAGAGAGAGAGAGAGAGAGAGAGAGAGAGAGAGAGAGAGAGAGAGAGAGAGAGAGAGAGAGACGGTAACGTCAGCATTGCCGCTACGAGCTGCTTCAATTTGTCCGTTGTCGAGTCATGCTTTTTATGCAAGAAGTAGGCCTTCACCCAAGGTGACAACGTCACCGGCAATTTTTGGTTTTGCTTTCTCAGAAACAGTCGCCTGCTACAATCATACTGCGTTTGAAAGTCTAGAGAAAGAAATTGGGGTTATATTTCTTGGAATGGATTTTTGTTCTTTCCTATTATAGATTATTAGTAGCTAGATGGTGTAAAGTGTACTTCGAAGGATTGTTAATTACAAAGAAGGTATATACTACCTATATAATAATATTAAGAGTAGTACTTTCTCTGAAACTTCAGACAAGTACTGCATTGCCAAGCGTACAGTTGAGTTGAGAAGGGATTCGCCTTGCAATATTATCTCGTTTCGCCTACTATAAGGGACTCGCTGCTTTTGAACACTCGAGGTAAGCATGTTTTTACAATTATCAATTTAAATACTGTAATTATGTGTAAACACAGGCGCTCGTAGCTGAGTTGCCAGTAAAAGTAACTATAATGCGCAGTACTATATATATAATAACAGGCGTGGAAAAGAATAAGATGTAAGTCTAAGAATAATAGTCTATACTATTACGATGGTATCGTATACGCTTTTGACGTCGGCAACCAGCGCCTGTGGCTATAGTAGGCCTATAGGTGTAGACGCCTACTGTAGCTAGTAGGAGCAGTAGTTAGTAGGAAAAAAAACAACTAATAATACTTGTGGTCGTTGGTGTTGACGTTTTTTTTTTTTTTTATTAAATCACAATAGTTATAGTTTTAATGGCTTTTGGCGTTATATCCGTTCTTGTTACTGCGGATATTGCAGATGTTGTGTTTGACCATTATTAATGATGGTGATAGTTTGGCACACACCTAGTTACCAATCATTATCCATCGTGCTATTGAATACTCAGGCGTGTGTCGCATTACAACTTTCCAACGTTTTATTTTTATTTTTATTTTCAACTTCAGTCACTATAATTTATGTGGTAGAGCACTAGAGAGAATGTAACGGTCATCATTATTTGATCGTATCTTGTTACTGGTATAATAATAATAATAATAATAATAATAATAATATTATTATTATTATTATTATTATTATTATTATTATTATTATTATTATTATTATTATTATTATTATTATAACAATAGATGCTACATAGTCGATTTACCCCCAAATCAGCAATCAGGCTCAAAGCGCGGCGATCGGTACCCACATATAATCACATGTTTTCACACCACTCTCACATGCACAACAAACCCATCTATCATTCAAACATGGGGTGTAAAGGCATGGATATCGCTGTTAGGGGACCTAAAGGAAATCGGATTTATATAGATTGCTTTTCTGGCCTGTCTGTTTATTTATTTTGCACCGCTGGAAGTAACTTTTGGACGAATACAATGTCTTGTGTATTATGGCTCGTTTCATGCCTCATGACTCATGCCTCGTGCCTTGTTCTGTTTCTAGCTATGTCGTCGAGCGGTTCCAAGCATGAAGGGGGCAACGAGAGAATCAACGAAAAGTGGCAGACGTTCAGCAACAGATTTCACAGCGGAGAAAAGCAGAATTGGGTTGAGACCAGGAAAGACCAGAGCAGACCCGATGCGACCAGACGACAGGAGAGGGAAGAGAGTGAGACGGGGCATGACGAGAGACGTGACGAGAACAGGCGAGATGAGAGGTCACTGAACAAAGGAGGTGATAAAAAAGACGGGGGGAATGCTAACTTGCTGTTCTACCAAGGTTTGATCCCGGCACAGCCCGACAACGTGTACATTGACGATATCCTCAGAGATTGGTTAGTCTGGTTTGTGTAAACCCACCAATCTTCATCCTTCCCCTTCCCCCTCCACCTCCCCATTTCCCTTCCCAATCCCCCTAATCCATCGCCACCAACACTCCATTCTTAATTCTTGTCTGCCCCTGTCCCTACCCCAACCCCACCGACTGCCCCCACCCTCTCTCTCTCTCTCTCTCTCTCTCTCTCTCTCTGATGATAGTGGTGGTGCTGTCACTGTTGCTGAAGATAGCATTCTGTAGTATTATTTATGATGATGACGATGATGATATTGCTGTTGGTGATAATAATAATGGTGCTGCTAGTGAAGACGAGGACAACCACAACGCTGCTGAATATGCCTGACGATGAAGACAACATCGATGATGACGACGATGATTCAGTTCAACAAAATGTGTATCTGTAGTACTAAATGATGATGAAGATGATGTACACACAGGTACAACGACATGGAACGTCTAGAGTTGGGGCATAACTACATACAATGGCTGTTTCCCACCCCACAAGGCGGCTTGAACAAACAGGCACAACCTCTGCAGCCACACGAAGCAGCTGCCATCCGAAACGACCCCACCGCCATGAGGAGGTAAAAAGAACATTCTCCATCACTAGGAGATCACGGTACATTGTTCGTCTTAACAGTGTGGCAGAACAAGTTTAGTGCTGTTGCTAGAACGCGCGCGGTTGTGTAGAACTCGCGAGGTCGATTCCCGCAACAGCAAAATAGATTTGGGGAAGGCGAGTGTTTTAGGAAATGCGTAGAAATGATTTTCTCATCCGATTCGATTTTTGAAATGACGCGGTAGAAGTTGCTTCATGTCATTTTACACATGACGATTACAGCCTCCCCCCGTGGGGGTACCGGGGGTTTCAGTATAAATAGTATCCCCACTTTCTGGAGGAAATATCAGTCCCCTATTCGCTATTGTGACGTGGGACTTTAATTTATCTAAACGAAACGAATGGAGGAAATTTAGTGCTTTAAATTCCCACTGTCGATGTCTTTCTCCTTTGTTCTTTCTCATTCCTACTCTGTTCTATCAATCTACTATACTGTCTTCTTCTTCGCTAGACCAGTCACCTACCTTTTTTCTTAAAAACTCTTCTAGGACAAAACTCCTCATTTGTGTGTGAGGTCTGTTGGATCAGCTTGGGAATATTGGACGCTTTCTGCCAGGTGGTCACTGGAGCTTCGTATTATGTTGTTATTTGGTAATGTAGGCATTTTATATGTAAATGTTTTATTGATGTTTTATAATGATGTTTGTATTCTACTTTGTTTTTGCAAACGGGGGTTCGATAAATTAGAGTATAGCCTCAGCGTCCTCTGCGTGGGATGTCTTTATTGTACAGGGACCGGCTGGTGGAGTGCCTTCAGTATTACCACTAAGGTTGTTTCGGCGGATCTTTTATGCGGATCAGGGGTGAGTCGTCTTTCAGCGAAATTGTGGTATTGATTTTGTGGTCCTGATTCGGTTCTCTGCAGTCCGCTGGACCCTGTAAGCAATGAATAACTAACCAACTCGACGAAACGGAGAGAGAGAGAGAGAGAGAGAGAGAGAGAGAGAGAGAGAGAGAGAGAGAGAGAGAGAAAGAGAGAGAGAGAGAGAGAGAGAGAGAGAGAGAGAGAGAGAGAGAGAGAGAGAGATTTATATATCTATATTAATTTATATTTATCTGTCTATGCTGAAATACGTACATGCATAGAGAATCTTTTAAGCTAATGTGTTTTTATCTCCAACATTTCTACTTAAAGGACTACTACTACTACTACTACTACTACTACTACTACTACTACTACTAATACTACTACTACTACTACTAATACTACTACTACTACTACTAATACTACTACTACTACTACTAATACTACTACTACTAATACTACTACTACTAATAATAATAATAATAATATTTTGTTTTGTTTTTTATTTTCCCAACTTAAAATGACCTTTACCAACCAAAATATTACTGACCAACAATTGTAGAAGCTTGTTTTCCATGCTCCTCACAGGTTCGTCAAATCCTACCAGATGATGCTGCACTTCTACGGCATGCGGCTGGTCGACCTTGACACTGGCGAAGTCGCAAGGGATAGCAACTGGGAAGAGCAGTTCAAGAATTTGAACTTTTCCGAGCACAACTTCCTGCGCATCACTCGCATGCTGGAGAGCCTAGGCGAGATGGGGCTGGAGAGATACAAGTTCCCATTCCTCAAGTTCGTGCTGACGGAGGCCATCGAGAAACGACAGCTTAGCAACGTCCTTGAGAGTTGCCATGGCTACTGGATTCCCAAGGTCAAGGACGCCACAGAGAGGGCGATGCTGAAGGAACACGCCAAGCACTCGGTGGAGGCCAGACAGCGCTCCGATAAAGAAAAGGGAGAAAGGTGTTGTTGTTGTTCTTCTTTTTCGTATGCCCCCACAAGCTCGGCTCCGCGTGCCGGGGGTGAATCCCAGCCTCTCTGGCTCGGCGACTTAGCTAGCCCAACCCTTTTTCTTCCCTTTTGTCTTGCTTCTGCCTTTCCGGCCCTTTCACCTGTATTCTATTGTACCCTAAAATTCTTTCCACCAACTTGGCAGTCTTTCCATTTTCTTTCTTCTGTCTTACTGGTTCTTTTTATCCCTTTTTTCTCCCCAAAATTCTCCCTCATACAGGCAAGCCTGCGTTGGTTCCGCATGGCCAGAGGCTGGATGGTTGTGGCCTGTCTAAAACTTTCACAATCGCGAATGCGGAGGGTCTGGCATGAGGGGCGGCCCCAGGCCTATGTACCTCATTGACTATCCATTGTCCCTTCTCTAGCACGGCAGCTCTCCTAGGGTGGCCGTTTATTTCTGTCATCCTTGAGCCTACGCTTAATGTCTACACAAAACAAAACCCCAAAAATTGAAAAGAACTTATGACGGACTGGACCAAGCTAATGGACATGATTCTGACAGCGACATGGAAACTAGACGTACAGCCAATGAATCTGACCTCAAAACATGGCCACGCTCCTTAATTGTTAAATGACCAACGAAAACCACAACATTTTACCCATTTGTCGTGGAAAAGTGGTTTGAGGGAGTGTCTAAACAGATAAAGATATCAAAAGACTGAGGGAGTGTCTAGACAAAGATATCAAAAGATTGAGAGATGGAAGTTTCCTAGTGGACTGTCCCACGGAAATTTCGAAGAACATCAGAACAACTACGTGCTAGAGATGGCTCCAAGCTGGAGCTAGGTAGCCGGGTGTTCGATGTGAATGTGAGTTGTCACCGCACACTCAGCTCATTCAAAGGAGTTGTACGGTCATCTCAGTTTGATGGAATGACAGAGGCAGAAATAAAAGAGAGTTTGGCAAAGCAGGGTGCTATCGAGGCACATAGGGTCATGAAAAAAGACAGCCGAAAACAAAATTCCCACCAATTCTGTTTTTGACGTTTTGCACACGTGACGTGCCTAAAAAAAATGATCGTTTGCTACGAAAGCATCCCCGTTTCCGAGTGTGTGCCATCGCCACGCGATGTTCTAAATGACAATTTTAAATAAGGTCACGGCATGTAAAAACACACTGTTTCAAGATATTTTGGTTCGATCTCTTTTAATGAGATTTTTAAAATTTGCAATAGTCAACACCTGTTTCAATTTTTACACGACGTTGGTTTGTTTCATTTTTATCGCATATAGGTCATGTCGTCTTGTTTATATTCTTGGTTCAAATTTATTAGGAAGACTGGTTTTTATTTACATCCTTTATGATATTTAAATGTTAGCAGTTTAGTCTGACTTTGCTTAATTTTGTGTGGTCCTGATTCGGCTTTTGCAGTCCGCTGGACCCTATAAACATTGAATATATATCTTGTCCTCTTCCTTCTCCTCTTCCTCCTTCTTTTTCTTCTCCATCTCCTTCTCCCTCTTCCTTCTTCTTCCTCCTTCCTTTCTTCCTCCTTCTTCTCAGTGGTAGAACATTGGCCTGGTACACCTGATGACCCAGGTTCTAATCCCGTGGTGGGCACGATAACAGTGGCCATTTTTCACTGTCCGTATTAGCAGTATGATTGCTCTGGTGGTTCAGTGTTGATTCAGGTCCCTAACCCCTCTCTCCTGGGATGGTTATCCTCGTCTGCCATATCGCCAATGGTGGGTGTAGACGTTAAACCTCAATGTTCATTCATTCATTCTTCTTCTTCTCACTTCCTCCTTCCCTTTGCTTCTTCTTCTTACCGTCCTGGTTCTTATTTCTATTCTTCTTTACCCGTGTCCTTATTTTTGTTTATTTTGTTTTTATCTTTTATTTATTTATTTATTTATTTATTTATTTATTTATTTATTTATTTATATATTATGTACTCATGAATAATATATTATGATAATAATTACTTACGCCAGGTCATTATTGTACCAGGCTTCACACCTATCAGCTACGGTCTCTCCCCACCGCCACCGCTACCAGCAGCAATATCACCACCACAACCAACGACAACAGCAACTTCCGAGGCAGACGGCAAGAAAAAAGAATGAACGACTGTAAGAAAGACTTGAAAACCCACAGAAAGAACAAGATGGCAAGCCATTCAAGCGTATTTTCCAAGCACTTGCTCACGTAGCTGAAAATCGGCATTTTTTTTAACAGTGTTGATTTCAATGGGACGTTGTGGCTCGGCTTTACCTTAAAGAAGCAAAACTAAAGCATGAAATGATAGGTCACTATGAAATTGTCTGCAAACAAAACTAATATCAAAATGAATGCAGTCAACTCTCAGATAAAGTTCTAAACGTTTTGAAAAATAATATAATTGACCCTGGTGAGCTTAAACGTTGAGGTCAAGGGCAAAAAAGGGCTAAGCGATGGATAAAGTATATGATTAACTAAGTAATATGCATAGTTTGTTGTTTTTTTAAATCAAAATCGGTCCAGTCATTTTTGAGATAGGGCAAAAGTGCGTTTTGAACCAAAAGCTTTAGAAGCGACGGACCGACAGACTGACCGACAACCGGACTGCCACTGAATGATTGGCCATGAGTTGAAGTAGACTACATGTATTCCAAAAATCTACAAAAGTCGTTTCAGCCGTATTTTGAGATGTTGAACGAAACGTGTTTAGCAACGAAGTAACTCCAGGGGCTTTGATCTTTGATCAGATTTGATGGCACGGGAGTTTCCCCACTATCCGTGGTAAATGTTCCTATGAAGTTTGGTCAAAATCGGTTCAATGGTTCCAACGGAATGCGTTGTCCCTGTTCGCTAAAGACGTTCAGTTTGTAATGTGTCAAAAGGTTAGCACTCGCTTGAGCTTTGCTTTTGTGTGCCCTTTGTGCCTTCCATGTTCTGATGGCCTGTCTCATCAATATCATTGTGTTTAAACCAACGGAATGTTGGCTTTCTTTTTTTTTTCCTTTTTTTTTTGTTGGAGGCACTGTGGTCTAATGATAGTGCTTCCGCTTGCGGATCTGAAGGTCCCGGGTTCGAGCCCTGGCCGGGCCATTGTGTTGTGTCCCTGGGAAAGACACTTTACTCCCGTTTTCCTACTCCTTCGGATGAGAGTATAAACCGAGGTCTAGTCTGTGTGTCGCATACATTCCATCATAACGGACTTTAAAGATCCTGACGCTCATGTCCTAGGCGGGTGAGTGCCGGTGACAAGAACACACCCAGCATGCACTTGGTCCTTCTCCCCCATCCCTGGCTGCCCAGGATTGTGCTCATTTGTCCTGGCGTCAGACCATGCGCCCAAAGGCTGCGGGTGGGCGTCTCGGACGGTTTGAGTTAGATCCTGTATCGGCCAGCGCCTTGATCCCTAGGCTAAGGCGCCTTACAAATGACGAACATTGTTATTATTATTATTATTATTATTATTATTATTATTATTATTATTATTATTATTATTATTATTATTATTATCCTCTCGATGACGAAGACGTTAATGAAACGACCAACAACCGAGCTCGTTTTTAGCTGTGTGTGCGAGTGTCTGCTTTGATTGATTGATTGATTTATTGTTGCTTTAGGTCCAGCGGACTCTTCCGAGCCAAATCAGGACCGGACAACCCCCGATCCGCATAAAAGATCTGCTGAAACAACCCCAGTGGGAAAATTGAATGCCCTCCACCGGCCAGTCACTTTACAATAAAGACATCCCACGCGGGGGACGGCTGAGGGTTGACCTCAACTACGCGAACACCCCGGTTACAAAAACAAAATAGAATACAAACATCATTATAAATCATCAACCAAACACATACATATAAAATGCCTATAGTGCTAAATAGTACATTCATAGGAAGCCCTAGTGACCACCCGGCAGAAAGCGTCCAACACTCCCAAGCTGATCCAACAGACCTCATACACAAACAAGGAGTCTTGTCCAGGAAGAGTTTTCAAGAAAAAAGGTAGGTCATTGATCTAGCGAAGAAGAAGATAGTATAGCAGAGTGAAGGACAGAGCAAGAATAGGAAAGAGTAAATGAGGAAGACAGCGACAGTGGGAATTTAAAGCACTAAATTTCCATAAAGTGGGGATACTATTTATACTGAAAACCCCCGGCACTCCAACGGGGGTACTGTTGCCGCAGTGAAGCGTCTTGCCTATAAAGGAAAGACAGGTTTTCAACTGTGGCTTTCACTGTTCCCTTTATAGGTTGCGAGTGTCTGCAAATAGATGTTAGTAAATTAGTGAACATTGGAGTTTACCGTCTACACCCACCACCATCGGCGCTACGGCAGACGGTGATAAATGTCCCAGGAAAGAGAGGGTAGGGACCGAAATGAACACCGAACCTCCAGAGCAATCATTCTGCTTAAAAAGGACAGTGATAAAAGGCCACCACTAGTTTGCACACCACGGGATTCGAACCAAGGAGAACGCGCTACCACTGAGCTATGGCGTGAGGGATACATTGGAATGACTTGCCATCTTGTTCAAATTTCTGTATTCAAATTCCTTATTTTCATATTTCTTGCTTTGCAATTTAATAATAATAATAATAATAATAATAATTATTATTATTATTATTATTATCATCATAGTCATCATCATCGTCGTCATCATCATCGTCATCATCATCAACCATCATCGATCATCATCGATCCATCATCATCCATCATCATCCATCATCATCAATTATTATTATAATAACGCAGGATGCTATCACGCGCGTTTTCTTCAGTCGAGCTCAAAGCGCGGCGATCTGCATTGATCGCTATTACAGAAGGCGGAAGAGAAATACATTATTTTTAAAATTTAGACTGCACCCAATACCATTATACCATCCATTAAATGATTGACGTCAGGCTCCAAGCGAGGCGGTCTGTAACCAACGCTCACGCTAACATGTTATTTCTCATGTTGATGCTGTTTTTTCTTGTGTGGTTTACAGATCAGGTAACCGGAGACCCGACGCTCGACTCCCGCGTGACGTCACGGTTTCTCAGCACCCGGCGTGGCCGCCACGAAGGTCAAGAGGAGCCGTCGCACAGCAAAGCTACAAAAGTACGCCCTACTGGTTCGCAGGGGCCCAATAGTGCAGTGATGACCCCTACATCATCAGGTTACCCGGGCTTGACCATCGCTTCAGGCATTGCAGAAAATAGTAAATATGGAAAACGTTCCCAGAATACCGAATTAGAGAAAGATACGGACTTGTTAGAAGTTCAGCCGGACTATGTTTGCGAGTATAAATTCCCATGGTCCCGGCCATTTTGCGCGGTGTCGTAGTTTGAACTATGAAGGATGTATGTGTTGTTGCACTATTCAATCCGCTTATCCAGGCTAATGTCCACATATAAGTCTCGACTGTTGTAGAGGATTTGTCCTTCAATCAGTATTTCATTTATTCAATTTCTCTATTTACACATTCAGGTGATTAGACTCAAAATCAGTTTTAGAGGCATTAAATTCTAATCACAGTAAAGACAGAAAAAAATAATTTTTGAAATTAAGCACTTGATTCATAGTATTATAACCAATGGAACACATGTTAACTTTTGTTGGGTTCCTTCTCATTGTGGTTTTCTCTTCAATGACTGGGCCGATCGAGCTGCAAAACATGGTGCCGAAAACAATCATGTAGTAAAGTTAAATATAGCATTGTCAGTTAAAGAGATGCAAGTTAAAACTAAAAAGGAAGTTAAAAAGTAATGTCATTTTAATCTCCTATTTCAGCAACATAATGGAATTCCCAGGTCTGTAGTGTCGATGGCTTATAGAATATATCTAAATTCTATAAGAACTAAATATTGTAAAAATATCAAATGTGTATGTAATGAAATGTTTTCTTTGAAACATGTTTTATTTCAATGCAATCAATTGCGTGATAGTTTACCTAACAATATGACAGCTTTGGACAATATTAGTTTTGATGTATGCATTAGTCTAGCGAAAACGTTAATTGGTTCTCAATTGGTCAGTATCTATGAAACTGATGTTTAATTATGATGTTGGTTGTTTTTTTTTTGGTCTTATTATTTCGGTGAAAAAGACATTAAAAACAAACATTCAGGTGATGATATCAAGACGTTAAGACAATACCAATCAAATCACAATTTACAAACTTATAACCGAATGGAATGAAAGTGGACAGGAATTTAACACCGTACTCATAATCGACTTTGCAATAATTGTCACAGTTGCTGGTATCTAGTTATCTATGAATGCGGTAGTAAGCTTACGTCATTGGAAGGCCTGTCCATATTCAGTCATATTAGGTCCTTGATTTGTACACATATCATGTAGGCTACAACTGGACATTCAAATAATGCACGATGTAATGATATATTTTTGCAGCATACACACTGAATATCTGCTGAATACTTAGTATTCCATGCGTTCAATCTAATGTTGACAGCGGTCTTGGACAATTCAGTATAATACCCTCTGTTGAATGCTTGACCTACTGCTTTATTGTAATAAACAATACATTTCACGATAACTCATGTTACTAGTTGTTCTTCGTTGTTAGTGGCGATTGGTGTGTGGACGGCAAAAGTGCCCACTAACGTATTAACGTTTGTGGGTTTGGTTTGTTGGGCCAGTCTCTACTAAACAGGCGACCTTGACGCTAGCTGAGTGTCGGAGATCTAGCAAGCATAGTCTGTGTGTAGTGGCGTGTTTGACCTTTGCTGAGATGTACGGAAGGGAAACTGTGTGGAGAGAGAGAGCGAAAAGCAAGGCAAGGGAGACAAACACAAATACGCACGCGCTAACACACGTACACATGCACATATACATGCTCACACATATCAAAATGAAATACACAAATGGTATGTTTGGCGCTATTGTATTCGATCTATGGCCGGCAACTGTAATCCAGTGATTAAAAGAAGAAAAACAATAAAAATAATTAAATTGTTTGATCTTGAGTTGCTTTTTTTTTTTTAGAAAAGGTACGATTTCTGGTAATTTAAAGGCAGATAGTAATGGGTAATATTCCCGGTTTTTCTGTAACCCTTGAAGCACGCTACGTAGCCAGGGCGTCAGTAGTGAAGGGATAAAATTTTATGGACTCGAAACAAGTTGTAGCAAGCGTGTGAAATATATTACCATACTCAGTGGGCTTTAGTCAAAGTCCGTAAATCTTTACTCACGAAAAAAAATAGTAACAATTTGGCGTGTCGATTATAATTTACAATGAGAATATTCACACACCCCCCACCCACATACTTGCAATACATCACAAATGGGTTCATTTAAGAATGTAGGAATCGGAAAGTCATTTTTTTATAGAAAAGGGTTAGGGCAAGGGTTAGTTGCAGCACTGCAATTAGCCCTTACCCTAACCCTTCTCTAGAAAGTTGACCTATTTCGTCTCCTATAGGCGACGAAATAGGTCGAATTTTGCTTCAAACTTTTCCAAAAATTCACTGTATTTTCTCCGTCCCGGATAGTGCACTCCTATGTACTTAAAACACTCTTATGCACTACAACTGCACTCCCATGCACTAAAAGAGCACTCCCGCGCACTTAGAAAAAAGTGGGTTCCTGGAAAAAAAGTGGGTTCCAAGCAAATAAACCCATTTGTTACTAGAAAAGACAAGGTCTGCTACCCATTTGTGCGCTTTTGTGGGTACCCCCCACCACCTCCAACACACACACACACACACACACACACACACACAGCCGAGGTTACACAGTATTATCATGACTTTCCCAAAACGCCACCTACGTTGTGCTGACAATGGGTCATATTTCGTGCCCATTTTTAAGTACTTTGCAGTGTTCGAACCCTTTCCCAAACTCTAACCCAAACCATAACTCAAACCCAAACCCTTAACCTAACCCTATGCCTAACACAGCCCTAACCCTAACGGAACACTGTTTTGACTTCAAAATAACGGGGTCCGTCATGTGACGAGATGACTAGTTTTACTCTGCCTATTTACTATTTAGCCTTGTTTAGTCACTGTAACCTTAGAAAGTTAGGGTATTACACAGCAGCTGATTACAGTATAGGAGGTACACACACTGCGAGCTTGACGCAGGCAGTTAGTGACGTCAGCACTGTGTGCCTTGAATCTGAAAGTTTTAACCAATGAGACGCAGGCAGAGCGGTTAGAGCCGGTTCTGACTGGGTCAAAACCTAGCATAGCTTAAGTCAGTGCTACGAAAGACACCGAAGTCTACACAGCAGTCAGCTAGACCGGAGCAGAGAACTATCTTCACTCATAGACCAGGAAACAGGACTTTAGAATCTTAGAATTCTATCAAGTAGCCACGAGGCCTGACTTTGTCAAACAGGTAAATGAACATACTTCTGTTTCATCGTGATATATTTATATTATTGTTGAAATTATGTTTGTAGAATTTGCTATGCATAAATGTGGATTGTTCGTCCAACGTTGCGTGACCACGTGGCGAAACACGACCGGTTGCGCCGCCATGTTGTATACCTGACGGAACCACTGTTGTTGAACCTATATGTATGTTTGCAGACCAGTGGCTGTACCAGTGAATGTTTATATTATTATTAATTCTGTATGTGTGTAGTTAGCCACGATTTATATTTATGTATGTATAGGAACTTAGAGTTGAGATTCCAGTGGACCACGGACGTAGCAGAATGTTCGTCGCTTATGTATAGAGATGTGGAGCTATCACTGAGGGCTACTTTGGCTTTCAGTGAGATGCTCTGCACAAACCGATTATTCAGGGTTGTGCAGAATTTCGTCTCTTATATTACAGACGAGCAGGCGAGCTATCCCGTGCGCCCAACTCCACAGGAAAACCAAGTTGGCTGTTTAGCCCCTACAGCACAAGGCTGAGGGAGCAACCCTGGAAAACCCCCTGCAAGACCCCACAGCGTGGCAAGAACCAAACTACACGACGACACATCGTGTACCAGAAGCTACCTCAACGAAGGACTTCACACACACCATACTGCAGTTAAGTGACACGGAAGAAGTGCACCCAAACTGATAGCAAACGGACCACAGTAGTCCACTCTTCAGAACTGTAGTAAAACGGACCACAGTAGTCCAATCTTCATGAAATCTAGCAGCCAGTGCCCGATGAAGACATAACAGCTGCATAGACTATAAGCGATCGAATTATTTGCATTGACTTATGACAGTTTAAGGTAGATTAGCACATCGAAGATCTTGTATAGAGTAGAATAAATACATGTGTGATTTTAACTGTTATCAAGTGGCTGGACTACATATGATTCATAGCCGTGTGAAAGCTAGTGTGACAGTGATCTTTTACCATTTTTCTATCTATCTCTGTATCCCAGCCTTAACACAGACCGAGCTAAACAAATAAATGTATTAAAGTAATTCAGCGGGTGACTAACTAGCAGTTCCCATAGAATAAAGCGTGAGGGTTACAGCATCCATTGTGCAGAGCCCAGTAACAACTAAGCCCCACGTGACACGTCAAAAGAAAGTACGTAGAGGTTCAAGTGTATGTCAGAATAAAGGCGTTTTTACCTAGACACACACACACACCCACACACACACCCACACACACACACAAGAGCAGGGACGACTATGTGCGACATAGAACATAAACACCTAATAAAATACACGTTTTCATTTCAATTTAAAAGGTAGGTAAAGGTAAAGGTAGTCCCATAGCCTTGTGGCCGTAGGGGAGCGTGATGTTGGAGATCACACTTATCTTGGGCCAGAGTAATGAGGGTGATGCCCATCTCTCTCCCTCGCTGCTTTACCTTCCCCACCCTTAAGAGAGTAGGTACTCAGTCACAGTTGAGTCAACTGGGGGCGTTGTTATTTGTCGCTTCACGGTTTGCGGTCTCCCATCCAAGTGCTAACCGCACTGGACGGTGCTTAACTTGCGACACAGTAGCGAGTGCTCCAGCCACTGCGCTATCCGACACCCCGACATTTAAAAACCAAAGGCTACAAATTTACATATGAAAAAAAAAGTATTAACCTAAAGGAATCATTTGAGTTGCATAAATAGTTATTTCCAATTTAGTTTCATAGCAGGTTTAAGTGTATCTCTAAATTTCCATTCGTTAGAGAGATAGAAAGAGAGAGAGATAAGATAAGATAAGATAAGATAACAATTTTATTTTGCAAGGGTAAAAGAGTAAGCGCTGGATGCGCTTTTTTACATCTTGCCCTTGGGGCTTGTAACAAGAACTATTAAATACAACAAATGAATGTTATAACATTAACATCATGGAACAATAACAAATAAACAATATCATCATGGAATAATATTTTAAATTACCAAAAAAAATTAAATCATATTATTGTTGTTAATTTTAACAACAAATAACGTTTATTTAATTTTTTATGTGTTTTAAGAGACGTGTTCTAAATGATGTAATTTTATATTCTGGAGTGCGAAGATCGTCAGGAAAGCTATTCCACAGAGTTGAACCAGAATAAGCTAGACTAGTTTTGAAAAGATCAATTCTTGGAAGTGGAACATTTAATTTTGTGGACGATCTGGTTTTTGGGGAAAAAAGAGAACAAAGATAGGAAGGTGCATTGCAAGAAAGGATCTTGTGCATGAAAACCCCTTTATTAAATTTTAGTCTGTTGGCAAGAGGTAGAATATTAATCCGTTTATAATCATCTGGAGATATTTTTTGTTTAAGAATAATTTGTTTAATTGCACGTTTGTGAACTCTAATTAAAGGCTTCATTGCATTGCCACTAGCAGAATCCCAAATAGTAGAGGAATAATCAATAAATGGTTGAATATGACCAGAATAAAAAAGTTTACGAGAATGTAAATTTAATAAATGTTTAATTCTTGATAACTGATAAGTCCTTTTCGAAATGGTTTTACTAACATTTAAAATATGATTGATCCAGGACAAATTATTGTCTAAAGTTATACCAAGAAGTTTATGAAATTGTACTTCATCAATTGTTTTATTGCAAATTTTTAATGGACGAAGCTTTATTGATAAATTTTGTCTTTTTTGTCTTGTTGTAATTAGCATGGATTTCATTTTGTCTGGATTGAGGGCCATGTGGTTGGATTCAGTCCATTCTTGTAGTTCAATAGCCCCTTGTTGTAAGGAGGAGCACAGATGATTCAAGTCTGTATTTTGAGAGTGTAATGTAGTGTCATCAGCAAAGAGTTCACAAGAAGTAGAAATATGAAGGGGGAGATCATTTATGTAGATAGAAAATAACAAAGGTCCTAAAATAGATCCTTGTGGTACTCCAGCTTTAACAATTTCAAATTGTGATTTTTTGTTATTTATATAAACACACTGTTCTCTGGCAGAAATAAACGATTTTAGAAATTCAAGCGATTTAGAATGAATGCCATATAATTGTAATTTACGTAGAAGAAGGTCATGATCTATTACATCAAAAGCTTTTGCAAAGTCAACAAATAATGTTCCAGACAATTTTCCCTGATTAATATTATTTAGCCATTGTTCTAACATAGATGTAAGAGCCGTGTGACAAGAATGTTTAGCTCTAAAACCTGATTGATTTTCATGTAAGAGGCTGTTTTTAGTGAAATGATCAAGAATATTATTATTCAAGTGCTTTTCAAGAGGCTTAGAGAGAGTAGAAAGAATCGAAATAGGTCTATAGTTCGATGGGTCAGTGCTATCACCATTCTTAAAAAGGGGTATAACTTTAGCTTTTTTAAACATTTTAGGAAAATATGATCTGTCTATGCATAAGTTGTATATATACGTTAAAGTGTTAGTAATGAATGACGCGGACAATTTTAATATTTTACTATCCAATTCATCAACACCTTTTGAGTTTGTTTGCTTAAGGTTTCTTAGTGCTTTATATACAAATTCTGTAGACAAATACGGAATATCTCTCTTGTTTTTAATATTCTTAGAGTGACAAAAGTCTGTTAATTTTTTTAGAGTGTTTTCTTTCGATTTGTCAATAGTAATAATTCTGTCAGACGTTTTAATAAAATGTAAATTCAGAGTATTAGGAGAAATATCTGTAATTACCTTTGCTATACTTGATTTGTTTGTTAAGTGATGAAGTGCTGTCCAAATCTTTTTAGAACTGTTTTTGGACGATATTAAATTTGTAATAAATGTTTTCATTTTCTTTCTTTTTAGTGAAGTTACTGCATTTCTTTGTTTCTTATAATCATATTCTTTACCGCTTTTCTTTAAATAATCTCTCAAATAAATGGCCTTTTGTAGTTCTGTGTCTAGCCATGGCGGTTTAGTATAGTATTTAACTCTTTTGGTATAGATAGGAGCAAAATAGGAACAATAATACACCATTTCACATATTTGCATTGTTGTCACGAGAGAGAGAGAGAGAGAGAGAGAGAGAGAGAGAGAGAGAGAGAGAGAGAGAGAGAGAGAGAGAGAGAGAGAGAGAGAGAGAGAGAGAGAAAGAGAGAGAGAGAAGGGGTGAGGGGGGAGTGAGAGTGAGCAATGTAGCGTTTATTGTGACGAATGCTGCGTGCTAGTTGACTGTTCCTTTTTACTGGGGAAAACTAAACAATGGTTTGACTTTCAAACAGTGCTGTGCAATATCATTATGACTGGACAAAGACTGGGATCAGCATTCAGTACTTGGGGTCTGTGAATGTTTACAAAGGAGACTTGAGTGAGATAACGGATTGTCAGCTCAGTGCGGCAGACAACGTAGTAGAATCATCGACGGGAAATTGAGGACTGCTGATGAAAGCAAACCAGGCGGGAAAATGAGTCGACGACATCTATATTTGCGTATCTGAAACTAGTCGAGGTTTATATTATGTTTGCCTCTCCTTTCCCCCTTTACCCACTCTTCCCCCCTATTATTTCAAAGTTTTTATTTGGAAACACCACCACCACCAGAAAAAAAAAGAAAAAAAAAGAAGAAAAAACAGAAAAGAAAGCAAGGTTACGTAGGCAACTGGTAGTATTTTAGGAAACAGCAGTGGCTTAAGTTTAGTTTTATTTTGGAACCCTACGTCTCATGACTGGACATGGGAAAATCAGTTTCTAGGAAAGGAGTGCGATGCACCTCTTAAAGTGCAGCAGGAAAAACTGTACTGTCATGTTCAGCGGCAACCTCGCTCAGGAAACGTCGTCTTCTCTTCCTTTAGCGGTTTTCATCTCATCAGTGAGTCTCTTCTTTTTGTTGGTATCTAGCGTTGCTTTATCCTTTTTCATTCTTTCTCCATGTATGTAGGCTGATTTATTTATTTATTAGTCTTGTCTGTTGATTTATTATAATATTTATGTCCTTGTTTGAGTGATAGATGTGTGTTGTGTGCATGAGAGTGGGTGAAACATGCAAGCGTGCACGTGGGTACAGATCGCCGTGCTTTGAAACCTGATTGGTGATTTAGGTAAAAGCGCGTGCGTATTATTATCATTTTTTTTAATTTATTATTATTATTATTATTATTATTATTATTATTATTATTATTATTATTATAACTATTATTATTATTATTATAACTATTATTATTATTATTATTATTATTATTATTATTATTATTATTATTATTATTATCATTATTATTATGTTTATTCGTTCTTGTGTCCATTAATTTCCCGTTTCTTCTTCTCTTCCTCCTCATCTTCCTCCCCGTTTCTCCATCCGCTTTCCTTCTCTCCTACATTAGCTCAGAGAGAAAGGAAGAAGAGAGAGATCACTTCGCGATATCGCCTCTATGAGAAGTGATGTACGGTGGAGGAGTTACGTCCCTTCAACCTCACATGGGCTTGCTTTCGGTTCTTAGTCTCTTGTCTATATATGGGGGTTTTTAATTATATTTTAAAAACATGTTTTAGACCGCGATTTTCACCTTTTGCTGTTGAAAATGTTTGTAATAAGGCTTTTCAAATTTGAGAATTTTTTTTTTATGCACATCTGTTTATTTTTTCATGACTTGCTGCCTCTTGACCGTAAGGGTGTTATGAGCGCTTCCTAACCCGTGATATAGGTGGCTTTTGCATTGTTTTGTTGCTTGAAATAAACAGTATGTATAAGATAAATTGAGTTAAAATAAAAAAAAAATAATAATATTAAAAAAAAAAAAAACACTAGTCTAGAATATGTGTCATACATGCGTAATTTATTTTTTGTTCCGTAATGGGGTCATACAGCATACGGATTGATTGGCAGTTTTAGTGTGTATAATTTGTGCGTGTGTGTGTGTGTGTGTGTGTGTGTGTATGTGTGATATAGAAAGAGATGGAGATCGAAATATAAATAAAGATATTGACTAATTCGAAACGTAAATCTAGTTGTGCACACGGAAATTCATTTATTTACAAAAATATGCTTCGATTGATTTCAACATAATAATTAGAGTACGTAATAATTATACTCTCTCTCTCTCTCTCTCTCTCTCTCTCTCTCTCTCTCTCTCTCTCTCTCTCTCTCTCTCTCTCTCTCTCTCGTATTTAAAAAAAGGTGAAGAAGGCAACTTTTTGTTCCGATTCTTGTCTGTCAGAATAGATCTACAATTTCTTCAAGAACTTACCGTTCTTCTTCCTTTGGGAAACCAAAAAAAACTCTTCCCCTTGCATGCAGCCTTTAATCGTGCGTTTGTGCAGTTCAAAGCTGCACAGTGGTCACCGTTACTCTTCCTGCGATTTATTTTCCCCCTCACCATCAGATCTTCGCTCTGTGACGCAGCCATTTTTACACATGTTACAATCAAGTCGCATAACTCTTGACGCGTCATCACACCAAAGGCGTCACTGCGCGGTCTAAGTATTCCTGGTCTATGATTAGCTTCTTCTTCTCCAATTTTTTTGGGGGGTAATATTTATTTATGTCGTTATTCATTTTATTTGTTTTATTTTAACTGTTATTATTTATTTAAGCGTTTCTGTTCCGTTTCATCATCATCATCATCATCATCATCATCATCATCATCATCATCATCATCATCATCATCATCATCATCATCATCATCATCATCATATTATTATTATTATTATTATTATTATTATTATTATTATTATTATTATTATTATTATTGTTATTGCTGTTATTATTATTATTATTATTATTATTATTATTATTATTATTATTATTATTATTATTATTATTATTATTATTATTATTATTATTATCCTCTTTCTACTCCTCCTGCTCGTGCTCTCCTTCTTCTTCTTGTTCTAAACAACGGCTAACTAACTAACTAACTAACTAACAAATATTCTTCTTTTCTAAATTCACTTTCCTTTTTCTAAAATCACGTTGTGTTGTAAGCTTACTTTCTTCGCTTTTTTATATATCAATATCTATCTATTTACATAGATAGATAGAGAGAGAGAGAGGGAGAGAGAGAGAGAGAGAGAGAGAGAGAGAGAGAGAGAGAGAGAGAGAGAGAGAGAGATTTGTAAATTTTAATTATCCACCTTTGTTTTATGTTATTCAGAGCATCATGTGCCTGTATTACCACTATACAGACAGAAACGGGCTACGTGGCATCCTCAGATCTGGGAAGATTAATAAAAGCAGTTCTGGAAGACATGGGTCTGGTAAGATTTTTTTTGTATTTTTCTCAAAATTATTGTTAGTCTATTGTCTGTCTATTTATTTATTTACTTATTTACTGTCTATTAATTAATTCATTCTTTTTCCTTTATTTTATTTATTTATTGTCTATGAGTTTTTTGTACAATATATTTATTTATTGACAATTTGTTTTAAAAATATTTATTGTATATTTACTTATAAATTTACTTAGTTACTTTACTTTTAGTTACTATATAATATATATTTCCATAGGAATGAAAAGACAAGGATTATTTAAAGGCAGTCTGAAGCCACTTCTTCATGGTAGAATGATCATAGAAGAGTATTTTGTAGTCCAAATAATGCAGGCGAAAGCTCATACACAAAATAATGTATGAATAATTTTGTAAGCAAACAGTCGTTTTACATTTTATAAGTTGTTGCTGTTGTTGATGTTGGTTGTGGTTGTGGTGGTGTGGGTGTGGGTGTGTGTGTGGGTGGGTGTGTGTGTGTGTGTGTATGGCAGTGTACGGTGTTTTCGTCTTTTGATCTCTGGCTTGATTACAAACAATCGACTAGACTCCCTTGAAGTGAGGCTAAGTTCATCCAAGTATTATTTAACCTGCAAGTATTTAGTGTCTGTCATTTCTAAGAGGGGATAGCACTTGGGAAGCGGGGGTAGGTGTCGGAGTGGTATTCGATTTTTGCCTCTTAATATGCTTTGGATGGAGCCACATCGCATTTCTTACAGCACAAGCTGGCCCTGAGGAAAGAGATCTTTAACGCCTCGGATTCCAATAGCTGAGGGGTTTGAGGATAACCTTTATTCCCAGTCACGCACTTTCGCTATCACCTGTCCTTTTATGATCTATCTGTTTTCAGGTGTCTATCTCACCACCATGGAGCCCAAGTACGGTCGTAAGAAGGTAGCCGGAAACAACTGGGACGGGGCAGGACCTACCGCCGAGAAACAAGGTAAAACCGACTATTGCATCAGCGTGTTCCTGCCCGAGGAAGAGGTCAGACGCTTCCAGAACAATGACGGCACAGATATCTACCTCTTCAACGACCACGTGTACCTGAACAGAACCACCTATAAGCTGTACTCCAAGGATGGCGACCACGACGAGCTGAAAGGGTTAGCTACAACGTGTGCAATTTAAAAACTCTTTTTTTTTTCTTTTTTTTTTTTTTTGGCCGAGAGGATTATTTATTGTTCTTTTTAAGTCGTACGAGTTTTCGTTGTTTGTGCACACCAAGATTGAAAGTGACGTTTCACATTCAGTGTGCAGATGCGAATACATGCGGTACAAAACTATTGAATGAATGAAGATTGAGGCTTAGCGTCTACATACACCATTGGCGATATGGCAGACGGGGATAACCATTCATTCCAGGGAACAAGGGGTAGGGACCTAAAGCAACACTGAACCACCAAAGCTATTACACTGCTAAAATGGACAGTGAAAAATGGCCTAATTTTATGTAGCCCACCACGGGATTCGAGCCTGGGTCATCGGTGTGCCAGGCGAACGCTCTACCACTTGAGCTACGGTGGTGGGATAAAAACTATTGAACTCTTATGAAAGGAATAAGGTTGAAAGTATTCATTTATCTTAAGGGATGATTGGGAAAATGATAAGAAATAAAGACAGTTATGCACATTGTTAATCGGAGGAACAAGCAGCCTGGAATTGAAAATTCATGTTATAAGCTTGGAAATAAAATTATGGATTTACAAAAATGATGTGTAAGGTATGTTTTGCTTATGTCTTATTATAGTTTTGTTTAGTCATATTATCCCTCGGCCATATCATAATGACTGTTGTAAAGTGTACTTATCTTGGTTAGCTTTATCTCAGGTGTTCGAAAATCGAAATGTTCATAATTATTTCGTAATATGATACACCAAACGTGTTCAACCACAATCATTATTATGCTATGCAAACCAATAATAAATGCATCAATTGATATGATTCCATAAGTGTTTTTCCAACAATTGTTATCACATCAAATTTTTTATTATTTATTTAAAATATTGTTTCTGATGTTGTTACAAAACCAACACCATGTACATTTCACTGTATATGTTACAAACCCATTTTGGTTTAGTAATAATATATTATTATCCTTCCAGTATTCTAGACATATCTCGGTGGTTTGAAGGTAAAACCAAAGAGCTTATGATAGAAAGAGGGCGAACTTGGTACAGAACCGCGAGACGAAATGTACGAGTTATGCGCCCTTGTCGACATGCTGTAAATGGCTCGTGGCAGAAAGTCAAAAGGCGACCGAGTGAAACAGGGCGGTGACTTTTGCACAGCTATCAATTGCCATAATGCCAGATACAAGAAAAGTTGTGTTGGCAAGTCCTTTTTCAAATTTCTAAGAGACAAAGAAAGGTAAATTGCAATTGAAAAACTTCATTTTTTGTGTTTATGTAGGCCTAAACTAAGACCGCTGCAGTGTTGTTAGTGTTAAAACAATCGGAGAGCGGCTTGAATGATTCATGTTATACCTATGTGCTAAATCCAAAACAGTTTGCTTGCTGACAGTTTACGTTCAACAGGTCGCTCACTGTTTACGTTATAGCTAGGTTGTTTGACTATATTTGTGCTTATATTTCAAAAGTAGATGTCAGATTGGCAATTTGGCTTCGTCAAACTGCTTATGTTAACAAGTTAAATTAGACTAAGTCTGTTTTCTCCTCGTGATCAAATACTGTGCAAAATAACCCCTTACCTAGGCACAAAAGTGGTCCTTGATCTGTTGTAATCACTTTTCGTTTGAGAGTAAACGGGGAAAAAAATGTAATGTAGAAACTCAGTCCTTGTTATGATCTGTGAATTTCTGCGCATTAGATCTATATTGCGTGGAATGTTGTAGTCTAGCCAGTAGGTTCTGATTGTTCTGTCTGATTAATTAATTATTTTCCATGAAGTGAATGATGTTATTAAGCCAGTGATGTGGGAGGTGAGAGGGTTGGGGGGTAGGGGGACACCTGATATAAATTAAATTCACACTATTAGTGAAACATTTTGTTATTGTGCTTTATTGTGATTAATTGATTGAATGACAGAGCTCTCTCTCTCACTCTCTCACTCTCTCTCTCTCTCTCTCTCTCTCTCTCTCTCTCTCTCTCTCTCTCTCTCTCACGATTACGGATTTACAGTTTCGGATAAATGAAACAGTCTGTCATGCATATTTTAATTTTAAAATATCTGTCGTTGATTAAAAAAATAATAAATTCCAGGGCAGAAAACGAACTTATGACATACACACATAAGCAGCATAAAAGCACCTAATAAATGTCAATAAGTAAAAAAGTTTTTCCTTGCTCTGTGGGTTCGGGCATTAAATAGAATAGACCCAACGTTTCCCGGCGTGTCGTAAGAGGCGACTAACAGGGGTGATGTTAGCACGGCATCACTGGGCGAAAGTCTTCTACACAGAAGTCACCGGCCAGGGCGGAGGAACCTCACGTTACTACAGGTTCAACGACCATGTGCTCAGGGCCAAGGCGAGCCACACTGTATTCGTGGATTTCGGCTGTGGCCAACAGCCTGGAGAGGATTGGGCACCACCAGGTCTTTTTTGCCCAAGACACACTACATGATGACACAACCCACTAATTCCATACCGGATCGGTCGTCGCCCGGGTCGTCACACGGCACAAGGACCGCGCCTTCCGTTGGCCACCAGGACGGAGGTGTTAAGTATGCTACTGATGGACAATTTAGCAAGATCCGCACGAGAAACAACATCGTCATAGGAACCTGGAATGTCAGGACCCTAACTGCTGAAGGAAAATTAGAAGAACTGGCCCACGAGTTGGACCACTATCGATGGAATGTTCTAGGTATCAGCGAACTGCGCTGGAAAGGCCTAGGTGAAACAACGACCGACAAAGGCCACAAGCTCTATTTCAGCGGTAGGGATGACAGGCACGAACACGGCGTTGGATTCTTGGTCCACAAGAACATTCTAGCCACTGTCATGGGTTGCCGCCCAGTCTCCAGTAGACTCATTACCATCCGCCTGAGAGCAGCCCCTTTCAACATCACCATCATCCAGGCCTACGCCCCAACATCAGACTATGACGACAGCGAAGTGGAGGATTTTTATGAAAATCTACAGGCGGTCCTTGACCAAGTGCCGAAGAAGGACATAGTCATAGTGCAAGGCGACTGGAATGCCAAGGTTGGCCAAGATGCGCACCACAACTGGGGAGACACATGTGGACCCCACTGCAACAACGAGACAAATGACAGGGGTCTGAGACTCTTGGAGTTTGCCAGATACAACAATCTGGTACTGGCAAACACGCTTGGTCTCCACAAAAACTCCAGACGATGGACATGGCACAGTCCTGGCGGGGAGCATCACAACCAAATAGACTACATCATGGTCAAGAAACGCTTCAGATCAAGCATCAACATTGGCAGGACACGTACTTTTCCAGGAGCAGACATCGGAAGTGACCACGATCTCGTGATGATGTCTTTCCGGCTCCACTTGAAGAGAGTAAATACAGCAAAGTGCACTAGACTGAAGTTCGACCTGGACAAACTGCAAGACCCGGAGGTGGCAGAACTATTTCAGGCCACAATTGGAGGGAAATTTGCACCACTGCTCATTTTGGGGGCTGGTGAAGTAGATGTCAACACCATGACCACCACCTTCAACTCAGCTGTGACAGATGCCGCCACTGAGATCCTTGGCAAGCACCGACCAAAGAAGAAGCTGTGGATCACACCTGAACTTTTGGATCTGTGTGATAAACGAAGAGAGATGAAAAAGAAAAAGAACACCTCACAGGGAGCTGATGTCTACCGAAAAATCAACAATGACATCCGAAAAGGCATGCTCACAGCAAAGGAGAACTGGATAGAAGATCAATGCCAGGAAATAGAGAACAGTCTGAACAAGAACAACAGCAAGAAGGCCTACCAGACTGTGAAGCGGCTGACAAGTGTCAAACAGCCCAAAGTCTCCACTATCCAAAGCAAGTCTGGCATATGCCTTACAGAAGAACAAGAAGTCTTGGACAGATGGACAGAGTACTGCTCTGACCTTTACAACCATACACCAAATGGAGACCCATCAGTTCTAGCATGTCCCGAGAACAGAGAAGAAGAAGAAATCCTCCCAATTCTCCGGGAAGAAGTTGAGGCAGCAGTGCAAGCGCTAAAGAAAGGGAAGTCAGCGGGAGTGGACAACATACCCGCGGAACTGCTACAAGCAGGAGGAGAAGCGATGATTGATGCCCTCACCATTATCTGTAACAAGATCTGGCAGAGTGGGGAGTGGCCTATACCATGGACCCAGTCGCTTGTCATCACTCTTCCCAAAAAAGGTAACCTTCAGGAGTGTGAAAATTACCGGACCATCAGCCTCATCAGCCATCCCAGCAAGGTCCTCCTGAAAATAATACTCAACAGGTTGAAACCCCAAGCTGAACAAATCATAGCTGAAGAACAAGCAGGATTCAGAGCAGGGCGAAGTACCACTGAGCAGATTTTCAACCTCAGAATAATCTGTGAGAAATACCTACAGCACCAACAACATCTATATCATGTGTTCATAGACTTCAAGAAGGCGTTTGACCGAGTCTGGCATGCAGCTCTATGGGCAACAATGAAAGTGTTCAACATCAGCCCTAAAATTATTGAAGTCATCAAAAGCCTGTATGACAAGGCTACCAGTGCAGTCCTCCACAACAGAGCCATCGGGAATTGGTTCAGAACAACAATTGGTGTGCGTCAAGGATGCCTACTCTCTCCAACACTCTTCAACATCTTCCTAGAGCGCATCATGTCGGATGCTCTTGCAGACCATGAAGGCACAGTCAGCATAGGGGGTAGAGCAATCTCCAATCTTCGTTTTGCAGATGACATTGATGGATTGGCTGGAGAGGAACAAGAACTTGAACAGCTGGTACAGAGGCTTGACACCACCTCCAAAGCCTATGGAATGGAAATAAGTGCAGAGAAGACCAAAATGATGACCAACAACACCAATGGCATCAATACGGACATCAAAGTCCAAGGCCAATCCCTCGACACAGTGCATAGCTTCAAATATTTAGGAGCCATTGTATCAGACAATGGGTCCCGACAGGAAGTCCTCTCCAGGATCGCACAAACAACTGCTGCCCTGACAAGGTTGAAGCCCATTTGGAAAGACAGGACCATCAGTCTACATTCCAAAGTAAGACTGCTGCGCTCCCTTGTCATCTCCATCTTCCTATATGCTTGCGAAGCATGGACCCTCACAGCAGATCTCCAACGAAGAATACAAAGCATGGAGATGAGGTGCTACAGAAGACTTCTGGGCATTTCCTATACCCAACACATCACCAACGACGAAGTCCGACAGACCATCACACAAGCCATTGGACAACACGATGACCTGCTAACAGTGGTGAAGAAACGGAAACTTCGGTGGTATGGCCACGTCACCAGATCATCAGGCCTTGCAAAGACTATTCTGCAAGGCACAGTGCAAGGAGGTAGAAGAAGAGGGAGACCGAAAAAGAGGTGGGAGGACAACATTCGAGAATGGACTGGTTTGACACTGAGCGAAGCCATCAGGGCTGCTGAGGACAGAGAAAGATGGAGTATGCTGGTTAAACGATCATCTGTGGTGCCCCTACGACCTTCGGGTTACGGGACAGGATAGGATAGGATAGAAGTAAACTAAACCAAAAAAAAAAGACAGCAGTAGCGGAATGTTAATAATAATGATGGTTAAAAGTTTGGTTTTTGCAAACGTTGCCATAAAAATGTTCTTTTGCAATGGCATAGGCTCAATAAGTTACCACGCACAGATCATTCATATAGCAGATGGTGAAATATAGCCAGCCCGAGCAAAGGGAAATAATCCGTGAGAGCGTCTCGCATTTTTGTATAGGACATAATGGAAGTTCCCGGTCTTTCCGTAATAAGGTCTTTGGTAAAACTAAGTGGAATTTTTGTTTTTCCTTTCTTCTTAACTATCAAAGGGAAACAACTTGATTTGTGTATTGTGGAGTTGTCTTCAGCAGTATGTTATACTAATTATGTAGGTCTAAGCGATTTACATTCTTATCATTGGAGATATTCTAAGAAGAAAGACGAGTTTCTATTTCAATTATTAAAGGGAATGCAAAGTGAATGTGTGTACGCGTTTCTATTTTAGATGTCATAAAATATGGCTTATTTAGTTGATGATGATGATGAGGATGAGGAGGAGGAGGATGCAGTCTTGTATAGCGCTGGCCTAATTAAAAACAGTTTATGCTCGTGGCGCTCAATACTCAATGTCATATCTTGGTCAGATAATAATAGGATCAATTATGATTACTTCCATGATTTCAGAAAAAGAAATGAACTATCCAGTGTCCCAATGAAAAAAAACCATTGCTATGAAACTTTTTTCCAATTCGCAAATATCATTCAGTAAAACCACTTTCAAGCTAATTTCCAACATGTATATAAATAATAAAATTGTGTCAAATATTTGAGCAACAGACCAGATCTCCTGGAATAATGATATCAACATATAGGTGGGAGGGATAATGTGTGGGTGTGTGGGTGTTTTTAATCGTCAATTCTAATACGTAATATGTAAATTTTACTTTGATTTTTGTCTTCGTTGTAAGGGGGAAGAGAGTAAGGAATTCGTCACAGGTTTATCAAAAAAATCTTATGAAATAAATGTCAGTCATTTGTCTTTAAGTTGTCAGCTACGGATGAGAAAAAACACTCTCACTCTCTTCCCCCACACCAACCCTGTCTCTCTCTCTCTCTCTCTCTCTCTCTCTCTCTCTCTCTCTCTCTCTCTCTCTCTCTCTCTCTTTCTCTCTCTCTCTCTGTCTTTCTGGCTATGTGAGTGCGAGCACGCGTTTGAGTGTGTGTTTGTATTTTTTTCTTTTTCATGAACCAATAAATAACCAACTAAACAATTCAGAAGAAGAAAGAAAGAAAAAAAAGTAAGAAAAGAAGCAGAAGCAAAAAAATAAATTCAATAAATTGTCATTACCCATCAAAGGAACTACACACAGCCATTTATGGCGCAATTAAAAAAAAAAAAAAAAAAAAAGCCAAATACAATCCTAAGCTGCAAGTGACAAGAACACACATCAAAACTCTTTTAACCCTCCGTCAACATTTTCATCATCTCAAATACCACGCCATTACATAATACTTGCATATCACACAAACACAAGTTTGTATATAATAAAAATGTCCTAGACCTAAACACAATGTAAAACATTTGTATTATAAAATACACACACACACACACACACACACACACCGCACACACCTGCACGCCATTGGATAATATTTACATATCACACACTCAGAATTACGTTTATGAATAATAAAATTTCCTATACATAAACATAAAACATTTGAATTAATACACACACCACCAACATTATGCATGCGCGCACTCACACGCAAACACACACACAAACACAAGAAAAACCGACTTTTAATGAAAAAATCTAACTGCTACAGTTGATTAGTCAGTGTTCTACATATGTCCAGACAGATTTAATATTTTGTATTATAAGAGGAAAGACGTACAGGCAAAAGAGAAAATGGAATTACGGCTCACTATCTGCAAGCAAAACAATTATCACAGTTTGTTCAGCCGATGTTGAAATATAGCGCTAAAACCTTTTTATTATTATTTTTTAAAATTTATAATTGACCTCAACCACTTAGTCAAAAC
This sequence comes from Oncomelania hupensis, assembly GCA_036898135.1. Lineage (NCBI taxonomy): Eukaryota > Metazoa > Mollusca > Gastropoda > Littorinimorpha > Pomatiopsidae > Oncomelania > Oncomelania hupensis. The sequence continues at coordinate 45,812,578 of CM072520.1, forward strand.
CCGTTCAGTGGATCTTGAGAAATGACGTCCTACGTACCGACTGATCAACAGACAGGAACATTTGGCTGGTTCAGATTCCCGTCCCTCCTCCTCCTCCTCCCCCAACACACTGCCTCTCCCAAACTATTTCAAAGTATTTCTTTGGAAATACCAAACAAATTGCAAGGTTACGTAGGCAGCTGGCAATATTTTAGGAAACAGAAGTGAATTCAGTTAGGTTTATTTTCGAACCCTACGTCTCATGACTGGACCTGGGAAAATCAGTTTCTAGGAAACGAATGCGCTGCACCTCTTAAAGTGCAGCAGGAAAAACTGTACCATTGGCGATATGGCAGACGGGGATAACCCTTTCAAAGAACAAAGGGTAGGGACCTAAATCAACACTGAACCACCAGAGCAATCCTACTGCTAAAATGGACAGTGAAAATGGCCACATTTTATTTAGAACACCACGGGATTCGAACCTGGGTCATCGGTGTGCCGAGCGAACGCTCTACCACATGATCTATGGCAATGGGCTAAAAACTATTGAATTGTAATTAAAGGAATAAGGTCGAAAGGGTTCATTTATCTTAAGAGATGATTAAAAAAATAATAAGGAAGAAAGACAGTTATGCACATTGTTAAATCGGAGGAACAAGCAGCCTTGAATGGAAAATTCATGTTATAAAATTTAAAATGAAATTATGGATTTTTAAAAATGATGTGGAAGGTATGTTTTTGCTTATGTCTTGTTATAGTTTTGTTTAGTCATATTATTCCTCGGCCATATCATAATGACTGTTGTAAAGTGCACTTACCTTAGTTAGGTTTATCTCAGTTGTTCGAAAATCGAAATGTTCAAAAGTATTGCCGTAATATGATACACCAAACGTGTTCAACCACAATCATTATTATGCTATGCACACCAATAGTAAATGCATCAATTAATATGATTCCATGAAGTGCATTTACCACAATAGTTATGAAATCACATTTTGTATTCTTTTAAAAAAAAGTTATTTTTTTAATTTTCTGATCCTAATTTTTTTTAAATTTAATTTCTGATGTTGTTACAATACCAACACATGCACGTTTCAGTGTGTATGTTACAAACCCATTTTGGCATAGTAATAATGTATTATTATCCTTCCAGCGTTCTAGACATATCTCGGTGGTTTGAATGTAAACCTAAGTGGGATTCTTTTTCCTTTCTTCTTAACTATCAAAGGGAAACAACTTGATTTGTGTATTGCAGAGTTGTCTTCAGCAGTATGTCATACTAATTATGTAGGCCTAATCGGTTACATTCTTATTATTAGAGAAATTCTAAGAAAGGAAGATGAGTTTCTATTTCAATAATTAAAGGAATGCAACTTGAATGTGTATACGCGTTTCTATTTTAGATGGCATAAAATATGGCTAATTTAGTTGATGATGATAATGATAAGGAGGAGGAGGAAGAGGAGGAGGAGGAGGAAGAGGAGGGGGAGGATGCAGTATAGCGCTGGCCTCCATTAAAAAAACAGTTAATGCTCGTGACGCTCAATATTCAATGTCACATCTTGGTCAGATAATAATGGGATCAATTACAATAACTTCTATGATTTCAGAAAAAGAAATGAACTACCCAATGTCCCAATGAAAAAATATTGCTATGAAACTTTTTCCAAATCAATGTCAGATGCCCTTGCAGATCACGAAGGCACAGTCAGCATAGGGGGAAGAGCAATCTCCAACTTTCGTTTTGGGGGAAGAGCAATCTCCAACTTTCGTTTTGCGGACGGCATTGATGGATTGGCTGGAGAGGAACAAGAACTTGAACAGCTGGTACAGAGGATTGACACCACCTCCACAGCCTATGGAATGGAAATAAGTGCAGAGAAGACCAAAATGATGACCAACAACACCAATGGCATCAACACGGACATCAAAGCCCAAGGTCAATCCCTCAACACAGTGCATAGCTTCAAATATTTAGGAGCCATTGTATCAGACAATGGGTCCCGACAGGAAGTCCTCTCCAGGATCGCACAAACAACTGCTGCCCTGACAAGGTTGAAGCCCATTTGGAAAGACAGGATCATCAGTCCACATACCAAGGTAAGACTTCTGCGCTCCCCTGTCATCTCAATCTTCCTATACGCTTGCGAAACATGGACCCTCACAGCAGATCTACAATGAAGAATACAAAGCATGGAGATGAGGTGCTACAGAAGACTTCTGGGCATTTCCTATACCCAGCACATCACCAACGACGAAGTCCGACAGACCATCACACAAGCCATTGGACAACACGATGACCTGCTCACAGTAGGGAAAAAACGGAAACTCCGATGGTATGGCCACGTCACCAGATCATCAGGTCTTGCAAAGACCATCCTGCAAGGCACAGTGCAAGGAGGTAGAAGAAGAGGGAGACCGAAAAAGAGGTGGGAGGAACATTCGAGAATGGACTGGTTTGACACCGAGCGAAACGATCAGGGTTGCTGAGGACCGTGAAAGATGGAGTACACTGGTTAAACGATCATCTGTTGTGCCCCTACGACCTCCGAGTTACGGGATAGGATAGGATAGGATAGAATAGGATAGGTCACAAATGTTTGAACATTGTCAGTGTATATGTTATCGTTTGCAGTTAGAGGCTGCTGTGTCTTATAATATAGTGCCGTTCTTGCTGTCATTATATATATATATATATATATATATATATATATATATATATATATATATATATATATATATATATATATATATATATATCCCTATACCCACATCTCCCCCCCACCCCGCTTGTTTGGCTATACGCCCCCCCCCCCCTCCCCTGGGATAGGAGCCTAACTTGATATTTCATGTTTCATCATTTGTTTGTTTAATAAAAGGACAAAGTTCAAAGTCAAAATATAAGTGGTAGGAAGGGGGTGTGAGAGTGTGTGTTTATAATCGTCAATTCTAATATATAATATGTACATTTTACTATGATTTTTGTCTTCGTTGAATATTTCAAAGGTGCTGAATTATTTTCCTATCCTATCCTATTGATTTGTATTATTTAAAAATAATGGTTGAATGAATGTCAAAGTTTCTTTCATGCATTTCGTTTTTCTTTTGGGTGGGGCGTGGTAAGATGGGGGATGGCAAGGTGGGAGAGAGGGGGAAGGGGGTGGGAGGGAGTGGTGAATTTATCACAAGGTTATGAAGAATTCTTACGAAATAAACGTCATTCCTTTGTCTTAAAGTTGTCAACTACGATGAGAAAATACACTGAACGCTTTTACTCTCTCTCTCTCTCTCTCTCTCTCTCTCTCTCTCTCTCTCACTCTCTCTGGTTATGTGAGTGCGCGCACGCGTTTGAGTGTGTTTTTATTGTTCTTTTTCATGAACCAAAAAAATGACTGAAAATACACAGACAATTCAGAAGAAGAAACAAAGAAGAAAGAAAGAAAGAAACAAAGATGAGAAATAAAAAGAAAAGAAAAGAGAAGAAGAAGAAGAAGAAGAAGAAGAAGAAGAAGAAGAAGAAGAAGAAGAAGAAGAAGAAGAAGAAGAAGAAGAAGAAGAAGAAGAAGCAGAAGAAGAAGACGAAGAAGAAGAAGAAGAAGAAGAAGAAGAAGAAGAAGAAGAAGAAGAAGAAGAAGAAGAAGAAGAAGAAGAAGAAGAAGAAGAAGAAAAAACTTCAATCAATTAAATTCAATAAATTGTCATTACCCATCAAAGGAACTATCCTATCCTATCCTATCCTATCCTATCCTGTCCCGTAACCCGGAGGTCGTAGGGGCACCACAGATGATCGTTTAACCAGCATACTCCATCTTTCTCTGTCCTCAGCAGCCCTGATGGCTTCGCTCAATTTCAAACCAGTCCATTCTCGAATGTTGTCCTCCCATCTCTTTTTCGGTCTCCCTCTTCTTCTACCTCCATGCAATGTGCCTTGCAGAATGATCTTTGCAAGGCCTGATGATCTGGTGACGTGGCCATACCATCGGAATTTCCGTTTCTTCACCACTGTGAGCAGGTCATCGTGTTGTCCAATGGCTTGTGTGATGGTCTGTCGGACTTCGTCGTTGGTGATGTGTTGGTTATAGGAAATGCCCAGAAGTCTTTTGTAGCACCTCATCTCCATGCTTTGTATTCTTCGTTGTAGATCTGCTGTGAGGGTCCATGTTTCGCAAGCATATAGGAAGATGGAGATGACAAGGGAGCGCAGAAGTCTTACTTTGGATTGTAGACTGATGGTCCTTCTTTTCAAATGGGCTTCAACCTTGTCAGGGCAGCAGTTGTTTGTGCGATCCTGGAGAGGACTTCCTGTCGGGACCCATTGTCTGACACAATGGCTCCCAAATATTTGAAGCTACGCACTGTGTTGAGGGATTGACCTTGGGCTTTGATGTCCGTGTTGATGCCATTGGTGTTGTTGGTCATCATTTTGGTCTTCTCTACACTTATTTCCATTCCATAAGCTCTGGAGGTGGTGTCAAGCCTCTGTACCAGCTGTTCAAGTTCTTGTTCCTCTCCAGCCAATCCATCAATGTCATCCTATACGCTTGCGAAACATGGACCCTCACAGCAGATCTACAATGAAGAATACAAAGCATGAAGATGAGAAGACGTCTAGGCATTTCCTATACCCAGCACATCACCAACGACGAAAGGAACTACACATAGCCATTTATGGAGCAGAAAAAAAAAGAAAAAAAAAGCCAAATACAATCCTAAGCTGCAAGTGACAAGAACACACATCAAAACTCTTTTAACCCTCCGTCAACATTTTCATCATCTCAAATACCACGCCATTACATAATACTTGCATATTACACATTCACAAGTTTGTATATAATAAAAATGTCCTAGACCTAAACACAAACCTCAAACATTTGTATTATAAAATACACACAGCACACACACATACACACACCCACACACACTAACACACACACACCTGCACGCCATTAGATAATATCTACATATATTCAGAATTACGTTTGTGAATAATAAAATGTCCTATACATAAACATGAAACATTTGAATGAATACACACACCACCACCACTATGCACTCGTGCACTCACTCACACACACACACACAAACATGCACAAAAGAAAAAAAACGACTTTTAATGACAAAATCCAACTGTTACAGTTTATTAGTCAGTGTTTGACAAATGTCCAGACAGATTTAATATTTTGTATTATAAGAGGACTGACATACAGAAAGGCAAAAGGAGTCATCTTGTTTATTTTGAAGAGAGAAAACAAAAGACCGCACGAGCTAGATGGGAAGGGGGTAGGGTGAGGGTGTTATTGTATCTTTATTAAATCTTTCTCAAACGAAACCGAGGTTTTACATATTTTTCACTGATAGTTCTTTTTAAAACAGGTTGCCGTCATAACCCCCATCAACACAACTGCTAAAGCAAAAAGTTGGATTGATTCTTTGTTTCTCAGGCGAAACTATAATGGTACAGACCCCGAAGGTTTGACCTTTGGACTTGTTCTCATTGTTCGCTACATTCCTCACCCTCTTCCCCTTCCTCATCAGCCTCTCCGTCCCCCATCCACCCCCTAAATAGTTACCCTTTAAACCTACACCTGCTCTACCTCCTGTCAGTGTGTGGACGAATCAGACAAAGTAAACGTGCGCCTCATCAATGGCGCAGTTAAGGAAACAGTCAAAGGAAAGGGTTGCCGCTAAAGTCTGGACTGAGAACTGTAGTGTTGGGGTAGGCGCGGGCTGTGTTCTTCTAACGCTGGTCAAAGTCCGATCGAACCCCCGCCGCCCAACAAGCCAACACTGCCCGCTAGCTTTTCCTCTGACCACGGAACCTCACACCTTGTGCGCGGGCTTAAATAACTCAGCCACTGGTACTGTTTGACACAATGGCCGGTTTCTTTAACATGCAGCTTAGTCAGCACAGAAGAGAGAGTTTGTTTTGTTTTAATACGTATAAAGTGTCATTACAGAACGTCCACCCGCTATGAGAACAAAATCTGGGCTAGCTCTATGGCGTTTCACAGTGTGCTTGAAGCTAGTAAGTTGAAGTTTTGAGTGGCTTGAGTTAGATCCCGAGTTTTTGAGTTGGCAAGTGCGTTATAAATATTCTATTTTTTGCATCATCATCATCATCATCATCATCATCATCATCATCATCATCATCATCATCATCATCAACAACATCATCATCATCATCATCATCATCATCATCATCATCATCATCATCATCATCATAATATTCTTCTTCTTCTTCTTCTTCTTCTTCTTCTTCTTCTTCTTCATCATCATCATCATCATCATCATCATCATCATCATCATCATCATCATCATCATCATCATCATCATCATCATCATCATCAACATCCGTTTCCATCCACATCATCATCATCATCACCATAGTCAGTCATCCCCATCTTATTAAGTTCCATCACTTTCGCTGTCAAAAGATGTGCCGACGGAAAAACCGTCGCTGGCAACAGAAATACCGTCAGCGTCGATTTTACTACCGACAAAACTACTTTCGCTGGCGATAGAAATACCGTCATCGTCGACTTCTCTACCGACAAAAGTACTTTCGCTGTCGAAAGATGTACCGAGGTCAACACCTTTGCTGCCTTTTCTACCGACAAAACTACTTTCGCTGGCGACAGAAATACCGTCATCGTCGACTTCTCTACCGACAAAAGTACTTTCGCTGTCGAAAGATGTACCGAGGGGAACACCATTTCTGGCAACAAAAATACCTTTACTACCGACAAAACTACTTTCGCTGGCGACAGAAATACCGTCATCGTTGACTTCACTACCGACAAAACTACTTTCGCTGTCGGTAGAACCAGTGGCAGGCACACCATCGCCTTCAAAAATAGAAAAATCGTCGCCGTCGCCCTCATAGTCTCCAGCAGCCCTCGACGTCTCATCGAAGGGAGGGTCTGGGCGACTGGCTTGATTTTGTTGCTCCAAGAACCGGTTAGACACTTCACCGCCATCAGTCGACACACGCTTTACCAACCCCGTTTCCAGGGTAGATTGATCTTTTCTGAAACAATAGTTGTATTTGTTATTTATTTATTTATTTATTTATGTATTAATTAATTAATTTATTTATTAGGTTGTTTATTAATTTTGTTTGTGTATCGTGAACATGGTGCTGAAGATGTCTCAGTATGGCCAAACGCTCCCGACAGACTAACATTTTGTTATCACACTCAATTCATTTTTCTTTTTCGTGGTGGCTGATAACACTCGTGTCAAGTCACTCACTCAAGTGCTGTTGTGTGCTCTTTTATAGCGCTTTTTCAGCTCAAAAGCAACTCAAGGCGCTGGGACAAACATGGTCTAACCCAAAACCGTCCAAGGCGCAAACTTGCTGTTTTATAATAATAATAATAATAATAATAATAATAATAATAATAATAATAATAATAATAATAGTAATAATAATTGGCATTTGCAAGGGGCCTACCCTGCGGATTTAGGCGCGTACACACCAACATTCATCTAATAATACATTTATGTTTTATATATAATGCTAGACAGAATAGAAATGCATGCACACACGCAGACACACAGAAACACACAAAACAAGAATACTAAATGAAGAAAGAATGTGAAGTGCTGCTGAAAGAGAAATGTTTTCATGTTGCTTTTAAAACTTTGAATTGAAGGAGACTGTCTGACATCGGAGGGAAGAGAGTTCCAGAGCTGAGGTCCATAGACAAAAAAAAGAGCGGAGACCATGTGGTTTCCGTTTGTAGCGGCCTTGGCGGAGGAGTCGAGTATCGCTCGAAGAGCGAAGGGTGCGAGAAGGAGTGTACAGAGTGACTAACTCATTAAGATATTCGGGAGCTGATCCAGCGATGATATTATAGCAAATACAGGCTGCTTTATACTTTATGCGTTTTAAAACAGGTAACCAGTGAAGTTTGCGCAAGAGAGGGGTGCATGGTTGTTTTATGAGCATCGTGTGAAACACCATACAACTAAAACGATCCTTGACGACGCGAGACAGGGGTGGAGTAGTAGGGGGTGGGGGGACCTATTGCTTGCAGAGTGTATAGGTGAAACTGGGGTTCACCCGTCTAAGACATAGGCGTCAGAATCTTTAACAGCCGTGCCCTGGAATGACGTCCACATGTCAAACCGCGCGTTATACTTTAGTCCCAAAGAGTAAGGGCACGGCGCTTACCTGGGTAATGTTTTCCGGCATTTCTGACCGCCAGTCTGAGCAATTCGAAACGCTGCCTGCATGTGTTAGGTTAAGGTGAAGTCACACAAGCAACAACAAAAACAAAAACAAAACAGAAAATATTGGGGAAACATTCGTGTGTTTTGTGTTTTTACTGCGTTTCACGTATACTATCTTCTTCTTCGCTAGATCAATGACATACCTTTTTTCTTGAAAACTCTTCCTGGACAAGACTCCTTGTTTGTGTATGAGGTCTGTTGGATCAGCTTGGGAGTGTTGGACGCTTTCTGCTGGGTGGTCACTAGGGCTTCCTATGATGTTAGTATTTAGCAATATAGGCATTTTATATGTATATGTTTCGTTGATGATTTGTAATGATGGTTGTATTCTATTTTGTTTTTGTAACCGGGGGTTCGCGTAGTTGAGGTAAACCCTCAGCCGTCCCCCGCGTGGGATGTCTTTATTGTAAAGTGACTGGCCGGTGGAGGGCGTTCAATTTTCCCACTAGGGTTGTTTCAGCAGATCTTTTATGCGGATCGGGGGTTGTCCGGTCCTGATTTGGCTCGGAGGAGACCGCTGGACCTAAAGCAACAATAAATCAATCAAAAAAAAAACGTGTGACCATGTCAGAAAAATCTGTAGTGCACATAGTTTTAAAAACAAAAAGTGTTTTAGAACTTGCTTTAAAACTTTAGGGAGAAGTGGGGGTTTGTAGCTAATCAGATTGTACCGCACTTCCGGCCTGCGCATCCGTCCATCAAGTAGGGTCCGGTTCGATTCAAATCAAAATCACACCTCTATATACAATCTAATTCGCGGTCCTGATGCAATTTGGACAGTTTACTACAGGTACTAAATATTACACTCGCTTCGTCTGATATTGTCAGCAAGCCGAACGCGGCAGCTTGTCACCACAGAGGCATTACACAAGTAGAAGGTGTCAGCGATAGCTTAAGGAAAGTGGATCCTCGGTCGCGCAGCGGTAAATAACACATCCGTTTGTATTATCAATAGCAAAGGATGGAGGGGGGTGGTGGGAGGGGGGGGGGACAGATTGTGTCTTTGGCCAAAGAATGGGCCGTTCAAACGGTTAATTGTCAACCCGCGTAAGAACAAACATATAATCTGTCCTTACATTGAAACAATGCAGGCTTATGACAGGTTAAAGTTCGGCATATAATAAAATTTCATATAAGCCTATCAATGTCTGCCCAGTTATAGGATTACTATCCGATGTAAATGACGATATTACAGCTTGCACTTTGTGCACTACAATTGTAGTGCACATGTACTTAAAAAGCACTCCCTTGCACTACACTGCACTCCCATGCACGTACATTATCTTGAGGATGTTAGGATATATCCTGAAGCGCTACTCAGCGGTACTTTCAACTGTATATTGAAAGCGCTGGTAGCCATGCGCATTACCTAATCATTATCATCGTCATCATCATTATCATCATTATCATCATTATCATCATCACCATCATCATCATCGTCGTCGTCATCGTCATCATCGGTATCATCATCAACAGTTGCTCACTTCTTATAGAACCAGAGGTACTTCATGGTGTTGCAGACAAAGTAAGTGACGCCGAAGGAAACAACGGGGATCACAATGAGCAGCACGGGATTAGGGTCCCTAACATGATGCACAACATCGGCAGGTTTGCTTGACTCTGGGACAGTACATACATACATAGGCCAATAAGATGATGATGAGGAGGAGGAGGAGGAGGAATGATGATGATGATGATGATGATGATGATGATGATGATGATGATGATGATGATGATGATGATAATGTAGTCTGGTATAGCGCATGTCCCCACGCAAAAAGTCCGTGAACATTGCGTTCAAAAGCACTAAGTTTGAAAATGGCCATCAGATATTGAAAGGATTATACCCTGCTGCTCTCTCTCTCTCTCTCTCTCTCTCTCTCTCTCTCTCTCTCTCTCTCTCTCCTTCTATCTTTCTCTCTCTCTCTCCTTCTATCTTTCTCTCTCTCTCTCTCTCTCTCTCTCTCTCTCTCTCTCTCTCTCTCTCTCTCTCTCTCTCTCTCTCTCTCTCTCTCTCTCTCTCTGGTAATGCAGCCAGGCCCCACTCGAACGGAAGGAACCCGGAAAGTAGAGGTCTGACAGTTGCTTTTTGTTTGTTTGTTGTTTGTTTTGTAGATTATAGTCACACGACACTTTCGCATATAGGTGACTACTGGACCGATTTATACTGACACCAGCGGGCCAGTGGTTGGTAAAGGGGAAAATAATATGATCACACGTTGACCAATCCGGGATTCGAACCAGCGACCTTTCGGTTACTAGCAAGACGCTCTTACCGGCCCCTCGTTGCTTTTTTACTCTTTAACTGTCTATTATTCCGCACTCTTCCAGCAACGCGTGCGCGCGCACACGCACCCACACTCCTCTCTCTCTCTTTCTTTCTCTCTCTCTCTCAATTGACCTCATTAGTGCACTTACCTACTCACTGATTCTTTCTCACTCAGTAACTTTCCACTTGGTTATTTTATAATAATAACTTTAATTCCTGTTTTCTTTTTTTTAAAGTTGGTATGCGCGCGCGCGCGCGCGTGTGTGTGTGTTGTGTGTCTGTCTAAAGACCTTGATGGTATTTATAGGTTATGATGTTATTGTTATACATATAGGCCTACTGTTTTATGCTGCTGTCACGGCCAAAGGCAAGATGTAAATTGCAAAAGCTTACTAATCCTACACTTTTACCTTTGCTAAATAAATTGCTATATCTCACTCTCCATCACAGTCTGTACAACGTCTTCCTTCCCCCCACCCCTCCACCCCCACCTCCCCTCTTCCATCTTTCTTTCCACACCAAACCCCTCAATACGCCAATTTCTTTCTATCCAATTTTCTTTCATTTTTTCTTAAAAGTCGTCATCATTATCATCATCCTCAAAGTCAAAGTCGGGATCATAATCATCATCATCTTCATTATCGATTGGATTGTTATTCCTTTCATAGTTCTTCGTTTTGTAGTTGTATTGCCGGAGCTAGCCTTTTCCGTGTCATTTTTGGGACGAATACAATTGCCTATGTCCTATGACTTCTAACTATCTGTGGATATATAGTTCCCACAGCCAGCAGACACATACCTGGACAGGCACGGTTGCAGGGTTGCATCTCCCAGAAGCTTTCGGGGTCGTCAAGGCGGACGCGGGTCCTTTCCCCTAGCCCACAGGAAGCGGAACACGGGCTCCACAACGTCCAGTAGTCACTGCAATTCTGGTCAGTTCAAAACAAACTTTTAGCTAATTGCTTGAATGGCACGCTATAGCCAAGTGTGCAAAGGCGGCTAAACGTCTGGGAGAGAGGGGAGGGGGAAAGAGAGAGAGAGAGAGAGAGAGAGAGAGAGAGAGAGAGAGAGAGAGAGAGAGAGAGAGAGAGAGAGAGAGAGCAGTTACCTACCTTTTTTCTTGAAAACTCTTCCGGGACAAAACTCCTCATTTGTGTGTGAGGTCTGTTGGATCAGCTTAGAAATATTGGATGCTTTCTGCCAGATGGTCACTGGAGCTTCCTATGATGTTATTATTTGGCAATGTAGGCATTTTATATATATGTTTTGCTGATATTTTATAATGATGTTTATATTCTTTTTCTTTTTTTTTGTAAACGGGTGTTCCATAAATGGAGTATAGCCTCAGCGTCCCCTGCGAAGGATGTCTTTATTGTATAGTGACCGGCTGGTGGAGTGCTTTCAGTGTTACCAATAGGGTTGTTTCGGCAGATCTTTTATGCGGATCAGGGGCGAGTCTTCTTTGAGCGAAGTTGTGGTCTTGATTTTGTAATCCTGATTCGGCTATACTGGTCCTGATTTGGCTCGAATGAGTCCGCTGGACCTAAAGCAATAATCATGTAATGTAATGTAATGTAATGTAATGTGTGTATGTATGTGTTTAAGAGAGAGAGAGAGAGAGAGAGAGAGAGAGAGAGAGTTGGTCTGTCGGTCCGTTGGAAACCATATCTCAGGAACCACTAAACGGATTTTAAACATGTTTATAGGAACATTACCTAAGTAAGCGGCCTGTCTTCCATGCCATAATATTTCCTCTAACCCAAAGGTTCAAACAGTTTGTAATCCTTCAGTAGCAGCCCGGTGGTCAGTCAGTAGCAGCCCGGTGGTCAGTCAGTAGCAGCCCGGTGGTCAGTCAGTAGCAGCCCGGTGGTCAGTCAGTAGCAGCCCGGTGGTCAGTCAGTAGCAGCCTGGTGGTCAGTCAGTAGCAGCCCGGTGGTCAGTCAGTAGCAGCCCGGTGGTCAGTCAGTTTGTCAGGCGGTCGATCGGTCGCTCCGAATTTCACTTGTTTGTTCAAAGCACACTTTTGGCCTTATCTCAAGAACAACTGAACCCAAATTCATCATTTTGACTTTCCCGACATGTACTGCTAAGCCCGTCAAAGCATTCGTAGTTGTACTTTCTCAAAGGTCAAGGTCTAGGTCACCCAGTTCTACCGCTCAGTGGTAGAAAGTGTTCTAACATTTTCCATCTGAGTGTGGTATGGGGGTGCATTTCAGCAACAAAAGAAAAACTAGACCACATTGTCTCCGCTGCCAGCAAGATCATTGACAGATAGCGGATGATGCCTCCCACTCCGGATACCACCTCTTCGAGCTGCTTCCATCTGGCAAAAGGCTCAGAACCATGAAGACCCGTACCTGCCGCTTCAAGAACCGTTTTTTTTCCACAAGCAGTGACAAACCTCAACTCCTTGTCTGGCACCCGATGATACCGGACTATCTCAGTGACTTATGTATAAGAGAGAGAGAGAGAGAGAGAGAGAGAGAGAGAGAGAGAGAGAGAGAGAGAGAGAGAGAGAGAGAGAGAGAGAGAGAGAGAGTGAGGGAGGGAGGGAAGAGGGAAAGTGAGAGCGTGAAAGAAAGACAGAGAAAGAAATAGAGGAAGAGAGAGACAGAGAGAGAGAGAGAGAGAGAGAGAGGGAGAGAGAGAGAGAGAGAGAGAGAGAGAGAGAGAGAGAGAGAGAGAGACAGACAGACAGACAGACAGACAGACAGACAGACAGACAAAGAGAGAGAGTAGAGAGGAAGTGATAGAGAGAGAATGTATAGATGTATGTAGAGTGCTTGTGTAAGATAAGAGAAGAGAATGGAGAGAGCGAGAGACAACGGAGAAGAGCGCGCACGTGTGTGTGGATGTGTGTGTCTATTTGATTCGATCAGTCTATTTCTACTAAATTCCAGTCATTTATATTCCTAGTCTTGTATGAGTGTGTCCGCAAGTGGATGGTTGCGCGAAGGTGTGGTTGGCTTTGTTATTGTGTTTAGTATAAATATGTGTGCCAACATCAAAGTGTATTCCTCGTGCATGTCACATGGCGAAATAAAGTTCTGTTATCTGTTATTGTGCTTCATCATTTTCTAAACACGTTTTGCGCTGCACCTAGAAATTGGCTCAGCCGATTTTGATAATGATTTGCTTGCATATACAGACCTGTGCACATTTACGGATTTTCCGTATTTTCTCCGATTTTCATGAGCAGAATACGGAGGTACGGATTATTTATTAAAATTCCGAAATTCCGATTTTTTTTAGTTAAAAAATTTTTTTAATACTTTTTTTCTGTTTTAAGATGTTTTTGACTAGTTGTGTTTAAAAGACGTTTTTCGAACCGGAAGCGCGCGTTTGTTTCTAGTTCGTTCAGCCTTTGTGTGGTTGCAACTTCATACTTGTGATTAAAAAAAATTATGGAGCCAGCTTTGAAAGATAAAAAAAAGAATGAGAAGAGATAGTGAAGAGGATTTATCTGACCCAGCTCTGTCACCAAAAAAGAAGAGAACGGCACAACAGTGCTGGAAATCAATTAACTAATTGGTAAAAAGCCTTTTTTTGTATATTTTAAATTGGTTAGAAAAGATTTATAGTATTGGACACCTATTAAATGACAATGGTAGATTTCTATTATATAATGAATATATACAAAAATACATTATTTATTGAAATTTTTCGACTTTTTCCAGTTGTATTAATGCAGTTAAAAAGTATGTAACCAAGTTAAAATCATTATTAATCTGTCCAGCCATACATTTTGTTAAATAAAATAGTGTCCTAATTTGTATATTTTGATACTCTGCTAATATAGGTTTTGTTTTAAAAAAAAAAGTAACAGTGTTGATGTTTTAGCTTGGCTTGAATAGATTGTAATTCCCATTCTACTGCCTCGTAGTGTTTCAGTTTGTGTGCTTTGTGAGCAGAATTATGTCTTGAACTGTCGTTACAGCTTGCTACTGAAAATTTTGAAAAACTACTGAAATTTGGTTTGTTTGCTACTGATGAGCATTTTGAGTGTGCACAGGTCTGCATATAGCGATTAGTTCCGCTAGTGGTCACAACGCCGCCAACCCAATAAAAACTTTCGAAAAGGCTTACTTTTCGGCTATGCGTGCGAGTGTCTGGAAATACATTTTACTGGCTTACCTTCTCGGCTTTTTGTTTTTGGAGTGAAAACGTACCTCCGTTTCGCTGGTGACATTGCTCTCATCGCAGATGGGTAAGGGACAAACCGAGCGTGGCTGGCATCTTCTCTCTCGACTTCTGCATTCGCACGAGGCATTACACTCCTTCGACCACGCTCCCCAGTCAGCCCATGTTGAAGCTGAATCAAACCAAACAACTAGCAGGGCAAAGCCCATAGTACTCACATGGCCCTAAAGGCTTGTCTTCATTGGAAGATTCGAGGGGGTTCAAAAATGGATTTTCGAGGTTCTCAGATCCAGAACCTAGGTTCATGAACCCTTGGGAATTCGGGAAACTAGTGTAACGCGCCCCTATTTGCGTTATCTATGTGAGAGTTAACCTAACTAACCTAATTTTCTACTTGTACGGGGATCGGGCACAACTTTACCAAATCACAGCATGTAAGACACACAAAACAGAACAAGTCTCACTGTCGTCCAAAGGTATCGTCATGCGCTCACAAATATGACCCTGAACTACAATTTGTTTCCACTTTTATATACTTTTAATAATCTAATTTAATACATATCAATCATGCACATATATTATACTAACAATGCAAATAAAAGTAAAATAAATTTATTGATTCTTACCTCATCTTTCAGTTTCTTTTCGCCACTCTTTCCTCCTTTGAAAACACCTCCTTCCACCCTAATCTAACTGACCAACTAAACACTACTAAGCAAAGCAACCAACACTTGCATTATACATTAAGCAAAAGAGAGCCAAGCTTTACCCTATACATTCTGTAACTAAAAATTATGCACACTATATGTTCGGCCCTAATCTCTGATACATTATGAGCTGACCACCCTAAGCACTATATACGTTCTGCATTCTATACACTCTGCAACTAAAAATTATGTGCTCGAGAAGAGAGCCTCAAGGCAACTCAGCCACTATGCACTATATACACTAAGCAAAGAGAAAGAAGACCCGCAGACTTCTTTGTTCAGTCCTTTTATACTGTTCCTTTCCAAAAATTATCATCTTCTCTACACAAGGCAATGCACCAACCTCCAGCCAATCATGAGCTAAGGAGGTCCTGCTAGGAAACATTGCCGAAGGTAGATACCTGCATGCGTCATGCGCTGACCAGGTACATTCCAAACTCGACCCGGCCAAGCCTAGCTGATCAAGCGCTTTTGCACGGTACTTGCCAACCTACCAGTAAACACTTCTGTTCTCCTCCCACTGCAGTAACTGTGCTGAGCTCAGCAAATTCTATAACCCTCCTGTACTATCCTTACTTTCCCCTGTGTGACCCTTACTAAAAGGTTAAACTAGGTTCCGGATCTAAGAACCTCGAAAATACTTTCTTTTAACCTCCCCAAACCTCCCAATGACGACAGGTCTTTAGAAAACTTATTCGCAATATTCTCATGTACTCAGTTCTTTAAAAAATAAATTTTTTTAACTGAAACAAAACGCTAGCATTAAAACAATAAATATCGCATGAGATGACAGTGACAACCGGTTTTACATGAACACTTAAGCATAGTCAAAAAAACGTTCTATCATGTCAAAAAACGGTGTTTCGATGTTAACTTTTAGGAATAAATGCGTGAGAACGAACTGCGTGTCATAAAAAAGGCGCTATAAAATTATTATTATTATTATTATTATTATTATTATTATTATTATTATTATTATTATTATTATTATTATTATTACTATTACTACTATTATTATCATCATTATTATTATTATTATTATTATTATTATTATTATTATTATTATTATTATTATTATTATTATTATTATTATTATTTTAAAAACAACAGTAACTTTCCAATGAGCTTGACTTTGGGATGACACTGACCTTGAAATGACCTCATTTGTTGATGCGCAATGGGGGTTATAAATAAAGAACCATTCAATACAATGACACTTTTTTTTTTACGTTTTCCGTCAGGCCAAAAATGACCTTAACCTTCAAGATCATCGCCAAAACAGAACAAATATGAAGTATCAATCTATGATTTCAAATTACAACGTTAGCATTTTGTCCCTCTCATGTCACTTCAAAGTACCCATATGAACTAATTTTGGACAGCTTCAGTGACCTTGACCTTGGTATAAGAATCAAAACCAAACTTCCATGGTTGGTGTTTCTCACTGACATACATGTATCTAGCTCCAAACAGTCTTAAGTCCACCATCAATGATAGGAATGTTTTTAAATTACATTACATTACATGAATATTGCTTTAGGTCCAGCGGACTCTTCCGAGCCAAATCAGGACCAGTATAGCCGAATCAGGACCACAAAATCAAGACCACAACTTCGCTGAAAGAGGACTCATCCCTGTTCCGCATAAAAGATCTGCCGAAACAACCCTATTGGTAACACTGAAAGCACTCCACCAGCCGGTCACTATACAATAAAGACATCCCACGCAGGGGACGCTGAGGCTATACTCTAATTTATGGAACCTATCCCTATCCTATCCTGTCCCGTAACCCGAAGGTCGTAGGGGCACCACAGATGATCGTTTAACCAGCATACTCCATCTTTCTCTGTCCTCAGCAGCCCTGATGGCTTCGCTCAGTGTCAAACCAGTCCATTCTCGAATGTTGTCCTACCACCTCTTTTTCGGTCTCCCTCTTCTTCTACCTCCTTGCACTGTGCCTTGCAGAATAGTCTTTGCAAGGCCTGATGATCTGGTGACGTGGCCATACCATCGTAGTTTCCGTTTCTTCACCACTGTGAGCAGGTCATCGTGTTGTCCAATGGCTTGTGTGATGGTCTGTCGGACTTCGTCGAATTTATGGAACACCCGTTTACAAAAACAAAATAGAATATAAACATCATTATAAAATATCAGCAAAACAAATATATATAAAATGCATACATTGCCAAATAATAACATCATAGGAAGCCCCAGTGACCACCTGGCAGAAAGCGTCCAATATTTCTAAGCTGATCCAGCAGACCTCACACACAAATGAGGAGTTTTGTCCCGGAAGAGTTTTCAAGAAAAAAGGTAGGTGACTGGTCTAGCGAAGAAGAAGATAGTATAGTAGATTGATAGAACAGAGTAGGAATGAGAAAGAACAAAGGAGAAAGACAGCGACAGTGGGAATTTAAAGCACTAAATTTCCAGAAAGTGGGGATACTATTTATACTGAAACCCCCGGCACCCCAACGAGGGTGTTTTTAAATTGAGTGGGACAATTTGCCTTACTTTGACTTACAATTGTTGATCCGGTGACCTTGAATTTGAAGTGAGGTTATTCAATCATTCACCATCCTAATATATTTGGTGGTGATTGTTAAAATAAGTTCCGAGTAATAAGCTACGTTAATTGTTTTAGCACGGTCAGACGGACAGACGGACGGCCCTTTTTAATTTAATTTTGTTGTTGTTGTTGTTGTACTATATAGGACTCATCTCGCGCAGATTTGCAAACATCTGTATTTTTTTTTTTTTTGAATGGGGTGGGGGGTCGGGGGACGAATCACTAGGCATTAGAATGGATGCTCGATAGCAAAGAGGTATTGGATCGTCGATAGCATAGGGGGTCTCGAGGATCCATTCTAGTTGATTCATGCCCTTGTGGATGAGTGCATAGATTGACACTGCTATGCCTTAAGTCCAAAATGCACGTTGTTGAATAGCGCACCTAAGATCACAGAGCTGCTCAAGGCGCAGGCCAAATAAACAGGCTCTATCTGACTTCAGACACCCAGGACGCCCAAATACGCGATAGTGTCAAGGGACATAAATCGAACCAACAACTACAGGACGCCCGCTAGCAGCCTCCAGGCAACTGTCAAACGCCCCCAACAACTGGGCGATCCTCAAAGAACTAAATGTTTGTGTGTTTATTTGGAGCACTAGAAGTGCAAGGATTTTTAACGTGCCACGAAGGCGACACGAAGATGGAGGAGGGGGAGGGAAGGGTAGAGGAGGGAGGTGAAATACCGTACAAATTCGGAAATACAAGCTTTTTTTTCTTCTTTTATTGTACTTATATAGCGCACGCGCGCTCGCACACACACACACACACACACACACACACACACGCACGCACGCACGCACACATGCACACCTACGCACGCTCGCACTCATAAATACACACACACACACACACACACACAATATGATGTGAGTGAAAAAAAAAAGCACCTTACTCACAGCAACAATGCCGGTGGTCATAGCAGAATTGTCCCTCTTCATGGTATTGACCCACGCAGGGCTCTCCGACGCAGGAACTATTATGAGACCCGCAAATCCTTTCCCTCCACTGCCGGCATGCCTTATGGCTGCAGTACCACGAGCCCCAAACGCTCCAATGTTGAGGGACGTTCACTGAAAGAAACCTAACACTGCTCTTCACTCACTCCACTGGCTTCCCGATGTGGACAGAATTCTTTACAAAAGCGCGTTTCCCAATACAATGAATGTTGGCGTTTTGTCCTCTTTAACCAAGGTTTGATTGCATGGATGGTTATTGAACTCACTCCAGGGACTTCCAGTTTTACAGGATTTTTTTTTTCGTTTTTTGTACACACACTACTATCCCTTCCTACTTGTACTCTATGCTTGACTGTTTAGTTGTTCACTGAATTTAGTTTTTATTTATTATTGTGTTTGTATGTTGTTGTTGATTTCTTTTTCTTTTGGTGTGTGCGCGTGTGTGTGTGTGTGTGTGTGTGAGTGTGCGTGCTTGTTTGTGTGCGTGTGTGTCCTTGTTTACACATTATTATCTGGACAAATCAGTGAACATCTACATAACTTGTATTGACAAGCCTACTTGTTTTGACGTCAGAACAATGATCTGTTAGGGTTAGGGCTGGGTTAGGGTTAGGGTTAGTGTTCGAACACTTCAAAGTACATAAAAATGAGGACGAAATATGACCCATTGTCAGCACAACGTAGGTGGCGTTTCGGGAAAGTCATGATAATACTGTGTAACTTCGGCTGTCTGTTTGTGTGTGTGTGTGTGTGTGTGTTCGTTCTTTGTTTTGTTATTCTATGTGTTGTTTGTTTGCTTGTTTCGTTGTTGTTGGTGGTGATGGTGGTGGAGGTGGTGGCGATGGTGGCGTGTGTATGTCTCATTGATCTCTACTAACACGCCTAAAACAATCATTAGTTCAGTATCAATAACTTCGGACTTTGGTCATTTTTCCACTAACATTTGTTAACCCTGTGAACTTGACCCTGAAGTGAAATCATTCATTCACTGATCATTTTCGAGGTCTTATAAATATACACCATCGTACCAATGTTGGTTATGATACATGACATAGGTTCCGAGTACTTAGCCACTTTAAAGTTTTGCACAGTTTATCAGTACAACTTATGTTAATCTGATGAATAAAACTTGATGCAACAACAACAACAACAACAACAATTTGCACAGACGGACGAACGGCGCGCAGACAAATTGTTAAGGACTCGTCTCGCACAGATTTGCGAAAATATGGATTGTTTTGTTGCTGTTGTTTCTGCTGTTGTTGTTGTTGTTGTTGGCGGCGAGTACATAATTTAAAATTGATGCACGCATGTGAGCGAGTCACACACACACACACACACACACACACACACACACACACACGCACACACAACCGTGTAGAAACGCGTTGTGAGGACTTTCATGAAACTCTACATACGTTACTTTGACATTTTTACAAATGTGTCCATTTTTTTAAAGCTAACCCTAACCCTAACCAAAACCCTAACCCTCACCCTTAATCTAACCTTAAGCCTAACACAGCCCTAAACCTAACGGAACACTGTTTTGACGTCAAAATAACGGCATCCGTCAAAAGAAAGTACGTAGAGGTTCAAGTGTCAGTGTCAGAATAACGGCGTTTCGACCTAGCCACACACACAAACACACACGCACACAGACACATTTTTAAAGAAACGACGTTGTGATGACTGTTGTGAAAAAAACATACATTATTTTGACACACTTTCCATTTATTTGACATTATTTTGACATTTTCAATTTTTTGAAGCTATCCCTAACCCTAACCCAAACCTTAACCCTAACCCTTCACCTAACCCAAAGCCTAACACAGCCCTAACCCTAACGGAACACTGTTTTGACGTCAAAATAACGGGGCCGTCAACAGAACGTACGTAGAGTTTCAAGTGTATGTCAGAGTAACGTCGTTTTTACCTAGCCACACACACACAAACACACCCACACGCACACACACACCCACAAACACCCACCCACACACCCACACACCCACACACACAAAGCCACTCACGACAGCAAAACTGGTTGTTGTCGCAGTTGCGGATGTGAAGTTTTTCACCCTGGCACGAATTGGGTAGGGAACAATTGCGGTTACGGATCATCTTGCAGATTTTTTCTCCACGCCCGTCACAGCTGCCGCTCCATTCCTCCCAATCCATCCACGCGCCTGCCAAACAAGGACATTCACATAGCATTTTCGAAACGTCTAGATCAATAGAAGGAAGTGGGGGATGGGGTTGGGGTGTGGGGAATGGGGTTGGGGTGGGGAGGGGGTGGTAACATCATAACATGTTTAATTCACTCTAAGAGATGGCTGTTGTGCTTATATAGCCATATTTTTGGGTGCCTGCTTTGTTGTTGTTGTTGCGGAAATGGAATCTAAACGTCGTGTGCGAGCATTTAAAGATCATCTGCTAGAAGCCTCCCTTACAATATAGGCACAAACCCAGCGGAGCGTGACCAATACGCTCCAATGCATTGCTGTGGATTAGTCGGCGGAAATAATTAAGTGCCTGTAGTCTGAAGTGAGTCTCAACGCAGGCATTAGGGGCTCCTCTACTAGCGAAGCCCCTTGGCGTTATCTGGTACCCCCAATGACTTTGTAAACTGCTTACACGCCCAGCGGAGACCTTTCATCTCAATAATGTAACAGATATAAGCGCAGTTGGCTCAGTACAGGCAGTGGTTCAAAGCCCCTTAACAGCCTAGAGATCTAAAAAAAAAATTACCTTGGGATGAGAGCATAAACCGAGGTCTAATATGCGCACGCTCGCATTCCATCGCACGGACTTTAAAGATCCTGACGCTCATAAATAGATTTACGGGTTCTATCTCTTACCGGCTTTGGTAGCTGCTATTTTTAGCTCTACAATGTTGGCTGACTGGCCAACGGGCTGTTGCTATTAATAGCCACAAAAAGAATGGAATGTCCTTCTCCCCCATCCCTGGCTGCCCAGGATTGTGCTCAGTTGTCCGGGCGTCAGACCATGCGCCCAAAGGCTGCGGGTGGGCGTCTCGGGCGGCTTGAGTTAGATCCTGTATCGGCCAGCGCCTTGAGCAGCTCTTGAGCTGGAAAAGCGCTATATAAGAACGATTAAATAAATTTATTCTTTAAAAAAAAATAACTTTACAATCCAAAAAAAAAATTAAGCTTTCTTTTTCCAATGGGGCAACTCTCACTGTGAATATTGAAAGGACTTGTCGAAAAGGAGGCGTGGTCAAAGTGGGTCCCTTTAATACAATTAATTATTTCGAGCAATAATAGGCCTAAAACAGTGCTTACCAGGGCATTTCCCGTCAAAGCAAGGTTCGCTCTTCCAGGACTCGCCTGGACAGCTGTCAGGGCAACATTCGTCGGCGCACGGAGACTCGCAAATCCTGACTTTCAGCTTCTCGCATTCCTCGGAACACTCGGCGTCCTCTTTGTTGTCGAACCAAGGACCCCAACTCTGGGGATCTGAAAATGAAACAGATGAAGAGAGAGGAAGAAAAAAAGTAGAGAGAGTGAGAGACGGAGAAGAAACAGATAACAGATAACAGAACTTTATTTCGCCAGGTGACAAGCACGAGGAATACACTTTGATGTTGGCACACATATTTATACAAAACACAATAACAAAGCCAACCACACCTACGCGCAACCATCCACTTGCTGACACACTCATACAAGAAAGAGAGAGAGAGAGAGAGAGAGAGAGAGAGAGAGAGAGAGAGAGAGAGAGAGAGAGAGAGAGAGAGAGAGAGAGAGAGAGAGAGAGACTTTGAAACTTTTTTGAAACTTTTTCAACTTTTTTATTAGGGATAAAGACTTTCAACTAATTAATAAGTCTAATCTTCCAATCTGTCCCTTAAAAATTAAAGTAGTAAAGAATCTTGAACATTAACTTGGAAATCATATAAATCACACACACACACATGCACTCACACCCATGCACACATAATCACACCAACATCTTCATTATTATTATCTTTAAACAATTTTAGGCAACCACCCCCCTCCTTATCCCTCACCCTTATAATAACAAGAAGAAAAAAAATAATAATAGCAACAACAATTACAATAATAATATTTATTATAATTATACCTATTAACACCACCATCACCACCACCATCATCACTATTATAATTAGAACAATAATAATAATAATAATAATAAATATATAATAAATAATAAAAATAATGACATGAAAAATATATAATAAATAAAAAAACTAATGACATGAAAAATTGTGTTATCATATCAAAATATCACTTTTATAATTAATTTTGCAGATGCTTACATAGGTTATATTTGAAAGAAAATATTGTGTCGAAATGTTTACACTCCAGAGGGAGAGAGTTTGTAACAAGAGCCTAGATTTAAACACAGCCCTATAGCTTTTACCTTGTTTAGTCAGTTGTAACATTAAGGTTAATGTTAGCTGCAGCAGACGATACAAGTTCACGGTAAGGTACTCAGTTGTAAGGACGATAGCGCAGTATAGTGACATCTAGTATGTAGTGACATATAGTGACAGCTTATGTTAGAGCTCATCGAATTTACAGCCAATCGGAGCAGAAAGAGATTAGGGAGACCAGTTCTACCTGGTTCAGGTAGACAGCTTAGGAGAGTCATTCTGTGTTCAATCTGCCTAGAGTACACAGCTACGCTCTAGCAGAAATCTCTCCAAATACCAGGAAAGCAGGACTTGTTGAAAACTCGATTCAATCAAGTTAGCTACGGC
Source organism: Oncomelania hupensis (assembly GCA_036898135.1). Classification (NCBI taxonomy): domain Eukaryota; kingdom Metazoa; phylum Mollusca; class Gastropoda; order Littorinimorpha; family Pomatiopsidae; genus Oncomelania; species Oncomelania hupensis. The sequence continues at coordinate 45,836,180 of CM072520.1, forward strand.
CTGACATTATCAAAAAGGTAAATGAACATACTTTTGTTTCATCGTGATGTCTTGATAATATTGATGAATTATGAACTGACTTTGAGAGAGCCCTAAATTCTAAGTGTTATAATGCTATTGCTTTCCACTTCAGCGAACATCTCGTAATATTTGGCTGCGAAATAAATATAAGAACGGACACAATATTAGATTTGTTAATCTTATATCAAAATCATTCATTTATAAATGCAAAATAGAAAAAAAAACACTTTACAGGTCCTTTACAGCTGTGCTAAAAAGCCGATACGAAGTAGAAAAATATATGGCCCTTTTACAAATGAGGTATCAAAAATGTGTACAAGAATGGCACCCGTACTTACCACTGTTTGACGATATATAAGCGCTTATATATATTAGTTTAAATGTATATGTATTTTTCACTGCGTGCTAATCTTGGTTTTGTACATTTTGTGAAATGATAATGACCCATGGTTTTCTCTCTTTCTAACTCAATCTCTTTCTCTCTCTTTTTCTCTCTCACTTCTCTCTCTCACTTCTCTCTTCTTTCTCCCCACCTTACTTTCTTTTTTAATTTATCTAAAATACCAAATATGTATGTAGATATTATTGTGAAAGAAATAGAAATCCAAAGAGTATGGCTTTATACATGTGACATAAAGAACTAATAATTCTTCTTTTTATGTTATAACATTTTCCTCTTATATGTCCATCCTCATTTAGCATTTGAAAATGGAAAATATATTATCTGCATGCATGTTTTGGAGAATAAAAAAGTGTTAAAAAAAATTGATGAATTATGTTTGTGAAATTTGCCATGCTTAGAATGGAATTGTTAGTCCGACGTTGCGTGACCACGTGGAGAATCCGACCACGCGGCGAACCCGACCGGCCGACGCCATGTTGTATTGCATACGGACCCACTGTTGGTTAACCTATATGTAAGCTTGCAGACCAATGGCTGTATCAGAGAATGTGTATCATATTAATTATTTCTCTATGTGTATAGTTAGCCATGATTTGTATTTATATGTATATTGGAAATTAGTGTGGAGATTCCAGTGGACCACAGACTTAGCAGAATGTTCGTCGCTTATATAGAGAGTTGTGGAGATTAGCTCTATTAACTTAGTGGATAGGCACTTAACTTAGTGTTCGAACATAGTTCTTCGAACACTAAGTTAAGTGCCTATCCACTAAGTGCACAAAAACTGTATCAAAGGAACACAGTAGTCCACTCTTCCAGAACTCTGACCCTTAAGGCAGAAATCATCCAGTGCCCGATGATGATAAAGTAGCTGCATAGACTTATCAAGAAGCGAACCAGTCCAGAAACATTTGAACTTTTAAGTTAGTATCGTACTTCGCAGATCGTGTATAGAGTAGAGGAAATAAATGTGTGATATTTACTGTTATCAAGTGGCTGGACTACCTATGTTTCATAGCCGTGTGAGAGCTAGTGTGACAGTGATCTTTTACAATTTTTATTTCTATCTCTGTAACCCATCCTAAACACAGACCGAGCTAAACAAATAAATGTATTAAGTAGAGTCACGGGGAGATTTACTAGCGATCCCCATCGACTTAAGACGAGTGGGTAATAGCATTCCATTGTGCAGAGCCCAGCAACAATAGACCCACCGTCACAGAGTTTCATACAGCAGCTCCATTAAATGATAGGCTATTTTTTTTTATAAATCAATGCGAGGGAGGGGGTAGTTTATAATTATAAAGTCTATGCCCATCAACTGGCTTATTAATAATCAAAATATGCAGGTGTTTCTCCGTGTGTGATTTTGAACATAAGGATAGCGGTACTAAATATAAATTGTTTTTGAAGTGGTAGTATTCGGAGTTCTTTGTATTTCTCATTAGTTGTAATATCTGTATTTATATTATAAGACTTATACAGTATCTTGATTGCTCTTTTATAAAGACTGTTTAGTTGTTTAATTTGCGCGTTACTTGCATTACACCAAATAGTTGATGCATAATTAAAATGAGACATACAGTGGGCATAGAAAAAAGATTTTAATGCACCAACCGTAACAAAATGTTTAAGTTTAATTAGAAAGAAAAGGTATTTAATTTTTTTTACAGATATGGTTAATGTGTCCTAGACCACCAGCTAAAATCATCATCAATTATTATGCCTAGCACTTTATGTTCACGAACTTGATCAATAATATACGACCCTAAGTTTAGATTAAGGCAAAAAAATCCATTTTGACGTTTTTGTCTTGTAGTGAGAAGCATTCTTTTGCTTTTACTAGGATTTAATTTCATTCTATTGTTGTCACACCAGTTATTATTTTATTTATGCTTATTTCAAGACTTGGTTCTACCTGTTGTAGATTTTTATTATGAGTATGAAGGGATGAATCATCAGCAAATAGGTCAAGTTCACATTTTGCATGAGAAAAAGGGGCATGTCATTGAAAAATATACAAATAAAATATGGCCAAGGATCGATCCTTGAGGAACTCCACGTGTGACATCTCCAGGAGACGAAAATGAACCATTAGTATATACTGATTGGTGCCTGTTTGATAAATATGATTTTAAAAAATAATACAGATGCAGAGCTTTGAAAAAAGTACTTTAGCTTATTAATTAAGATGTCGTGGTTAACTAGGTCAAATGCCTTTTTAACCCATATAAGCCTAGCGTCCCATTTTTGGGACGCTACAAATTCAACCACTTCAGATCTAAACATGAAGTCTACTGTCATCATTGCATGCTACAATAGATAAAAAGACACTACCGCATTCCATCCAACCTGAAATGAGGATCATTTCTCTTGATTACCACGTACAGCAGCCACTTGTAATCACATGGTGACTGCTTTTGAGGTTCAGCATGGCATCAAGTGTAAGGTGAATGAATAATTTTTCCTGTGATCAACTTTTTGATGAGGTCACTGAAGATAAAATGGTCCTCTACATGTAATCTGAAAACGTGTCTCTCAGTTTTTAATAGAAGTTCGAAATATTTATAGTAGAAGCTGCTGAAGTGGCGTCCCAAAAATGGGACGCTAGGACTGAGAGGGTAGGGGTTTTTTCACATGAAGGATTGTTTGTTATTGATATTTTTTCAGGACTTACTCTGTCCATCTTGTGATCAGCATGTTAGAGGAAGACGGGACTTTAGAGACAGCCAATATTTACATCGATCCTCCCCCACTTGATGAATTCACGGATGAAGATAGTGCCGATGAGGACGATGGAGGAACGGTTGACAATCTAAATGGCCGCCAACTCTCTGCTGCAGCAGAAGTCACGGTTTTGAGACAGGGGATTTGGACGAACTATGCTGCAGAGTCCAATACACAGGAGAATTTAAGTTCTGATCTACAGGTGGTGTAAACTGAATCAAGTGTGAAATTCAGTCATCGCCTTTACGCACCCCTCTCCCCTCCCCTCACTTAGCACAGATGATAAGAAGCAACACAGTGTTCAAAGTAGCTTTGTCATACTGATTTCAAATTACATTGGGATTTTGACCACTCTTTTTCCCAGGCGTTATTACCATTCAGTTTGCCATTCTGTTATCTCATGTTCCTTTCCCCGCTGGAAATGCCCATGCTGTTGCTGAAGACCTGGAACCTGGGACTTCTCAGCCTTCGGAACCAACTCCATCTGCTTCAGATTGCAGGACTGGGATGAGAAAAACCCAACCACAGCTGCGTCAACATCCAGCAAGACCAGCAGAACGGCTACTGGATCAAAAGCAAAACAGAAGACTTTTCGTGAGTGGAGAAGAGTGGACCTCAGTGACAGGATGAAGGATCGTTTCAAGTGGAATAGTCAATCTTATGATGCTGCTCTCTTACTATGTGATCCATATGAACTATTTGAACTCTTTTTTGATGACGACATTGTTGAAATGCTTGTCCAGTTCAGTATCACTTATGCGAGGTCAAAAGGAAATCATTCATTCTCGGACAATTCTGAAGAGATGAGGACATTTTTTGGCCATCCTTCTGCTTTCAGGGTACTGCACTGTGCCTCGGCGCAGAATGTACTGGTCTCAGGATGATGATGTCAGGAATGTAGCTGTTGTGTCAGCAATGACCCGGACCGATTTGATGACATAATGCGCTACCTGCATCTCTCCGACAATGCTCGCCTGGATGCAGAAGACAAAATGGGAAAAGTTCGCCCTCTGACGTCCATGCTGAATGAGTGAAAGCGCCCTTTATGATCAAGCACTACAACAGCACTATGGGCTGAGTTAATCGAATGGATCAAACTGTCGACAAGTACAGAACCAGCATCAGGTCAAAGAAGTTGTGATGGGCCATGTTCGCATATTGCCTCTACCTCTGCGTGCAACAGGCCTGGCACCTGTACAGGGCGACGCCTACAGGCAAGAAGCACCATTGGACCTCCTGGGCATCCGTCGGGCCATATCCGTACTTATTTGGCCAAAACTCCCAAGACAAAGGGAGCTGGACGACCCTGTGGCAGAACTCCCACCCTAGACAAGCGGGTTTCCCTTGCTGTGAGGTTTGATGGAAAGGACCACATGGTTCAGCCATGGCCGACCCAGCTGCGCTGTGCCTCATGTGGGAAGAAGACGATGAGACGGTGCTCCAAGTGCCACCTGGGTGTCCATGACCGGTGTTTTGTGGCTTTCCACAGCCAGTAACATTCGCCTGTAGCTCTGCTATGGCTTGAAGTGCTGAGGTTATTGATATCGCTACCAGCAACTTGACTTCACTGACTGCCTTTTTTCCCCAGTCAAAATGCATGTCCAGGATTCGTAACTTTGCTGAATATGACCAATATGTGTTAGTATATATGTCAAGGATTTAGAAGTCACTTACTGTAACCATTATTCTATTTTTCCCCTTTCTTTCTTTCACCACTTCTTATTTTCACGTTCACGAGTTTATTTCAGTTTCTGAAATGTTTGGCTACTCAATGTTTTTGTACAATTTATGGAACTTCACTGACTGTGACCATTATGTTGCTAGTCATTGTGCTGCGAAGGTTTGAAACTTAAAATTAATTATTTTATCAATCAATGTTCATGTCCAGATTCTTGTTTTGTTGTTTCAAACACTTTGTTGCCAAGTAAAGTTACAAAGAGAACGTTTCTTGTCATGTTATCTTCATGAAAGTGAATGCAAAAACCCCTACCCTCTCAGTCCTAGCGTCCCATTATTGGGACGGTACTATTTCATGTCCTAAATATAAAAATCGGGCAGCTATCAAACAATCTCTGCTGGATATGCTCAAAATGCACTACAAACAACATTGTTACACTACTTTCTCACAAAATAAAAATTCAGGCATATATGGGTTAAGGTCAAGAAAAACTGCCCCTACAATGTCTGTTTTGTTTATAGCATTAAGCCAAACATCCAAAGATGGGACTGCGCTGTTTAACAAGAGTGTTTAGGTCTGAAGCCAGACTAAAAAGGATGAAAAAAGCATTATTTTAAGTATTTCATAAGATTAATATGAATATATCTTTCCAGGGGTTTAGATAGAATAAGCAGAATGGAAATTGGTCGAAAGTTGTGAAGAACTGAAGTATCACTTGTTTTAGGTAAAGGAATTACTTTAGCTTCTTTAAATATTGAGGGAAACCGATTTTGTTCAATGCATAGATTATAGATGTAGTTTAAAGATTTAATGATATATGGAAGAGACAATTTTGTAATGAACGCATTTAAATTATAGATGTCCAGAGACTTTTTATTTTTCATTTGTAATATTAGAGAAGTTACTTCATGTTCTGTTAACCGATTTTTAATAAATGAGCCCGATTCATGAAATTTGTTTCTGCAAAACTGGTTAATCCTATCATATATTTTGTATCTGTGTTTGTGTTTGCGATATTAGATGTAACAATAGAGGAAGTCAATGAAAGGAAATATATTAATTAAATTCATGATTAGTAAACATATATTGATTTGGCTTTTTTGTTCGAGATTTTTTCCAAATTCGTTCATTGCTTGCCAAATACAAGTGATATTAGTGTTTTCAGTTGATAATAAAGTTTGGGAATTTTTTTTCTTTGCATTTCTTACGAGAATAAGGACTTTATTACGTTGCTTTTTATACAGATCAAACTGTTTTTGTTTTTTTAAGTCTGTCACGGAAGGACATTGCAGCTTTAATTTTAGTAGTCATCTAGGTGGGTACTGACGCATGTTTTACCCTCTTCCTCCTGAGTGGAGCATGTGCATTGACAACAGAAAGCAATGGTTTCAAAAATATTTCGGGGACTTATCAAAATTCTTAAAGTTTTTATACATAATGTAGGTGTGTCCTTTGAACTGTGGCTTTGGAAGCTGGCATGAACATTTGCAAATAATGGCAGTATGATGACTGACAGAAACGTCAACGTAAAAGCAGCAGAAATTATATTATGATTGTTACTGTATATATGATCAAGAAGAGTTGACTTTGTTTCAGTTACTCTTGTCGGTTCCTTAATAAACTGAGCTATACCAAGCAAGTTTGTTATTGTGTTCCAGTGTGATTGAGACTGTAAAAGATTAATGTTAAAGTCTCCTAACGTAATAAAGTTTAAATTGCAAGCATTGACTTTGTCCATCAGTTGTAAGAAATTACTGAACCAGTCGCAGTTGCTGGCAGGATTTCTGTAGATAAATCATATAAGGAGAGAGAGAGAGAGAGAGAGAGAGAGAGAGAGAGAGAGAGAGAGAGAGAGAGAGAGAGAGAGAGAGAGAGAGAGACTCAAGATTCAAATGTTTCATGTACTATATGTACTTTCTGGCCACAGACCCCTAGCACATGGATGAGGAAAAAAAATCAAAGAAGAAAGAAAATAAAGAGAAAAGCAACAATAATAATATTTAAAATTAACAATGGCAATAACATCAGCAATCAGAATGAATGAACATTGAGGTTTAACGTCTACACCCACCATTGAGAAGAATGTATTAGTTGATTGGTTAATTATTTAATTAATTTATCCATTTTGCAGTGCTGCGTCGGAGAAAGAACTGTTTAGAATTAGCAACTATTGTTAATGATAGTTTTGCAAATACTAGTATTGCTATTGATTTTGGAATAGTGCGATTGTGAGTTTCCCATATCCTTCCCCGTTCGAGCTCGGTGGCGGAGATGCAGAATTTGGAGGTAGGGGAGCTCACTGTGCTATTAGACTTTTTCGTACTCATTTTGGCCATGTAGGCCTTCTTTTTTCTTTCTCTTTTTCCTATCTGGAACTGGGAACCAGCCTGGAGAAGACTGAGCCCTTACAGCGGATGGGAAAGGCGTCCCTCTGTCGTGTTGGTACAAGGACAATCACTCCGTCGGAGAACAAGAACGTAACCCCTGCGTGTTGGGAACTGTGTTGAACCTTGTGCGACTCTTTATGTATCAAAGCTGGTAAAACGCTTTCTACATTTTGGGGGGAAGTTAAGGGAGGGGAGACATTACTTCTGTGTTCACTGTGGACTGTAAACCTTTTGCTTAAAGGTGAACCTGAGTTTTCTAGTGGAAGAAGGTTTCAGCGAGAACCTTCCTAAAGACTTAAAATTTGGAAGAGAAGGGATGAGTGTTTATTTTTATTATCTGTTTAAAAAGTGGATGAATAATTAAAATCTCATAAATTGTTAAACCTACTCTGTTGGTGTTTGGATCGTGCGCACGATAGTGTGGCCAGTCGGTTTTGTTTGAAAGCAAATGCGCAACAAATTATGACATTACCATGATGACATCATCCAACATGCATACTTTTATTTTGTGGTCTAGTAGGATTGACTATTTCCTAACTAAATACCAAGTTTCAAAAAACATCCGTTCATTAGCTTCACAGAAAAGTGCGCAAAGTTACCTCCGGAGGCCGGACGCCCTAAATCCCAAAACATGTAGTGTCCGAGCCTTACAGCTCGAGAACTATTAATAATAATTGGGGGTAAGGACTGGAGAGTTCGTTACCACAAGAACAGCCGACATCACCACTAATACACCGTTGTTCCTCATCGATGTGGGTAGGACGACACAACGATTCCGATTGACATTCACGTATCCTTGATCTTACGCAATTCTTGCAATTCCCCCATTCGGCCCACTCTTGTAGGGTACCAACTGAAACAATCCAAAATCCAAAAGAGCAGCAGGAGGAAAAGAGGGGAGAAGAAAGAAGTGACATCTGCAATTGTGCAGGAACGTAAAATGAAGTCACAGATATAATAGGCCGTCTACAAGACGATATACTAAGCCACGTGGGATGATCGAATGAGCTCTGGGTATGAGTATGAAGGTATGCAAAACGTTGAATCAATGCCAAATTAATTACACTTTTGAACAAGGATAAAAGAGGGGAAGGAGGGAGGGCACACGTTGCCAAACAAATCAACAAGTTTAAAAAGCAAATTGAGTTAGTTATTCATTGCTTACAGGGTCCAGCGGACTGCAAAGATCCGATTCAGGACCACACAATCAAGACCACAACTTGGTTGAAAGAGGTCTCACCCCAGATCTGTTTATAAGGTCTGCTGAAACAACCCTAGTGGTAACACTGAAGGCACTCCGCCAGCCGGTCACTTTACAATAAAGGCATCCCACGCAGGAGACTCTGAGGCTACTCTCTAATTTATCGAACCTCCGTTTACAAAAACAAAATAGAATATAAACGTCTTTATAAAATATCAACGAAAGAAATACATATAAAATGCCTACACTGCTAAATAATAAAACCATAGGAAGCCCAAAAGGACATTTGGCAGAAAATGTTCCATTTTCCCAACCCGACCCAACAGACCTCATACACTAATGAGGAGTTTGGGAAGAATTTTCACGAAAAAAAGGTAGGTGACTATTCTAGCGAAGATGATTGATAGAACAGAGTAGGAATGAGAAAGAACAAAGGAGAAATACAGCAACTGTGGAATTTTAAGCATTACATTTCCAGAAAGTGGGGATACTATTTATACAGAAACTCCCGGCACCCCCACGGATGCAGAAAAAGCAAATGAGCTTAGATGTTAATTACTAGACGAGTGCCAAACACCGCCTGTATCCGCGTGCCCCGCATATCTCTCTCTCTCTCTCTCTCTCTCTCTCTCTCTCTCTCTCTCCCTCCCTCCCCCCCCCCTCTCTCTCTCTCTCTCTCTCTCTCTCTCTCTCTCTCTCTCTCTCTCTCTCTTGTTATTTGTTTTGTGGTAAGCATGTGTAGCGGAAAGCGAGGCGCCTGGTTCAAGCTTGGGAGAGATGTTGTCTACCTTCCATTTGTTACTTAGACTAGCCCTGGGTGGCTCCTGCTGTTCAGAAACGTTTGGAGTGACCATTGGGTTGTGCAGGACGATGCGACACATTTGTTCTCCCCGGCTGACCATTCGTCTTCTGCTTTTGGTGATGAGCAGGACTACATTGTCGGTCGGCATTTTATGCAGGTCAGTGGCAGTGGCCTGTATCGATTGTCGTGTCAACCCGGTTTACTATCAACACGCTTTACAGCCTTGCAGGGCAAATATTTTTATGTCCCTCTTCTGAGGGATCAATTAAAAAAAAATATATATATATATAGCACAGCAGCTGAAATAACAGAAAGAGGTCTCACCCCAGATCTGTATATAAGGTCTGCTGAAACAACAGACCTCACACACAAATGAGGAGTTTTGTTCCCGAAGAGTTTTCAAGAAAAAACGTAGGTGACTGGTCTGGCGAAGAAGAAGATAGTATAGTAGATTGATAGAACAGAGTAGGAATTAGAAAGAACCAAGGAGAAAGACAGCGACATTGGGAATTTAAAGCCCTAAATCTCCAGAAAGTGGAGATACTATTTATACTCAAACTCCCGGCACCCCCACGGGGGGAGGCGGAGAGGCGGGTGTCAAATACTTCGCTAGGCTACACATGTATCATGTATATTTGTTACACTGTTGTTGTTGTTTTTTTTATCAGCAGTTGATTCAACCCCGATGCTTGAATCCTGATAAGTGTAACTCAGATTCGTTTATCCACGCAACCTGTTCACTCAATAACAAGGCAAGAGTCGTATGAAGTTTTCAAACTTTATTCAGCATACATCAACAATTGCATACAATCGCTCAATCGCTCTTTCCACTTTTTCAACTCAACTCTTAAACAGTACGGAACTTAGTCTCTCTATACTCTAGAGAAAATTCGAACATTCCAGCGTGACGCAATAACAGCCAATCAAAATAAAATTCGTCATCAGAACTATGCACTGTCTTACGTCATACAACTTTCTTTAGGCTAGAAGCATCTCGTAAATTTACCTACACGCTTCGATCGACAGTAAACTAGCAACCATAGAACATTCTCCAATAATATCGACCAACGAAAATTATCAACATTATACAAAGCCTCTTCCAACTACAACGCAAAATCAAATCAAAGGTAAATAGTACTACACTCTGTTATTGCATGCTTTGCAAAACAAAACGATCGGATCTATAGTGAGCGTCTCACACGTACTATCGTGCGCGTCTCAAACGTATGACTGAATATCAGAGGATAGGTAAATGATTCGAGGAACGATTAGAAGATCCCGCCAAAAATCTGTATTTTATCATAATCCTATCTCGTAACTCCATCTTTTATTTCCTCAGCAGTCCTCGTGGTCTCACTCAGTGTAAAGTCAGTCAATTCTCGGATGTTGTCTTCCCGCCTCGTTTTCTGTCTCCCTCTTTTTCTGCCTTCTTGCACCGCGCCTTGCAGGATGGTCTTTGCAAGGCCTGATGCTCTAGTGATGAGGCCATACTATCGGACTTTCCGTTTCTTCACCACCTTATCTTTGTTGTGAATAAAATGTCTGTCTGGCTTTTTCTCCCACTCTGTCTCCATCTCGCATGCTCTCTCTCTCTCTCTCTCTCTCTCTCTCTCTCTCGGTTTGTGCCGTGTATGCTAAGTGCAAGAATAGGTTACCGTTCTTGGCTGCTGTGTTTTCCCCAACGGTTTTCTTACAATGTATGACTCGTACCTTGGCAGGCGACCGTTTTCCAATTTGAACCCATCATTTTACAGTTAACTGGCAACAAAAGAGAGGTGGTACCAACGTACAAAATAGCATCGTGATCGGATGAACGCTTCGCTAGTTATTTGTGTGCAAAGTTGGACTGACTGGCTCTCTTGCTCCAATTAATATAAGAAGATGAGAACTCTTAGAATCAGTAGTAGTAGTAGTAGTAGTAGTAGTAGTAGTAGTAGTAGTAGTAGTAGTAGTAGTAGTAGTAGTAGTAGTAGTAGTATCATTAACTTATTTTAGGTAATAAAGTCTACTAGGAAATTGAACTTACTGCAGTCGTAGAGGAAACAGTTCACGTTCTCCACCTATAAAATACAATACGAAATACAATGCATCTTTCTGAGCTAATACAATTTGTCTGATACAAATTTATAAAAAGTATTGGGGCATCGTACTTTCAAAACAGTTAGCACATATATGATACCATTATTTGGTTTTTTTAATGAAGACAATTAGACTTTCAGAGTTATGTGCCATTGGACGGCCATTTTTGAAAGCTCCTCAAACAAGAAACGAAGCATCGAAAACAATGCGCATACGAAGGAGTCTCGACAGACTTCACTATAACATGAAACAACTTAGCCAAGATCGACAAGCATCAAGCGAAATGGTAAGCTGCCCCGAATTGCCTAGTCAGAGCGCTACGTAAAACTTCGTCACTATTTTGGCGGAAAGTCTTGCCAACCCTATGCCCGCGGAAATCGCTACAGAGCGCTCTGTAGCGGTCTCGAAAGATTGTTTGCGAAGAGAGGAAGTTTGCGGCGTGGTAGGCTTTCGATTTGCGAATGGCGGTGTGTTCAACAGTGAAATAGCAAGGGAGGACTTTCTGTTATTTAGTCTTTTGAAGAGTTGTGTACTTGTTATTTTACAGAATAATTATGTTTATGTGCAATCGGTATGAATTAGTATTTATATTTGATAGTAAGCTTATTGCTGTGTCGTCCATGGGATTGACAATAACTTTCACTTTCAGCCAACTTTACTTTGATTGGCTGTTTGTACAGCAACATGTGCGGAGCTATTTTAAAAGCCCTCGCTTTATGGCAAAAGGTTGCCCAGAAGCGAAAATAGTTCGTGAGGAGCAATCGCAAGCGCTCTGTGGCGCTTTTATTCTAGGCAACCCGGCACTGGTCATGACGCGTGCAGCAAGCCATCTTTGTTGCACAAAATCACGCAACAGAGGCAACTGCATAAATTATAGCTTTTCGACTCAATCACATGCACATAAAACAACGAGAATTTTATACAATGCTTATAAAGTGATATCACGCCCTAAGGCTTGAGTAGCTATGTTCTGGTGTCACTTAACAGCAACCGCTGTTCATTAAACGGGTTGCAATACGATAAGTACGCCACGATCGATACAATGTGATAAGATACACAGAACGATTGCACAATACATGCGTGTTTTTCTGCCCACAAGAGTCAAGGGGTGCACAAAGTCGAGTCCTGATTCCCGTTATGCTAGTGCTGCATATTAAGTCCTCATTAGCATCACTTGTAGGGCATCCCTTAGTTGGTCTCCACTCCTGCCACTCCTGTCTTGTTTTTACTGCCGACAACAAAAAAGATATATATACATGACAGGGGCATTCACCAAGTAGAGTGGGTATTACGTAGCTATATATTTATGGTATGCTTATTGTGGACATTGGCTAATGTTAATATTGGGCAAGCAAATTACCTCATGTGAACAATAGGGGCAAATCTCTTGCTAAATGTTGACATTAGCCATGTATTTTACATGATGCAAGAGCATTTTGCTTGATCAGTTGATGTGAATAGAATGAATATGTTGACATGTTGTTTTACAGTTTGATATTTCACATTCCATTCTGTTGAGTAGTTTTCACATGTCTCCTCACATTTACCTTTTCAAGTTTTGCCTATTTCTATTTGTCAGCCATTCGCTACACGCATGATTGTATGGTACCCCCCCCCCCCAACCTCCACCCTCTTCCATTCCCCTTCCCCTTCCCCTCCCCTCCCGACCCTGCAAGAGATTTTGACTAGGGCTGGACGGTTTTACCGATACGTAACTGTATTCATTTTCGGAAACGCGACGGTACGGTATACCGGTGCGAGTGTCCAAGGTCCGGTTTACTGGGAAATCTTGACAACACAAAACGCGACAGTGGACGACATCTTGTCCGCCCAGAGAACGAGCCCAAGCCGTGGATAGGCAGCTGTTCTTGAAGAACTGATCAGAACGCGAGCTTATCCACGTGTTTGAGCATGGTACCAGTCGCCAATCCCTCTGAACCCTTCAAGTTCTTAAAGACCTTTACCGTTGAATGTTTTTGTTTTCGTTTGATTTTGTGGTTTAAAGTTTGCTGATGTTCTAAACAGTGATTTATCATAATTTGTTTTGAAGGCGTTCAAGAAAAAATAAAGCTTTAGTTTCTATAGAAATGTGGTTCTTTGAAATTGTTTTGAAATGTATGACAATCTTTCTTTTGCGTCGGCCACTACTGTCAGTGCCATATCCCATTTAATTGTAACACTTAAAATCGCGTATAGCGGTACGACTTTGACCCACGGTACCCAGCTCTAATTTTGACATTTATCTTTGAAGTTTTCTGATGTATTTTGTGAGGTTTGTAAATGAGTAATTGTAATGAAATTAATTTCTACAAGTTATCTGCTGTATCCTAATATTCTTTGCATTTCAGTTGTTTTTTTCTTTAAATCTTGTTATCTTCTGAATAAATTGTTATTCCAATGAAATAACTCCACCAGTCTTCTCTCTCTCTCTCTCTCTCTCTCTCTCTCTCTCTCTCTCTCTCTCTCTCTCTCTCTCTCTCTCTCTCTCTCAAACATGACTATTCACATTAGGCAAACCTGTTCATATCGGGCTGCATAATGTTCACATTAGGTAATGTACTGCCGAATGCTGACAATTTTTAACATTAGGCAAGTCATCTGCGTAATGTTCACATTAGATAATTGTCCCAATTTAGCGTTATAGATACATATTGCTACCGATATCTTATCGAGGGTCGATTCGACTTGGTAAAATGCCCCTGTGAGCTGATCAAGGCATAGAATGAAGTCTGGAATTCCAAACCAAATCGTGACATCAAGAAATCAACACCTCTCAAACCAAGAGGTCAACTTGAAAACCTCAATGCTCACTGTCATGACTCCAGGATAACTGAGCCACTGCGGTCGACCTTAGGAAGCCCGTCGTACGCCCTAAAGGCAGAATTACCGTGTTCTTTTATCTACCTTCATCTAAGGCACATCACCAACGACGAAGGCCGACAGACCATCACACAAGCCATCGGACAACACGATGACTTGTACTTGCTCACAGTGGTGAAGAAACGGAAACTCCTCTGGTATGGTTACATCGCCAGAGCATCAGGCCTTGCTAAGACCATCCTGCAAGGCTCGGTGCAAGGAGGCAGAAAAACGGGGAGACAGAAAAAGAGATGGGGAAGACAACATTCGAGAATAAACTGACTTTACACTGAGTGAAGCCATTGCTGAGGACAGAGAAAGGTGGAGTACGCTGGTTAAATGATCATCTCTGTTGCCCCAACGACTTTTGAGTTACGGGATAGGATAGGATAGGAGGCAACATACATGAAAGTGAACCATCCTATAGGAGAAAAAATCCACTCCTATGACAACAATCTTCCGTCAGCACCGAAAACAGAATTCAGGTTCTTGGGCACATTAAGCAAGCACTCTACCCACGGCTCTACTTTGTCTGACAACGATATGTGATCAATGAATGCCTTATCAAAACGATATATGATCAATGAATTCCTTATCAAAACGATATATGATCAATGAATTCCTTACCAAAACGATATATGATCAATGAATTCCTTACCAAAACGATATATGATCAATGAATTCCTTATCAAAACGATATATGATCAATGAATTCCTTATCAAAACGATATATGATCAATGAATTCCTTATCAAAACGATATATGATCAATGAATTCCTTATCAAAACGATATATGATCAATGAATTCCTTATCAAAACGATATATGATCAATGAATTCCTTATCAAAACGATATATGATCAATGAATTCCTTATCAAAACGATATATGATCAATGAATTCCTTATCAAAACGATATATGATCAATGATTTCCTTATCAAAACATATAATGATCTCAGATTACGCAACAACTGCGCGCCCACAGTATGTAAAATATCAACCGAAAATGTAAAATACGGAAATAACTCATACTACCGGTATCGAGAACCTGTAGAATTTTGAGAGGACAAACTTGTGTGCTGAATCTGTTGTCAGGAAAAAAGGTAATTTAAACCTACAGATTGTGTCATGCAGTTCCTTCACGCAATGAGTCAAACCAAAGTTACGTCACTACTCTTTTCGTTCTTTAATAGGTGCGTATTTTGATGTACACGAATAGCAAGTTTGTTTGTTTTTTCCTTCTTCAAATTATCGCATAGCCATTGCAAGAAGAGGATGGACATAGGGGTAGGAAAGGGAGGGGTGGGTGGGAAAAGGTTTGGTTACCTGAAAAATGTTTGCTGGTACCAATTGCCTTTTTATTTTTATTATTATTTTTTTTAAATTTTATTTTATTTACCTTATTGTCCCTTTTTTCCATAGGGAAATTCTGGGCCGCCTCCCCTGGGGAAAGCATAGTCGCAGCCTGTGGCGCGCCCAAACCCAACCTAACAGTTGTGATTTTGAAAATTTGCTGGGGGAGCAAACCGGAGTACCCGGAGAAAACCCCCGAGACGTTGCCCGAGTCGAAAGTAAATAATATTCGGAGAAACATAACGCCCAGATGCTGGATCGAACCCACACCTGTCTGGCGCCATTTGGTTTCTGGCCTGTGGACAAGGCAAGTTAGTCCCGCCTTAGCCCACTTGGCCACAACGCTCGCTTTTCAACAGCCTGTGACATTGGTAGGCAGTACTGGCTGGCAAAATCTCTAACGCGATCACTGTATAAAGTGTTCTTATATAAATTATTGAAGACTTAAAGTAGTACCCAAGGTTATAAGGACTAAGGAGACGAACAGTTTTCTTCACATAAGTCAACTTTGAGTGAAGACTCATCGGTGCCTCTTCCCCACGTTTCGTCTCATTAGCTCGTTAATGACCCGGGTCATCTGTCAAAAACTTCAGGTTTGATGAACCCGAATAGGCCTACATACATAATTTTATTCATCGGAGTCGCTTAGTGAGTCGTGGTGTTAGAAATTGTGCAGCTGCACACAACAAGTTGTCATCTTGAGATGATGGGTCACCCTGATTCGGCTAACACCTCTGAGTAACTCTCTTGGCCTGGTAAGAGTGCGACTAGAGGCTTTACCGTTTATTAATACTTTTGCGTATTTTTGTTGTTGAGGCAAGAATCCACTGTGGTGTGTGGTTCAACCCCACCATCCAATAAGCAATACAAATGTGGACGAAGTTTAAGACAATACGAATAATACACTCTTTCAATATTTGTGTTGGCTATACTGTTACGTCAAAACCATGCAACAAACACATTCAGCACGCGGTATTTTCGTTAAACCAGACCCCGGGTTCTTAATCCAAAGCAAGGTCAGATTTGGAATGGGGTGTGGCTTACATTCACCGTCGTTCATGCGCCTAGCTTGCCTCATGCAGCAATGACAACTGATGAAATATAATTCTATAACTCATTACAGTAGACCCTAACAAAATATGAGCACGGTATACGAATAAAGCAGAAGACAAATGCCAACGTCATTTAGTAACCATGCTGACCCTTGATCAGTATACTTGTATGAAACGTTGAACGTCCACTCTCCAACACCCGCCGCACCCAACGCCTGCGTCGTAACGACCGTTGCCTTTCCATAGACGACGTTGGCTCAGGCAAGGTAACATTGTTAGCAATGACCAACGCAAGGGGGAGTAACTCTTCCAGGGCGGGTTAAAAAAAAGCTCGGAATTAGTTTCCCGTGTTTAGCAAAACAGGAGAGTTAGACTATGCTGTGATTGGTGATGTGACTAAAACTGTTGACTAAGTCTGGCGTATGCCTTACAAAAGAACAAGAAGTCTTGGATACCGCACAACAAACGGAAACCCACCAGTTCTAGCGTGTCCCCAGAACAGAGGAGAAGAAGAAATCCTCCAAATTCTCCGAAAAGAAGTTGAGGCAGCAGGGCAATCGCTGAAAAAGGGTAAGTCAGCGGGAGTGAACAGGAGGAGAAGCGATGACTTATGCACTCACCATTATCTGTAACAAGATCTGGCAGAGTGGGGAGTGGCCTACACTATGGACCCAGTCGCTTGTCATCACTCTTCCATAAAAGGGTAACCTTCAGGTGTGTGAAAAGTACCGCACCATCAGCCTCATCAGCCATCCCAGCAAGGTCCTCCTGAAAATAATACTCAACAGGTTGAAACCCCAAGCTGAACAAATCATAGCTGAAAAACAAGCAGGATTCATGGCAGGGCGAAGCACCACTGAACAGATTTTCAACCTCAGAATAATCTGCGATAAATACCTACAGCACCAACAACATCTGTATCATGTGTTCGTAGACTTCAAGAAGACGTTTGACTGAATCTGGCATGCAGCTCTTTTGGCAACCATGAGAGTGTACAACATCAGCCCTATAATTATTGAAGTCATCAAAAGCCTGTATGACAAGGCTGCCAATGCAGTCCTCCATAACAGCGTCATCGGAAACTGGTTCAGATCAACAATCAGTGTGCGTCAAGGATGCCTACTCTCTCCAACACTCTTCAATATCTTCCTAGAGCGCATCATGTCAGATGCCCTTGCAGATCACGAAGGCACAGTCAGCATAAGGGGGAGAGCAATTTCCAACCTCCGTTTTGCGGATGACATTGATGGATTGGCCGGAAAGGAACAAGAACTTGAACAGCTGGTACAGAGGCTTGACGCCACCTCCAGAGCCTATCCTATGGAATGGAAATAAATGCAAACGAGACCAAAGTGATGACAAACAACACCAATAGCATCAACACGGACATCAAAGTCCAAGGCCAATCCCTGAACACAGTGCATAGCTTCAACTATTTAGGAGCCATTGTATCGGACAATGGGTCCTGACAGGAAATCCTCTCCAGCACAAACAACTGCTGCCCCGGCAAGGTTGAAGCCCAATTGGAAAGACAGGACCATCAGTCTACATTCCAAGGTAAGACTCCTGCGCTCCCTTGTCGTCTCCATCTTTCTATACGCTTGCGAAACATAGACCCTCACAGCCGATTTACAACGAAGAATATAAAGCATGGAGATGAGGTGCTACAGAAGACTTCTGGGCATTTCCTATACCCAGAAAAACATGTTTGTTTGTTTTTTAAATTCTGTAATGTGTGTTGGTAAAACTAAATAATATGACTATCAGAAGATGTTATGAAAAAAAAAAAAAAAAATGGTTGGTTATACCTAGTAACAATCACGATCAAGATCAGCTTTAGGAAGTGGATGTACGGATTTAGATCTAATGATTTATAATTAGTCTTGACATCTCTAGAATATTGTTTACCTACCAGAGCAAATGAGCAGAATCCCCACCACGACCAGCAGACTTCCAAAGCTGTTCCAGTTGTGAAACTTCGGATTCTGGATGACCATTCTTCTTCTCCTCGAATTCGTGTTTTTCACTGTCTCTGCGTGCGCCATCTTGGGCTATATCAGAATTGTCGTCCTAATAAAATGACGTCATTAGCAGAGCTTCGGTTCTCTCGCATTTTCTTTAATCATTATTGAAATGGGTTTTTTTTAAATCTCGTTGACCGGAAATTTGTTGGGCCGTAAGCACATGGGTTCGAATATCAGCAAAAGTTTTTTTTTGTTTTTGTTTTTTGTTTTGTTTCATTCTTTTTATTTTCTCTTACCCTCTCCTCTTCCCCCACACAACCTCTCCGGTTTTTGTTGTTGTTGTTGTTGTTTGTCTTTTTGTAATGATTTTCACAAAAACTGTTGTTGTTGTTGTATCAATTTTTATTCATCAGATTAACGTAAGTTGTACTGATGTAACATAAACAATTTACCAAAAATCTACCATGCGCACATCATAGATATTTTCCAAATTAAATTTTTAATTAATCAAACCATAAAAATCATTATACCACTGCCATACACATACACTTTTAACAACATACATTCCCTTCTAACATTTTTAGTTCACAGTAAGAAATTTAAAAAAAAAAAGAAAAAAAAAGAACTTTTCAACTTCAGCTGTGAAGAACGGAGTACTTATAAGTGTCATTTTGTGTTTTACAGAAAGTTGAAGTTGGGCCCCCAGGCCTTTACGCCCTTTACCCTTTTCAATTCCCCATTAAACAGAAAAACAAAAAAAAAAAAAAAAAGAAAAATGATAAAATAAAAAATCTAAATTAAAACAAATGTAATAAATAATTCCCTCTGATCCGCCCCTCCCCTCCTATCCCAAAATAAAAATAAATAATTAAGAAATAATTATTGAAACTAATAATGCTTAATGAAAACAAATTAGTTACAAGGAATTTTTAAAAATTTCCTTAACTACATTGTTAGAAGTTAAAACAACAAACAAACCAAAAAATTAGAAGAAATTGAACAATTCATGACTTTTAATGAAATCTATGAGCATTAAGCTCAATGACCAATCAGAATGTTCTTCTGGATATACAATACTTGAGATTGACATAGCTTTAATTTATTTAATCTAATGAGTAACGGCTGAAAATTGTTATAATTTTGTTGACATTCAAATATTAGGTGATTTACATTCAAAATGCTACGACAATTACAAAGTACTGGAGGATTTATTAAATGAGCACGCCAAGCATTTAGGCTGATTCTGTGTAATAAACTGTTAATATGAAAAGATTTTGAAATAGATATTACATTTTTTGATACTTGTGAATTATGCAAGTAATGTTTTTCAATGACCTCTTGCTTGTATTTCTCATTCAACTGAATCCAAACAAATCGTTTTATTTGATTGTTAATTTCATTTGTTGTCAAGTTGAAAAATAATTTAATGGATTCGTCTGAAGATGCAGCACTCCTTGCTATGTGGTCAACAATTACATTACCTAATATATGTAAATAACTAGGTATCCAAATTAATGAAATATCCGATCCCCTGGTAATGATTTGATGACATAACATCTTTATTTCTGTTAGCAGTTTCTGTCTCTGTTTACTAACCCAAGATGACAAAACCGATAATGTTGATTTTGAATAAGAAAAGATTGTTATTTTTAAAGGAATGGTAGTCAAATCAGTTATGAAAGATAGACTCATTAATATTGCCATTAGTTCAGCTGTAAAAATCGTACTACCTTACTGTAAAAAAGATATTTTCGGGATATTATAAAATCGGGAATATAAAATGCTGCTCCAATATTTCAATTTTCTAAAACTGATCCATCAGTATATATGCGCAACGAATTTTGAGAATACAAATTAATATAATCTTGTGCAATTGTTGCCAAAAAAAAATAATTTTCTTTTTTCGAAATATCTCCATAATCCAAAATTATCTCCAGAGCTAAAAGAAGTTAAGACGGATATGGGCTGCAAGGAATAACAAATAGTGACGTTGTATCAATTTGTGTGGAGTTTGTTAAAGGAAAATATATATATTCATTAATTAACATAAAAACACTGTTAGTTTTAAATCCTTTGTTAACTTTAATATTTTCGTCTAGCTCAATTTTTGTAGAATGTACAATTGTGTGACGACGCGAGTTTGACGCACGCTGAATATATGCTGAGTCAAGATGTAAATAGTTTACAGTTTCATATCTATGAGAGTGCTGTGCGCAAAGTATGAATCAGCGGTTTGTATTGCGTAGTGTATACTAGGAATTTAGATTTTTCCCCTGCTTTAGGTATAGCTCGATAGCTGCTAGGAGCCTGAACAGAGTCCTGTGCCTTGAACTGTGGGCTGGAAACAGCGTTGAAGGGTCAGAGTCAGGTCGGTATTCTTTATGATCGGACGACTATTGGATAGACTGTGACTGCCACTATCATAGAATAAGTGTAGGGTCCGTTTATAAGGGTTGTGTTTTGTGTTTTGAGCCACCCGAGGTCTTGTTCCTTAAGAAGGGCAAGAATGACCAGTGTGTTGTCGAAGCTGTGTTAATAAAGTACTTTTACCACAGTTAGGAGAAATTTTGCTGCCACAGTGCTGTGTGATCTCTGTGTAGAGCAACTTCCTAAGGGTGTGTGCTCTTCTGTTAGAGACCGCCCGAGGCCTAGGCATCTTGTTGATGCTAGGCTGTCCCAGATCATGATAAGACGCTAATAACGAACCATCGACTCTCTACAGACTGTGTTGTGTTGTGTTGTGGTGTTTTGTTTGTCTGTACTCCACAGGCCAAGAACTGAAGGTGAGTGATGCCCAGTAACCTAATTCTTTAGTGGCTATACACTCTGAGCATGCTTACGTGAATGAATTATGAAGGATGAGGGGGAAAGGGATATTTTGATAAATATTATTTTTTATAAGATTTTCTTATTGTTATGTACAACGGATTATTGTTGTTGACGTTGTTGCAAGATTGAGGTCAAGAGTGACGATGTATATTATATTATGAGAGAGGGGTATGATGAATATGAGAGAAGGGCGATGTTGTACTATAGTATGCTAGAGGGGTGATGAATATGTTAGAGGGGTGATAAATATGAGAGAGGGGTGATGAATATGAGAGAGAGAATGAATCAGGATTGTCGTTTTGGAATGGAATTATAATAGGCATTTATATAGCATTGTGTTTATGTGGAATTATAAAAATTATTAGAAGAATTGTGAATTATTGTAATGCATAAATAAACAGGTCAAGATGGAGGACGGTGGAAGGAGTTATTTCCCATGTAATGTTTATATTGAAGAGATAGCCTAGTAAGAGGGTTTATTTTGTTGACCAGATTGAGCCTATGTTCTACCTATCTATGTCCTACTGCTTCTGCTTTTGTCACTACGTACTACGTTCCACGTTCTGTCTACTACGCTCTATGTTCTACTTCTACTTCTACTACAGGGAGGCGGCTAGACGACATGCTTGTGGGACCACTGCTACTTGGGTCATGGTACTCAGGGCCTCACACACACTCTCAATTATACATACATTACACGGAAATAAAACATACTAAATATACCTAGTGAACATTTAAAACAGTGACTCTTTACAGTCTGTGATACAGCGTGTGGTGTTAATTCTAGATGATTTAGTTAAGCTTTGTATTGGGAACGGAATCAGGCTGTTGTATAAGGAGTTTGATATAAATTAAATACATTTCTTCAAATCTTGGTGATTGTATATATTAGCCATCAGTTGTATTACTTCATCTTTGTTTCCATATTGTTATATCTTGATTCTGTTGGCATCTTGTGTCCAGCGTCAAAGGGGTTAGACAAGGGAGGTAATTGATTGTTAATTGTTGGGCTTGTGGGACTGATTAAGGGAGTGTAATTGTCTATCTGGCATTTGTGTTAGTATTTTAGTTTGAGTTTGAATTCCTAACACTCGCTGTTGACCTGAAGTCACTGAACCCATCCGGGTAACGTGACAAATTGAATTTGCTCTTGTAACATATTCTGCAATTTGTTACCTGTTTTTGTCAAGAAATGGTAGTACCTCTGCTTCTTTAAATGTTTTTGACGATGAAGACCACTGGGGTACGCCAAGAGCTATTTTTAAAGACATGGAATCAATGTTAGTCAACCTAATTAAAGCTGATTTTGATGCTGTATAATAGACTTCTTTTCCATAATTTAATATAGATCTAATAGTAGGAATAGCTATATAGATCAAACATGAAGAGTTGTTTGCCAAAGGCTGTTTAGATAGTACTTTTAATAACCTTATTTTCTTTCTTGCTTTGTCAGTTAGTTGGTTAATATGACAATTCCACAAAAGTTTATAATAGAAAACAATTCCAAGAAATTTAACAGATTTACTTGGATAAACATTTATATTGTTTACCTTGATTGAGGAAAATGTATTATTATTAAAATCAATCTTTTTTTTTGTAAATATCATAAAAACAGAATCCATTTTCAAACATATATTTTATAATAATATCAACTATTGACACTCCTTCAATATAAATTTTGTTCTTCTATTTTGTTTATGAAACTTACATGAAACAGTTTTCCATAATGCAATATCGTCAGCAAAAAGTGATATGAGATCTTTGAAATCAATATTTTTCATATCATTAATCAATATAGAAAATAAAATAGGAGCTATAACACTTCCTTGTGGAACACCCATATTTACTGTTTTTGTCTCTGATAATGAATCCTTGACGCATAAAAGGAAAAATTCTATTTGATAAAAAGCTTTTAGTGAACATATATAAATTACCTTTAACACCAATTTTTTTTAAATTTCAACAATAACTTGAAATGCCAAACTTAAACATTATGCTCTATGTATATCAAAGAAAGTAGCTAAGACTGATTTTCGCTTAGCAAAGGCTTTTTTAATATGTGATGACAATCGAACAGAATGATCAGTTGTACTTCGACCTTTTGTAAATCCTGCTTGAAAAATTGGAAAAAAATTTTTACTTTCACAATAATATTCTAATCGAAACTTTATCACCTTTCATATAATTTAGCAAGATGATGAGATAATGAGATAGGTTGGTAACTTTCAGGCTTAGGTTTGGGTTTTCCATGTTTTAATATTGGTGTAGTAGTAGCACGTTTCCATTCAGTAGGAATAGCTCCACTGTTCCCAACATATCTGGTAGAAATCTACAAGTTTTTGCATAAAATCAGTACGAAAGTGTTCTACCATGATATATAAATTGGATCAATGCCTGTAGATAGTTTTAATTTACCAACGCTTTTAATAGCTTTAAACACAAGTATATCAAATAACAAGTTAGTATCTCGTATTGCCCCTAGTCGACGTGCGGTGGTCCCGTTTAGCCACAAACTGAAACGGGGATATCCCAAACCTAAAAATAGAATAGAGAATTCTGGGAAATCTGTTCTCGCGAAGATGTGCTCGCTGAAATGAAACGAAAGTTGGGAGAGGAACTGCATATTTCTGGTAGTGAACAAAGGCAGAAACTTGTCAGCAGTATTATCAGCGATGGAGTTATAATGGACGAAGTGCTCCATACCTATGAGGTTGCCTTTGCTCGAGCAAAGAAACTAAAGAAGGATTTAGCCGACGTTATTTCAGAAAAGGATTTATCTACCCATAATTCCCCTGGGTTTTGAAGTTTCTAAAAAGTTATTTCAGGCCGATGACGCTCTATGGAGCTCAAAGCATGTAAAGGGAAGCAATCGGTTGTACGCGCACGTCGATAGAGACATAGAAGAGAGATACTAACTTGTTAGTTGATATACTTGTGCTTTAAATAATTCATTTAATGTTTATAGCATAACAAAAACTGTTGGTTTAAAACAAAAACTGATCAATGCACATTTAACAGGTCAAAAATACGTGGGTTCGAATATCAGAAAAGTATGTTGTCAATTGAATTTATTAATGTATTACTATTATTTATAATAATAATAATAATAATAATAATAATAATTATTATTATTATTATTATTATTATTATTATTATTATTATTATTATTATTATTATTATTATTACAATACTCTTCACAAGGGAGTATTTGAGTGCAGGCGGAGAGTTCTTGCAATGTACAGCGCGCGAGTGGGACTTCTATTCTGAGCTTGGGGTTGTGCACTATACAAGAAATGGAAGAGTGTACTAGAGAGTCCATGCAAATGGTCATTGGACTGGACTGTATTTTTTTTTTTTAATACGAGGTAGTGTGACCAAAGAGCTTATTACGGAAAGAGAGGGAACTTCCATTATGTCCTATACAAAAATGCGAGACGCTCTCACGGATTATTTCCCTTTGCTCGGGCTGGCTATATTTCACCATCTGCTATATGAATGATCTGTGCGTGGTAACTTATTGAGCCTATGCCATTGCAAAAGAACATTTTTATGGCAACGTTTGCAAAAACCAAACTTTTAACCATCATTATTATTAACATTCCGTTACTGCTGTCTTTTTTGTTTTTGTTTTTGTTTATGTTTACTTATTGACATTTATTAGGTGCTTTTATGCTGCTTATGTGTGTATGTCATAGGTTCGTTTTCTGCCCTGGAATTTATTATTTTTTAATCAACGACAGATATTTTAAAATTAAAATATGCATGACAGATTTGTTTCATTTATCCGAAACTGTAAATCCGTAATCATGAGAGAGAGAGAGAGAGAGAGAGAGAGAGAGAGAGAGAGAGAGAGAGAGAGAGAGAGAGAGAGAGAGAGAGAGAGAGAGCTCTGTCATTCAATCATTTAATCACAATAAAGCACAATAACAAAATGTTTCACTAATAGTGTGAATTTAATTTATATCAGGTGTCCCCCTACCCATCAACCCTCTCACCTCCCACATCACTGGCTTAATAACATCAGTCACTTCATGGAAAATAATTAATTAATCAGACAGAACAATCAGAACCTACTGGCTAGACTACAACATTCCACGCAATATAGATCTAATGCGCAGAAATTCACAGATCAGAACGAGGACTGAGTTTCTACATTACATTTTTTTTTCCTGTTTACACTCAAACGAAAAGGGATTACAACAGATCAAGGTCCATTTTTGTGCCTAGGTAAGGGGTTATCTTGCACAGTATTTGATCACGAGGAGAAAACAGACTTAGTCTAATTTAACTTGTTAACATAAGCAGTTTGACGAAGCCAAACTGCCAATCTGACATCTACTTTTGAAATATAAGCACAAATATAGTCAAACAACCTAGCAATAACGTAAACAGTGAGCGACCTGTTGAACGTAAACTGTCAGCAAGCTAACTGTTTTGGATTTAGCACATAGGTATAACATGAATCATTCAAGCCGCTCTCCGATTGTTTTAACACTAACAACACTGCAGCGGTCTTAGTTTAGGCCTACATAAACACAAAAAAAATGAAGTTTTTCAATTGCAATTTACCTTTCTTTGTCTCTTAGAAATTTGAAAAAGGACTTGCCAACACAACTTTTCTGGTATCTGGCATTATGGCAATTGATAGCTGTGCAAAAGTCACCGCCCTGTTTCACTCGGTCGCCTTTTGACTTTCTGCCACGAGCCATTTTCAGCATGTCGACAAGGGAGCATAACTTGTACATTTCGTCTCGCGGTTCTGTACCAAGTTCCCCCTCTTTCTATCATAAGCTCTTTGGTGTGACTGGAATAGCCTTGCTTATAACTTGAAGTAATGGGTTAGACCTGTGTGATTTGGATTGGATGATAATAATTATATGATCATCATATGCAATCGAAATGCAACCAAAGACTTTTAATATCTTGAGTATATTTTATATTTGATGCAATCGAATGTTTGTCGAACGACTGATCTCGGAATTTGTCGGAATTTCCCATGTCGTCCGTCCTCCTCGGATGCTGACGACAAATTGCTATGACGTCATATTTCACCCCTTCAAAAGATGGCATTTGCTCTACGAGTGCGTCTTTCTGAACATGAAAGCTGCAGCAAGTTTTCAATTGCAAGAAGTATACGTTGGTATCAGTGTGCTGTTCACAGCATGAACTGCTTTTTCCTGAAAACGCTGTTGTTGCTGATGTTTATTTGTAAGCATGTTTACAATGACATTTTCAAAGATGACAGACATGATTATTTATGTACTCTCTCACTCTCTGGATATGGATTCTCGTCAAAGATGGAGGGTGATGGATCAGCCGTAGAAGTTAATTCTGACTATACAAAAATGTTTATACGAAAAACCTAAAGACGCACTCCCGAAAAGAAAAAGGATCTAGCACCCGACACGACTTGATACAGCATCCGATTTTGATTCTTTTTGTTTACAGTTATTTGTGACTTCAAAACGACAGGCCTGTCGTCAAAAAGAATCAAAATAGGGTGCTGTATCAAGTCGTGTCGGGTGCTAGATCCTTTTTCTGTTCGGGAGTGCTTCTTTTATGTTTGTTTCTGTGAATTTTGCAAGGTCTTTGTTTTGCATAATTAATTCTCGAGTGAGTTAGGCTTACTACTAGTAGTTATTCTTGTACATCAGTACGGCAGTAGTAATACTAGGTCTGTAAGTGGGTTAATGTCGCTTGATTGTCTATAATAGGTACCAAGTTATAACTATTGAACACAATGTAGGCTATTAATGTATACTACTCAAAATAATTGAAGGGCCACTCTCATATTTCATTTAGTTTACTTTAATTATTTTTTGCTGCTATCAATAATATCGCTTATATTGCTTATTTCAAAACTTATCCTGTACAGTAACATTCAAGACAATCTTATTCTGACAAGTAATCACATTTGTGAGTTTTCAACTTTCTGCACTGAGTTGAAAAACAAACCCAATTTTTACAAAAGAAAGCAAAATTTTCAACATTAAAAAGTGATTTGCACGCAAAAGGCTTGCATTTTCTGAGTTCAGTTCAACAATCGGCGCTTTTTTCTGGGTATAAATGGCAGCACTTTTGCTGTTTTTCTAACCATGCCCCAAAGGCGACGATTGACTGATGCGGATAGAGACAGAGCTATTGCATGGCTTCAGGAAGGGGTGGGGGTGAGAGAAGTTGGCAGGCGGCTGGGAGTGTCCCACTCCGTTGTCCAAAGGCTGCGGGAGCGCTTTAACAACACTGGAAGCGTCCAATAACCAAGAAGGTCCGGACGCCCCCGCGTTACCACTGCAAGACAAGACCATTTCATCACCCTGTCAGCTCTGAGGATGAGGTCCGCTACAGCAAACACCATCAGAAGACAGCTTCACGCAGCCAGCAATGTTAACGTCAGCGACCAGACAATTCGCAACCGTCTACACGAGGCAAACCTGCGATCAAGACGACTAGCAGTACGGCCTTTGCTCACTCCAGCTCACCGTGCAGCGCGTTTGGCCTGTGCTCGGCGTCAATTGGTTGGTGGTGGATCTGTCATGATGTGGGGTGGCTTCGCATTAAACTTCAGAACACCCCTGCTCCAAATTCATGGCAACTTAAACGGTATTGGCTACAGGGATGACGTCCTACAACCTAGGGTTCTCCCAGCTCTGCGGGCCATTGGGAAAGGTGCCATACTACAGGACGATAATGCCAGACCCCACCGAGAGCGTATCGTCAATGCAGCAACAGCACGTCAAACCTCCCTCCAGGAGCTAACCTTGACGTTCTGGCCCAAGTTCTCCAGCAAGAGTGGTTGGCCATCCCAGGAAACATCATCCATAACCTGATACGGTCCATGAGACAACGATGCCAAGACTGCATTGATGCAAACGGTGGCCACACCCGATACTGACTCTATAGATTTTTTGTTTCTAAAGTTTTGATTTTGTAAATGAGGGGTATGTCCAGTTAAATTGAATTTACTCGAATTTTAAGCAAATGATGTCTACAATCTTTTTTGTTATTGATGCAGAAATGATTGCAATAAAATGTGATGAACTAATATTAAATTGAATTCGTGTTTCTGATTTAAAGATAGACCCATATGTCCAAGTGGCCCTTGTATTATTTTGAGTAGTATATTATTTTTTGTGTTGTACTTTACTCCATAACTCCCCAAAAGATCTTCATCTTGTCAAACAATTAATTAATATGAATTATTAATGTATATAAATGCATCATTATTTTCTTATATTCTGCTGAAACTGGCAACAATTTTTGTTTTCTGAGCATACTAGAGGGTACTGCAATTTGTTGTGTAAATACAGTGCTTTTTTATGCACTTTGTATTGATTTTAGACACCCGAGCCACTTTTGTTGAAACGCGTTTTATTTTTGTGTGAAGGTTACCAACTTTGAACATTTAAATGATAGCCTTAATATTGACCGATTTTAACAATTTAAATTTTGTTCATCTTCTAAAGGTCTGTACTATATAATAGAAACAAAATTAAAAAATCCTGAATTAAAATAAAATTTTCGTCCGTAATACCAAAAGTCAGTTCTTGGTTTAGCTTTAGTAAAAACAATTCTTCTTCTTCTTCTTCTTCTTCTTCTTCTTCTTCTTCTTCTTCTTCTTCTTCTTCTTCTTCTTCTTCTTCTTCTTTCCACGGGGCTGTCGCCTTCAGCGTTTTGAAGATTCTGGTATCATACTTCATCTGCCTAAAAAGAGTTTTTTTTTTTTTCCAGTTCATAAAGACGCAGTAATACAATTGATTTTCTTAATGATGTGGATTTACTTTCTAATGTAGTCTTCTGTCATTTGTACAGTTCTTGTGAAGGTGGTTCCATAGAGCCCTTTGATACTTTTATCGTTTTCGTTTCGTAGTGTTCCAAGAACTTTATATCCAATAGCTTGCTGATTAGTGATCACTGGAAAAAGTATCATTTGTTTCTCTTTGACATTATCAGCGAAATCGCAACAGACGTGGACAGAATGGCAAATGGTTCAAGCGTGTGACTACACTGGAGTAACCTGTGGCACCAACATCACCCAAATTAGGACTCGAAAATGCGTCCCACCGTTCTCTTGTTCAGGAATTGAAAACACACAGAATGAAGTTACCAGCTGTTTTCCGCATGATTGTGGATGCCGTAAGTTCAAGTCTTGTATACATTAAAACAAATTTAGTGGATAAATACAGATGTCAGTTAATCATGTAAATCGTTGTCTGAGGTTAGATGTCGGCTCAGAATCTTGATGATGATATCATGATGATGGTGATGATGATGGTGATCATGATGATGATGATGATCATGATGATGATGATCATGATGATGATGATGATGATGATGAAGCAAAAGGAAAACATGGAATCAAAGCTCACGATCTGAACTATGAGCAAGCCAAAAATGATCAAAATCGGCAAAAGCCAATGTTCAGATACAGCGCAAAACATGTTTAGACAATAGCGAAGCACCATGATCTTGGCCTTTGAGAAAGTACAAATAAAAATGATTCAACATGCTTCTTATCCTATTCTATCCTATCCCGTAACTCGGAGGTCGTAGGGGCACCACAGATGATCGTTTAACCAGCGTACTCCATATTTCTTTGTCCTCAGCAACCCTGATTGTTTCGCTCAATGTCAAACCAGTCCATTCTCGAATGTTGTCCTCCCACCTTTTTTTGGTCTCCCTCTTCTTCTACCTCCTTGCAATGTGCCTTGCAGGATGGTCTTTGCAAGACCTGATCTGGTGACGTGGCCATACCATCGGAGTTTCCGTTTTTTCACCACTGTGAGCAGGAGGTCATCGTGTTGTCCATTGGCTTGTGTGATGGTCTGTCGGACTTCGTCATTGGTGAAGTGCTGGGTATAGGAAATGCCCAGAAGTCTTCTGTAGCACCTCATCTCCGTGCTTTGTATTCTCCGTTGGAGATCTGCTGTGAGGGTCCATGTTTCGAAAGCATATAGGAAGATGGAGATGACAAGGGAGCGCAGCAGCCTTACCTTGGAATGTAGACTGATGGTCCTGTCTTTCCAAATTGGCTTCAACCTCGCCAGGGCAGCAGTTCAACATGCTTAGCTGTTCTTTAAGTATTCCCAAAGTTTAAAAAATGATGAAGTTCGGTTCAGTTATTCTTGAGAAAAGGCAAGACGTTTGTTTCGAACTTATCCTTATCTTATCTTATCTTATCCTATCCCGTTACTCGAAGGTCCTTGGGGCACCACAGATGATCGTTTAACCAGCGTACTCCATCTTTCTCTGTCCTCAGCAACCCTCATGGATTTGCTCAGTATCTAGCCAGTCCATTCTCGAATGTTGTCCTCCCACCTCTTTTTCGGTCTCCTCTTCTGCCTCCTTGCAATATGCCTTGCAGGATGGTCTTTGCAAGGCCTGATGCTCTGGTGACGTGGCCATACCATCGGTTTCCGTTTCTTCACCACTGTGAGCATGTCATCGTGTTGTCCAATGGCGTGTTTGATGGTCTGTCGGACTTCGTTGTTGATGATATGCTGGGTATAGGAAATACCCAGTAGTCTTTTGTAGCATCTCACCTCCCTGCTTTGTATTCTTTGTTGTAGATCTGCTGTGAGAGTCTGTGTTTCGCAAGTGTAGTATGAAAGATGGAGATGACAAGGGAGCGCAGCAGCCTTACCTTGGAATGGAGAGTGATGGTCCCGTCTTTCCCAATGGGTTTCAATCTTGTCAGGGCAGCAGTTGTTTGTGCGATCCAGGAGAGGACTTCCTGTCTTGACCCATTGTCAGATGCAATGGTTCCTAAATACTTGAAGCTATACACTGTGTTGAGGGATTGGCCTTGGACTTTGATGTCCATGTTGCTGCCATTGGTGTTGTTGGTCATCATTTTGGTCTTCTCTGCACTTATTTCCTTTCCATAGGATCTGGAGGTGGTGTCAAGCTTCTGTACCAGCTGTTCAAGTTCTTGTTCCTCTCCAGCCAATCATCAATGTCATCCACGAAACGGAGGTTGGAGATTGCTCTACCTCCTATGCTTACTGTGCCTTCGTGATCTGCAAGGGCATCTGACATGATGCGCTCTAGGAAGGTGTTGAAGAGTGTTGGAGAGAGTAGACATCCTTGATGCACACCGATTGTTGTTCTAAACCAGTTCCCGATGGCGCTGTTATGGAGGACTGCACTGATAGCCTTGTTATACAGGCTTTTGATGACTTATTTTAGAGCTAATGTTGTACACTCTCATGGTTGCCCACAGAGCTGCACGCCAGACTCGGCCAAAGGTTTTCTTGAAGTCTACAAACCCATGATAAAGATGTTTTTGGTGCTGTTGGTATTTCTCGCAGATTATTCTAAGGTTGAAAATCTGTTCAGTGGTTCGCTAATTGATAGACTGACTGAAAATATATTACGCGCTTACGCAAGGCATGTTCGTTGATCAGCTCGCGTATTTTGGGCTACAGTAATAATAGGTGCAGGCGAACAGAAGGATAAAAAACAGTTCGTTGTCAGTTCCATCCTGACTGTAGCAAACTAGATTTATGCATGCTGGGTCTTGGTGATAAGCGCCTTCAGAAACTGGCTATTAATAAGGACTAGTTGTACCATTTTACAACTGATAGGCCAATCCTTCACTTTGGAAATGAAAGCTCCTGAATGATACATTAGCCCTTTCAATTGAATCAACGTACTGATAGTGGCTGCTAAAGAAAAAAAAAAGATCAGGAGGATCCTTTTGTGCATCCCAGTGGTCAGCGCCTTTAGAAACTCTGTGAGCCGTGATCGCGCAATAAAATAGGAATCAGCTGTATTATGTTACGACACTATAAAGCAAACGTCCTGAGTGACCCGTTCATCTCATTCGGACCCCAGAGAGATTAACCTTTTCTAAGGGTGTGTGATCATTTTTGGTGACAATGAGTTTACCGGAGAAACGACATTAAAAGATGATATAATGGTCAATCTTGCTCAACCCAACCGTTAACAAGCTTGGAATTGTAGTCGTCTCTATCTTTATTGGTAAACAGAGCACACTTTCTCCAAAGTGCTATTTTTAGAATCAACCTTAATGCTGTTAATAGACACATAAAACAAAATGAATTGATCGATTTGTTAAAACCGTATCTTTGAAAGATTTATATAAAAAAAAATTAATTAATTTTAAGCTTACTCTCATTTTAATTGGTTGGGCAACACTCACTGTGAATATAAAAAGGGGTTGTGATGCTGAATTGGGTGATGTTGGGAACCTTTAAATAAAGGGACTTTACTCTTTGATGACTGAAGTAACAGCCTTGAAATTTCAGAAGGCCGCTTGAAACTTTGGACAGCGTGGTCCAAGTGTAAGAGCAACTGCACCAAGTCTAGGTCGCGAGAGTGTGAACAACTAAATGGTACTCCTGGCTGCTTTTCCCCGGGCTGCCCTAAAGGCACAGTGTACTACGAAGAACGACAATGCCAGGGGGACGACTGTATTTCATGCCGTAAGTGGTATAGTTATTGTAGTTGACGTTGTTGTTGTTGTAGTAGTTGTTGTTTGTGGTGGTGGTGGTGGGGTAGTAGTAATAATAATAATTGTAATAGTTCTTCTTCTTTTTCTTCTTCTGCTTTTTCTTCTTCTGCTTCTTCTTCTTCTTCTTTGTCATCATAAGCAGCAGCAGCAACATCATCGTCATCACTATCTTCATGAATTTCTCTTCCTTAAGTTAATACAGTTTCTGATTATAATTCATTATCGCCATCGTCATTGTACCTTCCCTTGGACTGTATAGATAGTATTTGACGGAGAGAGAGAGAGAGAGAGAGAGAGAGAGAGAGAGAAAGAGAAAGAGAAAGAGACAGACAGAGAGAGAGACAGGCAGACAGACAGACAGAGACAGAGAGAATTTGAGAATTTGTAATTTATTCATCGCCCTTTTATGAAGGGTGTATACAATGTCTTCATGCATTCACAAAGTAAGGACATAATTACATAATTTATCCATAATTCACCGTATCAGCTAACAGTCTGTTATCATCAGACGTAACATTACATATGACTTTCTAGGAAGTCTGTTAGCTTCCATACGTGTCAACTTTAGCCAGTACCGTATACAATTTGAATTAACAATAGCATTAATCTGACTAGGGTAACGATTTAAATAACCATACTCTAAATCGTTTGGGGTACGAATATCAACACCTAGGAACTTTCTCAGTGCAAATAGATGAACTTTTTCACAATGTATTGCAGTTTGTCCAAACCCCATATTTTTCTGACCCATACAATGCGATTGGTTGCATTTGAGAGTCAAACAACTTACAAAATAAATCAAAAGAGAACACATTCAAATTGTACAGTTTCTTTAAGAGACATAACAAGGCACCCCTAGCTTTACTGCTCAAATCTTTACAAGTGTCAGAAAAGCTCAGGCTTTAGACAAATAAATCCCTAAGTATGTGTACATATACATATTCACTATTAACATAGGATGTCCATCAAAAAACCATCTCCCTCTGGCGCCCAAGAATTCCCCTTTTCTCAATACAACTATTTTACTTTTTTCCCTATTGACCTTAAGTCCAATTGCCAACGAGGCCTGTTGCAAACTATTCAGCTGATTTTGTAAACCAACTGTTACCGAGAGGAGAACAACGTAATTGGCAAGTAACAAAAATAAATAGTTCCAGAGTGTCCAACAAAAAATTTACACTATGTCTTCCATTTTGTACAACCTTAATGGCAGGTTCATTGATATATAAAGAAAATAAAACCGGGCTGATCACATCTCCTTGTTTAACGCCAAATGAACTGTTAATAATGTCAGTCAACTTTTCACCATATCTTACTCTTGCTCTAAGTCTAACAATATTGTACATACTTTTAATACACCGAAACAGTTTACCAGTAATCTCACATTTCAACAGAATCGGCCACAAAATATTTCTGTTAATAGAGTCAAAAGCTTTTTCAAAATCAATAAAGGCTACGTACAACTTTCTATTACCATCAACATTAAACTGTTTTTTAATACAAGACAATAAAGTAAATATATTATCAACAGCAGGGTGGAGAATTTTCCGCGAATCCGCGGATTTCCGCGGAAGGCATTTGCATTTCCGAGAAAAAAATATTGAGTTCCGAGTGTGAGAAGCTGAGGAGCTACCCTTTACTGGGCATAGCGGCCAAAAGCGGCCGAAGGTTTAAACAGGCAAAACGTCCAAAAGCGTCCGTACAACCATGTGGTTATATTCTCGCGTTGTTTGAAAGATTGCGAGACTTCCGGCAATTGACTTCCGGTTTATTCTGTTGTGAAAACATTCGACTGCATTTCCACAAGTTTTCTCTGTGATGCGTTCGTGTTTTCGATTTTGTTTTCAAATTTTCTTGTGTGTGTGTCTAAAAAATGTATGGTTTGGATTCTTCGACTGATGAAGGGGAGTTTACAGGCTTCCATTTATCAGAAATTAAAGTGAGAGAAATGGACTTGGAGTCGGAGGAAGAGATCGGTACTGAAATTAGACAATTAGTGTCAGTAGTGTGCATGCATACGATCTTTCAGACTTGCATGAAAGTGAAGAAGAGGAGGGGGCTGGTTTGGACTTTTAAAAACTTTTTTTTTGGTATACACATGGAGTAATAAAAAAGAAAGACATGACAAGAGAAGTATAAAAAGGTAGATAATCAAAAGAGAATTTATTTCTGTTCATTTTGCATTTTATTTCATTTAAATCTATACACTAGTCACTAATACTTAAGATGTGGTGTTTTTACTAACGTACCCCTAAATATCTCTAAAATTATAAAAATTATTGCCTGTTTACAGCTAAAAAATAGACAAACGTGTGCCCAGTAAAATTGGAAATGTTGAGTTTGTGTGTAACAGTGGTGGACCTCAAACTTTGTTAGGCCTACAAATCAAGATTCTTAACTTTTTTGAAAGACATGTGCATAAAACATTCTTTTTGTTGTTGTTGTTGTTGTTTCTATTCATGTTTACTTTGTGCTTTTTGCTTTCAGGAGAGGCCCTAAATTACTTTCAAAATTGCATAAATTCATTTTCTTCCAGGGGGCGAATACCGGGGCTTGGCCCCTGGGCCCCGGCCGGATTTAAGAGATTTCTTGATTCAGTTGTTCTCCACCCTGCAACAGTTGAATACCCATTCTTAAAGCCAGCTTGGTACTCTCCAGTTATGTTATTTTCCTGAACCCACTTCTGTAAACGTTTATTTAAAATTGAACCATACATTTTGCTTCCAATATTACACAATGAATTCCTCTATTATTTTTTTGGATTAGTAATACAGTAGAACCTCCGGTATAAGACCGTCCAAAATCTTAGGAAAAAAACGGTCTTATAATGAAGGTGGTCTTATACCGGAAATAGGGGCAAAGAGGGAGGGGGGGGGATGGTGTTAGGGTCGGAGGGGTGTGTAGTCATAATTTTTTATCCTTTATGATAAGCTGAATTTTGGGTCTTCCCAATGTCTAAACTTCTAGCAATAGACAAACAACTATCCCCCTTTTCATTTCTTTCAATCACTTTCAATCTCTCTGCCAAACTCAAAACTTTCCTCTTGTGCGACGCCATTTTGACAAGACAGTGTAGGCGAGTAATGTCTCTTACTTGCGAACCGGAAATAGCAGACAACAGCAGGCGTACACTAACATGAGAGAAAAAACGAAAGGTCCAGTCAATTAATTAACTGCTATCTCTTTTAAATTAAGTTAAATTAAATTAAGACGGTCGTATCAAGAAAGGCTTAAGACACGGTCGCTGGTCACATAAACGAGGTTGTCGCAAACCATAGGTCATTTATTATTGGAAGTGAATCTGTCAGAAGTTTTGAGGTCACATAACCGAGGGAGTCGTATACAAGAGAGACGGATAACGGAGGTTCCACTGTATCACATTTTTATGAATAGGTAAAATTATTGACTCATTCCAATTTCTGGGAAAATTCCACGATCCAAAAGTACATTAAAATATCTAACAAGATAAGGAACTATTTTTACAGCTGAATTCTTGAAAATTTCACCAATTATACCATTAGACCCTGCAGCTTTTTTTTATTTTTAAGTTTATTTATTGCAAACATCACTTCTTGTTTACTAATAGGAGAGTTGAACCAAACATTGTCATCGTCATCATGCGCACCATCATTTAGTGTATCCACTCCCAAGTTATCAAGTCCTTTCAAGCAGATGTTTGAAATGCTCAAACCACTGATCAACAGTAATCTGGTTTTTAACAGTATTACGCCTTGGCATTGCACTATTTACAGTGTCCCAGAATTCCTTTTGTTTACCTATACTTGCGACTAGTTTGTCACATATCATTTCATTATAATGTTTCTGTTTTCTTTTCAACAAATGCTTGTATTCCCTTCTTATTGTACAATATAAATGTCATCTGCATCCAGACTACTACAATACTTTCTTACGCATTATTGTACACTCTTTATCAAACCAATTTTGAACTTTTCTCTTCCCCTTTATCATAATTTACTTTTTTCTTCCACTAAGCTACATTCTTCATACAATCATTAAAGGCAGTAAGAGCTAAGTCTATTATCTACATCAATTAAAGAAATAGCATTATCTAATTTTATACATACACATTCTTCCATCAATTTATTATTAAATACACACATTTTATCATTATCCCACACAAATTTGTTTACTGGGTCCAAACACGGATCAACACAATTAACATTTTCTTTAGGAAAACATACAGATAATGTCAAAGGTAAGTGGCAGGATTCAATGCGATGAAGAACATTAAAACAACAATCATCAATGTGACGGTAAGTCTATTGTTGCTGGGCTCTGCTGCGCAATGGAATGCTATTACCCACTCATCTTTCGTCTGCGGAGATCAGCTAGTTAAATCGCCCTATGACTAATGTTAATACATTTTATATGTTTAGTCCGGTCTGTGTGTGGATAGGGTTACAGAGATAGGGAGAAACGTGTAAAAGATTCACTGACACACTAGCTCTCGCACGGCAATGAAACATAGGTAGTACAGCCACTTGTTAACAGTAAATATCACACATTTGTTTCCTCTACTCTATATCTAATTCTAATCTCTACATTAACATAAATTTCCCAAACGTAAGATAACTAGGATTAACTTAACAGTCCAAAGTTCACTTCGAGTGGTTCAGGGAATGGGTAGATCTTTGATGGAACTATTCTGCTACTGTTCTAGATAATTGCGACTGTCTTATCATTGGGCTATTCTGGTTTTGCCTACTGTTCGTTTTCAGGAGAGTGGACTACCGCACAGTCCTTCTGGATCAGTGTTTGTGCACTTTTTCTGTGTCACTACTGTATCGTTGAGGTGCGGGGCTGTTGTCTCCTATTCTCGTTTGTTGACTATTGGTCTATCGGTGCTTAGTGCTCGATGCTCCAATGCAGGCCACATGTCGGGGTTGACTCTCAATGGGGTCTACCTCCTGC
Source organism: Oncomelania hupensis (assembly GCA_036898135.1). Lineage (NCBI taxonomy): Eukaryota > Metazoa > Mollusca > Gastropoda > Littorinimorpha > Pomatiopsidae > Oncomelania > Oncomelania hupensis. The sequence continues at coordinate 45,873,939 of CM072520.1, forward strand.
CGCTGTCTTTTTGACAATGTCAGGCTATAGCTATACTGCAATGAATGAATTTCACCCGTCACCTGCGTAGTCTTCTGAGAGAGATCTTTCAGTGTGTGCGTCCTTCTCGGGTGAGATTCTAACAAAGACTGACTTAACTTAACGCTGTGGTCGGCTAAAGCACGCGATCTCCCAATAATCCTTGCGCCGATGTGGGGGTTGCTGGGTATAGGTCAGCTGGATGATGTCACTGCCAACCTTAGTGAAGATTTAGCCTACACATACTTAGAACAACATGACTTCTGTCGTCTGCTAAACCTCGAATTTAAATTACAAAGGCCAAAGCAGGATGAACGTTTGAGGCGTGAAGCCTTAGTGCTGGGTCCAAACTAGCCTATTGTATCAATCAATACCAAGAACAAACAAGTCACGAGACATTAAAAAATAATCACAGACACTGCTACTTTTATCAAATAAGTATGTGTAATGACCCTCAAGGTCACCATAGTACATGCCATTTAATATAAACAAATCCAAAGTAGTACACATATTTAAGACTAATTTACCGTAACCATTAATTACCGAATCCTGAGATTGCCTACCACCATTAGCTGGATGACTCACATGTAGAAATTCAGAATCAAAACTAGTCTCCATTCTCTGTGAGACATTACAAGTTCTGCCATTAAGGTCACCAGACAAAAGGGTGTAATAGTCATTTAAGGTAATCGCACAATCAAATATACATTCTTCCAACATATAAATACCATCATAATACCATCAACATACTCATAATACTTAGATCCTCGGTTGGTACATAGGCACAAACATACAGAACATCTTTCATTGTACCAAGCAGATCTTTACCTATCACGAAAAGCAACAAGTTTCCAACATTAATTTTACTTCTAATTGTCTCACGTGTGGAACAAACTCCCGCTTTATCAAACACATAACCCCTCCCGGCCGAAGGCCTTCCTGGTCCAGATAACTTAGTCGCAGGTTGACAGGAAACTTTATTATTAAGAAACATATTTTCATTAACAGACCGAACAACGATTTCCACCATACATACAAAATCAAAAGAAGTAACAAACAACATAAAAACAGGATATGTCAATTTAGACAAGAGACCATCGACGTTCCAATGCATAAAGGAAAAAGGAAAACGTTCAATATTTACATTTTCCACTGATTTCAAAAACTCCGAACATACATTTGGCATATTAGAGAAGGACTCGTAGTCGCTTTCGCTACTAGTACTACCACTACCACTACTAAATGCACCAAACTGCGATTCGTCACTGTACATTGCACCAAGAGGCCTAAACATGTCAGTACGCGACCGAACTACACTGCTGAGTTCAGATGTACCGCATAACCCTCTATCAGTCGTACATGAACAGATTGGAATACACTATCCAGTACATGTAAAGCAATCCTGAACATTATCTCCTCCATCGTCTTCCTCCTTCTCACCATCGCTGATACAATCATAAACATCATCTTCATTACAAAACCTACCACCATCCGCAGCAATATTACCAACCCTATCATCTCCACAACCCCCATCAACATCATCACAACGACCATTATAAACGTCGACATCATAAGCGAGGTTGGGACAAAGGCTAGATCAGTAGATGTGTCATTAGCAGACAATGTGGAAAAACCATGCGCATCGTGACAAGATTGAAATACATGAGGGTATTTACTGTTCAAATCTTCTTTATCAATAAAACAAGCGCACATATTCATACGACATAGCACACAAGGTTTATGTGTATTGACACATTCACACAAATCGTTACATTGATTAGCTTGAGTGCTTTGATTGTAAACGCAGGGACGGCCAGAGTCCTAGTCTTTCTTCACCAACCCCTCCCCGTCTTTAGATAGAAAAAAACTTCTGATTGTCAAAAATTAGGTGATCAAAGAAATGTTGTTCTTTCATCAGTTTGCTCAGTTTCTTGCGCGTTTCTCTCACAGACATGGCAACATCTTCACCAATGAAAATGTTTGTTCCTTTGAGTTTAGTTTTCTCTTTCAGAATTGCTACTTTGTCCTTATAAAAAAAAAGTACATCGTGCAATCACAGGGGAGTTGGCTTTCATGTTTAGACGATGCACACGGTCAAAACTCAAGTCACTCATTCCTGTTTTTTCTTCCATTAACTTCTTTACAGCGAGTTCACAGTCCGTATTCGTTTCATTTTCATCACGCATCAAGCTATAAAACAGAAGATTGTTTCCCTTTGACCGCCCTTCTAAATCACCCCAATTTTCTCTGTAACCTTATCTTCCAAATCGTTGTTCTTTTCCCCCAAATGCCTATGGTCATGACTCAAACTTCCCACCTTCTTCTGTCAAATATTCCACCCCCTGTTGCAGCTTACTGAACTGATCTTTTATTGACTGTACATCATCCCTCACATAGTCCAGTTTCTCGTTCATAGCACTGTCCAAGGTCTCCAAATTGGCCATTATTTCACACAACGACGGTTCATTGGCAGCTGAGGCATACGACCGATTTGGTTTAATGTTGTCGCAATCACCGCAGGAGTTCCCGTCGTTTGTCTTTTTCCGACTTAATGATTGTAACCTCGTCTGCACCATATTGCAAATAGGCAATTAGGCGAGAGACCTCACGAAACACGTCTTACCTCTTCCGCAGCTCTGCGCACACACCCACACACACTAGAAATAGAGAGAGAGAGAGAGAGAGAGAGAGAGAGAGAGAGAGAGAGAGAGAGAGAGAGAGAGAGAGAGAGAGAGAGAGAGCACTACTGTAGTGTCGTTACCGCTGGAATTCAAATGTTGTCATGTGATCATCTAACCGTCAGAGCTAGCTCCGCCATGTTGGTTGTGCTTTCTTTGATGTGACTGCGTAAATCTTTTGTTACGGGTGCTGGTACAGACACACAAACAATCCTTTTCCGTTCGCAATTTCATGTCTGAATGTGCTGATCTGTTTGAGGAAAGAGAAACATATTTTGGTTCAATACATGGCGCGTCACCCGAGCGGGTTCAGCGACGTTCAGCTCAACAATGAGTGTAGGAATAGAAACTCAAACAAACAAAACTAACACAAAATGCCAGATGAACAGTCATACTCTTTTATTCAACAATGTCACACACACTCACAGGAAAAATGGGATACTAAACCACCCTCATCCCCTATCAAGACCCCCAACCCAGTGTTTACTAAACAATTACCTCCCTTGTCTAACTGAAAACCCCAGAACTACACACAACAGAATACCCACAACAGTATGCAACAACAATGACAATCAGTTAAATTTCAAATAAACACAATTCAAAGTTAAATCCACAATCAGCAAAAACTTCTTGAAATTCAATTGTAATGAATTAGCTAGCTTATAGTTCAAAGTCAATGTTCGAAACCTAACTATCGATTAAATGAGCTCGGAGTAATACTGCAGTTAAATACTCAAGTGAAGAAAGTAATTTACACTAGATATGTTTTTAGGTGTGTGAATGCGAGTCTGTATGTGTGTGGATGCGGTGTAGTTGGGATCCTGTAGCTGAAGGACAGCCTCGTCCGAAGCAACGGCGGTCCGGGCGGTGATGGAAGGTCACTCCCAGCAGTGGCGCCGATAGCAAAAGGGACGTAGCGGTGGTGGCGGTGAGCCCAGGCAACATCCACACCCTCCAGCGGCAAGGGTAGAGGTCTCAAAGCTGACGTACACCCAACACAGTGGTACCGCAGAGACACGCAGGCGTCGCAGAGTTATACCAGTAGTAAGGGCATAACAGTAGTGGCAGCAGTCGATACACAGAAAAAAACAGTGCTGGCAAAGGTGGAGAAACGAATATAAAATCGCATCGAATCGAATCGAATCGAAGATCGCATCGAATCGAATCGAAGATCGCATTGAAGCCCAATCCTGTGGACAAATAATGAGTCTTACTAGCTTGTCCACAAAAACTTAAACACTTCATAACAGAATACGCCTTCCGCCGTCCGCCATCTTGACCTGTCTATACATGCATCTCAAAACACAATGCATTTCTTAATTCTATAATTTATCTCTTCCATGACACATGGTTGTTTATATAAATATACATAATCGTTACAACTGTACTCCCATTCTCACCATAACAATTCATCTCAACCACACCTCCATCTTCATCACCCCTCTCCACGTTATAATACATAATCTCTTCCCATTCACAATTATCACAATCACACTATAATACAACCGCGCTTCCCTCATATTCATCACCTTCATCACCCCTCTCCAACGCAGTACATTGTCTCCCTTCCTTCACATTCATCACCCCTCTCTCTCTCTCTCTCTCTCTCTCTCTCTCTCTCTCTCTAACATGCATGCTTCATTGTCACTCTTTGACCCATTTGGCAACAACAGCAACGACATTATTTATACACACATTTACCCAAGAAAATCATATGAAAATCATATAAAATCAACACACTACTATTTATCGAAATACATCCCTTTCCCCCTCATTCACCATCATTCATTCACGTACGCAGTCTCGGAGCACAGCCACTAAGGAAAAGAATTGCAGGATTTTCACTCACCTCTTAGGTCCTCGGCTTGTGGCACGCAGAACAGTACACTGCACAACACAACACTATAACAACACACAGCACACACTGGTTAGTCTGAGAGTTCAAATCCGTTTCTGGCTAATGCTAGCTAATGCCTGGGACATCTCAATACTGGCGAAGTACTTGAGCATTAGCAGGTGCCCAATCGAGGGACACACAGCTTTAGAACAGAACTCTACACCTATATTACACAATTGATGGCAGTCACAGTCCTCCCACTACAGACTTTTTAACATCATTGTCCCAACGAGGGCAGCAAGACCTTGGGTGGTTCAAAACTCTGCAAACAACACACCCTTACAGAATACGTAGTCTAACCTGACACACAGTCACAACGCTACTCTGTCAAAAAGACGTCTGCTTGCAAAAGCAACCAAAATGACTCTGCTAGCTAAATCACATACCAGCACACAGGACAAACTCGAGTCGAGCTCAGTAACCCCATTTCCTAATTCCGCGTTAATCACGTGAAACCACAAATACTTCAGTCTTTCACAGGCAGTAAAAAGAAAACTGCTGATATCTATGTACACTGTATATTAGAGATGTGCAACTCTGCACAATATATGCCGTCTCTAGCACGTGTTGAAAACTCGTGTCGTCACAATACCTTTCAAAGATAATTTTATTTTTAAAATATACAATGGTCAACACCTGTTTCAATTTTTACATGATGTTGGTTTGTTTTATCGCATATAAATCATGTCGTCTTGTTTTGTGTGGGTTGGATTTTATTGGTAGGACTGAATTTAGTGATTTGATTGAAGAAAAAGAACATATTTTTAATACATCAATTTTAAAGAAGACTTTTCTAGAGGTTGCATGTAAAAGTTTGTTTGAGTATTTAAGAGTAACAGGCTTGTTTTTTTAGGTTTTGACACATTTTATAATATTCTAAGATAACGTTTCTCTGGTCCTGATTTGGCTCGGAAGAGTCCGCTGGACCTAAAGCAATAATCATGTAATGTAATAAAGACACACAAACCCTAGCATTGTTCGTCTTTGCACATTTGCTTCAGAAAGTCAGCAATGGGGTGCGTGGTACGCAAAGCCTGGATCCTCGACGTGTCCCCATTCGTGTCAGAAAGAGCTGTGGAGAAACTGTGAACCGCCTTGCAACACCACGGCTCCTCACTGCTGTCCCGACAAATGTGAGGGGCCATCTGTGATGAACGTTGCCTGTTACGACGGAAATTGTCCGCGTAAGTTTTGAAGATTTGTCTTCAGGCCAGAGCTCACTGGCTCTTTCGGTAGAACTAGAAGTAGAAAGCTCATCATGCGAGCAAGTAGTGCAAGTGATCTAAATTTAGCATGGTCCAAATGCAAGAGTTATCGAACCTAATTTTGGTTAGAGTTATCCCAAAAATTATACCTCGCAATACTCGCCTAGTCGTGCTAAGATAGCTGCTTTTCTGTTGGTCAATGAGCTGGAAAGATTACTAATGATTTTAGGGAAGACATTGAAGAATAGTTAAGTACAAATAGTGGTCTGCTAGCTGGACAGGATGTGCTAATACAAATTGCAAAGTTAATGCATTGCTATTTAATTTTTATTTAAAAAAAAAAAGACTTAACGAATCGAGAGTACATTTTTTTGATTGTTTAGGATTTACTTTATACTGTCAGGTAAATAAATGTTTACAAATTCAGCAAGACATGTGAAAAACTGGCAATTTCGGTAATTAGACAGTTCGCACCCCGGACTGTGTATTGTGTAAACTTATCATAAAAAGACGGTTGCCATATTGATTTCTGTAGATTTTTCATAAAATAATAGACATGAATAAGGTAAGATTTGATGTATTACACGTTTTAATATTAAAATTTTTGAATAAGACATGACTTCTAATCATATCAATCAATTGTAATTGCCCTTTGGGATGAATAAAGTTGTATTGTATTGTATTGTATTGTATATCATAGTCGTTGTATGTTATTTGTGTTGGCTAGCTGCAATGTATTTCCTATTTTAACTTTTTATTTTTAATACATCAGATTTAAACAAGATTTTTAGAAAAGTTGAATGTGGACGGATGTTTGAATATTTAGGAGGAACGACATTGTTTTTTTAAGATTTAAGTAGTTTTATAATATTATAAGATAACAACTATCTGGTCTTGACTGAACTCAAAAGTGACCGCTGAACCTAAAGCAAAACCATGTAATGCAATGTATTTCTATTTTGTTTCTCGAATTTTCTGCTTTTGAATGCTACAAACTAAAATTGGAAGTAAAACAAAACTAAATATTAAATATTGCTGACTTTTATTTGTGATCAGATGCTGACCACACTATTATTTAGAGTAATAAAAGTTGAGAGATGCCCAGACTTGAAGCTCTTTCCTGAGATTCCTTCATGTAGACAGCATAAATGTAGTGAGTTGTTACGACATTACAGCTTATACTTGAATCAGTGACACCACACTTTTATTTTTAATATTTGTATTGTTTTCTTTGGGGAGTGGGGTTGGGGGGTGGTAGGGCTTGTACAATCCTATCCTAGCCACTATGCTAACTGTGCCTTTGTGATCTGCAAGGGCATCTGACATGATGCGCTCTAGGAAGATGTTGAAGAGTGTTGGAGAGAGTAGGCATCCTTGATGCACACTGAATGTTGTTCTAAACCAGTCCCTGATGGTGCTGTTGTGGAGGACTGCACTGGTAGCCTTGTCATACATGCTTTTGATCACTTCAATAATTTTAGGGCTGATGTTGTACACTCTCACGTACAATCAAACAATGGAAATATAATTTTTAACATTTCAGCCCATGCTTGAATCAAATGATGACAAATTGCATTTATGTGAACCTCAATGAAATCAAATGGCTTAAGCAATGGACAAAGGTATTATAACATACAACAATTAAATAATTACAAAAAATAATGCCTGCACTATTTAAATAAATTAAAATAAATGTAATTTAATTTACAAATAATGCCGTATATTTACAATGCCAATTACCATCTATCCCACGGAATTTGAGTGCTGACTGATCAAGAGAAACAAAAAAATGCATTTACCTATTTAAATAATGGCAAGGAAATAATTAATGAACATTCATGGGTAACCTCTTTAATATTGATCATAATTGAAAATGTTTGTTTGCCTTTTTTGCTTTTTTCAAAATGAAAGTAACATAAATTATGATGTGGTGATGAGATTGTCTCCCTTGTCTTAATAGTTAGCACAAAAACCTTTTTTTCTTCATTATAAAAGGACAGCTCGATCCAATCCCCAGTTATTCAATGCAAAGAAGAGAGTACACCACACATTCTGGAATAAATTAAATCAGCATAGTTGCCTTTTGATTTAGTTGTGCCTTAGGAGGGATGCGTTTTTATAAAAATTGAAGCGTACAGCCACTTTGTTTTTAACAAAAAAAGGTCCTGATTTGGCTCGGAAGAGTCCGCTGGACCTAAAGCAATAATCATGTATTGTAATGTAATCATGTCTAAAAACACAGAAATTTATGTAATTATATTTTCTGAATTATTTTAATTGATATAATATTTGAACATGTTAAATACATAGTGATCTATGCTACTAGATTTGATTTTTGACGCGATGGTAAGGAAAGATTTTGTCAACATGAGTCCACTGTAGTAAATGTGTTCCGTGTTTAAACCAACAACCCCTTCCCCAATACCACAGCAGCACAATTCCTATGTCAGCAGCACTGTTCAGTGCCTCCGCATTTTGCATGCTGCGGTCTATTTATAGCTTGCCTGCACCCACCTTCCAGTGAAAGGAAGCATCGCCGAAGCTATTTATAGCTAGCCTGGCTGACCTAACCTCAAAATCTGAAAAGCTTTGGTTGAGTCGTGTTGATACATAACCTGTAGGATAGTTTTAATAATAATAATAATAATACACACCCGCCCCAACCAAAGCTTTTAGGTTTTGAAGCTAGTTCAGCCAGGCTGTAGTTAAAAAGTGGTGTTTCACCCGTCCCCTATACGCTTATGTGTCCAGGGACGTTAATCTAAAAAACTAAACTAACTTCTTTGCTTTCCTTTCACTGAAATGGAGGGTGTAGGCAAGCTATAAATAGCCCACAGCCAGCAAAATGTGGGAGAACCTAAGAGTGCTGCTCACATAGGCATTGAGTTGGTGTGAATAATAATAATAATAATAATAATAATAATAATAATAATAATAATAATAATAATAATAATAATAATAATAATGGATGCTATATACGCGTTTTTTCCCCAAAATCCAATCAGTCTGAAAGCTTGGCGATCTGTACCAACATACACGCTCACATATTTCACTCTCTCTTACACACACAACAAACACAATCTATCGCTCAGACACGTGGTATAAAGGCAGGGAGATCGCTATTAGAAGACGGAAAGGAAAGCACTTTTTTTTGGAGGGGGAGAGGGGGGGGGGGGGGTTGTTGACATTTTTATATTGACTGCAACCATTACCATTATTAAAAGGAATGAAGAAATCGGGGTACCCGGAAAAAACCCTCGGTGATCTCAATAATCTTGTACCTAAGTCAGATACGTTTGCCCGAACCTGCGACCTTTGGCATAAGGAAACTGGCCACTAATCCACTGCGCCATGAGGCCGCCTCTTTTTGCTTGCTGGAACTCGGGGGCTATGCTTTACTCCCTGAAGAGTTTTCTGAGCTTGTAAGCTCCATTGAAAGTGTTAAACGGTAGTAATGTGTTTCAGTGGTAGAACGCTAGCAGTGGCAGGTCATCCGTCTGGTGTGCAAGAAACCCGAGTTTGGCACTCTAAAAAACCCGATCACTTGTCCAAAGACATCAGATGACAGGCTCAAACAACGAGCATACATTTTGGACGTTTGACGGTGCGCATGGCGCTGCAAGTTGGCACTTGGAAGTTAAGAGGCTGAGTTTTGAGCCGCTCTTTGAGCTGTAAGTATTCGAAAAAAACAACAAATGGATTTATTAAAACGATGGATTGTCTCAGGAGAGTGGAACACATGGCAAGAATGGAGCGGTGTGTGTCAGAAAGACACAGGTTGTAAGGAGTATCGTCTCCGCGACTGTTCTGTCCCACCATCTTTGCCCAACACATGTTCAGGAGAAATGAGGCAGGAACGCCTATGTGCCAACTATGAGGATTGTTGTGGTGAGCTTGGAAGGATAGTTTATTTAGATTTGTACTCAAAGCATTCATGATTCCACGCTGTGGAGTCATTATCTTTTTCAAGAAAAATGCTGCTTATTTATAATTGACAAAGTAACTTCATAATTATGAGGAGAAGACTGACGACTATGATAATGATGTTGAGGTCGAAGACATTGACGATGACGAATTTGATGATGGTGATGATGATAATGATGATGATGATGATGATGATGATGATGATGATGATGATGATGATGATGATGATGATGATGATGATGATGATGATGATGATGATCCTTGAGAGTATTTCTTGTCGGGACCCATTGTCCGACACAATGGCCCTCAAACACCTGAAGCCATGCACCGTGCATTGACCCTTGGCTCTGGACCCTGATGTCCATGCTGATGCCATTGGTGCCGTTGTCCAGCGTTTTGGCAACCAGAATACCATATTTAATAAACAAACTTTAATTATTTCTTTACAGAAAACATTAAATGAAAAAATAAAAACAATGTGTGTGGACTATGTGGAGACATTTCTTTAGGACAGTGCCAATACCTTTTAGCACCTCAATTAGATTTTTAATGTCATAACATTATCTCCTAGGATTGGAACATGTGTAAAGGAATGCAATTCTAACTTTTAAAATATCCCTGAATCGTGTGTTGTAGTTCATAGTCCTGAAGAAAAGGAGAAAGTGGAGGTACCACTATATCACTATCTAAGAAGAAACACAGTTTAAGTAAAGTCATACTACCCGATAGACCGGAAAAAGACTATTAACTCGTTTTCTAATCCAATATGTTTCATCAGATAGAAAGAAAGAAAGAGAGAGAGGGAGAGAAAGAGAGGAGGGAGGGTGGTGTCTTTGAATCACTCCGTTTTAATGATATTTTGGTCAGTGCCAGTTGTCCATGCCTGTTATTGTAGTTGACGTTGTTGTTGTAGTAGTTGTTGTATGCGGTGGTGGTGGTTGGGGTAGTAGTAAAAATAATAGTAGTTCTTCTTCTTCTTCTTCATCTTCTTCTTCTTTGTCATCATGAGCTGCAGCAACATCATTATCGTCATCACTATAATCATGAATTTCTCTTCTTAAGATCATAAAGTTTCTGATTGTGATTCATTATCATCGCTGTCGTCGTCGTCTTTCTATCTTCCCTTGGACTGCATAGATAGTATTTGATGGAGAGAGAGAGAGAGAGAGAGAGCACAATCCTGTAGTGTCGTTACCGCGCGAATTCAAATCATGTGATCATCTAACCGCCATGTTGGTTGTGCCTTATATGATGTGACTGCGTACATCTTTTGTTACGGATTCTGGTACAGTCACACAAACCCAAGCATTGTTCGTCTTTGCACATTTGCTTCAGAAAGTCAGCAATGGAGTGCGTGGTACGCAAAGCCTGGAACATCGACCTGCCCCCGGTCGTGTCAAAAAGAGCTGTGGAGAAACTGTGAACCGCCTTGCAGCACCACGTCTCCTCACTGCTGTCCTGATAAATGTGAGGGTCCTTCTGTGATGAACGTTGTCTGTTACGACGGAAATTGTCCGCGTAAGTTTTGAAGATTTGTCTTCAGGCCAGAGCACACTGGCTCTTTCGGTAGAACTAGACGTAAAAAGCTCCCCATGCGAGCAAGTAGTGCAAGTGATCTAGATTTAGCATGGACCAGATGCAAGAGTTATCGAACCTAGTTTTGGTTAGAGTTATCCCAAAAAGTGTATCTCGCAATACTCGCTTAGTTGTGCTAAGATAGCTGCATTTCTGTTGGTCGATGAGCTGGAAAGGTTACCAATGATTTTAGGGAAGACATTGAAGAATAGTTAAGTGCAATTCGTTGTCTGCTAGCTGGACAGGAAGTGCTAAAACAAATTACAAACAAAATTAATGCATTGCTTTTTACTTATATTTTAAAAAAAAAAAGACTTAACTATTCATGATTACATTTTTTTTTAAAGTTTAGAATTTACTTTGTAATGTCAGGTAAGCAAATGTTTACAGAATTTAACACGTTTTACACGCTTGAATATTTAAATATTTTAGTAATATATAACTACTAATCTTATCATAGTCGTTGTATGTTATTTATGTTGGCTAGCTGCACGGTCTTTTCTATTTTTATTTTGTATTTTTAATATATCAGATTTAAACAAAAGTTTTTAGAAAACTTGAATGTAAACAGATGTGTAACGAACGCAATTCATATATGTTTGTATGAATAGACGTTATGACGTCACTAGCGTAAGTGCGGAATTCGCATGTCTTAACTTTAATTAATAGAGTGAGCTGATTTTATTCAGAGATTACATACCAGTTGAAGGAAAAAGACGTGTTCTTTGGAGTTCAAAGAAATCGGGATTTTTCTATGGTATAGTCTAGCTGTATCTTGAATACAGGTATTTATCATTATCAGTTATTTATAATAAGCTGTGAAGCTATTCTGAAGAAATTGGAAAGTAGTGGTTTTTTAATGAATTATTGTGATTGGGTTGCAGAAGAATCCATTGTTTGAAGGAAGTACGGTAAATGGTGTAAATACCGTATTTATTCATGTAATTATTATATAGTGATACAGTTTATAATTATGATGCCATGTTGTATTCATTCATATGTGGAGATATGGGGCTGAAATATAAATGTAATTCAGTTGTATAATTTATACTAATGATGAATGAATGTGCAGTAAATCTGCTATAGATTGAAAGTGAGCTGTGATTATAAAGTTTGGCTCATAGCCAATTGTGATGTAGTCTACACAGTGTGTGTACGGTATTTGAAGTGGCTATAGGTATTGTCATAAGAATTGTGACAATAGTGACTGTATCAGTGAGGAGGCATAGGGAATATATTCTACGAAAGGAAATGATCTTCAAGCACTCGGCAATGTAATAATGTGTCGGAGAGGCATATAGACTTTCTAAGCATAAGAGCACAAATTTACAATTGTATAAATGTTGTATACAGCGGTTGGTTCGGAGTGGCAACTTTCATGGTATGTGGCTGGTGGAGATGACCCTGTGACGTCCGTCCACAAAACCCGGATGTGGTCTCCATCAACGTCGACTATCTCTCCTTCGACCAACCATCACTGGCGCAGTCGTGCGGCAACGGTGGGCGAAGAAAGTCTCCAGACCAGAGCTACGGAATCACCTACAGTGTTCCGCAGGGGTAGCTTTTTTTTCCTAGCGTCGGCTTTGTCTGCGAGGACAGTGAATAAAATCATTATTACTTAATACTGAGAGACCAGGAATTCTCAACGAGTCTTCAGTGTGTCATTATTGACAGTGAATATTTATAACACAGTGTAGAGGCAAGCGACGTCTCAAGAGAGAGACAATGACCTCCATATAAGCCACTGACTGATTATTTGTGCGAGCTTGTTCGTGTTATGCATAAGAAATTTGTGATTTAATGTGATTGTATATGTATGAATGAGAAATAGCGAAACAGAAGGGCAAAGAGAGATAACTGTGTGGTCTTTGTCCTTGTTTGTAAGCACGTATGCGGTGGTGGATGAAAATTTAGAGTAACCAGAGAAAGAACATGCCTCCTTAAACTGAACGTCAGATAGCCACACGCACACACTCATTTCAAATTATAGTTACCTATATATTTATTAATTTAACGCAAAACCGCACGTTGCAGGATGTTTGAATATTTAATAGGAATGGATTTATTTTTTTAAGATTTAAGTAGTTTTATAATATTTTAAGGTAACAACCATCTGGTCCTGATTTGGCTAAAGAAAGTCCACTAAACCTAAAGCGCAGCAAGAGCCAAGTAATGTAATGTATTTCTAATTTTGAATGCAACAAACTTAAAAGTGGAAGTAAAACAAAACTAAATATTAACTATTGCTGACTTTTATATGTGATCAGATGCTGACCTCACTATTATTTAGAGTAATAAAAGTTGAGAGATGCCCAGACTTGAAGCTCTTTCCTGAGATTCCTTCATGTAGACAGCATAAATGTAGAGAGTTGTTACAATGTTTCAGCTCATACTTCAATGACACCATTATTATTTCTATTGTTTTCTTTAGGGGGTGGGAGGGGGGCTTGTACTGTACAATCCTATCCTATCCTATCCTATCCTATCCTATCCTATCCTATCTTATCCTATCCCGTAACTCGAAGGTTGTTGGGGCACAACGTATGATTGTTTTACCAGCATACTCCATCTTTATCTGTCCTCGGCAACCCTCATGGCTTCGCTCAGTGTCAAGCCAGTCCATTATCGAATGTTGTCCTCCCACCTGTTTTTCTGTCCCCCTCTTCTGCCTCCTTGCACCGTGACTTGCAAGATGGTTTTTGCAAGGCCTGATGCTCTGGTGACGTGGCCATATCATCGGAGTTTCCGTTTCTTCACCACAGTGACCATGTCATCGTGTTGTCCAATGGCTTGTGTGATGGTCTGTTGGATTTTATTTTCGGTGATGCGCTGGGTATAGGAAATGCCCAGAAATCTTCTATAGCACCTCATCCCCATGCTTTGTATTCTTCGTTGTAGATCTGCTGTGAGGGTCCATGTTTCGAAAGCGTATAAGAAGATGGATATGACAAGGGAGCGCTGCAGCCTTACCTTGGAATGTAGACTGATGGTCCTGACTTTCCAAATGGGCTTCAACCTTGTTAGGGCAGCAGTTGTTTGTGCGATCCTGGAGAGGACTTCCTGTCGGGACCCATTGTCTGATACAATGGCTCCTAAATATTTGAAGCGCACGGTGTTGAGGAATTGGCCTTGGACTTTGATGCCCATGTTGATGCCATTGGTGTTGTTGGTCACCATTTTGGTCTTCCCTGCACTTATTTCCATTCCATAGGCTTTGGAGGTGGTGTTAAGCCTCTGTACCAGCTGTTCAAGTTTTTGTTCCTCTCCAGCCAATCCATCAATTTCATCCACAAAACGGAGGCTGGAGATTGCTCTACCTCCATTGATGACTGTGCCTTCGTAATCTGCAAGGGCATCTGACCGGATGAACTCTAAGAAGATGTTGAAGAGTGTTGGAGAGAATAGGCATTCTTGACGCACACCGATTGTTGTTCTAAACCAGATCCTGATGGCGCTGTTGTGGAGCACTGCATTGGTATCCTTGTCATACAGGCTTTTGATCACTTCAATAATTTTAGAGCTGATGTTGTACACTCTTATTTACAATCAATCAATGGAAAAATAATTTTTCACATTTCAGCTCATGCTTGAATCAAATGATGACAAATTGGCATTGCATTTATGTGAACCTCAATGAAATCAAATGGCTTAAGCAATGAACAAATGTATTATAATATACTTTAATCAAATGATTACAAAAATAATGCCTGCACTATTTAAATAAACTAAATTAAATGTAATTTAATTTACAATCAATGCCTTTTATTTACCATCCCAATTACCATACTATCCCACTGAATTTGAGTGCAGGGTGGTCAATTGTAACACAAAATGCATTTGTTTATTTAAATAATGGGAAAGAAATAATTATTGAAAAGTCATGAGTAAATTCTTTAATACTGATCATAATTCAAAAAATGTTTATTTGCCTTTGTTTGCTTTTTTTTCCAGATGAAAGTAACATAAATTATGATGTGATGATGAGATTGTCTCTATTGTCTTAATAGTATGCACAAAAACGTTTGTTTTTCACCAAAAAAAGATAGGTCGATCCAATCCAGAGTTATTCAATGCAAAGAGGAGAGTACACCACACTTTCTGGAATAAATTAAACCGGCTTAGTTGCCTTTGGTTTAGTTGTGTCTTTGTAGGGACGCTTTTTATAATAATTAAAGCGTACGGCCGCTTTGTTTAAAAAAAAATTTTTTTATTTAAATATGTGTCTGAATTATTTTCATTGATATCATATTTGAACATTTAAAAAAATAGTTTCAAAACAATTATTTTTTTTTATTATTGGTTTATGCTACTAGATTTGATTTTTGACGCGACGGTGGCGAAGGATTTTTTCAACATGAGTCGACTGTAGTAACTGTGTTCCGTGTTTAAACCAACAACCCCTTCCCCAATACATAACCTGTAGGATATTTTTAATAATAATAATAATAATAATAATAATAATAATAATAATAATAATAATAATAATGGATGCTATATAAGCGCTTTTTCCCAAATCTCCAATCAGTCTCAAAGCGCGGCGATCTATACCAACATGCAAACTCATATGTTTCACTGACTCTATCGCACACAACGAAAAATTTTTTATCACTCAGACATGTGGTGTAAAGGCAGGGAGATCGCTATTAGAAGAAGGAAAGGAAACCACTTTTGTTGTTGTTGTAATTTTTATGTTGAATGCAACCAATACCATTATTAAAGGGAATGAAGGAATTGGAGTACCCGTAGAAAACCCTCGGTGACCTCAATAATCTCGTACCTAAGTCACATACGTTCGCCCATTGCAGGAATCGAACCCGCGACCTTCCGCATAAGGAAACCGGCCTAACCGGCCACTAGTCAACTGCGCCATGAGGTTGCCTCTTTTTCCTTGCAGGAATTCGGTGGCTACGCGTTACGCCCTGAAAAAGCTTTTTGAGCTTGTAAGCTCCATTAAAAGTGTTAAACGGTAGTAATGTGTTTCAGTGGTAGAACGCTAGCAGTGGCAGGTCATCCATCTGGTCAGTGGTGTGCAAGGCACCCTAGTTAGGCACACTAAAGAACCCGATCACTTGCTTAAAGACATCAACTGACAGGTTCAAACAACGAGCATACACTTTGAACATTTCGGATCGCACAGTTGTCCGGGTCGTCCGGGCCGCGTGGCGCTGCAAGTAAGCACTTGGGAGTTAAGAGGCTGCGTTTTGAGCAGCTCTTTGAGCTGTAAGTACTCGGAAAAAATAAATAAATTGGTTTCATTAAAACGGTGGATTGTGTGTCTCAGGAGAGTGGAACACATGGCAACAGTGGAGCGGTGTATGTCAGAAAGACACAGGCTGTAAGGAGTATCGTCGCCGCAACTGTTCTGTCCCAGCAAATGTGCCCAGCACATGTTCAGGAGAAGCGATGGAGGAACGCCTATGTGCCAACTATGAGGAGTGCTGCGGTGAGCTTGGAGGGATAGTTTATGTAGATTTGTACTCAAGGCATTCATGATTCCACGCTGTGGAGTCAGTGGGTATCTTTTAAGGGGAAAATGCTGAGTGACAAAGTAACTTGTGATAATGATGTGGAGAAGGCTGCGCTGACGACTATGATAATGATGTTGAGGTCGAAGCTACTGACGACGACGAATTTGATGATGATGATGATGATGATGATGATGATGATGATGATGATGATGATGATGATGATGATAATGATGATAATGATAATGATGCCCTCCGCCGTAGCTCAAGTGGTAGGGCGTTCGCCTGGCACATCGTCGACCCAGGTTCGAATCTCTTGGTGGGCAAAAAAAGGGAAAATTTTCACTGTCCATTTTAGCAATATGATTGCTCTGATGGGTTAGTGTTGATTTGTATCCATACCCCTTGTTCTGTGAGATTGTTATCCCCGTCTGCCATATATACCATGGTGGGGTGTAGACATTAAACCTCGATGTTCTAGTCTTCTAGATGATGATGATGATGATTGTTAAGGCCAACTTTGGTGATACTAGTGGGTGGTGATTGGTATGGCTGAAAGCCTCTCACTCGTTAGGAGCGATTGGTGAGTCTCGATGAACAGCCTCTCTGCTGCGACACTGCATGAATATCATAGAATACTGGCCTATTTGCCTGGGTCATCGTTTAAAACCCATATAAACCTACCGTCCCACTTCAGATCTAAACATGAAGACTACTGTCATCATTGCATGCTACAATAGATAAAGGGACACTACCGCATTCCATCCAACCTGAAATGAGGATAATCTCTCTTGATTACCACGTATAGCAGCCATTTGTAATCACAGGGTGACTGCTTGTGAGGTTCAACATGGCATCAAGTGTAAGGTGAGTGAATAATTTTTCCTGTGATCAACTTTTTGATGAGGTCACTGAAGATAAAATGGTCCTCTACATGTAATCTGAAAATGTGTGTCTCAGTTTTTAATAAAAGTTCGAAATATTTATATTAGAAGCTGCTGAAGTGGCATCCTAAAACTGGGACGCTAGGACTGACAGGGTAAAAATTTGTTCTTATTGATATATTTCAGGACTTACACTGTCCATGATGTGATTAGCATGTTAGAGGAAGACGGGACTTTTGAGACAGCCAATATTTACACCGACCCTCCCCCAACTGATGAATTGACGGATGAAGATAGTGCCGAAAAGGATGATGGAGGGATGGTTGACAATCTAAATTGCCGCCAGCTCTCTGCTGCCGCAGAAGTCACGGTTTTGAGAGAGGGGATTCGGACGCACTATGCTGCAGAGCCCAACACACAGGAGAATGTAAGTTCTGATCTACAGGTGGTCTAAACTGAATCAAATGTGAAATTCAGTCATCGCCTTTCCACACCCCCATCCCTCTTCCCTCGCTTAGCACAGATGATGAGAATGAACACACTGTTCAAAGTAGGCAAACATGGGATCCAAATGCTCTCTTATTTTCTTTGTCATACTGATTTGATATTACATTGAGATTTTGACCATTCTTTTTCCCAGGCGTTATTACCATTCAGTTTGCCATTCTGTTATCTCAGGTTCCTTGCCCGCTGCAGATGCCCATGCTGTTGCTAAAAACCAGGAACCTGGGACTTCTCAGCCTTTAGCACCAACTCCATCTACTTCAGATGGCAGGACTGGGAAGAGGAAAACCCCACCCACAGCTGCCGCAACATCCAGCAAGACCAGCAAAACGGCTACTGGATCAAAAGCAAAGCAGAAGACTGGTCGTGAGTGGAGAAGAGTGGACCTCAGTGGCAGGATGAAGGATCGTTTTAAGTGGAATAGTCAACCTTATGATGCTGCTCTCTTACCAAGTGATCCACATGAACTGTTTGAACTCTTTTTTGATGATGACATTGTTGAAATGATTGTCCAATTCAGTATCACTTATGCGAGGTCAAAAGGAAATCATTCAATCTCGGTCAATTCTGGGGCGATGAGGACATCTTTGGCCATCCTTCTCCTTTCAGGGAACAACACTGTGCCTCGGCGCAGAATGTACTGGTCTCAGGATGATGTCAGGAATGTAGCTGTTGTGTCAGCAATAACCCGAGACCGATTTGATGATATAATGCGCTACCTGCATCTCTCCGACAATGCCTGTCTGGATGCAGATGACAAGATGGCAAAAGTTCGCCCTCTGATGTCCATGCTGAATGAGAGGAACGCCCTTTGTGATCAAGCACTACAACAGCACTATGGGCGGAGTTGATCGAATGGATCAAAATGTCGACAAGTGCAGAACCCGCATCAGGTCAAAGAAGTGGTGTTGGGCCCTGTTCGCATAGTGCCTCGACCTCTGCCTGCAACAGGCCTGGCATCTGTACAGGGCGACGCCTACAGAAAATGAAGCACCACTGTACTTCATGGGCATCCGTTGGGCCATAGTCCGTACTTATTTGGCCAAACCCCCAAGACCAAGGGAGCTGGACGACCCTGCGGCAGGACTACCACCCTGGAAAAGCGGGTTTCCTCTGCTGTGAGGTTTGATGGAAAGGATCACAGGGTTCAGCCGGGGCTGACCCAGCTGTGCTGTGCCTCATGTGGGAAGAAGACGATAAGACGGTGCTCCAAGTGCCACCTGGGTGTCCATGACGGGTGTTTTGTGGCCTTCCACAGCCAGTAACATTCGGCTGTAGCTCTGCTATGTCTTGAAGTGCGAAGTTATTGATATCGCTACCAGCAACTTGGCTTCAGTGACTGCCATTTTTCCCCAGTCAAAATGCATGTCCAGAATTCGTAACTTTGCTAAATATGACCAATATGTGTTAGTCAATATACATGTCAAGGATTTAGAAGTCACTTACTGTAACCATTATTGTATTTTTTCCCCTTTCTTTCTTTCACCACTCCTTATTTTGATGTTCACGAGTTTATTTCAGTTTCTGAAATGTTTGCTTACTCAATGTTTTTGTCCAATTTATGGAACTTCACTGAATGTGACCATTATGTTGCTAGTCATTGTACTGTTAAGGTTTGAAGCTTAAAGCTAATTATTTTATCAATTAATGTTCATGTCCAAATTTTTGTTTTGTTGTTTGAAGCACTTTGTTGCCAAGTAAAGTTACAAAGAGAACTCGTCTTGTCATGTTATCTTCATGAAAGTGATTGCAAAAACCCCTACCCTCTCAGTCCTAGCGTCCCATTATTGGGACGGTAGGCTTACTATACTATTTCATGTCCTAAATATAAAAAATCGGGCAGTGGTAATGTATAGTAAATAGTACAGTAACGGTGTTGTTGCAGACGCCTGGGGTGAGTGGCATCAGTGGGGCCCGTGCGACAGGAATTGCCTCAAACTGAGGACCAGGTCGTGCGAATCCCCCCTAGACCCACAGCGCTGCTGTAAGGGCCCGGACACCAATCGTACACAATGCGTGGAATCTACGGGCGAATGCTGCAGTACGTGAATCTCTTTTACAATCTAACTCTGTTCCTTATAGTCCTATAGTTCCCTAGAGTCTGAAATCATCCTCTTTTTCTCCAAATTATACCCTAGATTGTATGATTATAGATGAGTTTATTAATCCGCATTATTGAGATGAAAGTTCTCCGATGGGCATGTTGGCAGCCGAAACAGTCGTTGAAGTTCCTGGTAAAAGTCACGGGCTTTACTAGCAGAGTAGTCTGTCTCTAACGCAGTGATTTGGCGCCACTTCAGACTACAGGCACAGTAGTGCAATCCTTGGCTAATCCACAGCAAACGCATTTGGAGTTTGATGGTCACGATCAGCTGCGTTTGTTTGTGATTCGCCTGTGCCTATTCTAAGGGAGATGAGCCATTTACTGCTATAGCAGACGACTACCTTTCGAACCTTCGGAAACCTTTAAATAAAAATTTCGCAAATATTAGTCACACAAAAAATGTACTAATGTGTTAGGAATAAGATTAGCGTGCATAATACATTTTTGTCGCAATTTTGATCAATACTTAAGATACATTGTAATACCTGATGAAAAAACTGTATAGAATAGATTAAGGAAATTTTGTTATGGCCGCTTTGGATTATCATTGTTGTTTCATTAGTATCTCTTTGATGTTGGCTACTGGATGACAAAGTATTCATGATTAGAGATTACACAAACAAGTCGGTTCACTGTTCATGCACTCATGTACATGTGTGATACATATGAAGGGAGTACCTGCTGCCTTGACAAGGTTGAAGCCCATTTGGAAAGACAGGACCGCCATGTTGGTTGTGCCTTCTATGGTGTGACTGCGTAAGTCTTTTGTTACGGTTGCTGGTACAGACACACAAACCGAAGCGTTGTTCGTCTTTGCACATTTGCTTCAGAAAGTCAGCAATGGAGTGCGTGGCACGCAAAGCCTGGATCCTCCACGTGTCCCCTGTCGTGTAGCAGAGAGCTGTGGAGAGACTGTGAACCGTCTTGCAACCCCACGGTTCCTCACTGCTGTCCCGACAAATGTGAGGGTCCATCTGTGATGACTGTATCCTGTCACGACGGAAATTGTCGGCGTACGTTTTGAAGATTTGTCTTCATTACATTACATTACATGGTTATTGCTTTAGGTCCAGATTTGTCTTCAGGCCAGAGCACATTGGCACTTTCGGTAGAACTAGAGGTAGAAAAGCTAACCACGCGAGCAGGTAGTGCAAGTGATTTAGATTTAGCATGGACCAGATGCAAGAGTTATCGAACCTAATTTTGGTTATGGTTATCCCAAATCGTGTATCTTGCAATACTCCCCTGGATGTGCTAAGATAGCTGCTTGTCTGAGGGTCGATGAGCTGGAAAGGTTACCAATGATTTTAGGGAAGACATTGAAGAATAGTTCAGTGCAAATAGTTGTCTGCTAGCTCGACAGGAAGTGCTAAAACAAATTGCAAAGTTAATGCATTGCTATTTACTTTTTTTTTTTTTAAAGACTTAACTAGTCATGAATACATTGTTTTGATAGTTTAGGATTTACTTTATAATGTCAGGTAAACAAATGTTTACAGAATTCAGCACAATATGTGACAAAATGGCAATTTAGGTAATTAGAAAGATAGCACCCCGGACTGTGTATTGTGTAAACTTATTTTAAAAAAACGGTCGCCATATTGGTTTCAGTAGATTGATTTTTCATAAAATAATAGATATGAATAAGGCATGATTTGACGTTTTACATGCTTAAATATTTAAATATTTTAGTAAGACATAACTTCTAATCATATCATAGTCGTTGTATGGATAGGGATAGCTCAGTCGTCAGAGCGCACGACTTGTGTGAGTGCGTCTTGGGCGACGTGGGTTCGAATCCTGACTTCAGCAAACTATTTTGTGATTGCTGGATATTACGGGCCAGCGCCTTGAGAAGCTCTCTGAGCTTGTAAGTGCGCTATATAAGAGAAATCTCTTTTTTCTTTTATTTGTGTTGGCTAGCTGCATTGTCTTTTCTATTTTTGTTTTTTTATTTTTAATACATCAGATTTCTAGAAGATTTTTAGAAAAGTTGAATGTGGACGGATGTTTAAATATTTAAGAGGAATGGGATTATTTTTAAAAAATTAAGTAGTTATATAGTAGTATAATATTTTAAGATAACAGATATCTGGTGCTGATTTGGCTTAAAGAGTCCGTTAAACCTAAAGCAAAAACCATGTTATGTAATGTATTTCTAATATGTTTCTCGACGTTTCTGCTTTTGAATGCAACACATTTAAAAGACAAGTGGAAGTAAAACAAAACTAAATATTAAATATTTAAGTAATAAAAGTTGAGAGATGCCCAGACTTGAAGCTCTTTCCTGAGATTCCTTCATGTAGACAGCATAAATGTAGAGAGGTGTTACAATGTTTCAGCTCATACTTCAATCAATGACACCATACTTTTTTGTTTTGTTTGTTATTTTATTGTTTTCTTGGTAAGAGGGGGGGCTTGTACAATCCTATCTTATCCTATCCCGTAACTCGAAGGTCGTTTGGGCACCACGTATGATCGTTTAACCAGCATACTCCATCTTTATCTGTCCTCTGCAACCCTCACGGCCTCGCTCAGGGTCAAGCCAGTCCATTCTCGAATGTTGTCCTCCCACCTCTTTTTCTGTCCCCCTCTTCTGCCTCCTTGCACCGTGCCTTGCAGGATTGTTTTTGCAAGGCCTGATGCTCTGGTGACGTAGCCATACCATCGGAGTTTCCGTTTCTTCACCAGAAAACATGCAATCGTGTTGTCCAATGGCTTCTGTGATGGTCTGTCGGACTTCATTGTTGGTGATGTGCTGGGTATAGGAAATGCCCAGAAATCTTCTGTAGCACCGCGTCTCCATGCTTTGTATTCTTCGTTGTAGATCTGCTGTGAGGGACGGTGTTTTGCAAACGTATAAAAAGATTGATATAACAAGGGTTAAGGGAAAGCTGCAAACTTACCTTGGAATGTAGACTGATGGTCCTGACTTTTCAAATGGGCTTCAACCTTGAAAGGGCAGCAGTTGTTTGTGTGATCCTGGAGAGGACTTCCTGTCGGGACCCATTGTCCGATACAATGGCTCCTAAATATTTGAAGCGCACTGTGTTGAGGAATTGTCCTTGGACTTTGATGCCCATGTTGATGCCATTGGTGTTATTGGTCATCATTTTGGTCTTCTGTGCACTTATTTCCATTCTATAGGCTCTGGAGGTGTGTCAAGCCTCTGTACCAGCTGTTCAAGTTTTTGTTCCTCTCCAGCCAATCCATCAATGTCATCCACAAAACGGAGGTTGGAGATTGCTCTACCTCCTATGCTGACTGTGCCTTCGTGATCAGCAAGGGCATCTGACCTGATGCGATCTAGGAAGATGTTGAAGAGTGTTGGAGAGAGTAGGCATTCTTGACGCACACCGATTGTTGTTCTAAACCAGTTCCTGATGACGTTGTTGTGGAGGACTGCACGGGTAGCTTATCATACAGGCTTTTGATCACTTCAGTAACTTTAGGGCTGATGTTATACACTCTTATGTACAATCAGTCTGAGAGCAGCCCCTTTCAACATCACCATCATCCAGGCCTATGCCCCAACATCAGACTATGACGACAGCGAAGTGGAGGATTTTTATGAAAATCTACAGGTGGTCCTTGACCAAGTGCCGAAGAAGGACATAGTCACAGTGCAAGGCGACTGAAATGCCAAGGTTGGCCAAGATGCGCACCACAACTGGGGAGACACATGTGGACCCCACTGCAACAACGAGACAAATGACAGGGGTCTGAGACTCTTGGAGTTTGCCAGATACAACAATCTGGTACTGGCAAACACGCTTGGTCTCCACAAAAACTCCAGACGATGGACATGGCACAGTCCCGGCGGGGAGCATCACAACCAGATCGACTACATCATGGTCAAAAAACGCTTCAGATCAAGGATCAACATTGGCAGGACACGCACTTTTCCAGGAGCAGACATCGGAAGTGACCACGATCTCGTGATGATGTCTTTCCGGCTCCACTTGAAGGGAGTAAATACAGCAAAGTGCCCTAGACTGAAGTTCGACCTGGACAAACTGCAAGACCCGGGAGTGGCCTACACCATGGACCCAGTCGCTTGTCATCACCCTTCCCAAAAAAGGTAACCTTCAGGAGTGTGAAAATTACCGCCACATCAGCCTCATCATCCATCCAAGCAAGGTCCTGATTGATTGATTGATTGATTGTTGCTTTAGGTCCAGCGGACTCCTCCGAGCCAAATCAGGACCGGACAACCCCCGATCCGCATAAAAGATCTGCTGAAACAACCCTAGTGGGAAAATTGAACGCCCTCCACCGGCCAGTCACTTTACAATAAAGACATCCCACACGGGGGACGGCTGAGGGTTTACCTCAACTACGCGAACCCCCGGTTACAAAAACAAAATAGAATACAACCATCATTACAAATCATCAACGAAACATAATAATTATACATATAAAATGCCTATATTGCTAAATACTAACATCATAGGAAGCCCTAATGACCACCCAGCAGAAAGCGTCCAACACTCCCAAGCTGATCCAACAGACCTCATACACAAACAATGAGTCTTGTCCAGGAAGAGTTTTCAAGAAAAAATGTAGGTCATTGATCTAGCGAAGAAGAAGATAGTATAGCAGAGTGATAGGACAGAGCAGGAATGGGAAAGAGTATATGAGGAAAATAGCAACAGTGGGAATTTAAAGCACTAAATTTCCATAAAGTGGGGATACTATTTATACTGAAACCCCCGGCACTCCAACGGGGGTACTGTTGCCGCAGTGAATCTGTCATGCCTACAAAGGCAAGACAGGTTTTCAACTGGGGCTTTCACTGTTCCCTTTATAGGTTAGAACAATCTACAGTGGCAAGATTGCTCATGACCCCAAGGGGACAGCAAGGTCCTCCTGAAAATAATACTCAAGAGGTTGAAACCCCAAGCTGAACAAATCATAGCTGAAGACCAAGCAGGATTCAGGGCAGGGCAAAGTACCACTGAACAGATTTTCAACCTCAGAATAATCTGTGAGAAATACCTAAAGCACCAACAACATCTATATCATGTGTTCATAGACTTCAAAAAGGCCTTTGACCGAGTCTGGCATGCAGCTTTATGGGCAACAGTGAAAGTGTACAACATCAGACCTAAAATTATTGATGTCATCAAAAGCCTGTATTGCAAGGCTACCAGTGCAGTCCTCCATAACAGCATCATCTGGAACTGGTTCAGAACAACAATCGGTGTGCGTCAAGGATGCCTACTCTCTCCAGCACTCTTCAACATCTTCCTAGAGCGCATCAGGTCAGATGCTCTTGCAGATCACGAAGGCACAGTCATCATAGGGGGTAGAGCAATCTCCAATCTTCATTTTGCGGATGACATTGATGGATTGGCTGGAGAGGAACAAGAACTTGAACAGCTGGTACAGAGGCTTGACACACCTCCAGAGCTTATGGATTGGAAATAAGTGCAGAGAAGACCAAAATGATGACCAACAACACCAATGGCATCAACACGGACATCAAAGTCCAAGGCCAATCCCTCAACACAGTGCATAGCTTCAAATATTTAGGAGCCATTGTATCAGACAATGGGTCCCGACAGGAAGTCCTCTCCAGGATCGCACAAACAACTGCTGCTCTGACAAGGTTGAAGCCCATTTGGAAAGGCAGGACCATCAGTCTACATTCCAAAGTAAGACTGCTGCGCTCCCTTGTCATCTCCATCTTCCTATATTCTTGCGAAGCATGGACCCTCACAGCAGATCTTCAACGAAAAATACAAAGCATGGAGATGAGGTGCTACTGAAGACTTTTGGGCATTTCCTATACCCAACACATCACTAACGATGAAGTCCGACAGACCATCACACAAACTATTGTACAACACGATGACCTGCTCACAGTGGTGAAGAAACGGAAACTCCGATGGTATGGCCATTTCACCAGATCATCAAGCCTTGCAAAGACCATTCTGCAAGGCAAAGTGCAAGGAGGTAGAAGAAGAAGGAGACCGAAAAAGAGGTGGGAGGACAACATTCGAGAATGGACTGGTTTGACACTGAGCGAAGCCATCATGGCTGCTGAGGACCTAGAAAGATGGAGTATGCTGGTTAAACGATCATCTTTGTGGCCCCTACGACCTCCGAGTTACGGGACAGGATAGGATAGGATAGGTACAATCAGTTAATGGAAACATAATTTTTAACATTTCAGCTCATGCTTGAATCAAATGATGACAAATTGCATTTATGTAAACCTCAATGAAATCAAATGTCTTAAGCAATGGACAGATGATTTATAACATACTTCAATCAAATGATTACAAAAAACAATGCCTGCACTATTTAAATAAACTAAATTAAATGTAATTTAATTTACAATCAATGCCTTGCATTTACCATCCCAAAAACCATACTGCCCCACTGAATTTGAGTGCAGGTTGGTCAATTGTAACAAAAAAATGCATTAACCTATTTAAAGGACATAATTAATGAACAGTCATGGGCAACTTCTTTAATATTGATTATAATTCAAAAATGTTTATTTGCCTTTTTTGCTTTTTTCCAGTTGAAAGTAACATAAATTATGATATGGTGATGAGATTGTCTCCATTGTCTTAATAGCTAGCACAAAAATCTTTTTTTTCACCAAAAAAGGATAGATCAATCCAATCCAGAGCTTTTCAATGCAAAGAGGAGAGTACACCACACATTCTGGAATAAATTAAACCAGCATAGTTGCCCTTTTTTTTAGATGTGCCTTCGGAGGGACACTTTTTATAAAAATTAAAGTGTACGGCCGCCTTGTTTATAAACCAAAATTATTTAATTATATTTCTGAATTTTTTTAATTGATGTGATATTTGAACATAAAAAACATATAATTACAAAACAGTGGACATTTTTATTTTCCTTTTTTTTTTAAAAAAGATTACTGGTGTATGCTACTAGATTTTATGGATTTTCTCAACATGACTCGACTGTAGTAACAGTGTTCCGTGTTTAAACCAACAACCCCTTTCCTAATACATAATCGTGTAAAATATTTTCAATCATACAGTACTGTAGTAATGATGGATGCTATAAACGAGCTTTTCCCCATATTTCCAATCAGTCTCAAAACGCTGCGATCTGTAGCAACATACACCCTCACATGTTTCACTCTCACGCACACAACAAACACAATCTATCACTCAGACATGAGGTGTAAAGACAGGGAGATCGCTATTAGAAGAAGGAAAGAAACCCACTTTTTTTGGGGTTGAACCTAAGTCAGATACGTTCGCCCCTTTCGGGAATCGAACTTGCGACCTTCGGCATAAGGAAACTGGCCACTAATCCACTGAGCCACGAGGCCTCTACTTTTTATTGCTGGAACTCGGGGACTACGCTTTACTCCCTGAAGAGTTTTCTGAGCTTGTAAGCTCCATTGAAAGTGTTAAATGGTAGTAATGTGTTTCAGTGATAAAACGCTAGCAGTGGCAGGTCATCCGTCTGGTGTGCAAGATACCCTATTTTTGGCACATTAAAGAACTCGATCACTTGTCCAAAGACATTTTGATCATTTTGGATTGCAGAGTTGTACAACACTTGGTTTGATTAAAACGGTGGATTGGGTGTCTCAGGAGAGTGGAACACATGGCAACAGTGGAGCAGTGTGTGTCAGAAAGACACAGGCTGTAAGGAGTATCGTCGCCGCAACTGTTCTGTCCCAGCAAATGTGCCCAACACATGCTCAGGAGAGGTGATGGAGGAACGCCTATGTGCCAACTATGAGGAGTGCTGCGGTGAGCTTGGAGGGATGGTTTATTTAGATTTGTACTCAAGGCATTCATGATTCCACGCTGTGGAGTCAGTGGCTATCTTTTAACGGGAAAATGCTGAGTGACAAAGTAACTTGTAATAATGATGTGGAGAAGGCTTCACTGACGACTATGATAATGATGTTGAGGTCGAAGACAATGACGACGACGAATTTGATGATGATGATGACGACGATGATGGTGATGATGATGATGATGCCCACCGCTGTAGCTCAAGTGGTAGGGCGTTCGCCTGGCACACCGTTGACCCAAGTTCGAATCCCTTGGTGGGCTAAAAAAAGGGACATTTTTCACTGTCTATTTTAGCAATATGATTGCTCTGATGGGTTAGTGTTGATTTATATCCATACCCCTTGTTCTCTGAGATTGTTATCTCCGTCTGCCATATAGCCCATGGTGGGGTGTAGTCATCGTTGAACAAACAGAACATTACTGCCGCTTGGCCGATCGTTGGAACGTGGAATTGTTGACAGCAGAGCACGTGTCCAGTTGAAAAGAATTGTGGTAATGTGTAGTAAGCAGTACCGTATCGGTGTTGTTGCAGACGCCTGGGGTGAGTGGCATCAGTGGGGCCCGTGCGACAGGAATTGCCTCAAACTGAGGACCAGGTCGTGCGAATCCCCCCTAGATCCACAGCGCTGTTGTAAGGGCCCGAACACCAATCGTACACAATGCGTGGAATCTTCGGGCGAATGCTGCAGTACGTGAATCTCTTTTACAATCTAACTCTGTTCCTTATAGTCCTATAGTTCCCTATAGTCTGACATCAACCTCATTTTCTAAAAATTTTACCCTAGATTGTATGAGTATAGAAGAGTTTATTAATCCGCATAATTGATGTGAAAGAGCTCCGACGGGCATGTTGGCAGCCGAAAAGGTCGTTGAGGTTCCTGGTAAAAGTCACGGGCTTTATTAGCAGAGTAGTCTGTCTCTAACGCAGTCATTGGGCGCCACTTCAGACTACAGGCACATTAGTGCAACCCTTGGCTAATCCACAGCAAACGCATTTGGAGTTTGATGGTCACACTTCACTGCGTTTTTTGTGATTCGCCTGTGCCTATTCTAAGGGAGATAAGCTATTTATTGCTATAGCAGACGACTACCTTTTGAACCTTCGGAAACATTTTTAAATTAAAATTTTACAAAAATATTAGACACACGAAAAAATTTATTAATATGTTAGCAAGTAGATTAGCGTTGATTATACATTTTTGTCGCAATTTTGATCAGTACTTCAGATTCACTTTAATACCTGATGAAAAAAACTGTATAGAATAGATTAAGTAAGTTTTGTTATAACCGCTTTGGATTATCATAGTTGTTTCATTAGTATCTCTTTGATGTTGGCTACTGAATGACAAAGTATTCATGATTAGTGATTACACAAACAAGTCGGTTCACTGTTCGTGCACTCATGTACATGTGTGATACATATGAGGGGAGTACCTGCTGCCTTGACAAGGTTGAAGCCCATTTGGAAAGACAGGACCACCATGTTGGTTGTGCCTTCTATGATGTGACTGCGTAAATCTTTTGTAACGGGTGCTGGTACTGACACACAAACCCAAGCACTTTTCGTCTTTTCACATTTGCTTCAGAAAGTCAGGAATGGAGTGCGTGGTATGCAAATCCTGGAACCTCGACGTGTCCCCTGTCGTGTAGCAGGAAGCTGTGGAGAGACTGTGAACCGTCTTGCAATCCTACGGCTCCTCACTGCTGTCCCGACAAATGTGAGGGTCCCTCTGTGATGAACATCGACTGTTACGACGGAAATTGTCGGCGTACGTTTTGAAGATTTGTCTTCAGGCCAGAGCTCACTGGCTCTTTCGGTAGAACTAGAAGTAGAAAAGCTAACCATGCGAGCAGGTAGTGCAAGTGATTTAGATTTAGCATGGACCAGATGCAAGAGTTATCGAACCTAATTTTGGTTATGGCTATCCCAAAACGTGTACTTCGCAATACTCGCCTGGATGTGCTAAGATAGCTGCTTGTCTGAGGGTCGATGAGCTGGAAAGGTTGCCAATGATTTTAGGGAAGACATTGAAGAATAGTTAAGTGCAAATAGTTGTCTGCTAGCTCGACCTTAAGTGCTAAAACAAATTTCAAACAAAGTTAATGCATTGCTATTTACTTTTTTTTTAAAAGACTTGATTATATTTTTTTGATAGTTTCGGATTTACTTTATTCATAACTTTCCGGCACCTCTCATTAAAACTCGTGGGTATCGCCATTATAACTCAAAACGAGGTTAGAGTGAAACCAAGTTCCGGTCTGGCTTGTTTTGCTTTTCTCAAAGCTTGATGCGTGACTTTTAAATATGGCAAATTGTCGAAAACGACGATTGTTAGAGCCAGAAAATTTATGCACAAACATGAATGGCTTTAACTTGAAATGAAAAGGACACAGACAATTGAAAAACTGAGCAAGGGTAATTAAAGCTAAAAAATACTTATTCTAGTAGCAATTCGCACAATATTCAGTCATATCAATCAGACTCTTATATTATAATGTCCCCCACAAGCACAAGCGAGGAAGGTTTTTGTGAACAAGAAAACTTGCAGCAGGGAAGGCTACCTGTAATATTCAATTAGATGTCGAGAGGGATTCTCCATACCCTACCAACATAACTTGTGTTTTCTCACCATGTTGTGCCAAAAACATGCCACCGAAAATCATGTTACATGAAAGACAAATGAACAAGCTTTTTCATAACGTGGGATCTGACTTCTTGCAAGGCAATAAAAAAATCAAAACCGAAAAAAAAAAGTTCCATAGGAAACGAAGTCGCAAAAATGACTGAAGCATGACATGGGGACGGGTTGTCTACTATCATTGTTGTTTTATACTTAACGAAATGCAACTGAACTCGGACAATTTACCTAAACTTATCAGAGAAACGTCAAACTTCCACATATTAGGGATCTTTCGGAACGGGTAAAAGTGAAAGTGATTGTGTGTTCGTTTCGTCCAACGAGAGGCACGCCGGGAGATTCTTACGCCGCGTTACGAAACGAAACGAACGTGTTTCTGTGCGCTTTCGATTCCAGCACCTAGTTTCGTTGTGATTTTATTGAGCACACACAGGGCAGGCCCAGAGGCAGAGCACTATTAATTATGCCTACGTAAGGCTTCTTCTAACAAATCATGATTTGACACGAATCTAACGATTAGGTTGAACTTTAAAGATGGATTAGTGCTCTAACATTGAAGATATTTTACATTCTAGCTTCGAGTTTCATTTTTGTCACATAAAACAGTTTTTGGACTGCTGATTGGTGATACAGAATAGATAGATTCTAAACAGCCATGACGGCTTTTCAGTAGCTCGTTTGAAAATACGTTTTAAGTCTGAGACCGAGTTTAGATCCCCATTATTCCTTCTAAAATGGTTGAGTAATGTACCATATACAAATTCAAATCATTTTTGGACATTTTACAAACGATTTAATAACCAAAATGTACTCACTAACATTAGTTCGTGGAAATCAGGTTTTCCACGAAGTTTTATTCCTTGTGGTAGGCAGACTTCGTGACCTTTCACCACGGGAAGTTAAAGCGTCACATAAATTGCTGACGTCACAACAATAAGTAGTCCCGATTCACATTCACTTTCACTTTCACCCGCTTTCGAAAGATCCCTTTTGTTTCAGAAAAGTAACTTCGCAGCTGCATATTTTGAAACTTGTTTATTTAAGCGTATTTGGACGTAACGTCAGGAGTCAAGATTCTGTTGTTGTTGTTTTTTTCCCCTGCATTATAATAAATACACTTGAAATGAAATTCATTTGCTGACATTAGACGAAAACACAATGTCTGTTTCCGATCACCCGACCGACCCTAGCTTTTGGGGCCGACCCTAGGAAAAAAAATGGCAAAATAAAAAACTATTTAAAAAAATTAAATCAGTCTCAAAAACGATATTTTTTGTTTTTGTTTTGTTTTGCAATCCAAGAAAACCTATGGCACGACACAATGGGACAAAGATCTCTAAATGTTTCCTCATGTTCTGCCATAATTTTGTCATGCATTGGAGAAAGAACCACGCTTTCTCATGTGATTAGATATATTCGACATAGCGAGCGTTGTGGCCAAGTGGGCTAAGGCGGGACTAACTTGCCTTGTCCACAAGCCAGAAACCAATGGTGCCTGACAGGTGTGGGTTCGAGCCAGCACCTGGGCGTTATGTTTCTCCGAATATTATTTACTTTCGACTCGTGCAACGTCTCGGAGGTTTTCTCCGGGTACTCCGGTTTGCTCCCTCAGCAAAAATTTCAAAAAAATCACAAATAATGTTAGGTAGGTAGGGTTTGGGCGCGCCACTGGCTGCGACTACGCCTTCCCCGGCCGGGAAGAGTTTCCCGATAAAAGGGGATAATAAACCGCAGCTAAAATATATATATATATATATATATATATATATATATATATATATATATATATATATATATATATATATATATATATATATATATATATATATATATATATATATATATATATATATATTCTTGAATATTTGGAAATAACTCACTCAAAACACTCGGAAAAACAATACGCGGAGAAAGAAACCGGAAGTATGTTTCACGGTAACGGAAAGAGTTACCCCTCTTACATGAGGGGATTCCCGTTGGTGCATAGCACAAAAGTGTGAATAATGTCAGGTAAACAAAATAATGTTTACAGAATTCAGCACAACATGTGACAAAATGTCAATTTCGGTAATTAGACAGTTAGCACTCCGGACTGTGTATTGTGTAAACTTATTTAAAAACCGTAACTGTAGCAACATACACCCTCACATGTTTCACTCTCACGCACACAACAAACACAATCTATCACTCAGACATGAGGTGTAAAGACAGGGAGATCGCTATTAGAAGAAGGAAAGAAACCCACTTTTTTTTGGTTGTAACTAAGTCAGATACGTTCGCCCCTTTCGGGAATCGAACCTGCGACCTTCGGCATAAGGAAACTGGCCACTAATCCACTGCGCCACGAGGCCTCCACTTTCTGCTTGCTGGAACTCGGGGCTACGCTTTACTCCCTGAAGAGTTTTCTGAGCTTGTAAGCTCCATTGAAAGCGTTAAATGGTAGTAATGTGTTTCAGTGATATAACGTTAGCAGTGGCAGGTCATCCGTCTGGTGTGCAAGAAACCCTATTTTGGCACACTAAAGAACCCGTTCACTTGTCCAAAGACACATCAGATGACAGGCTAGAACAACGAGCATACATTTTGATCATTTCGGGTCGCAGGGTTGTACGGGTCGGTTGACGGTGCGGTTGGCGCTGCAAGTTGCACTTGGGGGTTAAGAGCTTGTTTTGAGCAGCTGTAAGTACTCGAAGAAACAACAACACTTGGTTTCATTAAAACGGTAGATTGTGTGTCTCAGGAGAGTGGAACACATGGCAACAGTGGAGCAGTGTATGTCAGAAAGACACAGGCTGTAAGGAGTATCGTCGTCGCAACTGTTCTGTCCCAGCAAATGTGCCCAGCACATGTTCAGGAGAAGTG
Organism: Oncomelania hupensis; assembly: GCA_036898135.1. Taxonomy (NCBI): domain Eukaryota; kingdom Metazoa; phylum Mollusca; class Gastropoda; order Littorinimorpha; family Pomatiopsidae; genus Oncomelania; species Oncomelania hupensis. The sequence continues at coordinate 45,907,493 of CM072520.1, forward strand.
ATGGAGGAACGCCTATGTGCCAACTATGAGGAGTGCTGCGGTGAGCTTGGAGGGATAGTTTATTTAGATTTGTACTCAAAGCCATCATGATTCCACCCTGTGGAATCAGTGGGTATCTTTTTGAAGGAAACTGCTGAGTGACAAAGTAACTTGTGATAATGGTGTGGAAAAGGCTGCGCTGACGACTATGATAATGATGTTGAGGTCGAAGACTAGCTCAAGTGGTAGGGCGTTCGCCTGGCACACCATTGACCCAGGTTCGAATCCCTTGGTGGGCAAAACAATGACATTTTTCACTGTCTATTTTAGCAATATGATTGTTCTGATGGATTAATGTTGATTTATATCCATACCCTTGTTTTCTGGAATTGTTATCCCGTCTGGCATATAGCCCATGGTGGGGTGTAGACGTTAAACCTCAATTTTGTAGTCTTCTAAGTGATGATGATGATGATGATGATGATGATGATGATGATGATGATGATGATGATGATGATTGCTAAGGCAAAACTACAGTGATACTAGTGGGTGGTGATTGGTATCGCTGAAAGCCTCTCACTCGTCAGGAACGATTGGTGAGTCTCGATGAACAGCCTCTCTGCTGCGACACTGCTTGTATATTATAGAATGCTGTTTTTTTTTGCCCGAGTCATCGTTGAAGAAACAGAACATTACTGCCGCTTGGCCGATCGTTGGAACGTGGAATTGTTGACAGCAGAGCAAGTGTCCAGTTGTAAAGAATTATGGTAATGTGTAGTGAGCAGTACCGTAACGGTGTTGTTGCAGACGCCTGGGGTGAATGGCATCAGTGGGGTCCATGCGACAGGAATTGCCTCAAACTGAGGGCCAGGTCGTGCGTGTCCCCCCTAGATCCACTGCGCTGTTGTAAGGGCCCGAACACCAATCGTACACAATGCGTGGAATCTTCGGGCGAATGCTGCAGTACGTGAATCTCTTTTACACTCTGTTCCTTATAGTCCTGTTGTTCCCTAGAGTCTGAAATCATCTTCTTTTTCTCAAAAATGTATCCTAGATTGTATGATTATAGAAGAGTGTATTAATCCGCATTATTGAGGTGAAAGATCTCTGATGGGCATGTTGGCAGCCTAAGCATTCGTTGAGGTTCCTGGTAAAAGTCACAGGCTTTACTAGCAGAGTAGTCTGTCTCTAATGCAGTCATTGGGCGCCACTTCAGACTACAGGCACGGTATTGCAACCCTTGGCTAATCCACAGCAAACTCATTTGGAATTTGATGGTCACGCTTCGCTGCGTTTGTTTGTGATTCGCCTGTGCCTATTCTAAGGGAGATGAGCCATTTACTGCTATAGCAGACGACTACCTTTTGAACCTTCGGAAACATTTAAATTAAAATTTCGCAAATATTAGGCACACAAAAAATGTACTAATGTGTTAGGAAGAAGATTAGCGTGCATAATACATTTCTGTCGCAATTTTGTTCAATACTTCATATACACTTTAATACCTGATGAAAAAACTGTATAGAATAGATTAAGTAAGTTTTGTTATGGCCGCTTTGGATTATCATAGTTGTTTCCTTAGTATCTCTTTGATGTTGGCTACTGGATGACAAAGTATTCATGATTAGTGATTACACAAACAAGTCGGTTCACTGTTCATGCACTCATGTACATGTGAGATACATATGAAGGGAGTACCTGCTGCCTTGACAAGGTTGAAGCCCATTTGGAAAGACAGGACCGCCATGTTGGTTGTGCCTTCTATGATGTAACTGTGTAAATCTTTTGTAACGGGTGCTGGTACAGACACACAAACCCAAGCACTTTTCGTCTTTGCACATTTGCTTCAGAAAGTCAGGAATGTAGTGCGTGGTACGCAAAGCCTGGAACCTCAACGTGTCCCCTGTCGTGTCGCAGGAAGCTGTGGAGAGACTGTGAACCATCTTGCAACCCCACGGCTCCTCACTGCTGTCCCGACAAATGTGAGGGTCCATCTGAGATGAACATCGACTGTTACGACGGAAATTGTCGGCGTACGTTTTGAAGATTTGTCTTCAGGCCAGAGCTCACTGGCTCGTTCGGTAGAACTAGAAGTTAAAAGCTAACCATGCGAGCAGGTAGTGCAAGTGATCTTGATTTAGCATGGACCAAATGCAAGAGTTATCGTCCATAATTTTGGTTATGGTTATCCCAAAACGTGTACCTCGCTATACTCGCCTGCTTGTCTGATGGTCGATGATCTGGAAAGGTTAGGAAGACATTGAAGAATAATTAAGTGCAAATAGTTGTCTGTTAGCTCGACAGGAAGTGCTAAAACAAATTGCAAACAAAGTTAATGCATTGCTATTTACTTTTTTTTTAAGACTTAACTAGTGATGATTATATTTTTTTGATAGTTTAGGATTTATTTTATAATGTCAGGTAAACAAATGTTTACAGAATTCAGCACAACATGTGACAAAATGGCAATTTCAGTAATTAGACAGTTCACACCCCGAACTGTGTATTGTGTAAACTTATTTTTTTAAAAACGGTCGCCATATTGGTTTCCGTAGATTTTTCATAAAATAATAGATATGAATAAGGCAAGATTTGACGTTTTACACGCTTAAATATTTAAATATTTTAGTAAGGCAAAACCACTAATCATATCATAGTCGTTGTATGTTATTTGTGTTGGTAGCTGCACTGTCTTTTCTATTTTTGTATTTTCATTTTTAATACATCAGATTTCAAGAAGATTTTTTAGAAAAGTTGAATGTGGACGGATGTTTGAATATTTAAGAGGAATGGGATTGTTTTGTTTTTTTAAGATTTAAGTAGTTTTATAATATTTTAAGATAACAGTTATCTGGCTCTGATTTGGCTTAAAAGAGTCCGTTAAACCTAAAGCAAAAACCATGTAATATAATGTATTTCTAATATGTTTCTCGACGTTTCTGCTTTTGATTGCAACAAATTTAAAATTGGAAGTAAAACAATACTAAATATTAAATATTGCTGACTTTTATTTGTGATCAGATGATGACCACACTATTATTTAGAGTAATAAAAGTAGAGAGATGCCCAGACTTGGAGCCTTTCCTGGCATGTAGACAGCATTAATGTAGAGTTGTTACAATGTTTCAGCTCATACTTCAATCAATGACACAATACCTTTTTGTTTTGTTTATTAATTTTATTGTTTTCTTGCGAGGAGGGAAGGCTTGTACAATCCTATCCTATCCTATCCTATCCTATCCCGTAACTCGAAGGTTGTTGGGGCACCACGTATGAGCGTTTAACCAGCATACTCCATCTTTATCAGTCCTCTGCAACCCTCACGGCCTCGCTCAGGGTCAAGCCAGTCCAGTCTCGAATGTTGTCCTCCCACCTCTTTTTCTGTCCCCATCTTCTGCCTCCTTGCACCGTGCCTTGCAGGATGGTCTTTCCAAGGCCTGATGCTCTGGTGACGTAGCCATACCCTCGGAGTTTCCGTTTCTTCACCAGAGAGCATGCAATCGTGTTGTCCAATGGCTTCTGTGATGGTCTGTTGTCAAGCCTCTGTACCAGCTGTTCAAGTTTTTGTTCCTCTCCAGCCAATCCATCAATGTTATCCACAAAACGGAGGTTGGAGATTGCTCTACCTGCTATGCTGACTGTGCCTTCGTGATCTGCTAGGGCATCTGATCTGATGCGATCTAGGAAGATGTTGAAGAGTGTTGGAGAGAGTAGGCATTCTTGACGCACACCGATTGTTGTTCTAAACCAGTTCCAGATGACGATGTTGTGGAGGACTGCACTGGTAGCCTTATCATACAGGCTTTTGATCACTTCAGTAACTTTAGGGCTGATGTTATACACTCTTATGTACAATCATTTAATGGAAACATAATTTTTTACATTTCAGCTCATGCTTGAATCAAATGATGACAAATTGCATTTATGTAAACCTCAATGAAATCAAATGTCTTAAACAATGGACAGATGATTTATAACATACTTCAATCAAATGATTACAAAAACAATGCCTGCACTCTTTAAAAAAAACTAAATTAAATGTAATTTAATTTACAATCAATGCCTTGCATTTACCATCCCAATTACCATACAACCCCACTGAATTTGAGTGCAGATTGATCAAGTGTAACAAAAAAATGCATTAACTGATTTAAATACTGGCAAGGAAATAATTAATGAACAGTCCTGGGTAAATTCTTTAATATTGATCATAATTCAAACATGTTTATTTGCCTTTTTTGCTTTTTTCCAGTTGAAAGTAACATACATTATGATGTGGTGATGAGATTGTCTCCATTGTCTTAATAGCTAGCACAAAAATCTTTTTTTTCACCAAAAAAGGATAGATCAATCCAATCTAGAGTTATTCAATGCAAAGAGGAGAGTACACCACACATTCTGGAATAAATTAAACCAGCATAGTTGCCTTTGGTTTAGTTGTGCCTTCGGAGGGACGCTTTTTATAAAAATTAAAGCGGACTGCTGCCTTGTTTATAAAACAAATTTTTTAAATTATAGTATTTTATATTATTTATAATTATTTTAATTGATGTGATATTTGAACATAAAAAACATATAGTTACAAAACACTTAAAAAACATTTTTTCATTTTTTTTTTAAAAAGATTACTGGTGTATGCTATTAGATTTTATTTTAGACGCGACGGTGGCGAAGGATTTTCTCAACATTAGTCGACTGTTGTAACTGTGTTCCGTGTTTAAACCTACAACCCCTTCCCCAGTACATAATTGTGTAAAATATTTTCAATAATACTGTAGTAATTATGGATGCTATAAACGAGCTTTTCCCCATATTTCCAATCAGTCTCAAAACGCGGCGATCTGTAGCAAAATACACCCTCACATGTTTCACTCTCACGCACACAACAAACACAATCTATCACTCAGACATGAGGTGTATGGACAGGGAGATCGCTATTAGAAGAAAGAAAGGAACCCACTTTTTTTTGGTTGTAACTAAGTCAGATACGTTCGCCCCTTTCGGGAATCGAATCTGCGACCTTCGGCCCCTTTCGGGAATCGAACCTGCGACCTCCGGCATAAGGAAACTGGCCACTAATCCACTGCGCCACGAGGCCGCCACTTTTTATTGCTGGAACTCGGGGGCTACGCTTTACTCCCTGAAGAGTTTTGTGAGCTTGTAAGCTCCATTGAAAGTGTTACATGTTAATAATGTGTTTCAGTGACATAACGCTAGCAGTGGCAGGTCATCCGTCTGGTGTGCAAGATACCCTATTTTGGCACACTAAAGAACCCGTTCACTTGTCCAAAGACACATCAGATGACAGGCTCGAACAACGAGCATACATTTTGATCATTTCGGCTCGCAGAGTTGTACGGGTCGTTTGACGGTGCGGTTGGCGCTGCAAGTTGCACTTGGGGGTTAAGAGCTTGTTTTGAGCAGCTGTAAGTACTCGAAGAAACAACAACACTTGGTTTCATTAAAACGGTGGATTGTGTGTCTCAGGAGAGTGGAACACATGGCAACAGTGGAGCAGTGTATGTCAGAAAGACACAGGCTGTAAGGAGTATCGTCGCCGCAACTGTTCTGTCCCAGCAAATGTGCCCAGCACATGCTCAGGAGAAGTGATGGAGGAACGCCTATGTGCCAACTATGAGGAGTGCTGCGGTGAGCTTGGAGGGATAGTTTATTTAGATTTGTACTCAAGGCATTCATGATTTTTCGCTGTGGAGTCAGTGGGTATCTTTTAACGGGAAAATGCTGAGTGACAAAGTAACTTGTGATAATGCTGTGGAGAAGGCTGCGCTGACGACTATGATAATGATGTTGAGGTCGAAGACATTGACGACGACGACTTTGATGATGATGATGATGACGACGGTGATGATGATGATGATGCCCACCGCCGTAGCTCAAGTGGTAGGGCGTTCGCCTGGCACACCGTTGGCCCAGGTTTGAATAAAAAAAAAAAAAGGAAATGTTTCACTGTCTATTTTAGCAATAATGATTGCTCTGATGGGTTAGTGTTGATTTATATCCATACCCCTTGTTCTCTGAGATTGTTATCCCCGTCTGCCATATAGCCCATGGTGGGGTGTAGACGTTAAACTTCAATGATCTAGTCTTCTTTATGATGATGATGATGATGATGATGATGATGATGATGATGATGATGATGATGATGATGATGATTGCTAAGGGCAAAACTACTGTGATACTAGTGGGTGGTGATTGGTATGGCTGAAAGCCTCTCACTCGTCAGGAACGATTGGTGAGAATCGATGAACAGCCTCTCTGCTGCGACACTGCTTTTCTATTATAGAATGCTGGTCTTTTTGCCTGAGTCATCGTTGAAGAAACAGAACATTACTGCCGCTTGGCCGATCGTTGGAACGTGGAATTGTTGACAGCAGAGCACGTGTCCAGTTGAAAAGAATTGTGGTAATGTGTAGTAAGCAGTACCGTAACGGTGGTGTTGCAGACGCCTGGGGTGAGTGGCATCAGTGGGGTCCATGCGACAGGAATTGCCTCAAACTGAGGGCAAGGTCGTGCGAATCCCCCCTAGATCCACAGCGCTGTTGTAGGGGCCCGCACACCAATCGTACACAATGCGTGGAATCTTCGGGCGAATGCTGCAGTACGTGAATCTCTTTTACACTCTGTTCCTTATAGTCCTATAGTTCCCTAGAGTCTGAAATCATTAATTATCTTTTTCTCCAAATTTTACCCTAGATTATATGATAATAGAAGAGTTTATTAATCCGCATTATTGATGTGAAAGTACTCCGATGGGCATGTTGGCTGCCCAATCAGTCGTTGAGGTTCCTGGTAAACGTCACGGGTGTTATTACCAATGTTTTCTGTCTCTAACGCAGTCATTGGGCGCCACTTCAGGCTACAGGCACAGTAGTGCAACCCTTGGCTAATCCACAGCAAACGAATTTGGAATTTGATGGTCACGATCCGCTGCGTTTGTTTGTGATTCGCCTGTGCCTATTCCAAGGGAGATAAGCCATTTACTGCTATAGCCGACGACTACCTTTTAAACCTTCGGAAACATTTGATTTAAAATTTTGAAAAAATATTAGGCACACGAACAATTTATTAATGTGTTAGGAAGTAGATTAGCGTTGATTATACATTTTTGTCGCAATTTTGATCAGCACTTCAGATTCACTTTAATACCTCATGAAAAAAAAACTGTATAGAATAGATTAAGTAAGTTTTGTTATGGCCGCTTTGGATTATCATAGTTGTTTCATTAGTATCTCTTTGATGTTGGCTACTGGATGACAAAGTACTCATGATTAGGGATTACACAAACAAGTCGGTTCACTGTTCATGCGCTTATGTACATGTGTGATACATATGAAGGGAGTACCTGCTGCCTTGACAAGGTTGAAGCCCATTTGGAAAGACAGGACCGCCATGTTGGTTGTGCCTTCAATGATGTGACTGCGTAAATCTTTTTTAACGGGTGCTGGTACAGACACACAAACCCAAGCACTTTTCGTCTTTGCACATTTGCTTCAGAAAGTCAGCAATGGAGTGCATGGTACGCAAAGCCTGGAACCTCGACGTGTCCCCGGTCGTGTCGCAGAGAGATGTTGAGAGATTGTGAACCATCTTGCAACCCTATGGCTCCTCACTGCTGTCCCGACAAATGTGAGGGTCCAACTGTGATGAACGTAGACTGTTACGACGGAAATTGTCCGCGTAAGTTTTGAAGAGTTGTCTTTAGGTTGAGCACACTGGCTCTTTCGGTAGAACTAGGAGCAGAAATCTCACCATGCGAGCAAGGAGTGTAAATTTAGCATGGTCCAAATGCAAGAGTTATTGAAATTAGTTTTGGTTTGAATTATCACAAACTCGCCTAGTAAAACAAATTGCAAAAAAAGTTAATGCATTGCTATTTACTTTTTTTTTAAAAAGACTTAAATTGTTGTGATTACATTTTTTGACAGTTTAGGATTAACTTTATAATGTCAGTAAACATATGTTTACAGAAGTCAGCATGACATGTGACAAAATGGCAATTTCGGTAATTAGACAGTTAGCACCCCGGACTGTGTATTGTGTAAACTTATAAAAAGACGGTCGCCATATGGTTTTTGTAGATTTTTCATAAAATAATAGACATGGATAAGGCAAGATTTGAAGTTTTACACGCTTAAATATTTAAATATTTTAGTAAGACCAAAGACTTTATTACGGAAAGACAGGGAACTTCCATTATGTCCTATACAAAAATGCGAGACGCTCTCACGGATTATTTCCCTTTGCTCGGGCTGGCTATATTTCACCATCTGCTATATGAATGATCTGTGCGTGGTAACTTATTGAGCCTATGCCATTGCAAAAGAACATTTTTATGGCAACGTTTGCAAAAACCAAACTTTTAACCATCATTATTATTAACATTCCGCTACTGCTGTCTTTTTTTTTGTTTTTGTTTACTTATTGACATTTATTAGGTGCTTTTATGCTGCTTATGTGTGTATGTCATAGGTTCGTTTTCTGCCCTGGAATTTATTATTTTTTAATCAACGACAGATATTTTAAAATTAAAATATGCATGACAGACTGTTTCATTTATCCGAAACTGTAAATCCGTAATCGTGAGAGAGAGAGAGAGAGAGAGAGAGAGAGAGAGAGAGAGAGAGAGAGAGAGAGAGAGAGAGAGAGAGAGAGAGAGAGAGAGAGAGAGAGAGAGAGAGAGAGAGAGAGGGAGAGCTCTGTCATTCAATCAATTAATCACAATAAAGCACAATAACAAAATGTTTCACTAATAGTGTGAATTTAATTTATATCAGGTGTCCCCCTACCCCCCAACCCTCTCACCTCCGGCTCCCACATCACTGGCTTAATAACATCATTCACTTCATGGAAAATAATTAATTAATCAGACAGAACAATCAGAACCTACTGGCTAGACTACAACATTCCACGCAATATAGATCTAATGCGCAGAAATTCACAGATCATAACAAGGACTGAGTTTCTACATTACATTTTTTTTCCCGTTTACTCTCAAACGAAAAGTGATTACAACAGATCAAGGACCACTTTTGTGCCTAGGTAAGGGGTTATTTTGCACAGTATTTGATCACGAGGAGAAAACAGACTTAGTCTAATTTAACTTGTTAACATAAGCAGTTTGACGAAGCCAAACTGCCAATCTGACATCTACTTTTGAAATATAAGCACAAATATAGTCAAACAACCTAGCAATAACGTAAACAGTGAGCGACCTGTTGAACGTAAACTGTCAGCAAGCAAACTGTTTTGGATTTAGCACATAGGTATAACACGAATCATTCAAGCCGCTCTCCGATTGTTTTAACACTAACAACACTGCAGCGGTCTTCGTTTAGGCCTACATAAACACAAAAAATGAAGTTTTTCAATTGCAATTTACCTTTCTTTGTCTCTTAGAAATTTGAAAAAGGACTTGCCAACACAACTTTTTTTGTATCTGGCATTATGGCAATTGATAGCTGTGCAAAAGTCACCGCCCTGTTTCACTCGGTCGCCTTTTGACTTTCTGCCACGAGCCATTTACAGCATGTCGACAAGGGCGCATAACTCGTACATTTCGTCTCGCGGTTCTGTACCAAGTTCGCCCTCTTTCTATCATAAGCTCTTTGGTAAGACTAATCAAATCATAGTCGTTGTATGTTATTTGTGTTGGTAAGCTGCACTCTCTTTCCTATTTTAACTTTTTATTTTTAATACATCAGATTTCAACAAGATCTTACAAAAGTTGAATGTGGACGGATGTTTGACTATTTAAGAGGAACGGGATTATGTTTTAAAGATTTAAGTAGTTTTATAACATTTTAAGATGACAACTATCTGGTTCTGATTTGGCTCAAAATTGACCACTTAACCTAATGCAAAAACCATGTAATGTAATGTATTTCTTATTTGTTTCTCGACTTTTTGAATGCAACAAACTTAAAAGTGAAAGTAAAACAAAACTAAAAATTAAATATTGCTGAATTTTATTTGTGATTAGATGCTGACCACACTATTATTTAGAGTAATAAAAGTTGAGAGATGCCAAGACTTGGAGAATTTTCCTGAGATTCCTTAATGTAGATAGTATAAATGTAGAGAGTTGTTCAACGTTTCAGCTCATACTTCAATCAATGAAACCTTAGTTTTTTGTTTTGTTTATTATATGTATTGTTTTCTTTGGAAGCTTGTACGTTCGCCTTTTGCGGGAATCGAACCTGCGACCTTCGGCATAAGGAAACCAGCCACCAATTCACTACACCACGAAGCCGCCCCTTTTTGCTTGGTGGAACTCGGTAGCTACGTTTAACGCCCTGAAAAGTTTTCTGAGCTTGTAAGCTCCATTTAAATTGTGAAAAGGTAGTACTGTATTTCTTTGGTAGAACGCTAATAGTGGCAGGTCACCCATTTGGTGTGCCTATTTTTCCACACTAACAAACCCGATCACTTGTCCAAAGACATCAGATGACAGGCTTAAACAACGAGCATACATTTTGATCATTTTGGGTCGCACAGTTGTCCGGGCCGTTTGATGGTGCGCGGGGCGTTGTAAGTTGGCACTTGGGAGTAAAGAGCCTGTTTTGAGCAGCTCTTTGAGCTGTAAGTACTCGATGAAAACCAAACAATTGGTTTCATTAAAACGGTGGATTGGGTGTCTCAGGAGAGTGGAACACATGGCAACAGTGGAGCAGTGTATGTCAGAAAGACACAGGCTGTAAGGAGTATCGTCGTCGCAACTGTTCTGTCCCAGCAAATGTGCCCAGCACATGTTCAGGAGAGGTGATGGAGGAACGCCTATGTGCCAACTATGAGGAGTGCTGCGGTGAGCTTGGAGGGATAGTTTATTTAGATTTGTACTCAAAGCATTCATGATTCCACGCTGTGGAGTCATTGGGTATCTTTTTCAAGGAAAATGCTGAGAGACAAAGTAACTTGTGATAATGATGTGGAGAAGGCTGCGCTGACGACTATGATAGTGATGTTGAGGTCGAAGACAATGACGGCGACGAATTTGATGATGATGATGATGATGATGATGATGATGATGATGATGATGATGATGATGATGATGATCATGATCATGATCATGATCATGATCTTGATGATGCTGATCATGATGATGATGATCATGATGATGATGATCATGATGATGATGATGATGCCCACCGCTGTAGATCAAGTGATTGGGCGTTCGCCTGGCACACCGTTGACCCAGGTTCGAATCCCTTGGTGGGCAAAAAAATGAAATTTTTCACTGTCTATTTTAGCAATATGATTGTTCTGATGGGTTAGTGTTGATTTATATCCATACCCCTTGTTTTCTGGGATTGTTATCCCCGTCTGCCATATCGCAAATGGTGGGGTGTAGACGTTAAACCTCTATGTTCTAGACTTCTAAATGATGTTGATGATGATTGCTAAGGCAAAACTTTGGTGATACTAGTGGGTGGTGATTGGTATGGCTGAAAGCCCCTCACCCGTCAGGAGCGATTGGTGAGTCTCGATGAACAGCCTCTCTGCTGCGACGCTGCATGAATATCATAGAATACTGGTCTATGTGCCTGAGTCACTGTTGAAGAAACAGAACAGTACTGCCGTTTGGCCGATCGTTGGAACATGGAATTGTTGACAGCAGAGCACGTGTCTAGTTGAAAAGAATTGTGGTAATGTGTAGTAAGCAGTACCGTAAGGGTGTTGTTGCAGACGCCTGGGGTGAGTGGCATCAGTGGGGTCCATGCGACAAGAATTGCCTCAAACTGAGGGCCAGGTCGTGCGAATCCCCCCTAGATCCACAGCGCTGTTGTAAGGGCCCGGACACCAATCGTACACAATGCGTGGAATCTTCGGGCGAATGCTGCAGTACGTGAATCTCTTTTACACTCTGTTCCTTATAGTCCTATAGTTCCCTAGAGTCTGAAATCATCCTCTTTTTCTCAAAATTTTATCCTATATTGTATGATTATAGATGAGTTTATTAATCCGCATTATTGAGATGAAAGTTCTCCGATGGGCATGTTGGCAGCCTAAACTAAACAGCCGTTGAGGTTCATGGTAAAAGTCACGGGCTTTGCTAGCAGAGTAGTCTGTCTCTAACGCAGTCATTGGGCGCCACTTCAGACTACAGGCACAGTAGTGCAATCCTTGGCTAATCCACGGCAAACTCATCTGAAGTTTGATGGTCACGCTCCGCTGCGTTTGTTTGTGATTCGCCTGTGCCTATTCTAAGGGAGATAAGCCATTTACTGCTATAGCGCGACGACTACCTTTTGAACCTTCGGAAACATTTAGATTAAAATTTCGCAAGTATTGGGCACACAAAAAATGTATTTATGTGTTAGCAAGTAGATTAGCGTGGATTATACATTTTTGTCGCAATTTTGATCATGTTCACTACTTCATATACACTTTAGTACCTGACAAAAAAACTGTATGGAATAGATTAAGTAAGTTTTGTTAGGCCGCTTTGGATTATCATTATTGTTTCATTAGCATCTCTTTAATGTTTGCTGGGTGATGAGAAAGAATTCATGATTAGTGGTTACACACACCAGGTCATAAATAGCTAGACGGTTCACGATTCATGCACTCATGTATGTACATGTGTAATACATATGATGGGAGTTTCTGCTGCCTTGACAAGGTTGAAGCCCATTTGGAAACACAGTACCATCGGTCTACACTGTAACGGGTGGAATTTGATCGGTGCCTTCATTCAGCAAACATCAACAACTGCATATAAGATTGCTTTCCTAAAATCACTACAAAGGTCATCTTTTACAAGCAGACAGTGCTGTGCCAGCTGACTGCTCGCAATAATTTGAATTTTTGATCGTCTGTCTTTGTTTTACTTTATTTTTAAAAAAAAAAAAATATTTTTGCTTTATTTGACTTTGGAGGACAAAATGTTGTGGTTGTCATTTTTGCCAGTTTCATATACATTTTGAAGTGAAAACAACCCATCCTTGTCAAGATGCCACTACTAGATTTAGCTAATTGCCACGCATGCAAGTCTAGTCTAGCAGTTTTAGGATCTATGGAAAGGCCAGTGGCCTATGTCATTGACTTTTTCAAGTTCAAGTTCAAATTGTGACACGAATAATTGTTTTGCATGTGCCCTGCCAATTATTTGTTTGGTGATAATGTGATATTTGCTCATCATAAACCAAGACTGTGAGCTTGTCTTTGCCTTTTGGACACAGTTGTGTTTTGTACTTTGGTCTGACAGGACTTGCCTTTTCTGACTGCCCATGTTGACTAGGGAACTTGTAATATTTTGTGATTTAGGATGCTAAACTAGAGGTAACTACTTTGCATCGTTTTCTTTATTATATTTTGATAATATTTGTAGAAATATGATTCTGGAATTATGGAAGATGTTTTCATTTAGATAGCTTATTTGTTAGTTTGAACACTTATTTGTTTTAGTTAGGGCTCTGAACTTTGCTTGTGTTTGTAAATGAAAGATTGTTGTTTGAGAGTTGCTCAGTTCGCTAACTGAAACTTAATTGTGAAAGTATTTACGTTGGGGTGTTAGTCTACTCGATTATTGCTACATTTCTCTTATTTTTTTGTAATTGCTGTTTGTGAGCGTCAATCTAGTGTGTTATTCTGGATCTGGATCTGGATACTGCCGATGATGTTGGCAGAAAACACCACAGGAGCCATAGATGGCTATTCTTTTGTTGTTTTAGTGTGGACTTCTTACGGTTTGTTATTGTTTCTTTGCCAGTTGTACCTGACTCATCTAACTCATCTGACCGTGCCAGCAATTTGAATAAAGTCCTGTTTCATCGAGTTATATGAGTTCGAGTTCTAAGTTCAATGAATGCTTGAAAGGGTTTCCCACGATAATTCACCGACCATCCAATTCCTTAGAAAACCTGTGGCAGGCACAAGTGCATTATTTATATAACCTATCTGCATGTGCGCCTCTCTGCAATCTAGAACAAATTCGAACATTCCAGCATGACGCTATAACACCCAATCTAAATACAACTCGTCACTGTAACTATGCATGTCTTACTGCATAGAACATTCTTTAGATTAGAAAAATCGTTTAGCTATTGGGAAACACATCTAGAAGCTTCAATCGATAATAAACAAGGAACTGCCGAAAATTCTCACCAATATCGACCGACGAACAGCGCAAAATAAAATCAGAGGTAAATAAACGCTATCACTGCATGCTTTCCAAAACAAAATTATCCTTTCTATCGTGCGCGTCTCAATCGTAACACCGACAGCCATTGGACAGCACAATGACTAACTCACAGTGACGACGAAGCGGAAACTCCTTTGGTATGGCCACGCCACCAGAGCACCTGGCATAGGAAAGACCATCCTGCAAAGTATGGTGTAAGGAGGCAGAAGAAGAGGGAGACAGAAAAAGAGGTGGGAAGACAATATTCGAGAATGGACTAGCTTGACACTGAGCGAAGCCATGAGGGCTGCTGAGGACAGAGAAAGATGGAGTACGCTGATTAAACGATCATGTGTAGTAGTAGTAGTAGTAGTAGTAGTAGTAGTAGTAGTAGTAGTAGTAGTAGTAGTAGTAGTAGTAGTAGTAGTAGTAGTAGTAGTAGTAGTAGTAGGGACAGATGTAGGCCGTGGAGCCTTTCTGAACGTCCCACCTTTTATATTTATTTACAATGGTCTGCTTTGCATGCAATTTGCCTACATATTAGTCATAGCTGTAAAATAAGTCTATAAATTTTGGAATTGCATCCAACTGGTTTTTGAACTGATTAGTAGTTTTAGCACTCTTTAAAGACATTGGAAGGTCGTTCCAATGTCTTACAGTTCTATATGAAAAAGAGAATTTCCTAATATTAGTGTTATAGTGTCTAACAAAGATTTTGCCTTCAGATAAGCGTGTCGTATTACTATGAGGATGCCCCAACGACTTTCCAGGTACGTTATAGGAAAGGATAGGATAGGACCTGACCTATATACTGAACAGCGTGCCTTCAGCATGTATTTATTTGGAAGCAAAGAGTCACAATCACAATTTTTAAAGTTAGTTCGTTTGCCAGACATTGAAAAAAGGTTTGTTAGATATTTTTGATTGTATCAAACATTCGGGAGATTGTTGATTGTATCAGACTCCGAGGTGTATTGGGTGCTTGAAAGATTCCTCCGTTGGTATTCTCTAAATGCTAATACATAATTTGATCTGACTGGCTGTTTTAACTGACCCAAGTTCACCATCTCAAAGACAGACATCATTATATATTATGCGGTGAACGTTATTTCGTTTATTCTTTTACATTCACCGAACCCGTCTCCACAATGTTCTAAACATAGACGAAGACAAGGCGGGCCATGTATGGATTCATTTTAGTTTTCAGTGGGGAGCGGGTATGGGCTGACTGGAACAACTGGAGCACGTGCAGTGGGAGGTGCCACAAGACAAGGGAAAGGCAGTGCGTCCCTATTCCCCCCTCCAACTGCAGGTCCAAAAGTTGTATTGGCGCCGCATCGCAGGTGCAAAGCTGTTCTGACTCGGACAGCTGTTGCCGTAAGTGAAAGACAATGGTTATAACGATAGTGATGGTGGTCGCGGTAATAATAATAATAATAATAATAATAATAATAATAATAATAATAATAATAATAATCATAATCATAGCGTTGGATGTTATAAGGTGGTGATAATGATGACCAGAATGTTTAGTGCTCGTTGTTTGCCAACACTCGCACAAGAAGACACTTCTGACACCATGCTGCAATGATGATGATGATGATCACAGTGCATAATAATTTTGATGCTTGTAGTGATATTCGTGATGACAATCGTTGTAATGATGATGATAAAGGCGGTAATAGTGGTGATGGCAATGAAGTAGAAGGGGATGCTTTTGTTGTGGATGCTGTTGTTAGTTGTAATGGTTATTATAATAACGATTATGGGAGTTCTGGTTATGATGATGATAATGATGATAGTAGTGAAAGAGCTCATGATGGCAACTTGTAAATAAATTTCAGTGATGTCTGTATTGTTTTCCACCCTAAATACTAGAATCTACATGGGGCCATTGGCTCCCCTGGTCAGCTGACTGCGATGACGTGTGTAAATGCAGGAGGCGAATGAAGACATGTCTTCCCAGTGAAAGCTGTGAAAACCCAATCTGTGAAGGCAGCAGTTCTGAAACCAAGGTACTGTAATAAACGAGTATTCTTATAACCAACTTTCTACTAACCGGATTAGACTGTCCAAATTGTTTGTCAGTAAGCTTATCATCCAAAGCAGTATTTTTAGGGGGTTGTGTAGACAGGGTACATTAAAACACAGCATTACTATTAATGCCGTGTGTGTGTGTGTGTGTCTGTTCCAACTATTATTCACTGAACATGAAAGCCTAGTTCTTTCGTTCTGTCTGCGTCAGAGTCCCAATCTGTGTCAAATGTATCAGTGGCAAGGATTTATTTTAAACAGATTGTTATGACCTCTGTTAGGGCGTTTACAGTGGTTACATTATCTTATCCAGTTGGGGTTTATTAGAAATAAGTTATTAACATTCTTCTTCTTCTTGTACATTTCTATTTTTGTTAAAGCGGTGTTTCTTTTTCTATCTTCCTCCATTTTGATCGGACATATGTTACAACAGTTGTGTGAAGACTATTGGACTTCGTGGGAACCGTGCTCTACTACGTGCGGACAGGGCGTCAAGAGTAGGAGTAAGGCTGACGATCCTTCTGTGGTGGAGAACAGTCCGTGTCAGCTTGTGCAGTGTGGCGAAAACGGGAACTCGGGTGGAGAGGGTGAGGAGTGTGAGATAGATTTTCAATAAGCTCCTCCTTCTTCTTCTTCTTTCTTTCTTTGTCTGCCTTCGCCGGCAGTTTCTACTCTCTTTTTAATAACACATGCGTGTAATATATAGCAATGACAGCTTATTATAATTGCCACGAATGATCTAGATTGCTGTTCCAGTACAAATCACCACCTCCACTTTCCCCGATTCCGTTGTATCGAATCCATTTGTAACGTTTTGGGGATAGAGCTACAGAGCACGTCATGCTTTCGTATTAATGTTCTGACGTTAAAATAGTTTTCTGTCACTGCTAAACTGAACGATAAATTACAGACCCTGTTCTTTCTGCGTTGACACAATTTGGATTGCTGGACTTTCAAGCTAACATAATTATATAGTTATCAGCAACAACAAAACTCAGCAATAACAAAAAACAACAACAACAGCTTGCCTGTCAACACCCCAAATCTGATGTGGATTATTGCAGGTATTACAGATATCCCTGAAGACAGCAATGACGACATCAGTTCCCTTGGCTATGGGACCGGCAACTACAAGATCACTGTCATCATCGTGACGTTCATTTCCGTCGTCATCGTCCTCGCTGCCATCGCCCTCGGAGTCTGGGTTTATAACATCCGGAGGTAAGAATTGACATCCGCGAGATTCCAAGTCGCAAAATTAGTTTGATAGTTACTCATTGCTTATAGGGTCCAGCGGATCGCAAAGAGCCGAATCAGGATCACAACTTGGTTGAAAGAGCGTTCGTTCTTATCCGTATAAAGATCTGCTGAAACAACCCTAATGGTAACACTAAAGGCACTCCATCAGCCGGTCACCTTACAATAAAGGCATCCCATGCAGGGGACGCTGAGGCTGTACTTTTAATTTATCGAACCAAAAAACAAAATGGAATATAAACTTCATTATAAAATATAAACAAAACACATACATATAAAAGGCCTACATTGCTAAATAATAATATCATAGAAAGCTTTAGTGACCGTTTGGCCAAAAGCGTCCAATATTCCCAAGCTGACCCAACAGACCCAAAAACAAATGAGAGTTTTCAAGGAAAAAAAAGGTTTGGTCTAGCGAAGAAGATAGTAAGATTGACAGAACAGATTAGGAACGAGAAAGAACAAATGAGAAAGACAAAAACAATGGTAATTTAAAGCATTAAATTTCCAGAAAGTGGGGATACTATTTATACAGAAAACCCCGGCATCCCAAAAGGGGTTTAAGTCGCAAAGGAAAAGCTGTAATGCTGCAAGAAGTGTGCGGTAAAATTATGTCCTCATTAATTTTCACAAGGAGAAAGACGAATCATGTTGCCATTGGTGTTATAATGATTAATAACACTGATTGAATGCGCCTTGATCGTGGTCAGTGAGGCAAGAAGTTACCATTATCATCATCATCATCATCATCATCATCATCATCATCATCATCATCATCATCATCATCATCATCATCATCAACAACAACAACAACGACAACAACAACACTGCTGTTCAGGCGCCATCAACATGATAATCATCATCATCATCATCGTCGTCGTCATGGTCGTCGTCGTTAACATCATCATCATTATTGTTTCCAGACGCCGACAGTATTCGGCAGCAGCAGCAGCAGGCCCACGAAGGATGCCCAAGGTTCTGGGTGTGGTCAGGCAAGGCTCCATCTCGTCCCAACCACGCATAGCTCAGCTCCAAGTGGCTCGCACCCCGCTTCCGCGCATTCCGTCGGATCACGTTCGAAGCTTGGACCCCGGCTACGTAATTTTGCAAGGGCTTTCTGACAGCTCATTAAGGGGGCAGTCGACAGAGTGGTCTGTCAGTGATTCTGACGTAGATTCCTTCACCAGTACTAGCCAAACATCGGAAGGTCGAAAATATTGATTATACACTAACATGATTTGGCTTAAGCTTGACAAGGTAATGTGTGCATATGATAGGGACGTAATTTTGGGAGGAGTTTATATTTGTCCACCCGGGCCACCATACTATAACCAGCAGCATGTCAATGCAATGTAGCTCAGCAATTACTTTGGTAGAAGAGTGTATTCTTAGTCTTGTACAGAAACATGACGATTGCAGTTATCTTTTATGTGGGGATTTTAACGTCAGGACTGGTCATTTAAACTGTTTTATTTGATGAAACGGATGACACTGATGATGTAGCGCAGTCAGATGTAACCCAGTTCAGGCAGTCAGAGGATAAAGTGTTGAACGTCAATGGTCGGAGTCTTCTTGATTTGTGTTTAGAGTACGGCCTTAAGATCTTAAATGGTTTTTGTAAAGGTGATAAAGAGGGTCATTTTACATTGTATGCACGACAGGGTCTAGCACAGTTGACTATTTTATCTGCTCAGAACAGCTAGCTAACGAAAATGATAACATGGAGTTTATTGTAGCAGACAGGTTTGAATCTATGCATCATCCTTTAGAATTTTGTTTTAATGCTAATCACCCCCGCCCAATAGAAAAGACTTTATTCGTTGAGAAAACAGAGTGGAGGGAGGACAGACGAGAACAGTTTATTGGGGCAGTGACAGGAGATTAATTTCAACAAACTTGCACAAGTAACTGAACACTAAACCTGGACAATGCAGTGGATTCATTCAATGCGGCCTTAGCAGAGGCATCAACATGCATGAAACGACGCGTCTACTGTGGTCCACGACACAGCAGATGGTATGACGCTAAGTGTAAGGAGGCCAAACGTGAACCACAGCGCTTGTGGTGAAAGTTCTGGCGCGTGAAAGCCCAGAACATTAAGGGTGCATACAGACTCCAGTTTGTGGAACGGCGCAGGAAATATTGTAGTCTGGTAAAGGAGAAACGACAAACGTACGAAGATTGTAAACTGCAAAATTTAGCAATGAAAGCCAGTGACTCCCAAGTTATTCTGGCAGGAAGTGAGGTCCCTTCGCTGCACAAGTCAACGCCAACCTGATATCAGAAATGACCAGTGGACGAACCATTTTAGGACGTGCTTGGAGGAAGTGACCAGTCGGAGAATATCGTAGACCAAGACAACGAGGGCCACAACCAACCAGGTATTGAGTTTCTGGATACAAAAATCACTGCAGATGAAATCTGTAAGGCAATTAAACATTTTAAATCGGGTAAAGCTCCTGGGCTTGATATCATTCTTACTGACGCACATAAGTTTCCATTGAGCACATTCTTCGATTTGTGTTGAAATTGTTTACCCATGTCTTTAAAACTGGGCAGCACCACAAAGCGTGGACTGGAGCCATTAATTGTTCCAGTTCATGAGAGTGGATAGATGTGTTTGTGTTAATTCAGTGTTTAAAGGGTCCAGCGGACTGCCGAGAGCTGAATCAGGATTACACAAAACTAATCAAAATCAGGTTAAACTCCTAACATTTAATTATGATTAAAGATGTAAATAACACCAGTCTTACTAATAAAATGTAACCAAGAATATAACAAGACGCTATGACCAATACTATATGCGATAAAACAAACCAACATGTAAAAATTGAAATGGGTGTTGACTCTTGGAAACTTTAAAAATCTCATTAATAGGTATCGAACCAAAGTATCTTTCCCTTTCATCAACCAAATCAGCACATTCAGACATAAAATGGCGGACGGAAAAAGACTTATCACATGCAAAGCACCACGGTGGTTCTTCGACTTTCAAAAGGAAACTATGGGTGACGTAAGTATGCCCAATATGAAGGCGAGTCAAAACAGTTTCTTTGCGAGTGGACGCAAATTTAGGCAAAGAAGCAGACAATTCTGGAAGAATTTGAAATCATTTGTTATTGATTTGATTAGACCATTCGGTCTGCCACAGCCGTTTACAATAAGAGCTAATCTTACAACGCAGATCAGAGTATGGAACAAATTGGAAAATCTCTTTAGGGAAATCTAGACGCAGAGCTTCTGTAGCCGCTATGTCAATTGCGATATTGCCGCGGATGCCCATGTGACTAAGTATCCACATAAAAACAAACCTTTTACCCTCAGAAACAAGTTGTGTGTGGAGATCATGGATCCCTGCCAGAAAAGGGTGCGATATCTTTCTCGTGGAAAGAGCCTGAAGTGCTGACAGTGATTCAAACATGATTAAAAATGAGGATCTTTTGGATTGTTAAACAAGTTTCAGTAAATGAATTGCCTTCAGCTTATCTTTAAAAAAAAAAAAAAAAAAGAAGGAAAAAGCAGGTATACGCTGTTGCACAGGCTGGTCTAGGTGTTTCCCAGAGACCGACGCAGCAGAATCTGCAACTCCTTCTTCGACCCGTCCCTAAAAAGTTTTTCATATCCCTTAAACAATAAAAATTGTTCTAGGTAAAGTTGCTTATAAACAGCTTCAGAAGTGTGTGTTTTTTTGTTGTTTTTAGGATGTGAGATTGAAGTTGATAATGGGCAGAGATGGGATTTTTCCGTCAATTGACGGACTTCCGTCGATTTAGGGGCCTCAAGGGTCATTCTTGAGATTCGTGCAAATCCGGTGAGAAAAAAAATGGGGTATATTAGGTATATGTTAGGTTTGTTTTGCCGTGCTTTCGGTTTCGATTCCTAAAAGGTTTATCCTAGAAATCAGTCTTCATTTGGTTTGTTCAAACTGAACTGAACTGCGTGAATATCAAACCATTCGGGAATATTTTGTTCGGTCTTTCGCTACTGTTACCTTATTCTCATTTGGTTTCGTTACTAAGCAGCTTACTTGAAATTCTTCATGTTTTATGACGGAGACGCCATTGTTCCCTCGGTTCAACAGAACGATGTTTCGCAAAATTCCTCAAAGCGAAAAGTGTAATGCTCGTCAGATTGACAAGGATGGTGGAGCTAAAAACTGTTGGAATTTCTTGTGGCTCCAGGAAAAAGTCACATTAACATGGTCAGAAAAAACGAAGGAAAAGTCCGTCGACCGGTCTTCGACATCAAGAGGCCATCACCAAGCAGAAAGCAAGAGTATTGAAGGCAGAAGCAGAGAAGAAGGCACGCCTCGCACACAAGAGGCAGCAGGAAAATAAACTCAAAACACTGAGCCAGAAGAGGAAGGCTGAATGTGATGCAGAGA
The DNA here is from genome assembly GCA_036898135.1 of Oncomelania hupensis. Lineage (NCBI taxonomy): Eukaryota > Metazoa > Mollusca > Gastropoda > Littorinimorpha > Pomatiopsidae > Oncomelania > Oncomelania hupensis. The sequence continues at coordinate 45,929,287 of CM072520.1, forward strand.
CACCAAGTGTAAAGCGCTGCAAGAATTACTGATGAACTTTATGAAGACCGGAGATGAACATCTTCCACATATACATAATGTATAGTACTGCAGAATAAACTTTGGAGATTTATTATGAATAGTTTTTTTTGTTAATAGTTTTGTTTCTGGACGTGATCCATATTTAGCTCTTGGACTTGCCTGGTATTCAACATCTTCATCATGTTAAAAAAAAGGTATGAATTGTAGCCAAAGAGGTCTTTTACATCTTTTGTGTTTATAACTAAATGTAGCCTCTCAAATGCTTGGAAATGTCAGTTTTGTGGTTCTATAAACTGTAGTTTGTTTCAGCTTCAGGGGGGCGAAGCCCCCCCTGACCCCCCACAGAGATGGGACTTTTCCGTGAAAGACTCAAAAATGCAGACATCAGGTCTTTCTTGAAGAAATCTAAACTTCAGTAACTTGCTGCATTTCCAGCTTTTCCAGTATGTGCCCAAAGTAACAGAATAATCAATGTGTAATCTGTAAAATTAGAAGTTTTTGTTCAACATAATAACACTTTAAAGGCACTAGGAGAGGCCAGATTTGTGTCTCAGAATGCAGGAAATGTGTTGGCGGCCGGGGCTCCGCCCCGGACCCCCCTGGGGGAGCTTACGGCGCTCCCCCAGACCCCCTAGACCGCAAGGTGCTTCGGCCCTTCGGGCCTCGCAATGCGTCACTCCGAAACAGATTTTCCGGACCCCCACAAACTTTTCAGTCAATTTCAACTTTTCCCAATCCCATCTCTGAATGGGGTTGATGAGGTTCCAAGGTGGGAGCACAGTTAGCAGTTGGTCATCATTGACAGAGTCAATATCTATGCCAGCCGTATCAAAGTGAGGACGTATTCTGATACCAAAAAGAACAACTTCTGTCAGTTTGTTGGAGTATTTAAGTGTAAATAACGGGTTTAGAACACAATCATAAGTGGGATTTTCAGGCTTTGCTTTGAATGTGAGAAAATAGTTCATGGCGAGCTGAAGCCTACGGATCTCCAAGGGAGGTTCGCCAGCCTCATCGTAAAGACTTTCCTTCAGAGAAGTCCGAAACGCCCCCAGGAAGATCCGGAGACCTTGATGACGGATTGGATCCAACGCTTTCAAATAGGCTTTGCTAGCAGAACACCCCCGTTGGGGTGCCGGGGGTTTCAGTATAAATAGTATCCCCACTTTCTGGAAATTTAGTGCTTTAAATTCCCACTGTCGCTGTCTTTCTCATTTGCTCTTTCTCATTCCTGCTCTTTTCTATCAATCTGCTATACTATCGTCTTCTTCGCTAGACCAGTCTCCTACCTTTTTTCTTGAAAATTCTTCCGGGACAAGACTCCTTGTTTGTGTATGAGGTCTGTTGGATCAGCTTGGGAATATTGGACGCTTTCTGCCAGGTGGTCACTAGGGCTTCCTATGATGTTATTATTTAGCAATGTAGGCATTTTATATGTATGTGTTTTGTTGATAATTTATAATGATGTTTGTATTCTATTTTGTTTTTGTAAACGGGGGTTCGATAAGTTGGGGTGAAGCCTCAGCCGTCCCCTGCGTGGGATGTCTTTATTGTAAAGTGACTGGCTGGTGGAGGGCATTCAGTTTTCCCACTAGGGTTGTTTCAGCAGATCGTTTATGCGGATTGGGGGTTGTCCGGTCCTGATTTGGCTCGGAAGAGTCCGCTGGACCTAAAGCAACAATTATGTTATGTAATGTAATGCTAGCGGAACCATACACGACGCTACCATAATCCAGTTTAGAGCGTACCTCAAAATTAACATTGTGTGATAGTGATACATTTTTTAAATATTATTGTTTAATTGGTTAGTTGATTGATTGATTGATTGATCATTTTTGTTCATGTTTGCCAGGTAGAAAGAGAGGAATGATTTACAAAACAGTTTTGTAAACTAAAAAGTTCAATCCCAAAACAAAATTCGTAACATTCCATTTAACTTTAATCACATTAAAATTTTATGATTAGCTGTATTATATTATTTCAATTAAATGTTTTGTGATATACATTTAAACTGTAATAAATTAATAAAATTCGTGATTTGTGATATAATTTCTGTAAAAGTAAGCTCTTGTCAAATGATAAAAGGTTCATGTAAAAAATAAGAATGGTCAATATTTATAATAATAAATTCTCACAAAGCGCAAGTTACGGGGGAAGCGTGTTGGTAGTAAACGGGTTTGCCAGCTACTAGTGCCACGACACTCTCTGCAAAGTCACTGCCACTGGCATGCATAAAATGCCTGCCGACAATATACTGTAGTCCTTCTCACCACCAAAAGCAGAATGATCAGCCGGGGAGAACAAAATGTCTACTTTCCATTTGTTGGTTAGACTAGCCTTGGGTGGCTCCTGCTGTGCAGAATCCTTTGGAGTTTCCATTGGGTTATGCAGGACAAGGCAACACAACATTTGTTCTCCCCATCTGACCACTCGTCTTTTGCTTTTGTGTGCGTGCGTGTGATCGTTGCTATATTGTTGATGAAGTGCATTTCTGCCTGAAACCCATCGTATGTTAACGTTTTGGTTTTGTTTCGCCAGTTCTGAGAAACATCTATACTTTTGGTTTGGAAATTTTGGAAATGGAGAGGGAAGGAGGGGGGAGATTAAAAAAAACTCTCTTGTCATCTTTTAGTTTTTGTTTTGGTAGTTCTGAGAAAAGAAAGTGCTTTGTAACCAGTGTCTGAAGTGCAGCATAAAGAATCTTTTTTTTTTTCGTAGTTCATCCCACCTACCACCTGAGCATGTAGTAGAAACGTCGTGCTTCTCATAAATTATGCCAATAACTGCTTGGGGCCCACTGAAGTTCTGCAACTGTGTTCGGATAGTCCTGAGGCAAGATACTGAGAGGTATGTTTCATCTTTGTATGTCTTTCGGTTGAGACATAATAGGCTACGGTACATATTAATCTGGTTTATTGGCAGACCTGCGGAGACGTAAGAGAGCTTCCTTTAACCGAGGGGGTTGTGGAAAGAAAGCGTAGCGGGGTGGGTTGCTTGAAAATTTAGAAAAGATTGGTTTCAAAAGGATGAAAAGTGTATGTATGTACGAGGGTCATTCAATAAATAAGGTGAATTATTAGGTATAAGGACCTCTAATACATATAGAAGCTTACTTTTTTAAATTTTTGTCCCAACAGATAAGCTCAAAGTCCTTGCAATGTCATCCACTGTCACCCTTCTGTCCGACTGAATCAGGTCATTGACTGATTCGATCAGCTCAGGAGACCTCACTTCCCAGGCCAGTCTTCATCCTCAACACTGCTCCGTCCTACTTTAAACAATTTAGCCCACTTGTAGACATTTTTTCGGCTGAAACATGTGGCACCATACACAGTTGACATTCTCCTCTGAATTTCAACTGGTTTGCACTCTTCAGCAACCAAAAAACTTGATAACTGACCGCTGTTCAATCCTGGAGCATGCTTCTTGGTCGGCCATCTTTGTTATTAGCAAAACCACATACAATTCCAAGCATGAAACAAGGCTCATAGCCCAGGGGGCATTTTAGCCAAAAGTAGGGGAAAAGGGGGGAATGGGGAATTACAGACATTAAAAACAATGAACGGCACAAAAAAGACTGCTCCATTGGCATCACAAGACAAAACTCTGAAATGTTAAACACCCGTTTTTACATTGATTCAATATGGGAAGAAAACGTGTACAGCATCGCATGGTTCACAGAATTAGAAGAAGACAAAAGGGAATGCACAATATATAAATAGTGGCATAACTCCAACAAAGCGGTTTAAATTTAGCAATCTGCTCTTTGGTTCAGTATTCATCAGCTGGTTAAATTTTAAGATATTTGAATAAGTCCAAAAGTATTTTCTAAAAAAAAAGGTATTTTCTAAAAATATTTTCTATCAGCAAGGAATTGTTACATGTAAAGAAATTATGAAACTCCACACCAATTTCATCTAAGTCACACATAGTAGTATACACAACCGTTCTTCTCTAGCCTAAGTCTAGGTACCGTACATTATTGTATCTTTGGAACTTTATAACTTTGTCCTTTAATTTCATACATCATCATCAAACTGTGAATTAATTGTTATAAGGGAATGTATGTTAAAGTGTATGTGTATGTCAGTAGTATCATAGTATGATGATTTTTTATGGTTTGATGAATTAATTTGGAAAATATTTATGACGTGCGCATGGTAGATTTTGTAAATTGTTTATGTTACATCAGTACAACTTATGTTAAGCTGATGAATAAAAATTGATACAGCAAAAACGTGTTTTTTACTGTCTCTCCGTTCGCCATCTTGGACTATATCAAAATGTCGTCGTAATAAAATGACGTCATTAGCAGAGCTTCGGTTCTCTCGGTATTTTCCGTAATAATTATTTCATTCTTATGTTGTGTCCAGTGTCTGGTGTGGTGTGGTGTGGTGTGGTGTTTGTGTGTGTGTATGTGTGTGGGTTGGCATATAGAAACGACGTTACCCTGACACACACATGAAACTCCACATGGTTGTTTTTTTGGACGTTTTTGGAAGGTCGCCCTATTTTGACGTCAAAATAGTTCTCCGTTGAGTTAGAGCTGTTTTAGGATTAGGGTTAGGCTAAGGGTTAGGGTTAGCTTCAAAAATATGAAAATGTCAAAATAATGTCAAGAAAATGAAAAGTGTGTCAAAATAATGTCTGATTTTTTCACAACAGTCATCGCAACGTCGTTTTTACACACACGTGTGTGGGTGTGTGTGGGTATGTAGAAACGACGTTACAGTGACACACTCATGGAACTCCACATGGTTTCTTTTGACTTTTTTGGAAAGCTGCCCTATTTTGACGTCAAAATAGGGTTCCGGTAGAGTTACACCTGTTTTAGGCTTAGAGTTAGGTTAAGGGTTAGAGTTAGTGTTTGGGTTAAGGGTTAGGGTTATGGATGGGTTCAAAAATTTGAAAATGTCAAAATAATGTCACGAAAATGAAAAGTGTGTCAAAAAAATCCCTGTTTTTTTCACAACAGTCATCAGAATGTCGTTTTTACAAAAATGTGTGTGTATGCGTGTGTGTGTGTCTGTGTGTCTGTGGGCATGTAGAAACGACGTTCTGATGACACACGCGTGTGTGGGGTGTGTGTGTGAAATGTTAAAACAACCTCGTTGAACGGAAATTTGTATTTGCCCGCCTTTCTAGCGCCAAAACTTGATAATTACAAATATCATGAGATACTTACAAATATCATAGGAAAATTACAATCATCAAGGAAAAATTACAATTATCATTGAAAAATTACAAATATCTTTGCATGGTCATGTTTAATTTTCAGTTTTGGCTCTAGCAATCTGTCTAAAAATGGGCCAAAATCAAAAATTTTAATTTTCACTTCATAATTACAATTACTACGTGTTATTTGTAGATATGTCGTTGATAATTTTAATTATCACATGATATTTGTAATTATCAGGTTTTGGCGCTAGTAGGCCGTCATACCAGGCGGATTGCTAGAGCCAAAACTGAAAATGAAACATGATCACGCGAAGATATTTATAATTTTTCAATGATAATTGTAATTATCCCTTGATAATTGTAATTTCCCTGTGATGTTTGTAATTATCTCATGATATTTGTAATTATCAGGTTTTGGCGCTAGTTGGCCGTCATAGTCGTCCTTCCTCATCGGGTGCTGACGACTAATTTGCTATGACGTCATCTTTCACCCTCTTCAAAAGATGGCATTTGCTCTACGAGTGCGTCTTTCTGAACATGAAAGCTGCAGCAAGTTTTCAATTGCAAGAAGTATACGTTGGTATCAGAATGCTGTTCACAGCGTGAACTGCTTTTTCCTGACAACGTTGTTGTTGCTCATGTTTATTTGTAAGCATGTTTACAATGACATTTTCAAAGATGACAGTTACTGAGTTAGACATTATGATTATTTATGTACTCTCTGGATCCGGATTATCGTAAAAGATGCAGGCTGACCGGTCAGCCGTAGAAGCCAATTCTGACTATTAATAAATGTTTATGGGAAGAACCTAAAGACGCACTCCCGAAATGAAAAAGGATCAGAACCCGACACTACTTGGTACAGCATCCGATTTTTTTTTTTTTTTTTTTTTTTTTTTTACATTTATTTGTGATTTCCGAACGACAGGCGAAGGAAATCAGTTCCTGGTTTAGCTTTCGTAAAAACAATACCGTCTTCTTCTTCTTCTGCTGCTTCTTCTTCTTCTTTCCACTGGGCTGTCGCTTTCAGCGTCTTGAAGATTTTGCAATCATACTTTATCGGCCTAAAAGAGTGCTTGGTCTTTTTTCCCCGTGTATAAAGACGCTGTAATAAAATTGATTTTTTTTAATTGTGTGGATTTACTTTCTAATGTAATCTTATGCCATTTGTCCAGTTTTTGTGAAGGTGGTTCCATCGAGCCCTTTGATGCTTTTGCCGTTTTCGCTCTATTGTTTTAAGAACTTTATAAATTATATCCAATAGCTTGCTGATTGACTTTGTGATTTGCAATTTTAATAAAGACCTATTACTTTCCGCTAGATCTACACATGACATCGTCTCCTGCGGGTTGTTATAATTATGTATATGTGCTTTGTTTCGTACCAATGAGCCTCATGCACACACCGATAAGCATCACTAATAAAAGTAAACAATCCAGCAATGAATTTTGTTTCTCTTTGACATTGTCAGCGAAATCGCAACAGGTATGGACAGAATGGCAAATGGTGCAAGAATGTGACTACACTGGAGTAACCTGTGGCACCAACATCATCCAAATCAGGAATCGAACCTGCGTCCCACGGTTCACTTGTCCAGGAAATGAAAACGTCCAGAATGAAACTACCAGCTGTTTTTTGCATGACTGTGGATGCCGTAAGTTCCAGTCTTGTGTACATTAACACACATTTAGTCAATAAATACAGATATCAGTTAACCATATAAATCGTCTGAAGTTAGATGCCAACTCAGAATCTTGATGATGATGATGATGATGATGATGATGATGATGATGATGATGATGATGATGATGATGATGATGATGAAGCAATAGGAAAACGTGGAATGATAGTTCACGATCTGAAGTATGAGCAAGCCAAAACAGTTCAAAATCGGCGAAGCCAATGTTCAGATACAGCACAAAACATGTTTAGGCAATAGCGAAGCCCGATGATCTTGGCCTTTGAGAAAGAACAAATAAAAATGATTCAACATTCTTAGCAGTACTTTAAGTATTTCCAACGTAGAAATGATCAAAGAATGTACAGCTTCACAAAGAAGGATCATTACGTCACACCGCTATGTAAAAGGTGATGACAAATGCGTTTGGCGCGCACCAAGCTGCGAGTTAGAGCACTCGATGCAAGGGACGTAATCCTATGCTTAGCAATACGTAAACTAACCCCTAAACATTAACATTAACCTTTTGTAGTAAAACGAACTCAAAAATGTTTTATTAATACTAGTAAATACGTTTTCCATTTACATTAATTACCAAAGCTGCTCGATTCATAAACCTATACAGACCTATCACACAGTAACTGACCAGCAAAAAAGTGTGACATTAAAAACAAACACGGTGCCTGCCTTCATATATATATATATATATATATATATATATATATATATATATATATATATATATATATATATATATATATATATATATATATATATATATATATATATATATATATATTATTCATTAGTGCGCAACCACTTGGCAACAAACCAGTTAATTAATGCAATGCAATGATGTTAATCTATTCAGTATTACTGAATTGCTCTTTTTGTGCAGTTATTGTCTTGTTTTCTCCTTTGTATGAAAGTGTGACTAATGCATATTACTTTAGTACATGACTGCGTGTGTTTGTGCTATACACATGCAACAGTTTATGTTTTCTTCTGCGAAAGCTCGAGTGCATTTATAACTTTTGTCTGAACTTTTGTTAGAAACTAACTTCGTAGTGCATTGCTGTGTAGCCTACTCAGGCCTGTATGTGTGCAACTGTATGATAAGCATATTTGCCAAGAAAAAGAAATAGGTGACTAGGCATATAATAAGGCAGGAAAAATAAATCAGTGACCAGACAGTTAATTAAGACAGACAAGCAAGTGAAAAGGAACAAAAAGGGTGCATCATTGAACTTGCATGTCATTTAATTATATTACAGTACTGTACAACATGCAACAAATGGAAACGTAGCCATATAAAGTGCCAAAGCACAAAATATATAATAACGGAATTTTTATATAGGGGGTACTCCAGCCTATGACCAGACTCACCACGCTTTACATAGTCATTACATATAAATACATGCACATGATAAAACATGGCTTTTGCTACAATACACCAAAAGACGGAACAGTAAAGGTACAAACTATTTACAACTATGTACACAAATTACAAAAAAGACAGAAATAGACTATTTACAACTATGTACACAAATGACAAAAAAGACAGAAATAGAATAGCAAAAACCTATTCACAGCTATTTATATGCCCGGTTAGGCCCAGGAGGAAAAACAGTATAAATATTTACAGCCGTGTATACACTTACGGATCAGACAGAGACAAAAGAGGAGAGAATGGCAGCGGGATACAAATCAGTCTGAATAATGCAGTTTGAAGAGGTGGGTTTTAAGGGCCTTTTTGAATGCTTGTGTTGATTGTATGTTGCGGATATGGGAGGGAAGAGAATTCCACTGCTTAGGTGCGGAGTAAGCAAATGCACGTTGGCCGTATGTCTTAGTGCGGGTGACGAGAAGAGTGTGGGAGTGTCAGCAGAAGATCTTAAAGTGCGTGAAGGGGAGTAGACAGACAGTAGATCAGCAAGGTAGGACTGATCCGTATTTATACTGATTTCCGTATTTTTTAAAAGTCAATGGGTCATTTCTGAGATCGACCCAAATCCGAAGAGAAAAGGGGGGGGGGGGGGGTGGTAGGCGCCTTCGCGAGTTCGGTTGTCGGGTCGTTCCGTCATGTTTCACGAAGTACTGCGATGTCACTTATCCAAACTTTGCGCGCGTTTTGATTGGTCACGATCATTGCCGATCTTGGCCGAAGCTGAAAATACTCGTTTTCGGATTCTCCGAGCGCTTGTGCAGTCGTGAAGTCGAAGCAGTCAAAATGGCGACTTACTCTTATCGAGTGTTGACGGAAAATGAAAGTGTTGAGTCCGCGAACATCGACAAGGTTGACAGTGTGAACCACTTTATAACATTTTAAGATAACGTCTCTCTGGTCCTGATTTGGCTCGGAAGAGTCCGCTGGACCTAAAGCAATAATCATGTAATGTAATGTTGGACAAAGCAACTGCGCATGCGTGTATACAAACCTTTAGAAACCATAATGCAAAAAAACAAAAATAAATAAATACATAAAAATAATAATACATGTACGATAAAATAAACATGTATACATGTAACACACATTTATAGGAGTATAAGCTTACATGTGCTAAAATACATGCAAGTGCTTTCAGGCACGCTCACACAGGTACCTAACACTGCAGTGCTCCATGAAAATAATAACAAACTCCACCACAAGTTATATTCACCCAAAGCACCAACTTTGCGCCTTTTGGCAGAACTGCAAGGTGCCCACTTCGGTAATTTTCTTTTCAAAGTCGCACGAGGAGGAGGATGAGGCACATCAAAAAGGGATGGCAGGGCAGTCCACACTAACTTGTTTCTCTAATCTGAAATCCAACAGAATTTTCGTTATCAACAAGCCACAACATGGTATGCTTGTGATATTAGTCATATAACATTTAACATTTAATGATGGTGGACTAGATCTTGGATGGATTATACTAAAAACTTCCCCTAAGCTTTCTTTCACCTGAGCGCTGAAATGCATTACAAATAACAACTTGGCAAATCCGTGTTAGTACTCAGAATTTTGAACACGCATACCTCTAGCTCAGTGTTAAAGAGTGTAAAATGTGCAGTTGTTTTTTTTACACGAAGAAAAGCAAAAGAATTGGTCAACAAATTAAAAACTATACAAATTATACTAACAATAACACTAAATTAAAAGTCCAACATTTGTCAGAAGAAATCATCTATAACCTACTCCTCATCCCTGGATAAACTGTCTTGCTTTTTAGCCTAATTATAATCTTTCACACTTGCAATGCAGCTTGAAAATTTGTCAACCTAATGGTAGAAATAACCCCCATAAGCATAAACTTTCACGCCACAGCAGATGTAACCATTCTAACAAGCCTACCTTTATTCATGAACTGACTGTCCTCAAAATGGTTGGCGCACAGATAGTTGTTCAAATACAGACGCTCAACTGGTTTCTTCAACAGGTCTTCTCGTCTGCAGCGTTGAACCCATTCTTTCGATCTTAAACACACATAGTGTTTACACATCAATAAACACACACTAACCTATAAAATAAGTCCAGCTATGAGAAATAGCACGATTACACGTAGCAACAAATTAGTGTAACAGTAACTTTACTGTAGACGAATCGACCGATTCAAGATGCATTCTTTACACATTATTATTTGCTGCACTCACCTTTTGGGATCCTTCGGAAACCTGAAGAATGACAGTCCAGGACACTTGAATCTGTTATTCCTAAGGTTGATTGCACTGCAGTGAGTGCCATATTTGCATTTCTTCGCATGATTGCAACCTCCTCCAGCGTCACACAAGCTGTCGGCCATTTTCCCAACACTAGCCGGATAGCAAAGTCTCCCTCTTGCCGCTTGGGGGCGCAGGGTACTTTAGATTTTGCACACTTTTGAGTTATGCATCTTCTTTGTGAAGCTGTATATTCTTTGAAATGATGAATTTTGGTTCAAGTATTAGTATTCTTGAGAAAATGTTAAAAGTTTGTTTTGAACAAAAAAAGTGAAAAAACCGACAGACTTACCGAAATGAGGACCTAATAGTGGATAAATTTAAGTCCCCGGACACAGTGCGTATAGGGGAGGACCTAATACTGGCAGGATGTATTTTTATACCTGGCACTTACCCGTCCTATGCACTGTGTTGAGGGATTGGCCTTGGACTTTGATGTCCGTGTTGATGCCATTGGTGTTGTTGGTCATTATTTTGGTTTTCTCTGCACTTATTTCCATTCCATAGGCTCTGGAGGTGGTGTCAAGCCTCTGTACCAGCTGTTCAAGTTCTTGTTCCTCTCCAGCCAATCCATCAATGTCATCCGCAAAACCAAGGTTAGAGATTGTTCTACCCACTATGCTGACTGTGCCTTCGCGATCTGCAAGGGCATCTGACATGATGCGCTTTAGGAAGATGGTGGAGAGTGTTGGAAAGAGTAGGTATCCTTGACGCACACCGATTGTTCTGATCCAGTTTCCGATGGCGCTGTTGTGGAGGACTACACTGGTAGCCTTGTTATACAGGCTTTTGATGACTTCAATAGTTTTAGGGCTGATGTTGTACACTCACATGGTTGCCCACAGAGCTGCATGCCAGACTCCATCAAACGCCTTCTTGAAGGCCACGAACACATGATATAGATGTTGTTGGTGCTGTAGGTATTTATCGCAGATTATTCTGGGGTAAAAAATCTGTTCAGTGGTACTTCGCCCTGCCCTGAATCCTGCTTGTTCTTCAGCTATGATTTGTTCAGCTTGAGGATTCAACCTGTTGAGTATTATTTTCAGGAGGATCTTGCTGGGATGGCTGACATCAAAGTCCAAGGCCAATCCCTCAACACAGTGCATAGCTTCAAACATTTAGGAGCCATTGTATCAGACAATAGGTTCCGACAGGAAGTCCTCTCCAGGATCGCACAAACAGCTTTTGCTCTGGCTAGGTTGAAGCCCATTTGGAAAGACAGGAACATCAGCCTACATTCCAAGGTAAGGCTGCAGCGCTCCCTTGTCATCTTCATCTTCCTATACGCTTGCGAAACATGGATCCTTACAGCAGATCTACAACGAAGAATACAAAGCATGGAGATGAGGTGCTACAGAAGACTTCTGGGCATTTCCTATACCCAGCACATCACCAACGACGAAGTCCGACAGACCATCACACAAGCCATTGGACAACACAATGACCTGCTCACAGTGGTGAAAAAAACGACACTCCGATGGTATGACCACGTCACCAGATCATCACATCTTGCAAAGACCATCCTGCAAGGCACAGTGCAAGGAGGTAGAAGAAAAGGGAGACCGAAAAAGAGGTGGGAGGACAACATTCGAGAATGGACTGGTTTGACACTGAGCGAAACCATCAGAGTTGCTGAGGACAGGGAAAGATGGAAAACGCTGGTTAAACGATCATCTGTGGTGCCCCTACGACCTCCGAGTTACGGGATAGGATATGATAGGATAGACTTACCCGTCCACAACATGAGCGTCGGGATCTATAAAGTCAGTGCGAAGGAATGCATGCACGAATAGACTAGACCTCTTAATACTAATAGTAATGAGAATCTATAGCTCTACACATATACCCGTTGAAGAGATTGATCTTCGCTCCATCGTTAATTGATAGACTGAATGAAAATATATTACGCGCTTACGCAAGGCATGTTCGTTGATCAAGTCGCGTATTTCGGGTTACAGTAGTAATGGGTGCAGGCGTTGGCAACTCAACAAACAGGATAAAACAGATTTCGTTGTCAGTTCCATCCTGACTGTAGCAAACTAGATTTGTGCATGCGGGCTCTTGGTGATAAGCGCCTTCAGAAACGGGCGAGTATAAATAAGGACTAGTTGTACCATTGTAAACTGGTAGGTCTATCCTTCACTATGTAAATGAAAGCTCCTGAATGATACATTGGCCCTTGCAATTGAATCTACGTACTGATTGTGGATGCTCAAAAAAAAAAGAACAGGAGGACCGTTTTGTGCATCCCAGTAGTCAGCGCCTTTAGAAACTCTGTGAGCCGTAATCGCGCTATAATATAGGAATCAGCTCTACCATGTTATAACACTATAAAAGAAACTTCCCGAGTGACCCGTTCATCCCATTCGGACCCCAGAGAGATTAATTTTTTATAAGGATGTGTGATTATTTTTTGTGACAGTGAGTTTACCAGAGAAACGACATTAAAAGATGATATAATGGTCAATCGTTGTTCAACCCAACCGCTAATAAGCTTGGAATTGTAGTCGTCTCTATCTTTTGTGACGACACGAGTTTCAGTAGTAACAGAGAGAGCTATATTTTGTGCGAAGTTGCACTTCTCTGTTACGTGGTGTACATAGAATAGCTTGACCGTTTTCCTTATTGCGTACGAAGAATGCAGTAGCCGTAAAGTCCCGTGCGTATCGTAGAAGATAGGGGTAGGCCAAATAAAGAAATATGGGGTATGCATAATAAGAAATAGGGATACTGACGAGAACTCGACTGTTTTGCTCTTGGCCTGGGTGCGTGTGGTAAGGCAGTGATTTGGGTGCTTTTTGCGAGAGGTCAGCTCTAACCAGGCAGTGACTCTGTGACAGTGTGTCATATTAGAAATAGGTTTCTGTGTTGGAAGGGTGTTGTAATCGTTGATACGAGCCACCCAAGGTCTTATGCCCTCGTCGGGGTAAGAATGCTTAGAGTTGGAAAGAGGAGGATTGTAACTGCCATTTATAAGTAAATGTAGAGTTCCTTCCTAAGGTTGTGTGGTTCTCTATTGAACACCTACCGAGACTCAAGGTCTGTTACAGAATTGAGGTGTCCTCATCCTCATTATTGTTATTGTTGTGAGAAGTAACCAGCAGATAGCCAGACACGAAATTAACTCTCAAGACTAACCATTGTGTTGTGACCAGTGTTGTGTTGTATTTGTGTTGGGGAGGAAGGTGTGTCACAAGCCGAGGCCTAGACGGTGAGTAAACCCTGTAATTCAATTTCTTAGTGGCACGCACTCCGAGACTGCGTACGCGAATGAATGGTGATGAATGAGGGGAAAAGGGATGTGTTTTGATGCATAATGATTTATTGCTTTTGTATGATTTTCTTATGATTTTCTTATTATGTACATGAATGAGGAATGTCGTTGCTGTTGTGGTTAAAAGTGGGTCAACGGTGACGATGGAGAATGCATGTTAGAGTGAGAGAGAGAGAGAGAGGAGGGGGGTGTATGTATGGAGAGAGAGATACATGTACTATGCTGGGGGAGATGAAGGAAATGATGGATATGAAGAGAGCATGTTTACAGTACGACAAGATAGGTGGTTGAAGGGAGATAATCGTGATGTAGCTACAACAGTTGAGAAAGGTGATGAGGGTGAAGCTGGAGAGGGAATGAATTAGGACTGTGTGATTGAAGTGTGGTCGCAATGATGATGTATATTTATATAAATGACTGTGTTTATGGAAGATATGAATTATTAAGCATCAAGGGTTGCAGTATAGAAATGTATGCATAGCATCATGTATTATTATCATTGTTGTTATGCACAACCAGGTCAAGATGGCGGACGGAGGACGGCGTGTTATATTATATAGTGGTTATGTTTTGTAGGCAGGCTGTTAAGACTGTATATTTGCTTACAGGTTTGGGCTGTTGTTACCTGTTGTTACCTGGTACCTGTTGTATCAACTGCATCATCTGTTGTCATCTGTTATCATCTGTATTACGCTGATTAATCCCTTACTGGTGTAGTTGTGTTCCACTACACCATCGCCACCTTGCGCAGACGTGCATCTGTGTTGTGATCTTGCCTCTACAGCTGGGGAGCGTGGAAGTAAACTCCGCCACTACTGCTTGTTTTGCCTCTGTATCGGGGCATCACCATTTATTACAGGAACTCCACGCACCATACTCACGCACACACAGACTTGCACAGCGCCACACATAAAAACATACTTCATTTAGTTAGTAAAAATCATCCATTATATTGTGAAAATAACTGTCTAGCTCCTTCTGAGCTACGTGCACAAGACATTTGAACAGTGCTTCAGTTCTGCAGTTTAACTTGAACAGTAGTTCGAAGATTAAAGATTCACAGCTCCATCATTTCTTAGTTGAAAGTTTATAGTATTTTGAATTGATTACTGATTGATATTTTGTTGTGCATTTTGTAAAAAACCTGTTGATGTTTAGTTCTGTTTTGGGGTTGAACAAAGGGAGGTAATTGTTAGTTAGTATTGGGACGGGGGTCTTGATAGGGGTGAGGGGGGGGGGGGGTTAGTTCCCCATTGTCCCTTGCTTGTATGTAGATTGTTGAATAAAAGAGTGTAACTGTTATTCTGGCATTTTGTGTTAGTTTATTTTGTTTGGGTTTATCTTATTCACTCGTTGTATGTGCTGACATCACGGAACCCGCTCGGGTGACGTGACATCTTTATTTGTAAACAGAGCACACTTTCTCCAAAGTGCTATTTTTAGAATCAACCTTAATGCTGTTAATAGATACATAAACGAAATAAATTGATCGATTTGTTAAAACCGTAACTTTGCAAGAAGTTTTTATTATTATTATTATTATTATTATTATTATTATTATTATTATTATTATTGTTATTGTTATTATTATTATTATTATTGTTATTATTATTATTATTATTATTTTTTTTTTTATTATTATTATTATATTATTATTATTATTATTATTTTTTTTTTTTTTTAAAGTTTACTCTGATTTTATTTCGTTGGGCAACACTCACAGAGAATATAAAAAGGGGTTGTGATGCTGAAATGGGTGATCTTGGGGGGGGGGGGTTAATTAAAGGGACGTTACTCTTTGAGGACTGAAGTAACAGCCTTGAAATTTCAGAAGGCCGCTTGAAACTTTGGACAGCGTGGACCAAGTGTACGAGCAACTGCACCAAGTCTAGGTCGCGAGAGTGTGAACAACTAAAGGGTACTCCTGGCTGCTTTTCCCCTGGCTGCCCTAAAGGCACAGTGTACTACGAAGAACGACAATGCCAGGGGGACGACTGTTTGTCATGCCGTAAGTGGTATAGTTATTGTAGTTGACGTTGTTGTGGTGGTGGGGAGGGGGGGTAGTAGTAATAATAACAGTAGTAGTCCTTCTTCTTCTTCTTCTTCTTCTTTGTCATCATAATCAGCAGCAGCTATATATTCGCATCACGATCATCATGAATTTCTCTTCTTAAGATAATAACGTTTTTGATTGTGATTCATTATCATCGCCTTCGTCGTCGTCTTTGTACCTTCCCTTGGACTGCTTTGATAGCATTTGACGGAGAGAGAGGAGAGAGAGAGAGAGAGAGAGCGCAATACTGTAGTATCGTTACCGCGCGAATTCAAATCATGAGATCATCCAACAGCCATGTTGGTTGTGCCTTCTATGATGTGACTGCATAAATCTTTTTGCTACGGGTGCTGGTACAGACACACAAACCCAAGCATTGTTCGTCTTTGGACATTTGCTTCAGAAAGTCAGCGATGGAGTGCGTGGTACGCAAAGCCTGGAACCTCGACGTGTCCCCGGTCGTGTCGCAGAGAGCTGTGGAGAGACTGTGAACCGTCTTGCAACACCACGGCTCCTCACTGCTGTCCCGACAAATGTGAGGGTCCATCTGTGAGGACGGTGGATTGTTACGACGGAAATTGTCCGCGTAAGTTTTGAAGATTTGTCTTCAGGTAGAGCACCTGGCTCTTTTGGTAGAACTAGAAAAAGAAAGCTCACCATGCAAGCAAGTAGTGCTAGTGATCTAGATTTAGCATGGACCAGATGCAAGAGTTATCGAACCTAATTTTGGTTAGAGTTATCCCAAAAAGTGTATCTCGCAATACTCGCCTAGTTGTGCTAAGATAGCTGCTTTTCTGTAGGTCGATGAGCTGTTAAGGTTGCCAATGGTTTTAGGGAAGGCATTGAAGAAGAATAGTTGTTGTTTGCTAGCTCGACAGGAGGTGCTAAAATAAATTGCAAAGTTATTGCAATGCTATTTACTATTAACAAAAAAAAAAAGACTTAACGAGTGATGATTACATTTTTTGATAGTTTAGGATTTACTTTATAATGTCAGATACACAAATGTTTACAGAATTCAGCACGACATGTGAAAAATTTGCAGTTTCAGTACTTAGACAGTTCGCCTCCTGGATTGTATATTGTGTAAACGTATCATAAAAAGACGGTCGCCATATTGGTTTCCGTACATTTTTCATAAAATAATAGACATGCATAAGGTAAAATTTCATGTTTTACACACTTTAGTATTGAAATATTTTGAGTAAGACATTACAACTAATCATATTATAGTCGTTGAAGACTAGTTGAATGTGGACAGATGTTTGAATATTTAAGAAGAACCGGTTTGTTTGTTTTTTCATGTAGTTTTATAATATTTTAAGATAACAACTATCTGGTCCTGATCTGGCTCAAGAGTCCGATGGACCTAAAGTAAAAATTATGTAATGTATTTCTATTTTGTTTTTCGACTTTTCTGCTTTTGAATGCTACAAACTATTAGTGAAAGAAAAACAAAAGTAAACATTAAATATTGCTGACTTTTATTTGTGATCAGATACTGACCACACTATTTTTTTAGAGTAATAAAAGTTAAGAGATGCCGAGATCTTTCCTGAGATTCCTTCATGTAGACAGCATAAATGGCGTGAGTTGTTACAACATTTCAGCTCATACTTGAATCAATAACACTCACACAAAAAATGACTGAATGTTGAACTTTTTAATAGGCTATTAATTTCTCAGCATTCTTTCCAACTTGCATAAGTGTGGGTTGTGAGGAAAAATCATCACGACCTATGCTTTTACAATCAAACGATGGAAAAATAATTTTTAACATTGCAGCACATGCTTGAATCAAATGATGACAAATTTCATTTATGTGAACTTCAATGAAAGCAAGTGGCTTGTTTAATTAAAAATGGACAAATGATTTATAACATATTTGAATCAAATAATCATCAAAAATGCCTGCACTATTTAAGTAATTTAAATTAAATTTCATTTACAAATAATTCCCAATACATGTAAATACCATTCCAATTACCATACCATCCCACTGAGTATGAGTGCAGACTGATCGAGAGTAACTAAAATGCATTAATCTATTTAAATAATTGCAAGAAAATAAATATTTTAAAGTCATGGGTAAATTCTTTAATATTGATCATAATTGAAAATATTTATTTGCCTTGATTGTTTTTTACCAGATGAAAGTAACATAAATTATGATGTGGTGATGAGATTGTCTCCATTGTCTTAATAGCTAGCACAAAACCTTTTTTTCCACCACAAAAGGATAGTTCGATCCAATCCAGAGTTATTCAATGCAAAGAGGTGAGTACACCACAAATTCTGGAATAAATTAAACTAGCATAGTTGCCTTTGGTTTAGTTTTGCCTTCGGAGGGACGCGTTTTTATAAAAATTGAAATGTGGGACCACTTTGTTTAATTGAGATTAAAAAAAAATTCATTATATTTCTGAATTATTTTAATTGATAGGATATTTGAAAATCAAAAATAAATAGTTTCAAAAGACAAGATCGTTGGTTTATGCTACTAGATTTGAGTTTTGATGCGATGGTGACGAAGATTTTGTCAACATGTGTCGACTGTATTACGTGATTAAACCAACAACCCCTTCCCCAGTACATAACCTGTAAGCTATTTTTTAATAATAATAATAATAATGGATGCTATATACGCGCTTTTTCCCAAATCTCCAATCAGGCTCAAAGCGCTGTGAACTATACCAACATGTTTCACCCACTTGCACTCACACAACAAACATAATCTATCACCCAGACATGAGGTGTAAAGGCAGGGAGATCGCTATTAGAAGACGGAAAGGAAACCACTTTTTTGTTGAAATTTTTATATCGACTGCCACCAATACCATTATTAAAGGAAAGTAAGAAACCGGAGTACCCGGAGAAATTTCTCGGTGATCTCAATAATCTCGTACCTAAGTCAGATACGTTAGCTCCTTGCGGGAATCAAACCCGCGACCTTCGGCATAAGGAAACTGTGACGGTGGGTCTATTGTTGCTGGGCTGTGCACAATGGAATGCTATTACCCACTCGTCTTTAGCCGATGGGGATCGCTAGTAAATTTCCCTGTGACTCTATTTAATACATTTATTTGTTTAGCTCGGTCTGTGTTTAGGCCGGGGTACAGAGATAGATAGAAAAATGGAAAAAGATCACTGTCACACTAGATCTCACACGGCTATGAAACATAGGTAGTCCAGCCACTTGTTAACAGTAAATAGGGATCTTTCGGAAGCGGGTGAAAGTGAAAGTGAATGTGAATCGGGACTACTTATTGTTGTGACGTCAGCAATTTATGTGACGCTTTTACTTCCCGTGGTGAAAGGTCACGAAGTCTGCCTACCACAACGAATAAAACTTCGTGGAAATCAGGTTTTCCACGAACTAATGTTCGTGAGTACATTTTGGTTATTAAATCGTTTGTAAAATGTTCAAACATGATTTGAATTTGTATATGGTACATTACTCAACCATTTTAGCAGTAATAATGGGGATCTAAACTCGGTCTCAGACTTAAAACGTATTTTCAAACGAGCTACTGAAAAGAGTGCCCAAACCCTCATGCCGTCATGGCTGTCTAGAATCTATCTATTCTGTATCACCAATCAGCAGTCCAAAAACTGTTTTATGTGACAAAAATGAAACTCGAAGCTAGAATGTAAAATATCTTCAATGTTAGAGCACTAATCCATCTTTAAAGTTCAACCTAATCTTTACATTCGTGTCAAATCATGATTTGTTAGAAGAAGTCTTACGTAGGCATAATAATCACAACGAAACTAGGTGCTGGAATCGAAAGCGCACATAAACACTTTCGTTTCGTTTCGTAACGCGGCGTAAGAATCAGCGACGTGCCTCTCGTTGGACGAAACGAACACACAATCACTTTCACTTTCACCCGTTCCGAAAGACCCCTAATATCACACATTTATTTCCTCTACTCTATACACGATCTGCTAAGTACGATACTAACTTAAAAGTTCAAATGTTTCTTTGAATGGTTCGCTTTTTGATAGTTCTATGCAGCTACTGTATCATCATCGGGCACTGGATACTTTCTGCCCTAAGGGTCAGAGTTCTGGAAGAGTGGACTACTGTGGTCCTTTGATACAGGTTTGGTGCACTGAATAACTTGCACTTAACTTAATGTTAGAAGAGCTGTGTTGTGGTTGATTCCTTGATGAGCTGTGTTGTTGTGGATTCTTCTCCTTGTTGCTAGACTGGTGGGCTCTCGTCGCGCATTGCTAGAGCAGCCGATGCAGGCCAACTTTCAGTGAAGACTTTTTCTTGTCTTTCGCCTGGTTGGGCTCACGATACGATGTCTGTTCGTCTGTAACATATGAGACGAAATACTGCACCATCATGTATTCTAGGTGTGTGCAGAGCGTCTCACTGAAGACCCCTTGGGGTCATGAGCAATCTTGCCACTGTAGATTGTTCAAACCTATAAAGGGAACAGTGAAAGCCACAGTTGTTTGTTGTTTTGTAGATTATAGTCACACGACACTTTCGCATATAGGTGACTACTGGACCGATTTATACTGACACCAGCGGGCCAGTTGTTGGTAAAGGGGAAAATAATATGATCACACGTTGACCAATCCGGGATTCGAACCAGCGACCTTTCGGTTACTAGCAAGACGCTCTTACCAACTGAGCTACCCGGCCCCTCAGCCACAGTTGAAAACCTGTCTTGCCTTTATAGGCAAGACAGATTCACTGCGGCAACAATACCCCCGTTGGAGTGCCGGGGGTTTTCAGTATAAATAGTATCCCCACTTTATGGAAATTTAGTGCTTTAAATTCCCACTGTCGCTGTCTTCCTCATTTCCTCTTTCCTATTCCTGCTCTGTCCTTCACTCTGCTATACTATCTTCTTCTTCGCTAGATCAATGACCTACCTTTTTTCTTGAAAACTCTTCCTGGACAAAACTCCTTGTTTGTGTATGGGGTCTGTTGGATCAGCTTGGGAGTGTTGGACGCTTTCTGCCGGGTGGTCACTAGGGCTTCCTATGATTGTACTATTTAGCACTATAGGCATTTTATATGTATGTGTTTTATTGCTGATTTATAATGATGTTTGTATTCTATTTTGTTTTTGTAACCGGGGTGTTCGCGTAGTTGAGGTCAACCCTCAGCCGTCCCCCGCGTGGGATGTCTTTATTGTAAAGTGACTGGCCGGTGGAGGGCATTCAATTTTCCCACTAGGGTTGTTTCGGCAGATCTTTTATGCGGATCGGGGGCTGTCCGGTCCTGATTTGGCTCGGAAGAGTCCGCTGGACCTAAAGCAACAATAAATCAATCAATCAATCAATCAGTCTCACTGAAGGCCGAAGTAGCCCTCAGTGATTAGCTCCACATCTCTATATATAAGCGACGAACATTCTGCTAAGTCCGTGATCCACTGGAATCTCCACTCTAATTTCCTATACATATATAAATATAAATCATGGCTAACTAAACACATAGAGAATTAATTAATATTATACACATTCTCTGGTACAGCCACTGGTCTGCAAGAATACATATAGGTTAAACAACAGTGGGTCCGTATGGAATTCATCATGGCGTCGACCGGTCGAGTTCGCAACGTGGTCACGCAACGTTGAACTAACAATTCTATTCATGGCAAATGCACAAACATAATTCAACAATAATATCAAATCATCACGATGAAACAAAAGTATGTTCATTTACCTTTTTGACAATGTCAGGCCGTGGCTAACGTAGTTGAATGGTGTTTTTAACCGTTCCTGCTTACCTAGTCTTCAGTGGAGAGATTTCTTAGAGCGTAGCTCTGTCTTGATGGCAGTTTACCACACGACTGACCCTCTATCGCTGTGTGCCTGAACCAGGTAGAACTGGTAAACCTAAGCGTCCTTTGACCCGATTGGCTGGACTGCTGCCTATCCGTAAGCTGAATGATTTCATTACCAACTGGGCTATCGTCAGCATTAGAAATGTGTAGCACATAGCAAACTTCTGTCGTCTGCTGCAGGGTAACATTAACCTACTAAGGTTACAGCTGACTAAACAAGGCAAAAGCTTAAATGTGCTGGGTAAACCTAGCCTCTTGTTACAGAAACCGGCCACTAATCCACTGCGTCACGAGGACTCCCCCAATTTGCTTGCTTGAACTCGGTGGCTACGCGTTACGCCCTGAAAAGTGTTAAATGGTAGTAACGTGTTTCAGTGGTAGAACGCTAGCAGTGGCAGGTCACCCGTCTGGTGTGCAAGAGTCCCTGGGTTGGCACACTAAAGAACCCGATCACTTGCCCAAAGACATCAGATGACAGGCTCAAACAACGAGCATATATTTTGATCATTTCGGGTCGCACAGTTGTCCGGACCGTTGACGGTGCGCTTGGCGCTGCTAGTTGGCACTTGGAAGTTAAGGGCGTGTTTCCAAACAGAGTTTTGAGCAGCTCTTTGAGCTGTAAGTACTAAAAAACCCACCAACAATTGGTTTCATTAAAACGGTATAGTGTGTGTCTCAGGAGAGTGGAGCACATGGCATCAGTGGAGTAGTGTATGTCAGAAAGACACAGGCTGTAAGGAGTATCGTCACCGCAACTGTTCGGTCCCAGCAAATGTGCCCAACACATGTTCAGGAGAAGTGATGCAGGAACGCCTATGTGCCAACTATGAGGAATGCTGCGGTGAGCTTGGAGGGATAGTTTATTTAGATTTGTACTCGAGCATTCATGAGTCCACGCTGTGGAGTCAGTGGGTATATTTTTCAAAGAAAATGCTGAGTGACAAAGTAACTTGTGATAATGATGAGAAGGCTGACGACTGTGATAATGATTTTGAGGAAGACAATGACGGAGACGAATTTGATGATGATGATGATTGATGATTGATGCTGATTGATGATGATGATGATGATGATGATGATGATGATGATGATGATGATGATGATGATGATGATGCCCAAGTGGTAAGGCGTTCGCCTGGCACAACGTTGACCCAGGTTCGAATACCTTGGGGCGAAAAAAAAATTTGCAAATTTTTCACTGTCCATTTCAGCAGTATGATTGCTCTGATGGTTTAGTATTGATTTATATCCATACCCCTTGCTCCCTGGGATTGTTATCCCCGTCTGCCATATAGCCCATTGTGGGGTGTAGACGTTAAACCTCAATGTCCTAGTCTTCTAAATGATGTTGATGATGATTGCTAAGGCAAAACTATGGTGATACTGGTGGGTGGTGATTGGTATGGCTGAAAGCCTCTCACTCGTCAGGAGCGATTGGTGAGTCTCGATGAACAGCCTCTCTGCTGCGACCCTGCTTGAATATTATACAATACTGGCCTATTTGTATGAGTCATCGTTGAAGAAACAGAACATTACTGCCGCTTGGCCGATCGTTGGAACGTGCAATTGTTGACAGCAGAGCACGTGTCCAGTTGAAAAGAATTGTGGTAATGTGTAGTAAGCAGTACCGTAACGGTTTTGTTGCAGACGCCTGGGGTGAGTGGCATCAGTGGGGCCCATGCGACAAGAATTGCCTCAAACTGAGGGCCAGGTCGTGCAAATCCCCCCTAGACCCACAGCGCTGCTGTAGAGGCCCGGACACCGATCGTACACAATGCGTGGAATCTTCGGACCAATGTTGCAGTACGTGAATCTCTTTTACACTCTGTTCCTTATAGTCCTATAGTTCTCTAGAGTCTGAAATCGTCCTCTTTTTCTCCAAATGTTACCATAGATTGTATGATTATAGAAGAGTTTTTTATTCCGCATTATTGAGGTGAAAGTTCTCCGATGGGCATGTTGGCAGCATAAACAGTCGTTGAGGTTCCTGGTAAAAGTCATGGGTTTCACTAGCAGAGTATTCTGTCTCTAACGTAGTCATTGAGCGCCGCTTCAGACTACAGGCACAGTAGTGCAACCCTTGGCTAATCCACAGCAAACGCATTTGGAGTTTGATTGTCATGCTTTGCTGCGTTTGTTTGTGATTCGCCTGTGCCTATTCTAAGGGAGACAAGCCATTTACTGCTATAGCAGACGACTACCTTTTGAACCTTCGGAAACATTAAAATTAAAATTTTGCAAAAATATTAGGCACACAAAAAATTTATTGATTTGTTAGTAGATTAGCATGGATGATAAATTTTTGTCGCAATTTTAATCAGTACTTCAGATACACTTTAATATCTGATTAAAAAACTGTATAGAATAGATTAAGTAAGTTTTGTTATGGCCGCTTTCGATTATCATCATTGTTTCATTAGTATCACTTTGATGTTTGCTACTTGATGACAAAGTATTCATGATTAATAATTACACACACAAGGTCGTAAATAGCCAGATGATTCATGCATTCATGTACATGTGTGATACATATGAAAGAGGTACCTGCTGCCTTGACAAGGTTGAAGCCCATTTGAAAAGACAGGACCATCAGCCTACACTGTAACGGATAGAATTTGATCTGTACCTTCATTCAGCAAGCATCAACAAATGCATACAAGATCAGATTGCTGTCCGAAAATCACTACACCGATCATCTTTTACAGATTCAGATTCAGATTCAGATTTTTATTTAAAGTCTTTTCATTGATAAAATGATATTAGACTTTCACAAACATATATCGCGGGTCTAGAGGAAAACTATTCTAAGTGACTTTTTTGAAATTTTACAGGAGAAGCAAAAAATCGTCCTATTTCAATAAAAAGTAATGTTATGGTCTGAAACCCATATATGTAGGAAATAAATGGATCGTGGTCTGTTTTTGACAATGCTTTTCTAAAAAAAAATTTCCTATCTTGTTAAAATAAACAAAATGCCACTTAGAATATTTTCCTTCTGTAAAATAGTATGAGTAAAACTACTCTATCTGCCACATAGAATAGTTTTCCATTGAAAATGTTGAAAATTTAATGGAAAACTATTTTATGTGTCAGAAAGAATAGTTTTCCTCCATTGCTGAGAAAAGTAAAGAAAAGAAAATTATTGTAAGAGTCAAATAGCATACTTTTCCTCTCGAAAAATTATGAAAACTGAGGGGAAAAAAACACAAAAAACAACTTACACATGATACACTTAAAATAGTTTTCTGTAACAAACAAAAGAACGAGAAAGCAACACTGTATATTCATCCTCAAAAACGAGTTCCCAATTTTATTCAAACCAAATACAAAACCGTAACCTTATCTTCATTTTCCAAAGTACCATTAACATAAAATAACTAAAATCATATTAGACATAAGTCGTTATGTACTACTCTTGTACCACTACTACTCATGTATTTTATTGGTGCACTAATAAAATAATGACAACGTGTTATGCAGCTACCAAAATGAAACAGCATTGATAAAGTGAACAAGACTGGTCAAATTACACTGCATTAATACACAAACAGACTTTTATTTCGATCTAATACAAATGGAGCATTGCCTGTTGCGCTCTCTTAGTATGATGCACTTCGAGAATAAAACTTTCCACGGTCATCAACGAACTGGCTTTGGGGAGAGAGAGAGAGAGAGAATGTGTGAGAATTCTTCATCACCCTAGCCTCCATCACTTTATCATCTTCTCTCCAACATCCAACACCACTACAAAAATTTTGGCACTGCGAGCAGGATCAAGAAAGATGACAAACCCAAGGAAGGCATATAAGAAGGCAAGGCAGCTGAGGAACCGACCAGTGGAAAGCGAGAGCGAAGAGACTGCCCTCATCCAGGGAGGGGCCCACAGAGGCGACACCACACTTCATCGCCCATCCAGTCACGAGAGGACATCAGAGGCGGCGCAAGATGACATTTCTTCCACCCACGCACCCTCTTCGACCATGCAGAAGTTGTGGATGATGCCACCCCCCAAACTTCCAACCTTCACGGGGGATGGCGATGAGGTCGAGGACTTCACACAGGGGGCACGGCGAATCCTGGGCCACTGCCAGCTGGATGGGGGTACAGCTATGGAGTGGCTGCTTCAATCGCTCTGCGGCTGTGCCCGACAGGAGATCATCCAGCGGGCAGACGTGAAAACGGCAGAGGAGGCCCTGGGTGTCCTGGAGAAGACGTTCGCCGAACAGAGGGGAGTCACCAGCACTTTAAGCAGGTTCCACAGCCGGCAGCAGGGAGCAGGAGAGACCGTGCTGCAGTACGGTCAACAACTTCAGCAGCTGGCCCTGCGGTCCAATACAAGAAAGGTTGGCAGCATCCCTGACAAAATGCTGCGTGATAAATTCGTTGAGTGGCTCAAATCACAAGACCTTCGACGGGAGCTCCGCCGCATTATTAGGGGAGAGGATGTCTCCTACCTGCGGACCAGAGCGGAAGCCCAGTGTTGGCTGAAGGAGGAGGACCGTGACGGCGACAGCGTGACAACCCAACAACAGACAGCAACGCCGGTGCCCGACCCCCAAGGAATGGCGGCTCTACAGAGTCAACTAGCGGAGCTGAAGGAGCAGCTGCAGCAGCTAAAGCAACGTCCACAGTCGGCTCCTCAACGTGACACCAGAACTGCCGTCTGCTGGGTTTGCGGCCAAAGGGGCCACCTCCAGAGGAGCTGTCCTCAAAGACAACCCCACGTCCAACCACCACAAGGACAACAATCACCACGAAGGCAGCAGAGAAACTGCTAGCCCCGTTGTCGAAACACAGGCAACGGGGGGAGGGGGGCAAGGGCAGTAAAAGGCTGATTGGCGAATGCCCCACGACAACCGCACGCATCAATGGCCGAGCTGTGCAAGCTCTCCTCGACACGGGCAGCGAGGTAACGACTGTGACGCAGACCTGGGTCACCGAGAATCTTGGTGACGCTTTCCTTCAGTCGTCCCACCTCAAGCAGCGGGCAGTAAACGGCGCAGAAGTACCCTACTTCGGTATCCTGGTCGCTGAGCTGCAGTTGGACGGGACCACATTTTCTGGTATTCCCATCCTGGTCGTCAGGGAGCCCACGGAACCGGTCATGAGGGAACGCAAGAAGCGCCTGCCGTTGTTGGTCGGGAGGAACGTCCTGGTAGAGTGGATGACAGCCAGTCCGACCAGCTTACCTCAAGGCTTGTTTGCGTCCATCCAAGAAGTGCGACATGACAACACCTTGGTCCAAGGCATCGCCAAGACAGCAGTACAAACAGTGGTCCCACCCTTCGCCATGGCCACTGTGCGAGTGACCTCAACGCAGCGGCCTACGCCACAGCTTCTGGCGTCACCTTTAACACAATCCCTGCCTGGAGGTCTGCTAATCGTTCCGACCCTCGTCAGCTTCACAGCGATACGTGTGAGTGGCCAATCTCTCAGAGGTGGACGTCATCCTTCCAGCCCGGACTCCACTGGCGTCACTGCAGACAGTAGAGGATGTCCAAGGAAAGGACGAGGTGGCATTCACCGCCACTGTAAATGAACTGGTGGTCACCATCGGAACACCATCAGAACAGACCACCAAGAACACCATTCCCTGCCCCACGTTCGATGGCACAACCAGACAGTGAGAACTTCAACAAGTCCTGGACAAGAACAGAGAAGCCTTTGTACAAAACGAGTTGGATTTGGGCTACACGGACATCGTCCAACATCAACTGCGGACGAGAGACGAAGTGCCCGTCGCCCAACCCTACAGGCGCATCCCACCTCACCAGCTGAAGGAAATCCAAGACCACATCAGAGGACTCCTGGAGAAGACCAAAATCGTCGAGAGCCACAGTCCATACGCGGCACCAATCGTCGTTGTGCGAAAGAAAGATGGGACCGTGCGGCTATGTGTCGACTATCGCCGCCTAAACGCCAAGAAGGTTGGTGATGCGTATCCGCTTCCTCGCATTCAGGAGTCCTTTGACGCGCTGGTTGGGGCCCAATACTTCTCCACGTTGGACCTGGCCAGTGAATATCACCAAATCGCCATGGACCCACGAGATCAACACAAAACAGCCTTCGTCACTCCTATGGGCCTCTATGAGTACACCCGGATGCCAATGGGTCTCATCTCGGCCCCCGCCACTTTCCAACGGCTGATGCAGACTTGTTTCTTTCTTTCTAAAAACAACAAGCAAGCAAGCAAGCAAGAAACAAGCAAGCGAACAAACATCTGAAAATAAAGCAGCATAGATCTAGGTTATTTGAAAAACAGCAACACGCTGCTAGTACTATTCTTTAGCATTACGGCATAGGCTAGCCTAATGACATTTTGGTGGCATACT
Organism: Oncomelania hupensis; assembly: GCA_036898135.1. NCBI lineage: Eukaryota > Metazoa > Mollusca > Gastropoda > Littorinimorpha > Pomatiopsidae > Oncomelania > Oncomelania hupensis. Next base: position 45,957,335 of record CM072520.1, read on the forward strand.
AAATAGTGTGTCGTCTCTGTCATTTCTTTCTCACCATCCCCATGCATATAAAGATACACATACCCAAACCGACACACGTCTGTGTAAAATGTAAACTCACCTTATCAATATTGTCTTGGGCTAGAATCGCCACAACATTGTTAGAAACACACACACCAGCTCTGCTACAGAGCAGAAAGTACACCCTGTGAGTGTTCATACTAAAATTGCTGAAAATATTGAGCACACTTCTCACGCAGGACTCCTAATGGAAAAATCCACTCAGATGTAAAGTATTCTAACTGCCACTTTCCTTGTTCTCATAGCAAAGACGTTTGGGAGGAAAATTATTCTAAGCGGTACTTAAAATATATTTTTGGGGTTTGGGAAGAAATGTTTGAGAGGAAAAGTATATTAACTGACTCTTAGAATAGTTTTTTCATTTTTGAAGAAACCATTTTGAGAGGAAAGGTATTCTAAGAGGTAGTTAGAATAGTTTACTTCGTTTTCAAAGACACATTTCGAGAGGAAATCTATTCTAACTTACACAGTTAGAATAGTCTTCCTCCCTTTCTAATAATATTAGAAAATATTTGAGAGGAAAACTACTCTAACTGCCATATATAATACTTTTCCTCCAAACATTTTCTGACGAAAAAGATAGAATATTTTTTTCAAGGGTTATAACTCTATCATTTTTTAAGCTACAGTTCTGATATTTTGACAGAAGTTGCCCCCCTCTATGGCTATTTAAACCATGGGAAAAACTCAATTTCGGTCAAAATGTCACTTAGAATAGTTTTCCTCTACACCCGCGATATATGCATAGACATACACACAAACACACATGCATAAACATAAACACATATTTATGTACTTAATCCAAAAATGTTTTTTATGTCAGTATGTCATCTTTTACAAGCCGACAGTGCATTACTTATATAGCCTCTCTGCAATCAAGAACAAATTCGAACATTCCAGCATGACGCAATAACACCCAATCAAAATACAACTCTCCACAGGAACTTCGTACTGTCTTACGTCATAGAACATTCTTTAGGTTAGAAGAATCGCTTAGCTATTACGAGAAACATCTCGAAGCTTCGATCGATGATAAACAACCAACTCCAGAAAATTCTCAACAATATCGACCGACGAAAATGATCAACAATATACAAAGCTTCTTTTAACAACAGCGCAAAATGAAATCAGAGGTAATCAGAGGTAAATAAACGCTATCACTGCATGCTTTGCGAAACAAAATCTCAATCGTAACACCGACAGACTATCACACAAGCCATTGGACAACACGATGACTAGCTCACAGTGGTGACGGAGCGGAAACTTGCGTTGGTATGGCCACGTCATGAGCATCTGGCATTACAAAGACAATCCTGCAAGGCACGATGTAAGGAGGCAGAAGAAGAGGGAGACAGAAATAGAGGAGGGAAGACAACATTCGAAATTGGACTGGCTTGACACTGAGCCAATGTGGATTAGGGCTTCTGAAAACAGAGAAGGATGGAGTACGTTGGGTAAACGATGCCCCAACGACTTCCGAGATACGGTATAGGAAAGGATTGATTGATTGATTGATTGATTGATTGTTGCTTTAGGTCCAGCGGACTCTTCCGAGCCAAATCAGGACCGGACAACCCCCAATCCGCATAAAAGATCTGCCGAAACAACCCTAGTGGGAAAATTGAATGCCCTCCACCGGCCAGTCACTTTACAATAAAGACATCCCACGCAGGGGACGGCTGAGGCTTTACCCCAACTACTCGAACCCCCGGTTACAAAAACAAAATAGAATACAAACATCATTATAAATCATCAACAAAACACATACATATAAAATGCCTATAGTGCTAAATAATAACATCATAGGAAGCCCTAGTGACCACCCGGCAGAAAGCGTCCAACACTCCCAAGCTGATCCAACAGACCTCATACACAAACAAGGAGTCTTGTCCAGGAAGAGTTTTCAAGAAAAAAGGTAGGTCATTGATCTAGCGAAGAAGAAGATAGTATAGCAGAGTGATAGGACAGATCAGGAATGGGAAAGAGCAAATGAGGAAGACAGCGACAGTGGGAATTTAAAGCACTAAATTTCCAGAAAGTGGGGATAAGGATAGGACCTATACTGAACAGCGTGCCTTCGGCATATATTTATGTGGAAGCAAGTTTGCCAGACATTAAACAATGTTTGTTAGATATTGTTGATTTTATCAGACATTCGGGAGATTGTTGATTGTATCAGACATTCTGGAGATCGAGATTGTTGATTGTATCAGATGCCGAGGTGTATTGGATGCTTGAGAAATTCAAACAAGAAGGCCTACCAGACTGTGAAGCGGCTGACAGATGTTAAACAGCCCAAGGTCTCCACGATCCAAAGCTAGTCTGGCATTTGCCTTATAGAAGAACAAGAAGTCTTGGATAGATGGACAGAGTACTGCTCAATTCAATTCAATTCAATTCAAGATTTATTCGCCAAGTGACATACATACAGTTATAGTATACATGACACAAAGAATGCTTTAGATCAGCGGCAGGCATGCACAAGATACATAACAAACGAATAAAGCATAGATCTAGTGCGACCTATGTAACCACCATTATACTAGACAGCAGACCCACGCCTGACTAGAACACTCATGTAGAACATAGAAATACAGACATCAACAAACACAACCGAATTACAGATAACAAAACAGGTGCATGGTTTTTAATGTACATCATCAGACACATCAAATATACAGATGACTAAATTAGATTCGCACGCAGAAGCACCCTCCCGCAATTCATGACTAATATGACTATACAAGTGCACGCAATAAGGAGCATCCTAAATAATCCTTATAATTGATTTAAGTGTCTGATAGAGCATGGGAAGAAGCCATTCAGTGAGCGTGTGGTTTTGCTGGGGAGGGAACGGAATCTACGGCCTGAGGTGAGCATCTGGAAGAGCACGTGGGCGGGGTGGGACTCATCATGGATAATATGTTTGGCTCTGCGTGTGACACGTTGCGCGTGTAAAGCCTCGATGGACGGGAGGGCCCCACCAACGCATCTTGAAGCCTGGCGCACAACACGGTCTAAACGCTCCTTATCTTGGATGTTTGCGTTGGAATACCAAACAATGAAAGAAAAGGTCAAAATGCTTTCTACAGTGGCGCGGTAAAAATTGGCCATGATAGCTTGGCTAACCCGAAACTTCCTAAGCTGGCGGAGAAAGAATAGTCTCTGATGGACCTTCTTGACTGCGCCAGTGATGTGCTTTTCCCATCCTAAATCTGAGGAAATGGTTGTGCCAAGAAACCTGAAACTGTCTACTTGTTCTACTACTTCCCCGTTGATGGACAGGGGTTGCATGTTGTTTCTGTTTTGACGGAAATCTACCACTAGTTCTTTTGTTTTGGAGACGTTTAATTCCAGATGTTGCAGAATGTAATGCAATCCAAGAGCCACTGCATCTTCAGCGTTTCTATTCTTTCGGTACGCAAACTGATGTGGGTCCATCCGGCTCTCTGCTCGCCTTTACAACCACACACCAAACAGAAGCCCATCAGTTCTAGCATGTCCAGAGAACAGAGAAGAAGAAATGCTCCCAATTCTTCGAGAAGAAGTTGAGGCAGCAGTCCAGTCGCTGAAGCAAGGGAAGTCAGCGGGAGTGGACAACATACCCGCGGAAATGCTTCAAGCAGGAGGAGAAGAGATGATTGACGCCCTCATCATTATCTGTAACAAGATCTTGCAGAGTAGGGAGTGGCCTACACCATGGACCCAGTCGCTTGTCACCACTCTTCCCAAAAAAGGTAACCTTCAGGTGTGTGAAAATTACCTCAGCCTCATCAGCCATTCTATCAAGATCCTCCTGAAAATAATACTGTTACACTCGATGTTATTTTTTTATCAGATGATTCAGCCCCAATGCTTGAATTCTCCTGATAGGTGTAAACTCGGATTCGTTTATCCACGCAACCCGTTCAATCAGCATACAAGTCACAGAGTCGACGTATGAAGTTTTCCACTTTTATTCAGCACACATCAACATCTGCATACAATCGCCTTTTCACTTTTACAACAACACAACTTTCAACACTCTCTAAAAAAACACCTTTTGAAACAGTGCGGCACTATATATATACAGTCTCTCTAAACTCCAGAAAGAGCGAGAATACCCCCCACGTGACACACCTCAACCAATCAGAATTAATTTCATCATCACTGTCTCACGTCATACAACCCTATTTGGAATGGAATTTTCCATGGTTACCACTAGAACTATCCATACGCTTCGATCGATAGTAAACAACCAATTCTCGAAAATTCTCAAATAATATCGAACAACTAAAAACACCAACGTTATACAAAGCTTCTTCTAACAACAACGCAAAATCAAATCAAAGATAAATACACTCTGTTACTGCATGCGTTGCCAAATAAAACGAACAGATCTATCGCGCGCGTCACACATAACACCGTGCGCATCTCACACGCACCATCATGCGCGTCTCAACGTAACAAATACTCAACGGGTTGAAACCCCTACCAGTGCAGTCCTCCATAACAGCGCCATCAGAAACTGGTTCAGAACAACAATCGGTGTGCGACAATGATGCCTGCTCTCTCCAACCCTCTTCAGCATCTTCCTAGAGCGCATCATGTCAGATGCCTTTGCAGATCATGAAGGCACAGTCAGCAGAGGGGGTAGAGCAATGTCCAACCTTCGTTTTGCGAATGACATTGATGGATTGGCTGGAGAGGAACAAGAACTTGAACAGCGGGTACAGAGGCTTGACACCACCTCCAGAGCCTATGGAATGGAAATAAGTGCAGAGAAGACCAAAATGATGATCAACAACAACTATGGCATCAACATGGACATCAAAGTCCAAGGCCAATCCCTCAACACAGTGCATAGCTTCAAATATTTAGGAGCCATTGTATCAGACAATGGGTCCCGACAGGAAGTCCTCTCCAGGATAGCACAAATAACTGCTGCCCTGGCAAGGTTGAAGCCCATTTGGAAAAACAAGACCATCCGTCTACATTCCAAGATAAGGCTGCTTGTCATCTCCATCTTCCTATATGCTTGCAAAACATGGACACTCACAGTCGATCTACAACGAAGAATACAAAGCATTGAGATAAGGTGCTACAGAAGACTTCTGGGCATTTCCTATACCCAGCACATCACCAACGACGAAGTCCAACAGACCATCACACAAGCCATTGAACAACATGATGACCTGCTCACAGTGGTGAAGAAACGGAAACTCCGATGGTATGGCCACGTCACCAGATCATCAGGTCTTGCAAAGACCATCCTGCAAGGCAGAGTGCAAGGAGGTAGAAGAAGAGGGAGACCGAAAAAGAGGTGGGAGGACAACATTCGAGAATGGACTGGCTTGACATTGAGCGAAGCCACCAGGGCTGCTGAGGACAAAGATGGAGTATGCTGGTTAAACGATCATCTGTGGTGCCCCAAAGACCTCAGAGTTACGAGATAAGATAGAATAGGATAGGAGAGATTCCTCCTTTAGTATTCTTTAAATGCTAATACATCATTTGACCTGATTGGCTGTTTTTATTGGCCCAAGTTGATAACCATTTCAAAGACGGACATCATTATATATTAGGCGGTGAACGTTATTTCATTTATTCGTTTATGTTACACTCGATTGATGTTGATGTTTTTCTATCAGTAGTTGATTTAGCCTCAATGCTTGAATTCTCCTGATAGGTGTAAACTCGGATTCGTTTATCCACGCAACCCGTTCAATCAGCATACAAGTCACAAAGTCGACGTATGAAGTTTTCCACTTTTATTCAGCACACATCAACAACTGCATACAATCGCTTTTTCCACTTTCAACTTTTTACTTTCAACACTCTATCAACACCTATTTTGAAACAGTGCGGCACTTATATAGTCTCTACACACTCGAGAACAAACGAGAATATCCTACATGAAACACCACAACCAATCAAAATTAATTTCATCATCACTGTCTCACGTCACACAACCCTATTTGGAATGGACGCTTCCATGGTTACCAACATAACAATCCATACGCTTCGATCAATAGTAAACAACCAATTCTCGAAAAATCTCAAATAATATCGACCAGCTAAAAACACCAACGTTACACAAAGCCTCTACTAATAACAACGCAAAATCAAATCAAAGATAAATACACTCTATTACTGCATGCGTTGCAAAATAAAACGAACAGATCTATCGCGCGCGTCACACATACTATCGTGCGCATTTCACACGCACCATCATGCGCGTCTCAACGAAACAGTTTACATTTGCCGGACTCGTCTCCACAATGTTCTAAAAATAGACAGACGCGGCGGGCCATGTATAGGTTCATTTTAGTCTTCAGTGGGGAGCGGGTATGGACTGACTGGAACGCCTGGAGCACGTGCAGTGGGAGTTGCCACAAGACGAGGGAAAGGCTCTGCGTCCCTATCCCCCCCTCCAGCTGCAGGTCCCAAAGCTGTATGGGCGCCGCATCGCAGGTGCAAAGCTGCTCTGACTCGGACAGCTGTTGCCGTAAGTAAAAGGACAGTGGTTATCACGGTAGTGGTGGTGGTGATAGTACTAATAATAGCGTTGAATGTTATAAGGTTGTGATAATGATGATCAGAATGTTCAGTGCTCGTTATTGGGTGCCAACACACACAAGAAGACACTTCTGAAACCATGCTGCAGTGATGATGATGATGATGATCATAGTGCATGATAATTTTGATGTGTCACGGACCGGTTTTATAGTATTTCGGTCCGATGACTTTATGTATTGTAGTCTCTTCCTGTGAGAAGATATAAATGCTAATATTTTTTATTGATAGCTAAATTCTGATTGGTTGAGCTAGTCATGTGACGGCTAACCAATGTACATTCAAAAGTATAGTCATTCTTTTCTTGATTATACCACGGAGTGGTTGTTTTGAACTTCTGGCAGCTGTGTCTGCAGGTATATATTGTTAATCATTTAAATATTGTATTATAAACATAATAGTATTTAACAATGATTATATTCTACTTGTTGTGGAATAAAAATTAATAATAAATAAATTTTATATTAGTATGAAGGATGGAATAGGGAGGTGATGAAGATGGTGGATCGTTGTATGTTTTTGATTAACGAACTGAAGTTGGATTATTATTTGATTTGAAGTTGAAACCTCAACTTGCAATGTATAGCATTATATTTATTTGGTGAATGAAATTAATTGGTGTCAAGATGTAATAATCAGTTGTTATAATTAGTTTTGGAATTTGCTTATGTGTGAACTGTATTCGACATCGTTGAGAATTGAATTATGTTGCTGGTCTAGTCCCGTCACAGAGAAGAGAGAGGTATGTGTGGTAATTCGGAGAAAGTTTATGTATCAAGAAATTTAGTGGGGTAAACTCCTCTGTTTACAGAAGTTCCGGCTGGGAGCCTCGAGCCAGAAGAAGAAGCAGAAGAAGAAGAAGAAGAAGAAGAAGAAGAAGAAGAAGAAGAAGAAGAAGAAGAAGAAGAAGAAAGTCAAGAAAAAGACGAAGCGTCAAGAAGAAGAATAAGAAGGAGAAGAAGAAGAAGAGAGTCAAGAAGAAGACGAAGCGTCAAGAAGAAGAAGCAGAAGAAGGAGAAGAAGAAGAGAGTCAAGAAGAAGACGAAGTGTCAAGAAGAGGAAGAAGAAGAAGAAAGAAGAGGGAGCAGAAGAAGAATAAGAGGAAGCAGAAGAAGTAGAAGAAGCCGGAGAAGAAGCCAGAGAAGAAGACGAGAAGTGGTGGCAGCAACAGCAACCACAGCAGCAGCAACAGCAACAACAGCAACCGCAACAACAGCAGCTGCCACAACAGCAGCAGCAGCAGCTGCCACAGCAGCAGCAACAGCAGCAGCAGCTGCCACAGCCAATGAAGACTGGAGGTAAGGAAGGGAACGGAGAAGAGAGAAGAAAGTCTAGGTCAGAGAGAAAAAATAAGGACAAGGAGAAAAACGAGGGGAACGAAAGAAAGTGCATAAACAGAGACAAAGGATATACCTGGACAAATAATCAAACATTTTCTCAGTGAGACTCGTTTCGTAATTCTCTCTGTGGACGGTGACCGGGACTCTTTATGTGCTATTGTGAGTGTGTGTAGTTCACGGATTACCCCTACAAAGTATGTGAGTACCGAAGTATTATTGTATTCTTATCTATTCTTGATTGATTGTGTTTATTGGATTGATTGTACTTATGTAAATTTGTGTTGGTTTATTTTCTAGTAATAGAAGGGGGTGTGACAACAGAAGAATTATTGAGAGTCAGAAAGTGTGAGAGGGGAGGACACGCAGATTATTCACGCATGCAGACACGCAGTTTCTTGAGATAAACCCCTTTCGTTACATGATGCTTGTATTGATGTTCGTGATGACAATCGTGTTAATGATGATGATGATGGCGGTAGTAGTGGTGATGGCAATGATGTAGAAGGGGATGCTTTTGTTGTGGATGCTGTTGCTGATAATGCAATCATGGTGGTGGTGATTCCGATGTTGAAGATAAAGATTTGTAAAGATGATGATGATGGTGGTGGAAATGATCATGATGATGTTAGTTGTAATGGTTATTATAACAACGATTATGGGAGTTCTGTTTATGATGATAATGATTATAATAGTGAAATGCTCATGATGGCAACTTGTAAATAAATTGCCAATGATGTCTATTTTTTCTTCCCCTAAATACTAGAATCTACATGGGGGCATTGGTTCCCATGGTCACATGACTGCGATGACGTGTGTAAATGCAGGAGGCGAATGAAGACGTGTCTTCCCAGTGAGCACTGTGAAAACCCAATCTGTGGAGGCAGCAGTTCTGAAACCAAGGTACTGTAATAAACGAGTTTTTTTATAACCAACTTTCTACTAACGGGATTAGACTGTCCAAGTTGTTTGTCAGTATAATCCAAAGCAGTATTTTTTAGGGGGTTGTGTAGACATTACATTACATTATTGTTGCTTTAGGTCCAGCGGACTCTTCCGAGCCAAATCAGGACCGGACAACCCCCAATCCGCATAAAAGATCTGCCGAAACAACCCTAGTGGTAAATCCGAAAGGTCTCCACCAGCCAGTCACTTTACAATAAAGACATCCCACGCAGGGGACGGCTGAGGCTTCACCCCAACTTATCGAACCCGTGTTTACAAAAACAAAATAGAATACAAACATCATTATAAATTATCAACAAAACACATACATATAAAATGCCTATAGTGCTAAATAATAACATCATAGGAAGCCCTAGTGACCACCTGGCAGAAAGCGCCCAATATTCCCAAGCTGATCCAACAGACCTCATACACAAATAAGGAGTCTTGTCCCGGAAGTTTTCAAGAAAAAAGGTAGGAGACTGGTCTAGCGAAGAACACGATAGTATAGCAGATTGATAGAACAGAGCAGGAATGAGAAAGAGCAAATGAGAAAGACAGCGACAGTGGGAATTTAAAGCACTAAATTTCCAGAAAGTGGGGATACTATTTATACTGAAACCCCCGGCACCCCAACGGAGGTGGTTGTGTAGACAGGGTACATTAAAACAGAAAATGACTACTAATACTGTGTGTGTGTGTCTGTTCCAACTACTACTGACTGAACATGGAGGCCTAGTTCTTGTGTTCTGTCTGCCTCAAAGTCTCAATCTGTGTAAAATGTATCAGTGGCAAGGATTTATTTTAAACCGAGTGTTATGACCTCTGCTAGGGCGTTTCCAGTGATCACATTATCTTATTCAGTTGGGGTTTTATTAGATATAAATTCTTCTTCTTCTTTTACTTTTCTATTTTTGTTAAAGCGGTGTTTCTTTTTCTATCGTCCTCCATTTTGATCGGAGATGTGTTATAACAGTTGTGCGATGACTATTGGACTTCGTGGGATCCGTGCTCTACTACGTGCGGACAGGGCGTCAAGAGTAGGAGAAAAGCTGACGACCCTTCTGTGGTGGAGAACAGTCCGTGTCAGCTTGTGCAGTGTGGCGAAAACGGGAACTCGGGTGGAGAGGGTGAGGAGTGTGAGATAGATTTTCAATAAGCTGCTCCTTCTTCTTCTTCTTTCTTTCTTTGTCTGCCTTCGCCGGCAGTTTCTACACTCTTTTTAATAACACATGCGTGTAATATAAAGCAATGACAGCTTATTATAATTGCCTCGAATGATCTAGATTGCTGTTCCAGTACAAATCACCACCTCCACTTTCCCCGATTCCGTTGCATCGAGTCCATTTGTAACGTTTTGGGGATAGAGCTACAGAACACGTCATGCTTTCGTCATAATGTTCTGACGTAAGAATAGTCACTGCTAAACTGAATGAATTATTAGAAACCCTGTATTTTCTGCGTTGAGAGATAGCAATTATGGGCTCTGAACCCCAAAGCTCATAGAGTTACTAAAGGAGGCCTTTTATTGCAATTTATGGCTGTTTTATGAGCTTTTTAAAAAGCGCTCCAAAACACTCTGAGAATCCGCAATTTGTTAAATATAATACATATTCGTATATCTTGCGTCTTTGGTTAAAACAAAAAAAAATTACAACCCTTCTACATTATGGTTGTATAACATTACACATTAATATCTGCTGGAATGATCTTTTGTTTAACAAGATAGTCCCGAGTAAATAACGATAATGAAAAGATACCAACCAGTTTACCAGCATCTGAAAGATCCATTTTCCCCAATTCAATAGGTTTCATTTTTAAAAGAGATTTTGCAATCATAGCATAAGCTGTATTTAAGCCCACTAAGACAACACTATGGTATCCAAGATTAACAATTGTTTGTTCATATGGTACACTCATTTTTATATATAATTAAAAAAAATAATAATAAATTATTACTGCATTGAAAACACATCTAATGATGGCTTCAATGATGGAGATGATTCAATTTCTTTTTTTACAAGTGGTTTTGGGGGTTTCTGTTTATTTTTTCCTTGGCGGTATTTATATATTATGTACCCACTTGCACCCACTACACCAGCTATACATAAATAATATATGTTATTTGAAGATTGTACTGGTTGTATTGGTTGTATTGGTTCTTCTTTATTTGTTGTTAATGTTTGTTGCATTATTGTTTCTTCTTTTGGTGATTCCTTTTTTGTTAATATGTTTGCTTTTGTTTGTTTGTTCCATCTATGTAACTTGTTAAATTCTGCTAACTTCTTTCCAGCTGCAATTCTTCCTGGGCTCTTTTGTTTAGTGACTGTCACTGGGTTCTGTTGATTCTCTGAATTCTTCACCTCCATCTCCTTCTCCATCTCCGGATTGGAAGAGTCCATTTTTAATAGCAGAGAAATTTATGTGTTGAAAAGTAATTAGCCCGGCTGAAAATGGGGTCAACAAGCTTCCAAACTTATAATACAAATTTCTTGATGCCTCACTAATCCCATTGACAATAACTGGATCTTTAATCAAATCATCAAATAAATCATTCTCACAATCTAAAGTAACAAAGGCCGACACAGCTTTGGTATATAACTTCACAATCGAACGCCCTAAACTTTTAACCATTAAAGCGCCGAGAACTTTATCATATTTATTATGTAATATAATGATGTCTTCTGGCCTCAGTCTTTGCACTTGTTCAGGTGTTAAGTCAACACCGAGATAATACTTTGACTTTCCGGAAGCTACTAATGCAACCAGCCTGTCTTTTTTCTCGTTGTCAACACCAGTACCTGTGACATTAATAGCTTCTTGCATTAACAAGTCATCACAATTCATTTTAAATACAAATAAAATAAAAAACTAAATTAAAAAATGGCTGGTGCTGCAATGGTGCTTGGTTCTGCTGCTGTCAACGCCTTAGCCTTTTCAGGGTCAAATTATTTGTTTTCAAAACTGGACAGTAAAGAAGAATCAAAACGGCATAACTTAGCAATGGAAAAATTACAACAAGATCAGGCCGAATACGAGAAAAACAGACTAATGCAGCTTGATTTTGTTAATAAAAGATTGAAAGAAGAAGGCCATGCAGATAAAACATTTGAAGACGTTGATGAAGCTTTGCACCAATATTATTTATTAACTGGCACGACACTCCCTTCATTAAAACAGCCCGTGTTATCTGATTACTACACACCTAACATTGCACCTACAAAGTCAGAGACCGGAGAATTAATTTTAATTGTGTTTGGAATAACAGTAGTTTATTACCTCGTTAAACAAAAATATAAATCTAAATAAAATATGACTTCGCGTTTGTCTAGATTATATTATTCTAAATCCGGATATTGGAAAGGGATGACGGCAGTTAATAAACTAGTAGAAAAGACTGGCTTGTCAGCAAACACAGTTAAACAATGGTTATCGAAGCAAGCTGTATGGCAAATCTATCTTCCACCCCCGAAGAAAATAATAAGACCAAAATTTGAAAACTCCAGACCAAATGACACACACCAAATAGATTTGTTATATCTTCCCCATGACAAAATATATAGAAAGAAATACAGGTATGCCCTTACTGTTATTGATATAGCTACCAGGTTTAAAGACGCTCATGCTCTTAGGACAAAAAATTCTGCTGAGGTCGCTCAAGCCTTAAATGCGATTTATTCAAGAGGGCCTCTAAGGTTCCCTAGACTTATTCAATGCGATGAAGGGTCTGAATTCAAAGGAGCTGTTAACCAGCTTTTGTTAAAACATAATGTAACTGTTAGAAGAGGAGTTGTTGGATTGCACAGATCACAGGGTATTGTAGAAAACTTTAATCGGCAACTGGCAGAAAGATTATTCACTTATCAGTATTCAAAGGAACTCTTTACTGAAACCACTAATACAGAATGGGTTGTTAGGCTGCCTCGAGTTTTAAGGGAAATGAATTCAGAACCAGCCAGAGTTACAGGATTAAAACCAGTTGAGGCTATTAAAAAGAAACAGATTGTTGTTACCGTTTCAAAGCCTGGTCAGCCGGATCTAACTTTGATGAACAAAACTGTTAGATACCTTTATCAGCCTGGAGAAGTTGCTAATGACACTAGAAGGCGAGCTACAGACCCAATTTGGTCATTAAGCGTTTATGAAGTTGACAGAGCATTATCTACTGATCCGCCTGTATATTATTTAAGACCGAGAAGCGATCGTAGAACACCACAAAGAAACTTTGTAAAAGAAGAACTTCAGATTGTTCCACCAGACACAGTGCCATTAAGATAAATGAACTATAATCATCACCACTATTACTTACCTTCAACCTTTTTTTTTTTTTTGACTTAGTGACTTACATCTAACTTAATTAAGTCGACTTTTAAAAAAACTTATAACTTACAATAATTAAATTATAAAAGAACTTACTTACTTACATCTAACTTAATTAAGTCGACTTTAAAAAAAAAACTTATAACTTACAATAATTAAATTATAAAAGAACTTACTTACTTACATAAGTATTTTATAGCCAGTTGGTTGGTCAGTTTTTAATAATAATTTTAAGTGCTTGCCTTTTTTTAGCTGTTCTTTTAATTTAGTTCTTTCCTCTTTTGATTCAATTACGTCATTTTCTTTTAAACAGTTATCAAAGCTGTCTCGATCTTTGCAATAAAACAGGCACACGAATTTTACTTGTTCTCTAAAATCCTTTAATATCGAATTAAATTTCTGCGTGATTAACCAGACACTAATTTTCACATGGCGTCCACTGAAAGCCAGCTTGCTCAATATGTTCCGTTTTAATACAATATCTTTTTCTGCACTGCAATCATCGATTAAGAATAACGTATTACCCTCATTCTCAAACAGGTTATAAAAATACGTTAAATACTCATTGAGCTTGCCATTGGTATTTACAACAAAGATATTTTCATCTGTCCAGACATACTTACGATCTAAGTAGGTTTTATTATATTGAATAGTTGGGCAAAAAATTACTATATAATCAAAGTGGCCTGCGTAATATTTTTCTAACAAATCCAGAACAAAGACGGTCTTTCCGCATGACGTCATACCAACAATCATTCCGCAATGAGGATCACGAGGTAACAAAGAGGTCATTTTTAATATACTAAATCTTTTAATCTTCCATTTTCAATGTTTAGCTGAGCATCCATAATTATATACATGTATACTGTAACTGATTCTGACCTAGCACTTGCTTCCCTATGCAATTCAATTGTTATACCATCTGTTCCGTTTTCAATTCTTCTTCCAGATCCATGAAGTTCGTTGGTGGGTATGGTTCGAAAGTCTAACCACAACGCAAACTTATTCACGAGATAATCTTGCAGTCTTGTGTCATGCAAATGAAGATCTTTAGAAATCAAATCCACAGTGTCAGTCCGTAATCTACCTCCACCCAAGATTTTCCTAATCTCATCAAACTGTTGAAACCCCATCATTCCATTAGCGAATAATTGATTAGGCTTACCTTCAATCACGACAGACGCTTTTGAAATATTAGGATTGATAAAATTTTCGCTGTCACGATTGTAATTAGATTCTTTCACAAACAACAACAGTACACCTTTAAAACTTCGAGCAGGTGAATTTATGTTGATGGTCCATAGTGCATCTAATAAATCTTTATTAAATTGTCTGTAGCGAACGATCCTATCATAATAAATTGCTAGTTTGTCATATTGGCCCCTGATCATCCTACTGAGTTCAGCGTGAGTGACCACTTCGTATTCAAGCGTGATGTCTGTAATTGTATACCTAGCATCATTGTCAGAGCTAATTACTACTTGAGAATAATCATTGAAAATAATTTCGTAAGAAAGCCTGTCGTTAAATGAACCTTGATGAAATGGCAGATGACTGTGTAGCAGTTCAAAATCGAGTGGAAAATAAAACCTGTTTTTGTATACAGCAGCTAATGCATTTTCACCTTTGTTAGAAACGACAGCATCGCCAGCTTTGATTCGAAGTTTTGCTACATTGGCAGCTTGAATCCCCTGACCAACTAAATCTTCCCTTTCATATTTACTCAGCCACAGATCTGTGTAACAAAACAAAACACCGGCGTCATCGATACTTTGGATTTCTCGCCCATCAAGTTTAATAACCATTCTTTTAATTATAGCTCTACCTAGATTGTTGACTATGGTTCTGTTAGGATCGTCGTCAGAATTCAGACTAATTTTAAATCCTAGTTTAGGACTGCCTGGAACTATTACATCATCAGGACCTAAATTTGGAAATCTTATGGTCAGTAGCTGATTAGGCTCTATGCTGCTTGGATTGTTTGTAATAATTATTGTGCTTTTCTCACCTTTGATGCCTAAAGGTGTCCTCAATCGACGTGTAGGGTCTAACAAGTTTCCGTAGCTTTGCATTTTTAGTGTGATTAAAAAAAATTATATTTAAAAATGGCAACAGGTGGTGAAGCTCTTGATGAAGTGTTTAAACCAAATGAGCCTAATGAAGACCACGACGTTGACACAACCAGCAGACTTCTTTCTATGGTAGGAGACGACATGAGCCAAACAAGGCTAAGTATAGGAGAAGAATTACGTCAAGTAACTGAAACCCAAAAAGCCAGAAAAATCAATAAATTTTACAATTACATCGGGCGCGAGTTACCTGATTATGTTAGTCCCAGCGACTTCGAACTAGACAAAAATAATCACTTGTTTATAAACACTAATGTATCCGGTAAAAAAGTGAGAGTACAGTTAACTATTTTAAAGAATCCTGATAAATTTTATGCGTGGTCTACTTTGAAAACTAAACTCCCAGTGACTGTAATACGATCATTGGGGCTTTCCGATAATAGAGTGCCAGCGTTGCATCGCCAAGCAGTAGCTTCACTTCAACGAATAGATGCATCGTTACCAAATTCAGACATAGAACTACAAGACTTAACTGACTTAACTAGCTCTGCGTTACAAGTCAATACAGAATTAACAACCTTAAAAACCTTACAAACAAATGAGGACACCAATATTGATCAGGTTATGGAAACTATCAATGACACGCCATTATTGCCACTGCGTGAACTTCAGGGCTTAGATAAAGCTTTACAATCTGTGAGAGGGGAGACAATGATGAATTTGGCCAAGCTCGGCGAGCTCGACAAACATATAGAAAAACAAAAAAATAAACTAGCAGAAGCTGATGACGCGAACTTAAGCATTGAGGTAAAAAAGATGATCGAAAAAAGGCTCGCAGACCTTTACACAGAACGCGCTGCAAGGCTAGAAGCCTTATCCATAAACAGAGAAAAATTAATAACTAATTTCACCAGAATAAAAGAAACGGTGCATAAAATTTTACACGAAGACACTACACTTGCAGAAAGAATTCAAACACTGTTCAGAGAGCAAGGTGTTACAATATTTAGCATTCTTACAGCTGTTGGGATGACAATAAGCACACTAGTCTTAGCACTGACTAGAACCGTAGGCATTGGTGGCGGACCTGGCGGACCTGGCGTACCTGGTGGACCTGGCGGTAGTCCGGTTAAAGACTGGATTAAAAAGACGTTACAAAGCATAGCTAACTTATTGAAACGCTTAGGTGACAAACTTGTAGACGCACTTCCAGGAATATTAGGTTCTGTATTTTCATGGATATTTAATACTGCTTCTAAAGTTGTGGTTTGGGCGTCTGAGCATCTGTGGTCTTTGTTTATAATAATATTACTCTGGTTACTTAAAATAGTAAATCCCAATTAACCCAGCAAACAATAAACCCCCTGTAAGCGCTAGACGTGAAACCCCATGATCAATTACCGGCATTTGCAGTTCCGGCAAGCTTGGTAGGCTTGGTAGGCTTGGAAGTGGTGGCGAACTTAAAGATTCATTATTAGGCCTAGCAGTAAATACCGTATTTGCTGTATTCACTGTATTCGCGGTATTCACTGTATTTATTGTAGGATTGTAGCCTATATGAAACTGAGGGTCAGCAATCACTATATTGTTGTTGTAGTTTGATATAGTTCCTATCCTAAGCTGAAGGTCTGAAGGCAACATATACAGTCCTAAACCTATTACATAATCTACTTTCGATCTAGCATACTTTAAAGTGTCCTGATATCTTTTAATACTCGCGGGCAAATCTACTGCCGAATTAATAGAATCTTCAATGTTGGCTAGAAACTGCTTTTGTGCATCGAAGCTAGTTCCTTCCCCAATGATATTACTTCGTGTTTGTGCTTGAGACCCCAAAATGCACCACGCATACGTACGAATAGATTCATTCAGCCTTTCCACCCCACTTTGAGTAAATCCGTTTGATGTGTCTAATATAAAAGTGCTGTATGCTGTACTTTGTTTTTGTCTGATATACAGTAAAGGAACCTGGCTTTTGTGGTTAAATGATGTGAATCCAGGTACGTAAGGCCCCGTGTATAAATTACCTACAGCGTATCTAAATAAAGTTCCCATTCCGTGATTGAGGTCTAGTTTTTGTCTGAAGTCTGTTTTAGTATCAATTCCGAATTCATTGCACAACCTTTGATACGCTTTCTTGTCAAAGCCATTGTTAAAGGGATTAAAGTTTTTGTCAGTAGGTAACGGAGCCTGAAGTTCAGACAACACCCGTCTCACTTGATAATACAAATGGAACAGATAAATAGACTTCAACATAGGATCTGGGTGATTAAGGTGATGAACGTAAGAAACTCCGCAACCAGTTGTAGCGCATGACACGGCAAAATTAATTTGATTTTGAAAGAACTGCATACCCCCGTTGTTTAGCCATTGGTTAGCTAAAAAGTCGCTTGTAATGTCTGGGTTGAGGTAATGATCAAAAATATTATGGGGGATAGTATCAAAATGGACGTTGGCTGCCACAGCTATTGTCAGCTTGGTTAGGTCGACTGCTTTTTCGTAATAATAAGGCCCTGTAGTATACTTTGCAGCTTTGTTATATTTATAAGGCGCATACATTTTTATTATATTAAAAAAAAAATGTTTGTAACTTTCGAATCTGTAAAATCAGGTGTGCCCATTGAACTTCAGCATCCTATTGACAACAAAAACAAGGACCTTAACGTAATCCTTCACGAAATATTCTACACGGTTAAATGGTTAAATATTAGTCATGAACTAAACAACAACTGGATAATGATTAATAAAAAAAGGCACTTTATTCATGCCGGCTATTATGACTTCTGCAGACTTACTGAAGAATTGTTTAAACCTCATTCGATTGAAGCAAAAATGAACCCTGCAAACTTAATAGTAACTTTAACTTTCCATAAAACCCTGCATAAAGACATTACCAGCGTTACACTTGCGCCAAAGCTGGCAGAAATATTAGGTTTCCGTGGCAATGAATTATCTTTATCTGACAGCTCCAGCACTGTCGGCAGTTCTATAAGATTTATTGGATCAAACCCTATGAATTTGTTAATTAATAATAGATTGTTTGTGTACCTTCATCAACTGAAGACATCGGAAAACTTAGTAAACGGAACTCCTAGTACATTGCTAAGGATAATCTCAACTCAGAGAGAATCTTACTGCGATCCAGTTTCATTAAAATTTCTGCCTCAAAAACGCCACTTAAGTCAGGACTATCATACTAGTTTATGCTTCAAAATAACTAACCAAAACAACGAAATTGTAGACTTTGAAGATCTTACAATTATTCTTGAGATAAAATAAAGTTTAATTTTAAAATACAATGTCAATCGGCCCTCAAATTCCAGTAACCTGTCCTACCATTGAACTGAAAGACTTAGCAGACACAATCGACTTTGATGCGAATGCTATTGTTGGGTCTATTTACGGTTTCGAATTTACACAAAATGGATATTATAAACGAGCGCTAGTGCCGGCAGTACCTGAAGCAGTGCCGCCGTCAGTATTGCCAGAAAAACCATCTATCGATCAGCTAAAGGATTTTAATGCCGGTAAAGTAGATCCCGATTTTAAGTATGCTATTACTAAACGAGAAAATACCTGGTCTTTAACACCTATAGACACAGAATTAGATTGGCTTATTAAATTCAAGTGCGAAAGCCCTTACACTTTTATGGGACCAGACAATAAATTTAAGAAAATTATTAACGCCGGGCCTATGTTAGTTAGTCTAGTGCCGGATGAAAACAATCGGGAAACCATAGAAGTCAAAGCCTACAAAAAAAGCAGCTATGTTTTACATAAGCGTGAAACCGCAGGGAAAAATGTTAGAGTTATTCTGCAGCCTCCTTTACAGCTAGGTAGCGCAGCTATGATAGTACTGGACATAATTGCTCACAGGCCTACGCAGAGAAATTTTAATGTAATTCCGCAAGTGTCTCTAAGTTGGGTTGATTTAGATGAGGATCCCAGACGAGTTACAGTATTTATGAAGAAAAGAGAAAATGAAAATCAGTTTTCCGTATTTACTTCATCACCCAAGATAACTTTTGTCCCTGTTCCAAATCCTATTGACAGAATAGCGCAAATTAGCCTAGACAACGTAGATCTGTTAGCATTTTATTTCAGCGATCAGATATTTTCTGATAGTCAAATAGAATATTTTGCTAATAAACTAAAATCAAGTTAATTATTGTTAACCCTTTTTTTTTCACACTAAAAATATGACGACAAAATTGTATCCTGCTATAGTAGAAGCAGTAGTGGATGAACAACCAATACAGCCCAGTGCTCCAACGTTAGACTTAAGTAATGTTCAAACGTTCAGGCTGGAAGAAATAAGAAAAGTTAGGACTCAAATTGAATCAGATATCCAAAAGTACTCTAGATGCAGACGAAGGTATTCCGGCGCTTATAGCACAATAAATTACGTGTCTACTGGTCTAAATGTTATTAATGCAGCGGAAGCTGCGGTCAGCGTGGGATTATTGGTGACTGGAATTGGTATACCAATTAGTATTGGATTAGGAGTGGCTGCCGGATTATCTTCAGTGATGTCAGTTTTACTTGGCGTAATTAATACTAAAGTATCTAAGAAACTAGAAAAACACGACCTCATTTCTAGCCTGGCGATAGCTAAACTTACTAGCATGAACTTAATAATTTCAAAAGCTCTAGAAGACACTCAGATTCAGGACCAAGAGTTTGTAATTATCCAGCGAGATTTTGAAGAATATAAAAAGTTGAAGCACGACATACAATCTAAATCTAGGTCTGCACCTGTTAATGTTGAAGAAATTAAAAAAAAATTAATAGAAGAAGGGAGACTACTGGGACGGAAAGAGCAGCTAGATGCTTTGAAGAAAAAGCTCAGTGCTTCAGAATAAATACAGTTAACATTTATTCAAACCTTCCAGGACTTCCACCTTATTCATAGTCGCAGTCGCAGTCGCTGTTCCTACCTGTAATTTATAGTGGCCTAGAGCGTATGCGAACTCCTTAGTTACTCTTATTCTCTTTGTGTCATTAGCGCACAATGTTTTTTTGGTCGTCACAGCAGTGGACACTATATGGTTTTTAGACTTTATAGTTGTGTTAGGGTATGGTTTAACTTCTTTTCCATCTAAGGCTTCCAGGTAGTTTTCATGCCTGATATCTCTGTTTTTTATTGCAGCTTTTTGGGTGCCTTTCGCTTTTGAAGATTCCCCCGATTCGTGTTTAATACTGTACTGCTTAGATCGCAGTCCTGCGTATTCTTCAATAAGTTTCCCGTTCATTTCATCTTTCATCAAACCTATTTTCTTTTGGTTTGCTTTGCTGTACAAAGGGTGAGTTTCAGGGTAGTCACTAGTATCGTAATGTTGTAGTTCCGATTCTAAGTCTTTATAAATGTCTTCAGTAGGGATGTCTAGTATAAGGGAGTCTGTGTCTGTGTATAAAACTCTGGCCTCCGGGTATTTAGGTTTAAAGTAATCGTAGTAAAATTCGAACATTAATAATTTAGAAAGGTCAAGAATAGTCATCCCCATAAACACCGGTTTGTCTAGATTAACTTGCGTGGTTTTCATGGTAACTGCATACAAGGAGTCATGAAACTCTTTGTAACCAAGGTATTGAGGTTTAGATGTTAATTTAATCGCTTGATTGGGTGAGGTAATTAGCCTGACGTCTTTTCGCTTGTATGGGTTCTCCATAGTTTTACCAAAACAGCTGTTATTCAGCAGCTTAAAGAAATCTTTTTCAAACGTAGATTGCGCTTGTTTTCTGAGCTCTGTGTTTTTATTGATGTACCCGGCCAAGACATTCGTTTGTTTAAAGAATAAAAGCTTGTGAATCGCTGTGCACTTCATGCCGTGTCTGATGTAGAACTGCAGGTTTCTGTAGTGGCAGACGTAATTAGATTTATTATAGAGGTTGGGAATAAGTTTAAGTTGCTTGTCTGTACCATGCAATCTTTCTGGTGCTAATGGGTAATCATTATGTAGGTCGTGTAAGGCATTGGGATACTCTAGGTCAACTTCGACAATAAACCCTATAGTATGATCTTTAGGGTGATTTAAAATACTGTTTAACCAAGTCAAGTTTGCGGGGTTTGGATTAACAAGTAATTTGAAATCTGAAACCGGCAAAAGCTCACTCATTGCCCAACCGTATAAATTGTTGGCGTCAAAGTACATTATATAATTAGATTTCTGCGAGGGGTCATAGTGCTTCAGGTATTTATTGTTGGCTTTGCAATAATTATGAGCTGCCATGCTTATTCCTCCACGAATGCCCGACTCAATCATTGTCATCATTACCTGGTCAGTTATGAGATCGATTTTAGAACCACTAAGTTTTAAGAAAGCATCCCAACTCATTCCTGGTGAAGAAATATAATGAGAAGGGTCGAGGGAGTAATGATGTAAACTCGTTTCTCTGTATTTTTCAAACACATCAGCCAACAAACAGACGTCAGCTTTCAAATATATGTCGTGGTAGTCACCAAGGTTTTTACATCCGAGTGCATTCCAGACATTCTGGGCATGTTGGTAATCGGTAACAGTTATGAAACTTTTATTGAGTGAAGAATAGAAATTTTCTTTAGGGGGTAATTCTAGTTCTTCAAACACTTCCCAAGAATCCATGTATTCATAAGGATACACACCTTTCCGAATAAGTGTAACGTCTGGAAAATATTTGCTAGTGATAGGATAGCTGGGTAAGTTCTTAGCTAGTGTTTCTAAACTGGAAGACAAATGTTGAAAGCTGTCATAAAACTTTAATTTATTCAGAGTGAAAGTTTTATATTTTTCTTCTGTCTCGGCAATACATGACACTTTGTATGCTTTCGTCACTGCCTGCATGATTAAATGGGAGTCGTAATTTCGAAGATTGTGAATGAAAATAGGGAGAGAGAAATGTTTGATTCCATAGTCTAAGTTGCATTTCTGATGAGCTGCACCTCTAAATGCCCCTGTTATGTGACAATGATCTCTCACTCTTTGGGTCTTTGTGTCCTTCGGGTCAAACTCTTTATTACAAATGTGGCAATGTGTAGCTGCTTTAAAATTATGGGAGTCAGATTCAGTAAATATCATGGGCACCGGATTATCTAGCTGCAATAAACACAATTTGTATATTTTGTTCATCTCATCTAAGAACTTCCTAGCTGCGTCAGGCCCTCTGTAAATTACCGGCTCTGTATGTTGTCCGTCGGCTCTAACAACTACATACCCGAAACTGCAGACTTCGTGAAGGTGTGTGAGGAATGAATTAGGCGTACAAAATCCTTGTGGGCCATGGTATTTTAAAATCAATGATTCGAAGTCGGCATAAACTATATAAGGCTGCTTGAATTGTTTGTTGATGTTTTTAAAATATACTTGAGAACCTGGATTCGGTAACACAAGGCGGGTTTGGATGTCTGTCATACTTTTGCAAATTTTACTGTGCTTGTCAGCCACTTGGAGATTAGAGACTCTAGTTAAACAGCGTCTGCACAAATATTGTTTGCCATGATGTTTTGAAGTGTGTCCTAATAATCTAGATATGTTTCGTATCAGAGTATAATGTTGCATGCTAGGATCTTGCGGGTCGGTTATTAGTAAAAGATCGACGTGGTGATTGAGGTCTGAAAACGATGGGGCATTAGGAGAGATTCTTAAAGGCATAAGTTTTGATTCAGGGTCCCAAACATATACATTGACTGTTATAGAAGAGTTTTGTGATTCAAATTTGTCAATGGCGTCAAGGCTAACAGGAAAATTAATGTCTTTAAGATTTAAGTTCGTTACTTTATCTTTGTATAGCGCCACCCTTTCGGGATGTTGTTTCGACTGAATAGGATATAGTTTAGCCAGAACACACCACACAAAACATTTGTCGTCGGTGTTCTTAATATTCAATACAGCCTTCTTGTCAAGAATTTCTTTGGGAAGAGGGATATAAGATTTTCCTTTGATTGGATTATACTTTGTAATGTTCAGTTCTAATGATTCTAGAGTTCCTTCGGCCCACCCGGACCCTCTCATAGTTGCGCGCTCAATGCTGTCTTGTAACTGATTGATCAAGATGTTGTTATAAGCATTGTCTAGGTCTGAAGATTTTAACACTTCAATTTGACTTGAAGAAATCCACACAGTCATCGTTTCATCAATACTGCCTGGTTTAATAAAAGTTATCTGCGCGTGGATTCGTATTTTAACTGGAGATTTGAAAGTAAAATTGTTGAGTACAAATTCGTAATTATTATAAACAGATTTAATAACATTTTGACTGTCAAGAATTTGAAGTTGTATTGTTTGAAATATGTCTTTAAACAAAGGAGATTGTGAAAGACTTTTTGTGTCCGTCATTTTTATACTGATAACAAAACTTTAAATAGTTTTTTAAAACAACTTTAAACTGAATAAATTGAATTAAAAAAAACAAAACAAAAAAACAAACAAACTAACCCTAACTTTAATATGAAAAGCCATCACATTCACAAAAACAATAACAATCATACTCACAGTCATGATCACATTCGCAGTCGGGTCCACAATCACAAACAGTTTGTTTGACTACATGAGGATTTAGATGGCGAACTTGTTTAATAAAATGTAACCAAAAATATTTAAAGTAATATGATTTTGGGTACAAGCCACTTTTGTTGTATTCTTCTTCTTTTGTAAGTTTATGAAAGACTATTGAGAAGTCACTTTTGCATTTAACTTTGTAATCTTCATTTATTTCATATTGTCCAGTGAAGGGGTCAGAAAAATCATTATAAATATCTGGATCATATAGTCTGCATTCAAAAAAGATTTTCCAGCGTTCATCTTTTAACATATGAAAGTGGGGAGAATCATAAAACATTTCCATTTCCTTACAGAACCTTTCTGTGTCCGTCATTTTTAGTCTTTTTTATTTTCTTAATTAGGAAATCTTAATGGTTCTGTGTCTGGCGGAACAATCTGAAGTTCTTCTTTTACACTTGTATAATTTAATTGTTATAAGATAGAAGTTACTTGCTAAAGACCAGTAAGTCATTTTGTAAATACTTTCTAAAGTGTTAAAGTCAACTTATAAATAATTATCAAAGTTACCTAACTTAAGTTAATGTGTGAATGGGGAGGGGTGGTGATGATGGGGATGGGTGAGGGGAAAGTGGGTGATGGGGAGGGAGTGTGAGGGGATGGGTGAGGGGAAAGTGGGTGATGGGGAGGGAGTGAGGGGGGATGGGTGAGGGGAAAGTGGGTGATGGGGAGGGAGTGTGAGGGGATGGGTGATGGGGAGGTGGGTGATGGGGAGGGAGTGAGGGGTGGTGGGTGAGAGGATGGGTATGAGGGGGTGGAGGGAGGGAAAGAGTCTCATGTTTGCTTGTTGCGTTTTTGAGTAATTGTTGTGAATGCAATTGGGATGGGGAGTGGAAGGGGGAGTGATAGTTCAATAGCGGAGTCGCCTATTGGCAACCCCTTTGTTGTTGACGAGCGAGTGGAATACAAGAGTGAACAAGTGTGAGTCATGCAGTGGAGTCTTTGGCTAAAAATAAAAAACGTCCCGCGTTCCGATATGGCCTGGTTTTTGGCCATGCCCTTCTACTGAGTCATGCAGTGGAGTCTTTGGCTAAAAATAAAAAACGTCCCGCGTTCCGATATGGCCTGGTTTTTGGCCATGCCCTTCTACAGTCTCGCCAGGTTTGGGTCTAGTAATCAATACGTTGATTCCTTTGTTTTTTGCTGCCGTTTTTAACCTGTTTCACCCTGTTTTTTTTTTTCTACAGAATTTATTCTATGCTCTGCCACTTTGCTCGAAATGCCTCATTTTCTGTCATAAACTGAATAATTTGTTTAGATTTGATTATGAGCTCTCTTAGTGGAATATTTAACCTGTGAAACTTAGGATAATTAGCAAAATAATGAGCCAAGTGGCGCAATTTCCCGGCATAGCTTTGAGAAATATTTAGGTTTTGTTCTAGATAGTCACCCCACTTTAATGTACGTTGTGACTTTACAAAATAAAACGCCCTCTCTAACAACAACCCATAATATAATGAATCACTAACAAAAGCAGCCTGATCATTTTTAAGCTTATCTGCTTTATTGGCAAGAATGGAAGTTATTTGTTCATAGCTCAAAGTTTGATCTTGGGCTGCTTGAGAAATATCAGGCATTTCAGTCAGTGGCGGAGCATTGGGTTCAATCAATTTATCTTCAAGAAATTTATCCATGCTTCCCACAGTAAGCGTATTAGACTCGGTGTTCAAAAATGCCAAACTTTCCTTTGGACGTTTGGGTTTTTCCAAATTTGGTTCTGTGGGCAATTTAGAAAAATATTCACTCATCCGGGCATAATATTTTTTGTATTTTTGTAAAATGATGAGTTCTTCTGCAGAAAAAGATCTCAAAGGTATATCTGATTCTTGACTCATAGTCATACTTGGCAAGACCGGTCGAACGCTTGACGATGATTCCATGTTTAAAAACACAACACTATATTCCACAGAATGATCACAAAATTGTTCACTTCTTTCTTCCTTGACGCTCAGTCAGTTTTTAACAGATTATTTTCTTTTGATTCTGTAACAGTCGAGTAACAGCTTTATGATTGCTGAAAGAAGAATTTACTCAAATTGAGTATAAAACAGGCAGTATACTGAAATGCGTCTTCACGACAGCTAGTATTTCTCAAAAGTGAAGGCTAGGCTGGCTTTGCACACGGTTGTTAGGGACCGTAACTAGTAAACACGCCTTATGACGTATGTTAAACAGTAAACAGAGAAGTTTTAATTAAAAACATATGCATGCGCGTTCGTATGCATATGTGCGTGTGCATGTGTGTGTGTTTATGCATATGCATGCGTATGCAAACGTAATCGAGTGCATATGAGTGAGCGTGCATTCATAATTCTATTTAGAAGTAACGAGCAATTAATTGAATGGCGACATACCGGAAGCGTCCATGTTGTTGCTAAGAGGAAATGACAAAGCGCTACCATTTGCATCGTCTGCTATAATGGCATTTACCACAGCTTAAAACCGAAAGTAAATAATGTTGCATCATTGCAATAATTTTCTAACTTATTCAAGGTTTAAGAAAGTGTTACACATTAATGTTTAATGTTACAATTATAATGCAGTGTGTTGTGTATTTAATAATAAAAAGAATTAAGAAAACAGCGTGTAGGTTAAAATCAATACCGTCACCATACAACAGGCGTAGGATTCGCGTTATATATAGCTAATAACAGGTAAAGAATTCTACAGTTGTAAAAATAGGAATTTCAATTTAAATTTCATTCAAACTTAAAGACGCAATAAATACGCATATATATTAGCAAATGGGGGATTTACAGAGTGTTTTTTAATGCATTTAATTGCTATCAAAACAGCCTTATATTGTAATAAAAAAGGCCTTTAGCGACTCTTTGAACATTTTGTTTTAACCAAAGACGCAAGATATACGAATGTGTATTATATTTAGCAAATGCCGGATTCCCAGAATGCTTTGGCACGCCTTTTAAAAGCTCATAAAACAGCCATAAATTGCAGTAAAAGGCGCCAGAAAAACATGAGGCGCTTTACGCTCATATTTACTATCTCTCGTTGACACAAATTGGATTGCTGGACTTTCAACCTAACATGTATAATTAATAGCAACATCAAAACTCAGCAACAACAAAAACAACAACAGCTTGTCTGGACCCTTAATCTGATGTAGATTTTTGCAGGTATTACAGATGTCCCTGAAGACAGCAAGGACGACGACATCAGTTACCTTGGCTCTAAGACCGACAACTACAAGATCACTGTCATCATCGTGGCGTTCATTTGCGTCGCCACCTTCATCATCGCCATGGCCCTCAGTGTCTGGGTTTATAATATTCGGAGGTGAGAATTAAAATCCGTGAGATTCCAAGTCGCAAAGTTAGTTTGTTAGTTAGTAATTATTTATAGGGTCTAGCGGACTGCAAAGAGCCGAATCAATATCACAATTTGGTTGAAAGAGCGCTCGCCCCTGTTCCGCATACAAATCGGCTGAAACAACCCTAATAGTAACACTAAAGGCACTCCATCAGCCGGTCAGCCGGCTTACAATAAAGGCATCCCATGCAGGGGACGCCGAGGCTGTACTCTAATTTATCGACTCCCCGTTTACAAAAACAAAATAGAAATTAGAATATAAATTTCATTATAAAATAATAACAAAACACATACATATAAAATGCCTACATTGCTACATAATAATATTATAGAAAGCCCTAGTGACCATTTGGCCGAAAGCGTGCAATATCCCCTAGCTGACCCAACAGACCCATAAACAAAGGAAGAGTTTTTAGGAGAGTTTTCAAAAAAGAAAATAGATGTGGTCTTGCGAAGAAGATAATAAGATTGATATATCAATTAGGAACGAAAACGAACAAATGAAAAAGACAGGAACAGTAGTAATTTAAAGCATTAAATTTCCACAAAGTGGGGATACTATTTATACAGTAAACCCCGGCACCCCAATGAGGGTATAAGTCGCAAAGGAAATGCTGTTATGCTGCAAGAAGTGTGCGGTAAAATTATGTCCTCATTTCACAAGGAGAAAGACGAACCATGTTGCCATTGGTGTTATAATGATTAATAACACTGGTTGAATGCCCCTTGATCGTGGTCAGTGAGGCAAGAAGTTACCATGTACATCAACAGCAGCAGGATGATGATGATGATGATGATGATCATCGTCATCAACAACAATAACGCAGCTGTTTAGGCGCCATCAACATCATAATCATCATCGTCGTCGTCGTGGTCGTCGTCGTTAAAATCATCATCATAATTGTTTCCAGACGCCGACAGTATTCAGCAGCAGCAGCAGCAGCAGGCCCACGAGGGATGCCCAAGGTTCTGGATGTGGTCAGGCAAGGCTCCATATCGTCCCAACCACGCATATCTCAACTCCAAGTGGCTCGCACCCCGCCTCCGCGCAGTCCGTCGGATCACGTTCGACGCTTTGACCCCGGCTACGTAATTTTGCAAGGGCTTTCTGACAGCTCATTGGGGCGGCAGGCGATAGAGTGGTCTGCCAGTGATTCTGACGTTGATTCCGTCTCCAATACTAGCCAATCATGAAATTAGTTCTACAACACTTCTTTAAGGACTAACAGAACAGGTTTTTTTTTGTATCTACTTGGTTGGTTAGTTAGTATGTTTGTTCGAGAGGGACGATGAGGATGCTGATGAAGATGACACCTGATGTGGGAGGTTGAGTTGGTTGTGGTACTGGTGGTGTGCAGCAACTGCTGCTGCTGCTAATGATGAAGATGACGACGACGATGATGATGATGATAATGATGACGGTGGTGATGATGATGAGGGCGACAGTTGTATGTGTTACTTTACTTATAACCAGCCAGGAAATTCAACCACCGAATCAATGCATAGATATTTGTGCATCAATATAGTCCAGCTCCAAACAACGTCATACGAGCAAGGTTTGCTTTCATGTTCTCATGATTGAAGGAGAGTTGACTAACATTCCTGTTCCATGTACTCTCTCTCTCTCTCTCTCTCTCTCTCTCTCTCTCTCTCTCTCTCTCTCTCTCTCTCTCCCCCTGTCTTTCTCTTCCTTTCTCTTTCCATCCCTCCTTCCCTTCCCCTTCATCTCTCCCCCTTTCTCCCTCTCTCTCATTCTGCTGTTAGCCGTGGTCGGAGACGGACGTGTTTCCGAAGTTTTCACGTAATTTAGCTGACTACAGCACTCACTACAGTGGCAATTGTGTGGACTTTTGAAGTTTTTTGCGGCGTATCTTACGGAAATAATCGGAAAATAACTGGCAAGGACAGTATATGTGGTTTTTTTCCATGGGACACGTGATGATGTGAGTAGGATGGAAAGTGGTTAGTCTGTCCGGCGTAGTCTACGTGTCTTCAACGCTGAATGATTGAAGACAGCGATCGTCCTTGTACGATTTTCTTTGCAGTTATCGTGTAGCGTGCATTGTGGGTTCAGGCACTGAATAAATTAAACCCAACGTTTCCCGGCGTCTCGTAAGAGGCGATTAACAGCACGGCATCATTGGGCCAAAGTCTTCTACACAGAAGACCCCGGCCAGGACGGAGGAACCTCACGTTACTACAGGTTCAACGACCACGTGTTCGGAGCCAAGGCGAGCCACACTGTATTCGTGGATATCGGCTGTGACGCGCTTTCCGTTGGACGGAGGTGATAAGTGTGATGGACAATTTAGCAAGATCCGCACCAGAAACAACATTCAGAAACAACATCACCTGGAATGTCAGGACCCTAACTGCGGAAGGAAAATTAGAAGAACTGGCCCACGAGCTGGACCACTATCGATGGAACATTTTAGTTATCAACGAAATGCGCTGGAAAGGCCTAGGCGAAACAACGACAAAGTTACATCTATATAATATTATGTTCGTAGACTCCAAGAAAGCGTTTGACCGAGTCTGGCATGCAGCTCTGTGGGTAACCATGACAGTGTGCAACATTAGCCATGAAATTATTGAAGTTAAAAAAAACTTGCATGACAATCTACTAGTGCAGTCCTCCATCGAAAACTTGTTTAGATCAATAATCGGTGTGTGTCAAGAATACCTACTCTCTCCAAAAGTCTTCAACATCTTCCTATAGCGCATCATTTCAGATGCCCTTGCAGACCAAGAAGGCACAGTCAGCATAGGGAAATAGCAATCTCCAACCTTCGTTTTGCGGATGACATTGATGGATTGGCTGGAGAGGAACAATAACTTGAACAGCTGGTACAGAGGTTGACACCACCTCCAGAGCCTATGGAATGGAAATAAGTGCAGAGAAGACCAAAATGATGATAACACCACCAATGGCATCAACATGAACATCAACGTCCAAGGTCAATCCCTCAACACAGTGCATAGCTCTCCAGGATCGCACACACAACTGCTGCCCTGGCAAGGTTGAAGCCTATTTGGAAAGACAAGATCATCACTCTACATTTCAAGATAAGGCTGCTGCGTTCCCTTGTCATTAATGTCACGAATATAGGGGGTTGGGGGGATGAGGATCAGCAATTATTCCCCCGCGCTGTGTTGCCTCCCTTGACTAGGCCAACGTGCGGCGACATTCAGGGAAATAATGCTGGGAGTACTAAAGAATGATAGACAGTTAAAAGGCCAGACGAGAAGAATACAAACTAAACTAGAGGAGAATTTGAACAAGGGGGAAGTCGGGTGTTATAATATAATATAAGACAATTTATTTAGTAAATACAGGTCAGGAGTAGGTAGTAGGCTTACGGCTGATTCACTAGTCAGAGTCTGTTAATGTCCAGAGTATCGCGGAGTTATTCTGGGTTAGCTATCTGGGGGGTACTGGGGCGATTGTGGACTGATGTCATCATATGGCAAAGGGGTATCTGGCTGCTTTCGCGTGGTTAGCCAGATGTTCCAAGAATTGTGGTGTGCACTGGGTGCGCACTTAGCTGCTAGGGCGTGTAGGCGGTGGTTGCCTCAGGCTTCTGGATGGCGATTGCACAAGGGGTCCAGTCGCTTGGCGTCAGTCTTCCAATCCAGGTCACTGGGTCGGATTCTTGGGTAATAGGGTTGTGATGCAAGCGGTCTACGGTGACCGGTGGCTGTGTTTCTGCTTTTACGCTTCACGGTGTCAACCAGGATATAAGGGTTGCACGCAGCGGGTCTTGAGTCTCGTAGCAGCCCGGTATAAGGGCCCGTTCTGGAATGAAGTGTTGACTCAGTATCAGAGGTGCACACACACTCTGGATGCCGCCCAGTTAGCGCGCATGCCAGTCAGATTTTCGAATTGGGAAACACCGGCCAAGACTTGACCGGTTCGTTCCAACTGTCCAACAATTTCAAAAATGGCTATTGGGTTCTGTGGACTTTACTGGCGGCCGTTAATGGATGATAGTTTCGGCGCCTAAGGTGGGGTCGTGGACAGCAGGGGTGGATATTTACACAATAGGATCGGGGGAGAAGCAAATGGGATAAATACAGGACAATGGGGATTATAGACAAGGGTGCTTTACTGGGGGACTTTAATCTGAGTAACAGGACAACATGGCATGGGAGATTTATACAAGGATCTAGGCAGGGGGATATACATGTATAAACACAAGCATGCCATGAACAACGATCAAACTGCAGATAATGGGTACAAGAAATAAAATGCATACCACAAGCAATACATCAAGACAAACCACAGACACGGACGTAATTATCTACAAGACATACGAACATGTTGGGAAATCGACGGGTGATGGGAATGCTAAATGATAGGAAATAAGTCTCCACTCTTACCTTGACCAAGGAACGGGTAGGAACACAAGAATATTGTCGAGGCTCAGCGGTCGCAATCGTGGATGCAGACGTGTCCTCGGCACAAACAGTGTGTTTACTCAGGCTGACGGAATGCGACTGACGTTTGCGTCTGTCTATTCCGGGGTTCCAAAGGGGCTATCCCGAGGGGCGTGGCTTGGGTCGCTTGGCCAGCGGGCGAGGAAGTGGGACCTTGACGCGAGCAGCGCCAGGGGTAATCGTCCGCTTGTGACAATCTCCATCTTCCTATATGCTTGCGACACATAGACCCTCACAGCAGATCTACAACGAAGAATACAAAGCATGGAGATGAGATGCTACTGAAGACTTCTGGGTATTTCCTATACCAAGAACATCACCAACAATGAAGTCCGACAGACCATCACACAAGCCATTGGACAACATCATGAGCTGCTCACAGTGGTGAAGAAGCGGAACTCCCATGGTATGGCCACGTCACCAGATCATCAGGCCTTGCAAAAACCATCCTGCAAGGCACGGTGCAAGGAGGTAGAAGAAGAGGGAGACCGAGAAAGAGGTGAGAGGACAACATTCGAGAATGGACTCGCTTGATACTGAGCGAAGCCATGAGGGTTGTTGAGGACAGAGAAAGATGGAGTATGCTGGTTAAACGATCATCTGTGGTGCCCCTACGACCTTCGAGTTACGGGATATAGATAGAAATAGTAAAGGGGATAGGAGATGAGGTGCTCTAGAAGACTTCTGGGCATTTCCTATACCCAGCACATCACACAAGCCATTGGACAATTCAATTCAATTCAATTCAATTCAAGATTTATTCGCCAAGTGACATACATACAGTTATAGTATACATGACACAAAGAATGCTATAGATCAGCGGCAGGCATGCACAAGATACATAACAAACACGATGACCGGCTCACAGTGGTGAAGAAACGGAAACTGTGATGGTATGGCCACGTCACAGATCATCAGGCCTTGCAAAGACCATCTTGCAAGGCACAGTGCAAGGAGGTAGAAGAAGAGGGAGACCGAAAAAGAGGTGGGAGGACAACATTCGAGAAAGGACTGGCTTGACACTGAGTGAAGCCATCAGGATTGCTGAGGACAGAGAAAGATGGAGTACGCTGTGTTGTCGCAACGACTTCCGAGTTACGGGATAGGATAGGAGGATAGGATAGGATATCGTGTAGCCTTGATTCTTATTACGCTGGACAGAAGTGGATTTCGGCCTTTTAATCCTTGAAGTGAAGATAAAGTGAAAGAATAAGTGGAAAAGTGATAATTTTCCAAATGTATGAATTAATGTATTATATTGGCAGTGACATTAAACATTTGTAAAATGTGCGGTGATTCATTCTGATTGGCTTGTTCACATTAGTCTTAGTTGCCATAAGTCAAGCCCGTGGAAAAAAATACAGCTCTTAGTTGTAATAATTGAAGGCCTTGTAAACCTTAGCGAGTGATCGTCAGCTGAATCAACACATTATAAAGATAATTGACCAGCGTCAATCTCTGTGGATCACAAGTAATAACGAAAGGCCGTGCCTTCTTATGTTATTCAACTTGAAGTAGCCCATTGTATGTTTCTTGTCGGTGTTTGTGACCTTTCTGGGTAGGCGTGCAAGGAGAGCGGCAGCACTGATAGTGAACACTAAACATTACATTGTCAGTGCGACCGTCGGACATACTGCTAGTATTACATGTACTCACCATTTTGCTCTTGAGATGTGGCAACATTGAAAGTAAACCAGGCCCCGTTGTGGAAAATGTAATCAAAGACTTCGGAAAGTCACTGACAAAACTAATCGCTGACGTCTCGAATGATGTGAAATCCTTTTCGAGCAAAGTAGAAGAAATACAAGAACAACTGCAGAAGAAACATAAAGACATTGATAGAATGAAGCAGACAACACAGAAGCTGGAGAACAAAACAGACTCCATAGAAGAGAAATTGGAAAGATAAGACATAATGATGAGGAAAGACAACATTATCATCTACGGTGTTCCTGAGGTTAGAGAAGGCAGAGAAAGAGAAGATGAGTTGGTGTCATTTTAAACAAGCACGACTCATTTAGAGTTTGGAATGAGAATAACTTTGCCAGTGCCCACAGACTCGGAAAAACAGGAAGGGAAGAAGAGACCTGTTGTTTCGAAATTTGTGTTATTTTTTTAAACGGAGTGAAGATGGTGGTTGTGGGCAGTAGATTGCTGAGGAAGTCTTTAAAGAAGAAACAAACATGAAGATTGATGGTGATCTGACAGAGAAACAGAGGGCAACATTAAAACAACTGAAATATGATGGATACGTTAGTTAGTTATTCATTGCTTATTGGGTCCAGCGGACTGCGGAGTGCCGAATCAGGACCACAAAATCAAGACCACAACTTGATGGATACGTAGCATTCTATAAAGGAACATGGCTGCACAGAAGAAAAAAAAGGCAGCAATCACCACACCACGACATAGATGATGGTACTAGAGAAGACAAGAATCAAGAAGAGTCGAACCTGGCTGGTCACACAGAAGAATTTGACACATCAAGAGGACGAAGATTTAGCGAACATGAAGGTTCCAGCCATGAAGACAAGAGTGAAAGCCTCCCATTCACGAAATGCAACTGACGTCAGCGACGACGACGACCCCAGTATAGAGAATAACCAACGTTGTGCCAAGACTAATCACCGGCATGAAACCAGGCGTGGAGGTCGTGAATTTGGCAAAGGTGGTGGTGGCGGCGTCGGATGTGGAAACGGCATTACCACGAGACAAGTGCTTGACGTGACGTCAGTAATTCAGGTGACCAGCACGACGCTGGAAACGGTGTGGAGGCAGAGACCGAACACGTAAGATCGACGGAGCAGGCAGTGGGAACAGACGATCTAACAACACACAGAACAGGGATATTAACACACACCGGAGTCATATTTACATGTTATGTAGAGGTAGGCATTGACTAGATGCAGGCAGACCTATGCTTCTCTTGAGCTGGAGTATTAACGGGAGGCTGAATAAGCTAAGCCAGGTCGAGTTTATTGTCTGTTTGGTTGAAACATTTCTTGAGCTCAACAAATCGCTGGACTGTTTTTCGGAATTCTTCCAGATTTTTAGCCCTTTCACAAAGTTGTCACACCACGGACGTTGTAGTGGCGGCGTTATGGTTATTGTGAAGCATTCTTTTTCTCGGAACGTTGAAAAAATTGACATTACACAGGACAACCTGATTTGACTTTAGCTTGACAAGGTAATGTTTGCACATGATAGGGACGTAATTTTGGGAGGAGTTTATATTTGTCCACACGGGCCACCATACTATAACCAGCAGCATATCAATGTAGTCAGCAATTACTTTGGTAGAAGAGCGTATCATCAGTTTTGTACAGAAACATGACGATTGCAGTTATCTTTTATGTGGGGATTTTAACGTCAGGACTGGTAATTTAAACTGTTTTATTTGATGAAACCGCTCAAACGGATGACACTGATGATGTAGCGCAGTCAGATGTAACCCAGTTCAGGCAGTCAGAGGATTAAGTGTAAAACCTCAATGGTCGGTGTCTTCTTGATTTGTGGTTAGCGGTCTGGTCTTAAGATCTTAAATGGTTGTTGTAATGGTGATGAAGAGGGTCATTTTACATTGTATGCACGACAGGGTCTAGCACAGTTGACTATTTTATCTGCTCAGAACAGCGAGATAACGAAAATGATAACATGGGGGCTTATTGTAGCAGACAGGTTTGAATCTAGGCATCATCCTTTAGAATTTTGTTTTAATGGTAATCATCCCCGCCCAGTAAAAAAGATTTTATTCATTGAAAAAACGGAGTGGATGGAGGACAGACGAAAACAGTTTATTGAGGCAGTTACAGGAGATTAATTTCAACAAACTTACACACATAACCGGATACTGATCACTAAACCTGGACAGTGCAGTTGCGTTTCGTTTCGTTGAATAGATTAATGTCCCCAGACACATGAGCATATAGGAGACTCGTGCAGTTGCTTCATTCAATGCGGCTTTAGCAGAGGCAGCATCATGCATGAAACGACGTGTCTACAGTGGTCCACACACAGTAGATGGTATGATGCTGAGTGTCAGAAGGCCAAACGTGAAACACGGCGCTGGTGGCGAAAGTTCAGGCGACTGAAAACCCAGAGCATTAAGGTGCATAAAGACTCCAGTTTGTGGAACGGCGCAGGAAATATCGTACATGTATTCTGGTAAAGGACAAATGACAAACGTACGAAGATTGCAAATTGCGAAATTTAACAATGAAAGCCAGCGACTTCCATGTTATTCTGGCAGAAAGTGAGGTCCATTCGCTGCACAAGTCAACGCCAACCTGATATTAGTTTTGATTAGTGGATGAACCATTTTAAGACGGTGCTTGGAGGACGTGGCCCATCGGAGAATATCGTAAACCAAGACAACGAGGGTCACAGCCAACCAGGTTTTGAGTGTCTGGATACAGAAATCACTGCAGATGAAGTCCGTAAGGCAGTTAAACATCTTAAATCGGTTAAGCTCCTGGGCTTGATAACATTCTTACTGACGCACTCAAGGTTTCCATTGAGCACATACTTCCATTTGTTTTAAAATTGTTTACCCATGTCTTTAAAACTGGGCAGTACCCTAAAGCTTGGACTGGAGCCATTATTGTTCCAGTTCATAAGAGTGGATAGAAAGATATTCAATATTTAAAGGGTCAAGCGGACTGCCAATAGCCGAATCAGGACCTCACAAAACTAATCAAAATCAGGCTAAACTCCTAACATTTAAATATGATAAATGGATGTAAATAAAACCAGTCTTACTAATGACATTTATCCAAGAATATAACAAGACGATATGACCTATATGCGATAAAACAAACCAACTATCCTATCCTATCCTCTCCTCTCCTATCAAATCCCGTCACTCGGAGGTCGTAGCGGTAGGGGCACCACAGATGATCGTTTAACCAGCGTACTCTATCTTTCTCTGTCCTCAGCAACCCTGATGGTTTCGCTCAGTGTCAAACCTGTCCATTCTCGAATGTTGTCCTCCCACCTCTTTTTCGGTCTCCCTCTTCTTCTATCTCCTTGCATTGTGCCTTGCAAGACGGTCTTTGCAAGACCTGATGATCTGGTGACGTGGCCATACCATCGGAGTTTCCGTTTCTTCATCACTGTGAGCAGGTCATCGTGTTGTCCAATGGCTTGTGTGATGGTTTGTCGGACTTCGTCGTTGGTGATGTGCTGTGTATAGGAAATTCCCAGAAGTCTTCTATAGCACCTCATCTCCATGCTTTGTATTCTTCGTTGTAGATCTGCTGTGATGGTCCATGTTACGCAAGCGTATAGGAAGATGGAGATGACAAGGGAAACGCAGCAGTCTTACTTTGGAATGTAGGCTGATGGTCCTGTCTTTCCAAATTGGCGCCAGGGATGCAGTTGTTTGTGCGATCTTGGAGAGGGCTTCCTGTCGGAACCCATCGTCACTGTTACAATGGCTCCAAAATATTTGAAGCTATGCACTGTGTTGAGGGATTGGCCTTCGACGTTGATGTCTGTGTTGATGCCATTGGTGTTGCTGGTCATCATTTTGGTCTTCTCTGCACTTATTTCCATTCCATAGGCTCTGGAAGTTCTTGTTCCTCTCCGGCCAATCCATCAAAACGAAGGTTGGAGATTTCTCTACCCCCTATGCTGACTGTGCCTTCGTGATCTGCAAGGTTATCTGACACGATGCGCTCTATGAAGACGTTGAAGAGTGTTGGAGAGAGTAGGCATCCCTGACGCACACCGATTGTTGTTCTGAACCAGTTTCCGATGGCGCTGTTGTGGTGGACTGCACTGGTAGCCTTGT
Organism: Oncomelania hupensis; assembly: GCA_036898135.1. Lineage (NCBI taxonomy): Eukaryota > Metazoa > Mollusca > Gastropoda > Littorinimorpha > Pomatiopsidae > Oncomelania > Oncomelania hupensis. The sequence goes on from CM072520.1 coordinate 45,994,710, forward strand.
CATACAGGCTTTTGATGACTTCAATAATGTTAGGGCTGATGTTTAACACTCTCATGGTTGCCCACAGAGCTGCATGCCAGACACGGTCAGACGCCTTTTTGAAGTCTACGAACACATGATATAGATGTTGTTGGAGCTGTAGGTATTTTTGGCACATTATTCTGAGGTTGAAAATCTGTTCAGTGGTACTTCGCCCTGCCCTGAATCCTGCATGTTCTTCAGCTATGATTTGTTCAGCTTGTGGTTTCAACTTCTTGAGTATTATTTTCAGGAGGACCTTGCTGGGATGGCTGATGAGGCTGGTGGTGCGGTAATTTTCACATTTCACATTCCACATTCACAAACCAACATCGTGTAAAAATTGAAACAGATCTTGACTATTGCAAACTTTTAAAATCTCATTAAAAGGTATCGAACTAAAATATATTTCTCTTTCATCAACCAGATCAGCACATTCAGACATAAAATGACCGACGGAAAAGGACTTATTACATGCAAAGCACCACGGTGGTTCTTCGATTTTCAAAAAGGAAACTATGGGTGACATAAATATGCCCAATATGAAGGCGATTCAAAACAGTTTTTTCTTTGCGAGAGGACGCAAAATTAGGCAAAGAAGCAGACAAATTTGGAACCATTTTAAATAATTTGTTATTGATTTGATTAGACCATTCGGTCTGTCATAGCCGTTTACATTTGTTCCCTACTCATACAACGCAGAGTAGGGAACAAATTGGACAATCAATGGAGAGAAATCTAGACGCAGAGCTTCTTTAGCCGCTTGGTCAACTGCATTATTGCCGCGGATGCCCATGTGACTAGGTACCCACATAAAAACAATCTTTTTACCCTCAGAAACAAGTTGTGTGTGGAGATAACTGATCTCTGCCTGAAAAGGGTGCGATATCTTTCTTGTGGAAAGAGCCTGAGGTGCTAACAGTGAATCAGACATGATTACAAATGATGATGTTTTGGACTACTAAACAAGTTTTAGAGCTAAATGAATTGCCTTGAGCTCAGCTGTATAAACAGAAGAACAAGCAGGTATACACGCTGTTGCAAAGGCTGGTCAATGAGTCTCCCAGAGACCGACGCAGCAGCAACTGCAACTCCCTTCTTGATCCGTCCGTAAAAAGGTTTTTCGTATCCTTTATACAATGAACATTGTTCTAGGTAAAGTTGCTTATAAACAGCTTCGTAAGTATCGTATTTTTTAAGGATGTGAGTTTGAAATAGATAATGGGGCTGATGAGGTTCCAAGGTGGGAGCACAGTTAGCAATTGGTCATCATTGTCAGAATCAATATTTAAGCCAACAGTACAAAGTGAGGACGTATTCTGATACCAAAAGGAGGAACTTCTGTCAGTTTGTTGGAGTATTTAAGTGTAAATAACGGGTTTAGAACACAATCATAAGCGGGATTTTCAGACCTGGGTTTGCTTTAAGTTTGAGAAAATAGTTCATGGCGAGCTGAAGCCTACGGATCTCCAAGGGACGTTCGCCAGCCTCATCGTAAAGACTTTTCTTCGGGGAAGTCCAAAACGCCCCCAGGCAGATCCTAAGACCTTGATTATGGATTGGATCCAGGGCTCTCAAATAGGCTTTCCTAGCGGAACCATACACGGCGCTACCATAATCCAGTTAAGAGCGTACCTCAAAATTATCATTGTGTTATACATTTTTTAAATATTATTCATTGATTGGTTGGTTGTTTGTTCATTGCTTGTTCATCGTTTGTTCATTGTTTGTTCATTGTCTGTTCATTGTCTATTCATTGTTTGTTCATGTTAGCCAGGTAGAAAGAGAGGAAGGATTTACAACACAGAATAGTAAACTAAAAAAATCACTCCCAAAACAAAATTCGTAACATTCCAGTTAACTTTAATCAAATTAAAATTTGAATTTTAGCTGTATAATATGCACATTATTTAAATTAAATGTTTTGTGATATTCATTTAAACTGTAATAAATTGATAAAATTTCTCATCTGTGATATACATTTCTGCAAAAGCAAGCCCTTGTCAAATGATAAAAGGTTCATGTAGAAACTAAGAATGGCCAATGTTTATAATAATAAATTCTCACAAAGCGCAAGTTACAAAACGTACGTACATTCGTACAAATCATTAAACGCTTTATTTTACTCTTCTTTTTTTTTTTACACAACTCTTACAAAACAAAGTAATGCGTCAAATTGAAAAATAACTATAAAAATCCAAGAACTCAACTTTATTATAAACTAATATCAAATCTACTTTATTATAAACTAATATCAAAATGTCAACTCATCTTTATTAGAGACTAATATAAAAATGTCAGAACTCAACTTTTATTAAAATATAATTTGTCATTATATAAAGTTCAACTGCAATAAATAAATTTGATGTTATATGAAATACAATTACAGTTAATCATTACATTTATTTTGGTCGATAACTTACGAATTTGTGTTAGTGACACCATTTGTGTCACCAACCCTAATGCAGTTAAACATTAAAGTTATATATTTTACACAGTATTATTCGTGTTTACTTACGTTGACTGTTTTTGTATAACAATGCGTTCATTCAAAGATGTAAAGTTGAGTTAAATTTCATACAATAAACTTTTAAGTTTCAACAAATTTAAAATTCATGATTTGTGACGTACAGTGCAAACATCAGTTTCAACACATTTAAAATTCATGATTTGTGGCGTACAGTGCAAACATCAAGCAATAGTGCACCACGACTCCACCAGGCTTTCATGGTCTCCGTTTTTGGAGTACAGCTTCCAGTTGGTCTGGTTGAGGTAGATGTGGTTCTTGTACAGGTAAATGTCGGTGCCGTCTTCGTCTTTAAACCTGTCTACCAGATTCTCGTCCAGGGTGACGGATATGCAGTAGTCGGTTTTGCCCTGCATCTCCGCGTCGTGTGCAGAGCCATCCCAGTTGTTTCTCGACACTTTCAGTCTGCCGTAAGTGGGCGCCATGGCGGTCAAGTACACGCCTGGAAAGTAGAGAGTTGTGAGCCAATTAAGCGATTAATGAGTACATAAACATACAATGAAGTCAACTTTGGCATGATGGGAAAGTGAGTTAGTGCAAGCATGTTGTCATTGTCTCATTCCATACGCTTATAAATAAGAGCAAGCTTTGACGTTTGTTGAACATTTCGGTCTCCGCTTTTTGTTTCTTCTATATTCTGACAGCGGAATATCTCATTCAGTTATATAGCTCAGGCCAGCGGGCCAAAAAGTGTAAGCCAAATGGGTTCCATTCTCGACGGCAAGGAGAGATTTTCTCTACCAAAATATGTTTTTAAAGTGATTTTTTGTACTGTTTCATCATCCCACCACAGTGTTATTTTTTTCTGAAAAAACTAGTGACGAGCTCAAAAACGAAGCTGTGCCTAAGCCTTGTTGTTTTGTTTTTTAAAATTGTGGTTTACAATAGCGGGCAACTGCGTGAAAGTGTAAAAGTCCTGTCAGCGAAAATCGCGGGACATAACATTTTTAAAATCTATATGAACGAACTAGAATATTTCTCCCGAAAGAAGGCGGCATTGAGAAAACTTTTACACCTTGTATTATTATTAGCCTAAACCTTACTACTCCTTTGTCGCACCGCCGTAGCTGAAGTGGTAGAGCGTTCGCTCGGCACACCGATGACCCAGGTTCGAATCCCGTGGTGGGCTAAATAAAAAGTGGCCATTTTTCACTGTCCATTTTAGCAGTATGATTGCTCTGGTGGTTCAGTGTTGATTGAGGTCCCTACCCCTTGTTCCCAGGGATGGTTATCCTCGTCTGCCATATCGCCAATGGTGGGTGTAGACGTTAAATCTCATTGTTCATTCACCTTACTCCACTGACTTGCCGATACGGGCGCCTGTGAGGTGGAGGTAATGCTGACAAATGAAAACACGCACTCGGCATGCTAAGGTAGCGAATATAAGACCACAAAAGCAATATCACAAGCTGTTACGTTTGAGACGCGCACGATAGATCTGATCATTTTGTTTTGCAAAGCATGCAATAACAGAGTGTTTACTTTTGATTTGATTTTGCAGAGAGATTGTGAGATTGATGTTGCGCCAGCAGGCTGCTAAAACTGTGTGGGATGTTTTTATGTTTTTTTGTGTAGGCAGCGGTGGACTTTGTGTGACAAAACTGGTATCAGTGTGTTTGTGAATGTGTCAGCTTTACAGTGATGTAGTTCGTTTTCAAGTCCATCCAGCACTTCTGGACATTTCTGGACATTTGTACTTCAAATTGACCATCATTTTAGACAAAGGAAAGCATTTGCCACTCTGTGAGTACTCCTCATCCACTAATTATCTTTTGCCGGATCAATCAAGAAAATAATTGACTTCTTTACCAAAGCTGAAAGTTGGTGAACTGTGTTCACGCCTGGTAGTGTTGGCAACATTGACTCAACACCAGTGACAATATTAATACACTTGCACCTTATTCAAATTGAACTTTGACCTGTGACCTGCATTAACTACAAGCAATGACAAAAATGGATATTTCCACCATACGTGAACTTCGCAACCTCCCCGGCCCCCCTCTTCCTCTCGACGCCTACCGCACCTGCCAAAGCCTTGGCATCCTGGCCTTTCAACCATCGAAGCGTGGAACTCGTGCAGGTAATCTGCACAGAAAATAGCGCAACCTTCCACCGGCTTCTCAGACCTCCCGCAAGTCAAGCCGTTGGTTGAACTATCGGGCACCACTCTGGTTTACCTGTTCCCTCTTACCTGCGGCTAGCTCTGCTGCGCTAGCCTCCATCGCATGTTCATGGCTCGCAGCTGGACATCCACTGACCGGTTCCACTGGCGCCCTTTACGCATCCGCCAACCCCTTTCTGCCTACCACTGGCTCTCTTCAGATGCCCACTGGTTCCTCGCCGCTTGCCGCTGGTTCCACACTGGCATCAATCGGCATCTCGTCGCCTGCCGCCGGCTCTACAGCCGACAGTCCTCTGGCGTCCGCCGGCTACGTGACTACTGGGCCATTGCTGTCTAGCGCTGGCGTGACTCTATCGCCTGCGGTCTCCTCGCCACTCGTCGCTGGTTCAGAACTGGCGTACACCGGCCCCTCGCTGCCTGCTGCTGACTATCCGTTAGCTTCTGTCAGCCCCTTGCCGCCTGCTGCTGACTATCCGCTGGCTTCTGTGAACCCATTGACGCCCACCGGCTCCTCGCTGAACAACACCCTTTCGCTGCATGTCGCTGGCTCTGCTGCTAGCTCACCTTCAACATCCACTGAAGCTGGACTAAACTGTAGCCTGCCCGTTCACTCGGGACTGTATGATGTGTGCGTTCTCTCTCCTTTAAAAAAACTTGATGTGATGTCTAAATGTTCTGTTGCAGTTTCACTGAACAGCACTCATTGTAATAACACTAAATCTAATGACTTACTTGTTAGCCACCTTAACTGTCAGTCAGCCGCTACACCTGGGAAACCCGAGGCAATTTGCGATTTTATTGCTGAAAAAGAACTGGACATAATGTTTTTGACAGAAACTTGGCTGAAAGAGGTTGGCCATGAGACCATACTTGGATTGATGATCCCGCCTGGATACTGCATAAAGTCATGGCCTCGATCATGTAGAGGTGGTGGCATTGCCATTATATTCAAACAATGTCTAGAACAATATCTTATTTTCACAAACAATACTGCCTAGTATATACATACCACTTTTGAAGTTAGGGAAATAGTTATTAATTTTTTAGCCACTAGTGTCCGTATGATATGCATTTACCGTCCCCCACCTAGCCCAAAAAATAAATTCACCTTTCTAGTTTTCCTCAAGGAAGCTGAGGAGATGTTTGACCATGTGAGCACCAGTACAACTAATTTCGTCATTTTTGGCGACTTTAACATTCATGTTGACACACCTCAGAATAGTGACACGAAACAAATCTGCGATTCTCTTTGCTGCCATGGACTAACTCAACTGGTCAATACCCCAACTAGAGAAACTCATATCATTGACTGGATAGTGACCCGGGAGAACTCTGGCTTGGTGTATGACGTTTGTCTGAACGATTATCTCAGGTCAGACCACTCCGCCATCCTGTGCTCGCTCAGACTGGTCAAACCCTCCAGGCCGAAGAGACGCGTCCTGAGGCGCAACATCAAAAGTATAAACGCTGATGCTTTTGGTTCTGAGGCGGCTCGTCAGCTGCAAGATAGACTCCCTACTGCAGATCCAGCGACTCACTATAATGACACTCTTTTATCACTCCTAAACAAGCACGCACCAGCTACATTCAAACTCATCACAGACAGACCATCTGCTCCCTGGCTTACAAATAAAATCCGCCAAGCAAAGAAAGAACGCAGACAAGCAGAAAGAAATTGGAGGTCCAACAAACTGGAAGTGAACAGGCAAATCTATAACACGCAAAAGAAACTGGTACAGACGCTCATTGCACAATCAAAACAATCCTACTTCAACAAACAGATCACAGACGCCCAATCAAGCAAAGCCCTTTTCTCCACTCTAAACAATCTCCTAGGCCGCTCTTCAGACTCTCCACTGCCCAACAACATTGAACCCTTTCAACTTCCACAAGCTTTCGCTGACTATTTCCACAGCAAAATTCAGACTATCCGTGACAGACTTGACCAGACATCCTACACACAAACTGATCACCCACCTCTGTTCTCTGGTACTTTATTCACTGAATTCAAACCTCTCACTACTTCCGAACTTCAAACCATCATCAAAGACACCAATATAAAAACCTGTGACCTGGACCCTCTTCCTACTCAGCTTTATTCCGACTGCCTGCCCTCTCCCCTTCTTTCCATTCTTGACATCATCAACACATCTCTCTTGGCTGGCACTTTTCCAAACTCCTTCAAAACTGCCATTGTCAAACCACTTCTAAAGAAACCAACTCTCGACCCTAACACTCTCAATAATTACAGACCTGTCTCGAATCTGTCTCTTGTCTCAAAACTTCTTGAACGCGTTGTTCTCAATCAGCTGAATTCTCACCTCTCGTCTAACAACCTCCTGTCACCTCTCCAGTCAGCATATCGCCCTAACCATTCCACTGAAACTGCTCTACTCAAAATAACTAATGATCTTCTCTCTGCCACAGATCAAGGTGAAATTTCTGTACTTGCTCTGCTGGATCTCTCGGCCGCGTTTGACACTGTTGACCACTCCATCCTCCTAAACCGACTTAGTACCACCTTTGGCATTCATGGCTCTGCTCTATCCTGGTTTCGCTCCTATCTCACTGACAGGTTCCAGACAATATCCATCGATGGTCGCACTTCGGAACCCGTGGGACTCCAATTTGGAGTTCCGCAGGGTTCTGTTCTGGGGCCTGTTCTTTTCTCCCTTTACACTCAACCACTTGACCACATCTTTAACAAACACGAACTGCATCATCATTCCTTCGCCGATGACTCTCAACTGCATAAAAGCTCCTCTCCTGACCAGACTGACAACTCACTCCAGACTGTCTCCCTCTGCATAGACTATGTCCAAGACTGGATGACAGAAAATAAACTACAACTCAACAGCAACAAAACGGAAGCAATCCTTATTGGCTCTTCTCACTCAACAAAACTAGCATCTTCCTCTTCAAATTGTCTTCAGCTCACCTCTGCTACCATTTCGCTTTCATCTGAAGTTAAAAATCTTGGCGTGACCCTTGATAGTACACTCAGCATGAACAAAAACATTTCTTCTATCTGCCGTACCTGCTACCTCCAACTCCGTCGAATCTCCTCTATTAGAAACTACCTTACAACAGATGCAACCGCCAAACTCGTAACCTCAACCATACTCTCTCGTATTGACTACTGCAACTCACTCCTTGCTGGTCTTCCCTCCACATCCATCTCTAAACTGCAACGCATTCAGAACAGTTCAGCCCGCCTTGTTCTTCGAAAAAAAAGACGAGACCACATCACTCCACTCTTAAAACAACTACATTGGCTTCCTGTTGCAGACCGCAATAAGTACAAGATCAACCTACTTACATACAAATGCATTCACGGAATAGCTCCTGTTTATCTGTCTGACCTAATCACTCTGTACAGCCCATCAAGAAATCTTCGCTCTGCTGACGACCGCCTCAGACTCAAAGTGCCTCGAACCAGACTCGTGTCCGCCGGTCAGCGCTCTTTCTCCTACTAAGCTCCCGTCAACTGGAATTCACTACCTCTTTCACTCCGCCAGAAGCCGTCTGTACCTTCTTTCAAAATTGCCCTCAAAACCCGTTTTCCCAGTAGTAGCTACCTTGATCTCACTAGCACTGATCGGCTTGCACAACGTCTACTGACCTATCACAATTTATGTGTTGCACGTGTGTGTGTGTATATATATGTATGTATGTGTGTGTATGTGTATATATATATATATATATATATATATATATGTGTGTATGTATGTGTGTGTATATATATGTGTATGTTTAAATTGATTTTTTGGGGGGGTTGTTGTTTGGTTGTATGTTTAATTTTTATTAGACACCATTGTTTCGTCACTTTTCTATGTACAATTTTCTATTATATGTATGAATGCGGGAGAATGCACCTTGAATCACTCTTGTTTGTGTGAGATATGTGCGCTATATAAATTCATGTATTATTATTATTATTATTGTTGCTAGAAGAGGCTTTGTATAATGTTGATAATTTTTATCGGTCGATATTGTTGAGAATTTTCTAGAATTGCATGTTTACTATCGACGGAGGATTCGCGATAAATCTAGTAATAGCTAAGCGATTATTGTATCCTAAATAAGGTTATATGACGTAAGACAGCGCATAGTTCCGGTGACGAGTTTTATTTTGATTGGGTGTTGTTGCGTCATGCTGGAATGTTCGAACCTTTTCTCGATTGCATAGAGACTATATAAGTAACGCGCTGTCTTCTAATGAAAAAAAAGGGATTGATAGAGATTTGTGATGATTTTTAATGAAGATCTTTGAAGTGATTTTCGGACAGCGATCTTGTATGCAGTTGTTGATGTTTGCTGAATAAAGTTGGAAAACTTTATACGACGATTCCTGCCTTGTTGCTGAGTGAACATGCTGCGTAGATAAACGAATCTGAGTTACACTTATCAAGATTCAAGCATCGGGTCTGAATCCGCTATTGGTAAATAACAACCGTGTAACAAGCATTAACGATTCAGTAATTCAATCAGTCAATTAAACAATCACTTTTTTAGTTTCACTTAATTAAGCAATACCTATCCAACGTGTCGCTGCATTGTTATTTGGTTGAAGGCTACAAAAGAGGGAGAACGTACCTGGCCCGTATCGTCCATAACTGCTCATTTGTATCATCTTAGAGTTGACGATCCCTCTCATACCCTCTTTGTCCGAATAATGGTAATACGTGGCCATTGTTCCTCTGCAAATAGATGGAAAAAAGAATGAGCAAGTGCAAAAAAAACAAACAAAAAAAAACCTGTATAACATAGCTTTATTTAGAGATAAGTTAATAATGAATATATAAGTCAGCTGACAGGGTTCGTACAAGACTTGAATTACTCTTGAAAATACTGGAAAAATACTTTTTATTTTCAAGACCCTTGAAAATTCTTGAAGATCAGCAAATATGTCTGTAGTTCTTGAAAGTTCTTGAATTTTGACAGAAGGAAGACAAGAAATTTTCAGTCACTAATAAAAACAACCACTACCAACAAATCACGAACTAATAACAATAACATTACATTGGTAAATACTCGGAGGTTTGTACTTTCGCTTATACCGGAAGTCGGAAGTGGTCCCTTCATCAATCCAGGCAACTGCCGGTGTTATTTTCTAAGTCGAAGAATCTTCACGGTTTCATCTTCACGGTTTTGAAGTTAGGTTGAAGTTGCAAAGATCAAGATGCCTAGAGGAAAATGCCATTTTAATAAGCGATGGCTTGAGCACGAACTCTACAGGTCTTGGCTACAAAAAGATCCAAAGAACAAGCACGGAGCGAAGTGTTCATCATGTGGGGGGATATGCTGAGTGAAAGCAAGGAGAATTGTCATTCAAGCCGTTCGTGATGTTGGTGGTGCAGAAAATGTAAATGTGTCCAAGGAGATGCTGAGCTACACCAGCTCTGCAAGAGCCAAATATCAAGAGTATCTTGATGCCCAGAAGAAACACGAGGAGGTACAAAGAATCTCAAAGAAGAGGAAAGCTGAGGAGGCGGAGCTGTCTGACATGAAAAGCAAGAGGCAGAGACTTTTCGACGATTATAACAGCTTGCAGGAGTCTGCAGACAGACTTGCAGAGGAGGCGGCAGAGAAGAAGAAGATGTCTCTTTTGCTGGAGTCGAATGCACTTAGAAAAAGAGCCAAAGAACTGCAGGCAGAGGCACAGAATTTTGAAAAAAAAATATTAAAGAGTTCTAAAGAAGCAAAGTGAAAAGTCAGTGCCTGTTGACTGATTGAATGAATCATTGATGACCGCCTATGCAAAGATGTGCATCATTAAGATTCTTTGTTTTGTAATTAATACTTTAGTCATAACTATACTAGTCATAAACCACATGTATAAAATAAATAAAATTTCTTTTGATTGAAGAATGTTTTTGTCCCAAAAATGTCATTATTAAATACTTTCTCTGTTTGTTCACTGCAGATAACAAAAAATAAAAACAAAAAGAAAACAAACAGCCAAAACAGCATGATTTATAACATGAGAACAAGTAATTAATACATAAGATGGAGAATAAGTAACGGTATAACTAAAAACAAGCCCGCGAATGGGTTATTGAATTTTGAATTTATGGGTCTTGAAAGTACTTAAAAAGTTCTTGAATTTTGCCTTAATTGTTCTGTACGAACCCTGCAGCAAGAACTGGATAGTTAAATGAAAGAACGAGTAATAATCTATCGTCGGTTCAAAAAAAAAAAAAGTGACTACTGGTGATGTTGACGAAAAATTACACGTAGTTTGTGTAAAATTCGCGCACTGAAGTTTTCTCGGCTAAATCAAAAATTTAACTTTCAAAGGGCATAAGAACGGTTGACTGATATTTAAGGGAGGAAGAGATAGAGAGAGAGAGAGAGAGAGAGAGAGAGAGAGAGAGAGAGAGAGAGAGGGGGGGGGGGGTAGGCCTGTGTGCTCGCGCGTGTGTGTCGATGAAAGGAAATTTAAGCCTATATAAGGAAGTTGAAAGTGCTTATAGTTAGTCCCCCAAACGCCCAGGTGTCCGGGGACAGTAATTTACATATAGTTAGAGCCCACCGCCGTAGCTCAAGTAGCAGAACGTTCACCTGGCACATCGATGAACCAGGTTCTAATCCCGTGGGGGCGAAATAAAATGTGGTCATTTTTCACGATAAGTCCCCTATACGCCAAGTGTGTCCGGGGACGTTAAACTACTTGCCTGCCTGTCCATTGTTGCAGTATGATTGCCATGGTGGTTCAGTGTTAATTAGGTCCCTACTCCTTGTTCCCTGGGATGGTTATCCCCGTCTGCCTTATCACCAATGGTGGGTTAAATCCCAATGTTCACAGGTTCAATATAATTATAGAGTGTGCCGTGTAGCTCAGTTGGTAGAGCGGCTTACTAGTAATCAAAAGGTACCGGGTTCGAATCGCGGATTGGCCCACGCGTGACCTTATTATTTTCCCCTTTCCATCAATGTGCCAGAATAATGTGACCAGTAGTCGGCCTATATTCTTCGGTGTCGTGTGACATTTTATAATTAGCATTTGAATGGGTGTTTTTTTTTGTCTCCATGTTTTATTTGGTAGCTCTGCCGTACATCTAAAAACTATCTGTTAATAGTAACGAGGACAATCAATGGATTTGTATTGGGTTTTCCTTTTCTCTTTTCTTTGTTGAAGGTGATTAGGCACTACATTAAAAGATTCTCTGTACAAATATTTTGCTAAAAAGCCCACTGATGTGTCACACCGAACATAGTTTAGATTCCTGAGAATGATTTTTTTTTAAAATTAAGATAACATAGGAACATCGTCTCCGTTTTCTTCAGTAATAAGCTGTTATCCTTACTGAAAGTAGTTAAATTTTAAATTAAGATAACATAGGAACATTGTCTCCGTTTTCTTCAATAATAAACTGTTATCCTTACTGAACGTATTAACATTTTTTTTTATTGTTGACAGTCCACACAACTTCCACTCCCATTTCCATATTCCACAATCCATAAGTTTGTTAAATTGTCTAATGGGAAAAATAGTTTTTTCAATAATTTTTTTTACAATGTCTAGTTTTAGTTTGCAGGAGTTTTCAGAATTGCTTCTTCTTCTGTTCTTCTTCTTCTTCTTTCTGGTTCTTCTAGGTGCTGTTTTTGCGGACGTGGCAGTGAATGTAGGCACATGAGTGCTCTCTAGGCGAAAACAAAAACACATTGTCATTCTTACGATTTTTTGTTTATTTTATTTTATTTCATTTAAATGCATTACTTATTTTATGTATGTACTCGTTTATTTTTTTAAAAACTATTTTGTTTTTTACCAAACTCTGGTGGACAAAGGTTTGCATTTAAATACCCAAATGCATTTATTTAACTTAAAAATTTGCTTATAATTATGTAACTTAATAACTAATCATCTCTTTTGATTTTAATTCCAGTTTCAAAATGCAAACCGAATACTCACGTAATCGTAGTAGACAGGAGAGTGCGATCTTTACACCAAGACGTCAACTTCAAAATGCTGGGTTGTTCCAACAGCCACCCACAGTAAAGTCTACGTTTATGTGTCTTTTCCTCGGAAATATGACTCGACAATGCGAACCGAAAGCTGGTTTTAAAAATAGAAAGATGAGCATCCAAACGCCAAAATTCCAAAGGGCAGAAATTCACGTTTCAATGATAGGGCGAGGAACGGTGATAGCTTTCTCAAAGGGGATACGTGTCCCGCTGTCCGCATGTAGATCGGTATTCTCTTTTTAAGCTGGCGTATTCAATGGCGTTAAAGAGGCAGAACAGAGTGGCTCACACCATTTCATCCCAGCTGAAAGATCTTTCAAAACCGGATTGTTGTTACGTGCATTTGGACCCTAACCGATCGCGCGACCGTTCATCCCACCCTCACCCCCACCTCTCTCTCTCTCTCTCTCTCTCTCTCTCGCCTTTCACTTCTTCCTCTCGCCCTTCTGTGTGCGCGCATGTGGTCGTGTTGCTATATTGTTGATGACTTGCATTTCTGCCTGAAACCCGTTTCTAACAATAGCAATTACCGAATGATTATTACATGTTAACTTATTATTGCTATTATTAGAAACGTAGTTCGGCTTTGTCAATTAAGCTACTTTTGTTTCCAGAAAACCACTCCAGATAGGCTATAATTATATTGGATGATTGTTTCATCTTCACAATTAATACCGCTTTTTTGAAATGCTTAGTAAGTCATTTTCTCACAATTTGTGTCACACCAGACCTTTTCTCTTTTCTCCTCTGCTGTTAACGAGCTTGATCCCCTTCTTAAACCCCATGGAACTAAATCATGTCCACGCATGCGTTTCTTTCCGAAAATCGTTGGATGACATAATCATATGTTAACGTTTTGGTGTTGTTTCGCCAGTTCTGAGAAGCATCTATTATTTTGATTGGGAAAATTTAGAGGGACGGGGATGAGAGAAAAAACTGTCTTATCATCTTTAAGTTTTGGTTTCGGCAGTACTGAGAAAAGAAAAGTGCTTCGTAACCAGTATATATATCATGGACAAGTTGCTGGCAGAAGTCAAAATGGCAAAACATTTCTCTCCTTGCTGATGAAGTATGTGACACAGCCAACTGGGAGCAGCTTGCGATTGTCTTGCGCTTTGTAGACTCGTCCCAGGTCATACGGGATGAGTTTCTAGATTTTGTTTCTTGTGAACGAATCACAGGTGAAGCACTCACAGAAAATACCCTTGGTTGCCTTGAAGAATGGGGTCTGCACGTTGAAGACATCAGGGGCTAGGGGTATGATGGTGGTTCAAACAGCTGCCAAATTCAAAGGTGTACAGGCTATTATTATTTATTATTATTATTATTTATTATTTGATCGTTCTTATATAGCGCTTTTCCAGCTCAAGAGCTGCTCAAGGCGCTGGCCGATACAGGATCTAACTCAAGCCGCCCGCGACGCCCACCCGCAGCCTTTGGGCGCATGGTCTGACGCCCGGACAACTGAGCACAATCCTGGGCAGCCAGGGATGGGGGAGAAGGACCAAGTGCATGCTGGGTGTGTTCTTGTTACCGGCACTCACCCGTCTAGGACATGAGCGTCAGGATCTTTAAAGTCCGTTTTGATGGAATGTATGCGACACAGACTAGACCTCGGTTTATACTCTCATCCGAAGGCTAGGATCACTCAACTGAATGAAAAGGCTATTTACTTTCATTGTGCTGCACATTGCCTCAATTTGTGCATCGTAAAGGCATATGGTGTGCAGAGCATCCACAACATGTTCGTGACAATGAAGGAACTCTCACTCTTCTTTTCACTGTCTCCCAAAAGGCAGCGCTACTTGGAGCAAATCTGGGAAACTTGTAGACTTAGGTGGGACCCGATGGATTGAAACGCACAATGCGTTTGAAACCCTGACTAACCTGTTCACATACGTGTACCATTGCTTGAATGACATGGAGAACAAAAGCAAGGACTGGGACAGTGACACTCTAATTGCCGAGGACTAAGAGCAGCAACCACAAGCAGTGCTTTCATGGTGTCTTTTGTGGTCACAAGAAACTGTCTCAGATACCTTAAACCTCTCTCAGTGAATATGCAGAAGAAAACACGGGACATCGTGGAAGCATATGCTGTTCAGCCATGCCCTTAATGAACATGATATTATCACAAAACACATATTAACACAAACAACAATCAATTATCTTCCAAAAACTGTAAACTGATTAGAACTATTTGATAAACCTTAACACAACAGCTCTCCAATGAACCATACCGCCCAATTGCAAATATAGGGCCCAAAGAAGGAAAAATGGGCCCTTCTGGGCTGTCTGGTACCCAAACCCACCCGTTTATCAAAACCAAACAACCGGCAATAAGTAACTTGATGATCAGGGTACCTGCGGATATATGTCTCATAAAATCCCTAGGGGGGGGGGGGGGGGGGTAAGGGGGGGTCATAGGCCACCTAACGGACTATTAGTTTTGGTTTCGGCGCGGCAGTACTGAGAAAAGAAAGTGCTTCGTAACCATTGTCTGAAGTTTTTTTCGTAGTTCATCCCACTTACCACTTGAGCATGTAGTAGAAAAATTATCGTCGTGCTTCTAAAAAAAAAAAAATGCCAATAACCACTGCTTGAGGCCCACTGAATTTCTGCAACTGTTTCTCTGAGCATGGGAGTAAGCACTAATGAAGAATGCATGCTCTCAGGCAGTCCATGACTATGAGCAAATAAACTCTTTGCTATGAGTCTACAGATATGCAGCTTGCGGCCGCTAGCCGTATGCGTAGGATGTCGGATTCACTATTGCGTGTCGCCTAAGCTATGCTAGGGGTGTCGGATAGCGCAGTGGTTGGAGCACTCGCTACTGTGTCGCTAGTTAAGCACCGTCCAGTGCGGTTAGCACTTGGATGGGTGACCGCAAAACGTGAAGCGACAAATAATAACGCCCCCAGTTGACTCAACTGTGACTGAGTACCTACTTTCTTAAGGGTGGGGAAGGTAAAGCAGCGAGGGAGAGAGATGGGCATCACCCTCATTACGCTGGCCCAAGATAAGTGTGATCTCCAACATCACGCTCCCGTACGGCCAGAAGGCTATGGGACTACCTTTAAGCTATGCAAACACTTGCCTGCTGCAGTGTCTAGTGTTGATGAGTCGACAGTGGCTGAATACATGTACAGCGCCTTGCATTTCTTGTTCAGAAAATAGCAGTCCGTATTGTTCGTCAGTTACTGCACTCCACAAAGTAGCACAAACCTGCTCTGATCTTTTGCCTTTTACCTTCTTTCGTAACCATCCCACGTTAAAACATTGGTAAAGATTATTCCTTTTTTTTTTCTTTTTTTTTATGACAACATTTTTTTTAAACAGAAAAGCTCATTCTTGCATAATAACAATAATGAAAATATGCACATCAAAGCGTTACAAAGCATTAATAAACAAAATGTTTTCCCTGCATAAAGAAGACATCAACAAAAAACCATATCCTTTTATAATAAAGAAATGCATAATTATGCCGGAAAATATGGAAGTTTACATACATACATACATACATACACACATACACACACACATACACACACACACACACACACACACCCGCACACACACACACATAATACATAATCATACACACAAAACACGCACACACACACACACACACACATTCTCTCTTTCTCTGTCTCTGTTCATGATGTCGAAGTCGGCTGCCCAATAGAAGAGGTCTAAAATCAGTGAAGAAATAGTGTAAAGGAATAATACGTTATACACAAGAAGAATATATCCCAGACTGTGAACTTAGCATTAACAATAACCAAGATATTTATGAACAGTTCCCAGAAGTACAAACTCAGTGAGGCAAATCGGCGTATCCTTATACTATATAATTCTCCCCCTCCCCTTCCCCATCCCACCCCTCATTTTTTCCATTTTCTCTCCTTCCTCCCTTTCCTTTTTTTTCCTTTGATTTCCTTTGTTTCTTTTCCTTTTTCTTTAAGGTGCAGGATTTCTTAGTAAGCTTAAAATTTCATATTCAAAAATTCGTTCTATCAATATAGATTTACCATATCGAAATTTTCCAATACACATTTTTGCTATGAGGATGAGAAAGTTTAAGTATTTCAGAACAATCTTTGATAGTCCACGTTTTTCCAAAACACCAAACAAAGCGTCAGTTGCAGACAAAAGAACACGTATATCGAACTTCTTGTTAACCGCCCCTTCCACACATTTCCACACTGCGGAGATCTTGAGGCAGTGAAAGAAAAGATGTTCAATAAAGTCTACTTCGTGACTGCAAAAGGAGCATTTATTGTCAATATTTAAGCCCATCTTAAACAGTAAAATAATGGTAGGGTATATGTTATGTAGCAGTTTCCATTGTAATTCTTTCAGCCTACTTTCACCAGTTGTGTTTCTAGCTAACTCCCATTGTTTGTTGTTGATACAGATGCAAAGCTTACACTGCCAAAAGTGTTCACAGCAAGGGACAATGTATTTTTCTTCTATAAAAGTCTGACGAAACGTTTTCGCAGTGCTACAGCACAAGTCCTTAAAGACAAGAGTACTGTCACTGTAATCATTACTGCCGTTATCAGCAGGCTGTGTTCTGAGGTAGGCCGATACTGCCGCTCTAACCACTGTGTACTGAAGGAACAAGGCAGGCCAGCAGTCATCATTGACAGGGTCAATATTTAAGCCAGCAGTATCAAAGTGAGGACGTGTTCTGATACCAAAAGGAAGAACTTCTGTCAGTTTGTTGGAGTATTTAAGTGTAAATAACGGGTTTAGAACACAATCATAAGCGGGATTTTCAGGCCAGGGTTTGCTTTAAGTTTGAGAAAATAGTTCATGACGAGCTGAAGCCTACGGATTTCCAAGGGACGCTCGCCAGCCTTATCCTAAAGATTTTCCTTCGGGAAGTGCGAAACGCCCCCAGGCAGATCCGAAGACCTTGATGATAAATTGGATCCAAAGCTCTAAAATAGGCTTTCCTAGCAGAACCATACACGACACTACCATAATCAGTTTAGAGCGTACCTCAAAATTAACATTGTGTGATAAATTTTTTAAATACAGTATTATTGATTGGTTGGTTGATTGATTGATTGTTCATTTTTTGTTCATGTTTGCCAGGTAGAAAGAGAGGAAGGATTTACAAAACAGTTTCGTAAACTAAAAAGTTCAATCCCAAAACAAAATTCGTAAGATTCCATTTAACTTTAATCAAATTAAACTTTCATGTTTAGCTGTATAATATGCACATTATTTAAATTAAATGTTTTGTGATATACATTTAAACTGTAATAAATTGTTAAAATCCCTGATTTGTGATATACATTTCTGGAAAAGTAAGCTCTTGTGAAATGATAAAAGGTTCATGTAAAATATAAGAATGGTCAATGTTTATAATAATAAATTCTCACAAAGCGCAAGTTACAAAATGTACGTACATTCGTACAAATCATTAAAACACTTTTTTTTACACAACTCTTACAAAACAAAATAACAAATGCGTCAAAATGATAAATAACGGTTAAACTTATAGCCTATAAAAATGTAAGAACTCAGCTTTATTATAAACTAATATCAAATCAACTTTATTATAAACTAATATCAAATCAACTTTATTGTAAACTAATATGAAATCAACTTTATTATAAACTAATATCAAATCAACTTTATTGTAAACTAATATCAAAATGTCCACTCATCTTTATTAGAGAGTAGACTAATATAAAAATGTCAGAACTCAACTTTTATTAAAATATAATTTGTCATTATATAAAGTTCAACTGCAATAAATAAATTTGATGTTAAATGAAATACAATTACAGTTAATCATTAAATTTATTTTTGTTGATAACTTACTAATTTGTGTTAGTGACTTAAATTTCACCAACCCTATTAAAATTAAACATTAAAGTTATATATTATACTAGTATAATTCGTGTTTACTTAGATCTACGTTGACTGTATTTGTACAACAATTCGTTCATTCAAAGATGTATAGTTGAGTTAAATTTCATACAATAAACTTTAAAGTTTCAACACATTTAAAATTCATGATTTATGGCATACAGTGCAAACATCAAGCAATAGTGCACCACGACTCCACCAGGCTTTCGTGATCTCCGTTTTTGGAGTACAGCTTCCAGTTGGTCTGGTTGAGGTAGATGTGGTTCTTGTACAGGTAAATGTCGGTGCCGTCTTTGTCTTGAAACCTTTGTACCAGATTCTCGTCCAGGGTGACGGAGATGCAGTAGTCGGTTTTGCCCTGCATCTCGGCGTGATGACCAGCGCCATCCCAGTTGTTTCTCGAAACTTTCAGTCTACCGTAAGTGGGCGCCATGGCGGTCAAGTACACGCCTGGAAAGTAGAGAGTTGTGAGCCAATTAAGCGATTGATGAATAAATAAACATATAAGGTGGTCAACTTTGGCATGATGGGAAAGTGAGTTAGTGCAAGCATGTTGTCTTTGTCTCATTCCATACGCTTATAAATAAGAGCATGCTTCACCGTTTGTTGATGATTTCTGTCTCTGCTTTTTGTTTCTTCTATTATTCTGACAGCGGAATATCTCATTCAGTTATATAGCTCAGCCCAGCGTGCCAAAAAGTGTAAGCCAAATGGGTTCCTTTCTCGACGGCGGTGTTTCTTCATCCCAACTCTGTGTCATGTTTGTCAGAAGGACTAGTGACGAGCTCAAAAACGAAGCTAGGCATAAACCTTGTTGTTGTCGGTTTTTTTGTTTGTTTGTTTGTTTGTTTGTTTTAATTATGGTATATAATAGCGGGCAACTGCGTAAAGGTGTAAAAGTCCTGTCAGCAAATATCGCAGGACATCACATTTTTAAAATCTATATGTACGAACTAGAATAATTTCTCCCGAAAGAAGGCGAAACTTTTACACCTTGTATTATTATTAGCCTAAACCCTACTCCTTTGTCCCACTGCCGTAGCTGAAGTGGTAGAGCGTTCGCCTGGCACACCAATGACCCAGGTTCGAATCCCGTGGTGGGCTAAATAAAAGGTGGCCATTTTTCACTGTCCATATTAGCGGAATGATTGCTCTGATGGTTCAGTGTTGATTTAGGTCCCTACCCCTTGTTCCCTGTGATGATTATCCCCGTCTGCCATATCGCCGATAGTGGGTGTAGACGTTAAACCTTAATAATAATAATAATAATACAGGATGCTATGTACGCGCCTTTCCCCAAGGCTCAAAGCGCGGCGATCTATACCAACATACACGCTCACCTGTCTCATTTACCCTCACATACACCAAATACACATACATCACTCAAACAGGTGGTGCAAAGACATGGAGATCGCTATTATAATGTTCATTCAACGGCTGCAAACCGCTGATCCACCGTCTCTCTGTTCCCCAGTCCCTCTGTTTCCCCTAAGAAAAAATGGAGATTTAGTCCCTATATTCCCTAGTGTCGAAGTTCCCCACTCCAAATGTTAGATCCGGATCTCGCTGTTCTCCGCTCCCATTGTTCCACCGTCCCGGTGTTCCCCAACTTGTTGCCGACAGCACAGCAGACCTAAACGGGAGGTTACAGTCAGCATTGCCGCTGTAGGCGGTGGCTATGTGTGTGTACGTGTGTGTGTGTGTGTGTGTGTGTGAGAGAGAGAGAGAGGGGGGTAGGGGAGGATTGGGGAGGGGGGGGGGGGTCGTTGAGTTTTGGCGTCGAAAGCAGCTTCCAGGTTGAGTGCACGATATATGATCCCCGTTTTCTCGGACAGTCCATTTGTGCATCGTTCCGACAAAACGTGGCCAAATCACACGAAAGCATGATGCAAAAGGATTAGAAGTTAGCCTATGAGAAGACCCGCAGCACTGGCCACAGACTGGCCCTTACGGTCAGTTTTACGTATTTCCCTCAACGTTGAGAATCTCGTTTGATGAGGTACAATTATTTTCTTGTAAAGTTATTTCAATCAAGCCCCAGTGGAATTGGACACAGTTGCTCAAAGCGGCGAGACAGCTACCGAGTGAACAGACGATAAAGCCAGACAGCCCGCTAAAGTGACAAGTAGCCAGATTGCAAGGTGACACTTCCAGTGTTGCAATTGACATAGACTTGACACGCGTTGGGCACCTGCGATGCCATCTGCAAAAGCAGAAATACACCCAACGCCCAAAAAAAAAAAAAAAACAGAGGGTCACACAGTCCTGTGGGTGAAAAACAACAGTTATTTTATGGTGGTTGGGTGGGATAAAATCAGCAAGGACAGACAACTTCTAGTGTTCATTTGCAGTTTGGTTTCACAAATCGTAAACTCATTTTCTTTTTTAATTTCAAATGCCCATGTCAAATTGTTTCAATCTTTCATGCTTTGTTTGAAGGAAGAAGGGGTAGAAGTATGAACTGAGGTGTGTGTGTGTGTGTGTGTGTGTGTGTGTGTGCGTGCGTGCGTGCGTGCGCGCGTCACCCTCTGTGGGTGAGTGTGGGGAGGGGGGGCGTGTGTGTGTTTCAAATAATCACATGAAAAAGCCTGTTCATGTCAATTCTTACAATTCAACTAAGTCTGAATGAATTTGAAAATACGAAAATGTGATTTATGAAAACTTCGGACTTCATTGATTTTGTATGAATTCACATGCTTTGTGACTTCAGTGACAATTTTTTTTGCATATGGAAAAGTCTGCCAAGGAAAACAAAGGAATGAAAAATGAAAGAAAAATAACTAGAGAAGTGAACAGTTTAGCAGGCAAAACACGGAAAACATTCTGAAAAAGATAAAGGAACATACTCACAAAGGGAACAGGAGAAAAATAATTGTTAACAAACCAACAAATTGTAATTATGACGTAATCAAAGAAGTTTGAAAAGAAAAGACTGAAAACAAACATGCACCGAACAATCAACAGAACAAAAAAGAAAGTAAAAAACGTAAAACCTGCTCTGACAAACGGGGGAGAAGTGGGGGGGGGGAGTTTCTAACATTCGTGCTAAAGCGAGGTGTGAGTGTGTGTTTGATGGAAGTGGGGGTAATAGGAGTGCATATGTGTGTCTTCTTGCGGGCTGCATGAATGTGTGCATCGATATCTCCTGCACGCGTGACACACACACACACACACACATATGCACACACACACATGCACACAACCACGCACGCATGCAAGCACACACACGAACACACTGTGGTATGGTAGGGTCCAGGGCCTATCCCGCATCGTATGGGGAACAGTGGCACTGGAGAACATCGGCCGGGGAACAGCGGCACGTATTTTTTGTGGGGAACACCGGCACGTATTTTTTGTGGGGAACAGCGGCACGTATTTTTTGTGGGGAACAGCGGCACGTATTTTTTGTGGGGAACACCGGCACGTATTTTTTGTGGGGAACAGCGGTACGTATTTTTTGTGGGGAACAGCGGCACGTATTTTTTGTGGGGAACAGCGACACTGGAGAACAAAGAACATGAGGAATACCGACACGCTCCCCATTCAACTTACTCAGCTAACTTGTCTATACGGGCGCCTGTGGGGTGGAGGTATTGCTGAGAAATGAAAACACGCACTCGGCATGCTAAGGTAGCGAATATAAGACCCCAAAACCATTATCACAAGCATTAACGAACGATTCAGTAAATAAATTAATCAATCAGTCAATTAAACAATCAAGTTTTTAGTTTCATTTTAAGGATTACCTATTCAACGTGTGGCTGCATTGTTTATTTGGTTGAAGGCTACAAAAGAGGGAGAACGTACCTGGCCCGTATCGTCCATCACTGCTCATTTGTATCATCTTAGAGTTGGCGATCCCTTTCATGCCCGCTTTGTCCGAATAATGGTAGTACGTGGCCATTGTTCGTCTGCAAATGGATGGAGAAAAGAATGAGCAAATGCACACACAAAAAACCAACAACAGTACAACATAGCTTTATTTAGAGATAAGTTAATAATGAATAATGTAAGTCAGCAGGAACTGTATAGTTAAAGGAAAGAACGAGTAATAATCAATCGTCGGTTGAAAAAAAAAAAAAAAAGTGACTACTGGTGATGTTGACGAAAAATTAAAAGTAGTTTGTATAAAAGACGCGCAGTTAAGTTTTCTCGGCTAAATAATAATAATAATAATAATAATAATAATAATAATAATAATAATAATAATAATAATAATACAGGACGCTATGAACGCGCCTTTTCCCAAGGCTCAAAGCGCGGCGATCTATACCAACATACACGCTCACCTGTCTCATTTACCCTCACACACTAAATACACATACATCACTCAAGCAGGTGGTGTAAAGGCAGGGAGATCGCTATTAGAATACGGAAGAAAATCTAATTTTTATTTTTGAAATTTTATATTGACTGCATCCTGTACCATTATTGAAGGGAGGGAGGAAACCGGAGTGCCCGGAGAAAACCCTCGGTGACCTCAATAGTCTCGTACCTAAGTCACATACGTTCGCCCCTTGCGGGAATCGAACCCGCGAATTTCGACATAGGAAACCGGCGACTTATCCACTGCGCCACGAGGCCACCCAAGAACTCAGCTTTCAAGGGACATAAGCACGGTTGACTTATAGTAGAGGAAGGAAGAGAGAGAGAGAGAGAGATTGGCCACAGTGAGTATGGGGCAAGGTAGCTCAGTTGGTAGAGCGGCTTACTAGTAACCGAAAGATGCCTGGATCGAATCCCGGATTGGCCAACGTGTGACCATATTATTTTCCCTTTACCATCAACTGGTTCGCTGGTGTCAGATTATCAGATTAGGTAATGCTTAATGTGACCATCGGGGTCGTGTGACATTTTATAATTAGCATTGGGAGGTGTTTTTTTTTCTTCATGTTTAATTTTGTAGCTCTGTTGTACATCGCAAAAATATCTGTTAATATTAACGAGGACAATAATGGATTTGTATTCGGATTTTCTTTTCTCTTTTCTCTTTTTATCACTTGGATGTATTTTTAATTAAATATTTCAGTTATTAAAATATATACGGGGCTGGCTCATTTAAGTTTAGAGTTGTAACTAGCTACGTAACTAACAAAGTAGCTGACCAACTAGGTAAATTAATGGATTCATGAAAGATTGAATGAACATTGAGGTTTAACGTCAACACCCACCATTGGCGATATGGCATAACTATCCCAGGGAACAAAGGGTAGGGACCTAAATTAACACTGAACCACCAGAGCAATCATACTGCTAAAATACACAGTGAAAAAAGGGCCACTTTTTTTTTTACCCACCACGGGATTTGAACCTGGGTCATCGGTTTGCCAGGCGAACGCTCTACTACTTCACCTACAGCGGTGGGACAAGATTGAACGAATTAATGTGCTTTAGTAGACCAAGGAGCTCAATGCCCTACATTGTTTAAAACAATGTTGCAGAATTATATGTAAATGCTTGAAAGCAAAAATACGAATTCGGGTTCATAGGAAGGCAAGTCAAAAGGTTGAAGGAGATTAAGCACGAGATTAAAAGATTCTCTGTACAAATATTTTGCTAAAAGGCTTCGTTACAAGCCCACTGATGTGTCACACCGAACATAGTTTAGATTCCTGAGAATTTTTTTTTTTTAAATTAAGATAACATAGGAACATTAATTGCTCCGTTTTGTTCAGTAATAAGATGCTATACATGTACTTACTAAACGTAATTACGGTTTTTTTCTTACAGTCAACTCCCGCTCCCACTTCTATATCCCCCAATCCACAAGATTTGGGATTAATTGTCTAACATGGAAAATAGTTTTTATAATTTTTTTAATGTCTAGTTTCAGTTTTAGTTTTCAGGAGTTTTCAGACTTCCTTCTTCTTCTTCTTCTTCTTCTTTGTGCTTCTTCCAGCTGCTGTTTTGCGGACGTGGCAGTGAATGTAGGTAAGCTTACATGAGTGCTCTCTGGGCGAAACCAATAAGGCAGTCATTCTTATGAGTTATTGTTTATTTTATTATATTTTATTTCAATGCATTACTTATTTTATGTACATAAACACATGTACTCGTTTATTTTATTTATTTTTTAAACAAACTTTTTTGTTGGTACCAAACTTTGGTGGGCAAAGGTTTGCATTTAAATACCCAAATGCATTTATTTAACGTAAAAATTTGCTTGCAATAATGTAACTTAATAACTAATCAACTCTTTTTATTTTAAATCGAGTTATGCAAACCGAATACTCACGTAATAGTAGTAGACAGGAGCGTGCGATCTTTACACCAAGATGTCAACTTCAAAATGCTGGGTTGTTCCAACAGCCACCCTCAGTAAAGTCGACGTGTATGTGCCTTTTCCTTGGAAATATGACTCGACAATAAGCTACTTTTGGTTCGAGAAAACCACTCCAGATAGACTATTATTATATTGGATGTTTGTTTCACCTTCACAATTAATACCGCTTTTTGAAATGCTTAGTAAGTTATTTTTCACAATTTGTGTCACGCCAGACCTCTTCTCCTCTGCTGTTAACGAACTTGGTCCTCCTCTCAAACCCTATGGAACTAAAACATGTCCACGCATACGTTTCTTTCCGAGAATCGTTGGATGACGTTGATCCTCTTCTTAAACCCCATGGAACTAAAACATGTCCACGCATACGTTTCTTTCCGAGAATCGTTGGATGACGTTGATCCTCTTCTTAAACCCCATGGAACTAAAACATGTCCACGCATACGTTTCTTTCCGAGAATCGTTGGATGACGTTGATCCTCTTCTTAAACCCAATGGAACTAAAACATGTCCACGCATACTACGTTTCTTTCCGAAAATCGTTCGATGACGTTATCGTATGTTAACATTTTGATTTTGTTTCGCCAGTTCTGAGAAGCATCTATTATTTGATTTGGAAAATTTGGAGGGGCGGGGGGGGGGGGGGGAGAAAAATACTGCCTTATCATCTTTTACTTTTGGTTTCGGCAGTAAGCTTACTGAGAAAAGAAAAGTACTTCATAATCAGTGTCTGAAGTGCAGCATGAAGGTTTTTTTCGTAGTTCATCCCACCTACCATGCAGTTGAGCACGTAGGCTAGTAGAAACGTCGCGCTTCTCATAAATTATGCCAATAATCACTTCTCGAGGCCCACTGAATTTCTGCAACTGTGTTTGGATAGTCCTGAGGCAAGATACTGAGAGGTATGTTTCATCTTTTTATGACTTTCGGTTTAGACATAATAGCAGCTACATTAGGCCTACACATTAGTCTGGTTTATTGGTAGGCCTATGCAGACGTAAGAGAGCTTCGTATCTATAACCAGACAGCTTCTACTATAATATTATAGTAGAAGCTGTCTGGTAGGCTATAACCGAGGGGGTTGTGGAAAGAAAGCGTAGCGGGGTGGGTCGCTTGAAAATTAAGAAAAGAATGGTTTCGAAAGGATGAAAAGTAGTGTGTAGATGGATCCGTGGGAAGAGTCATATAGCGTAGCTGAGACTAGATAGAGATATCTAGAGAGAGAGGATTCGTAGGTCGCGCAGCGTGCCTGCGATGACCCTATCGCCGAGAAGCGGCTTTGTCTTGCACGCTGTGAGGTTTCACAGATAACTTCCGGTTAATACTTTCCGCTTCTCATCAGAGATATCTAGATCTCTGGACTAGACGAGGTCTTCGCCCCCTCTATCGCTGATTGGAGGAAAGCCTGTATTCAAAGTTCACTCATTCTTGCTGTTCAGAGACGCTGCGGTGCGCCCCAGGCTGTATACAAAATAACTCTTTTTCTCTCAGCATGGAAGTACACACTGTTGAAGAATCCATGCTCTCAGGCCGTCTATGAGTCGACAGATATGCAGCTTGCATCAGCTTTGTAGCCGTATGCGTAGGATGTCGGATTCACTATTGCATGTCGTCTAAGCTATGCAAACACTTGCCTGCTGTAGTGTCTAGTGTTGATGAGTCGACAGTGGCTGAATACATGTACAGCGCCTCGCATTTCTTGTTCAGAAAACAGCTGTCCGTATTGTTCGTCAGTTACTGTACTCCACCAAATAGCAGAAACCTGCGCTGATCTTTTGACTTTTACCTTCTTTCGTAACCATCTCACGTTGAAACATAGGTGAGGATTATTCTGTTTATTAAGGCATCGTGGGCCTATTGTAATGTTTTGCTAGTAACCGAAAGGTCGCTGGTTCGAATCCCGGATTGGTCAACGTGTGATCATATTATTTTTCCCTTTACCAACAACTGGCCCGCTGGTGTCAGTATAAATCGGTCCAGTAGTCACCTATATGCGAAAGTGTCGTGTGACTATAATCTACAAACAACAACTATTGTAATGAACCGAGGTCGGCGTGTCGTCACAAGTCACGTGACAAACTTGACAACCCTAGCCGCCATGATGGCTTGGGGGAAAGCTTTGACGGAAGTCGGTGTAAGATATTGAAGAGCAATTAGGTTTCGCCTAAGTTTAGTTAGCAATTTTCCACTACCATGTCGTTTACGTATTTAGAGGAGCTTTAATCAGAAGCAAGAGAGCGGTATTTGATCAAAATGCAGCTTACAGGATTGGATACCTGCCCGTATAAACTTCCAGCAGACGCATGGGTGAATCACTGAATGGTCCCAAGCAGTGGCCTTCGATCGAGTACATGGACGTGTACAACTTAATACATGTAGTAAATAAAATAAAGATCAAGACGAGAAAGTGAAACGTAACTCAATAACTGACACTGCAACAGGCAAAAACTTGTTTGAATGATTTTATTTTTAGTTCTTAGTTATATTAGTATTTTTGAAAGTTGTATTACTATTAGGCTTACTGAGGTGAAGCCTAGTAAATGAATCTGTTAATTAATAAAATTTTGTTCATGTAAATTTGATTTTAAGAAGACATTGTTTTACTTTTTTTTATTTATATTATCTATCACTATAATGAATGATGTCAGGGGCGGATCAGTTAGTTTTTTTTTTGGGGGGGGGGGTTTCCAAAATTCGTATAAAAAATAAATAAATAAATAAAATAAATTATATATATATATATATATATATATATATATATATATATATAATTTATTTTATGTTTATTTTTATTTTTATTATTGTATTCTCTCTCTCTCTCTTTCTCTCCTTCTTCTTCTTTCTTTTCCTTTTTTTTTTTGGGGGGGGGGGCTAGGGGGGGGGTTTCCGGAAACCCCCCCCCTCGTCCGCCCCTGGATGTAGTAAATTGCTCTTTAGTTTAGCGTATAAACTATAATATGTAGTTCATAAGCACACCCACAATAAAGGCACACACTCACACACACACTCATACACCTTCCATGTACATGTATTGATATGATACATACACATTCACATGATACATTATGATTAGACTCCTACATATGCACATCCTATTATTCATGCACAAATCACATGCATTTTTACTTGAATTACTGCACACTGATATAGTAGGTGATATAAACTTTGATGTTACCTTTTTATTAATGTTAGTTGTGTTAGTGAACTTAAGACTAATCAGTTTTAGGTGGAATTTGTAGGCTTTTGTGATATTGATAACCACATGTAAGAATGCTTGGAAATGTATTAAGGACTGTAAGTGTGATTATAATTTTTTTTTTTACTTGTGTGTTGCAACTTTTAATAGTTTAAGATAATACTGCTGATTTTATTTTAATGATGTACACTTGGACTAAGACAAGAGTTGTTTCCATTTTTTTCCAGGCATGCTGGCCATTAGTTCATTGACTGGCAATCACCTGTTATAGCCCCACAGTTTTAAACCTAGATGACAAAAGCTCAGTTAATTTACTTTTATTTATAGAAAGAACTTCCTTTTCTTGTTGGCGGTAAAAAATATGATATGAAACGCTGCTTTTTCCATATAAATAGTTCAGTTTAAAGGGAGGGGGTTGGGGGGAGTGTAAGACCACTTTTTTTGGTTGTTTTAGCAGCTTATTTGTATATTAAAATAAAGAACACTATACCTTATAACATTTCAGAGCATTATAGCCCGTAACACCGTTGCGAATAATTTATTGAACAAAAAAGGCTATGTGAAAATCAGACATTCAAAATTCCGGAAACAAAAGATTAACGAGTTAGTTACCTTTACGATTTGGATGCTGACTTTAAGTTGGAAACTAAAAAAAAAAAATCGCTATCTATAGCCTACATTTCTGGCTTCGTTATGTTCGTATCACCTTGTACTTACATTTATAGCCAGCGGATCAGATAATCTGCATTTTAGTTTCTCCTTTAATTCATTAGATGCCATTTCATCTTTTAGATACTCTGATCTCTCTAAATTTCTCACTGCCGCATGTTTTGATGAAAACATCCAAAATAGTATATTACAGCATGACTAAAAGCACAATTTCTGAGTCATTAATTTAACAAACATTTGTTTGGTTGACAAGAATAATACTTTATAATTAAAGCAAGGAGGGAGTAGCAGGCTACTACTTTTTTCTCCATACTCGGAGAAACTAGCCTACCTTAAAATTAAAATTATCATATTTCTTACAAAGGGATTTAATTCAACTTCATATATGTTGTGAAACCTTACAGCTTTACTTTAATATCTAAAGTAATTCATATAGGTAATAATAATACCAGTAACATTTATTTAATGACTGTGGGTGACAGACAAGTTTTGTTGTCATATAATGTAAAAGAAAGAGAAAGACTTCAGTATTACTTTTGACACTATATTACTAAGCTAGGTTTTTATATCCATATTAGTGTCCAAAGCCAAAAGAATAAAGCAAATAATTTGCTTGGTATTATTAAACGAAGTTTTCTATAAGTATGTAGTATTATATTGATTTACCAAGTCAATCTTTTACATTTTTATAATTTATATTTAATTTAATTTAAATTAATATTTAATTTATATTTTTTATAATTTATGTTTGGTTAGACCCCATCTTGAATATGGCAACATTATTTGGTACACTTTGTTTAAAAGACAGTCTGCAGCAACTGAGCACGTACAAAAAAGAGCAAAAAAAGTGTTGCCCAAAATTCAAAATTTATCCTACGAGAAAAGATTGGAATATTAATCTATTAGATAATTTACCAAGCAAGTGTAAAGCCAGAATAGGCCTGCTATAGCTATAGTATCAAAGGTAATTTACCTAAGTCTTCCATTTGTTCACAACAAACTTGACCGTCACCCACTGTGATTAAATAATCTTTACCTGTGAATTTTTACGATTTATTTCTTTTTAAAATTTCAACGGGTAGAATACTAGCCTACAACTCGTGCCTGTAATTTCTCAGTGAGCAGACGTAAACGGCAGAAGATTTCGGCGACCACAACTTGTCTCTGTTGACTGTTCCATCCAACTGAACTTGCGCTCTTCCGATAGCAAGAAGCCATTTTTTGCGTCTCGTCTTTTCAATGGGCATCATTAAAAAAATTCCGGTCCGGATTCTTATAAATATTGGCTGTACAGCCTTGTACGCAACAATTTTTCGGCATCTAAGGTCATTCAAGATGATTTACATAAGCTACAGCAATGGTGTGAGAAGTGGAAGTTATATTTAAATGTGCAGAAATGTAAAGTTATGCATGTGGGGAAAGGAAATCATGGATGCGAATATTCAATGTTGATAAAAGTTGAAGTTTATAAATTAAATGTAAGCGATAATGAAAAAGACTTGGGTGTAACTTTTGATTGCAAGTTAAAATTCGACGCACATATTCAGAGAGTGGTAACTAAAGCAAACCAAATGTTAGGCATAATCAAAAGAGCATTCACATACTTGGAAAAAGAAACGTTTTTAAAATTGTATAAAGCTTTTGTAAGACCTCATGTTGAATATGCTAACGTTGTTTGGAGTCCGTATTTGAAAAGGCAGTCTGTAGCCATAGAAAAAATTCAACGACGAGCCACAAAACTATTATCTGAGTGTCGTGACATGACATATGAAGAGAGATTAAGGTATCTGGGCCTTCACTCTCTGAAAGGACGTAGGATCAGGGGTGATTTAATTCAGACATTCAAAATAATTAATAATGTAGAGGATGTTACTACTAATACTTTTTTCTTACTTGATCAATCTAACAGAACTAGGAAGCGTGAAGGTAAAATTTTCATAAAATATTGTAGAACTAACCAACGAAAATTTTCATTTGCACATAGAGTAGCTAATTATTGGAATTCTTTACCAACAAATATTAAATTTGCACCATCTGTAAATAGTTTAAAAAACCACATAGACACTGATTCAAAATTTCAAAATTTATTCTATCAATATGACTAGAAAAGATTTCAAATTATGCATGCAAATCATATTGCTAACTATATATATCATAAACAATGAGGGGACGTCTTTATAAGCCGCGAGGCTTTAGGCAGCGATGCCTGTCCTACACTACTACTACTACTACTACTACTACTATCTTCTCTCTATTAAAACTAGGGGCTTTTTCCCCCAAGCCACTGTTGCTATGCTAAAGTCACGTGATTATGACCCGGATGTCCGACCTCGAGATTATTCAAATGAAAATTTGAAGAAATTTGTTTGATCTTAATGCACGTGAAGTTGGACAATAATAGATGTTTTGTATTGTACTGTTGATTTTTTAATTATTTTTTTTTTACTTGAAGACCCTCAATTGCAACGCGTGTCTTACTGAACATTGTGCGTAAATGAAATGTCATGAACTTCATAACATTTCATTTACGCACAATGTTCAGTAAGATGATGAAGATGGTGAACACTTTTTGCAGACTTATCTGGAAGAAATTTAGAAAATGTCAGTCGGTCGGTCCGTTGGAACTATATCTCAAGAACCGGTGAACATATTTTGTCCAAACTTCATAGAAACATTACCTAGGTTAGTGGCCTGCTTCCCGTGCCATCATTATATTCGCTCTACTGCAAAGGTCAAGGTCCCTGAAGGCATTTTGTTACTAAACACGTTTTGCTCAATGTGTTAAAAATTGCTGAAGCGATTTTGTTGAGTCTTGGTAGACAGGTACTTCAAATCATGGGCCATCCTTCAGTAGCAGTCCAGTTGTCGGTCAGTCGGTGGGTCTGTCACTCCGGATTTCACTCTTTTTTTTTTACACAGCATACTCTTTGCCTCGTCTCAAGAATAACTGAATGGAAATTCATCATTTGTACTTTATGGATACTTTATCTACAGCTGAGCATGTTATATAAAATTTATTCGTATTTGTAGGCCTATTTTCTCAATGGTCAAGGCCATTGTGCTTCATCATGTTCTAAAGGCTTTTTGCACTGTATCTAAACTATTGGCTTAGGCCTTAGCCGATGTTGCTAATGGGTTTGGTTTGTAGGTATTTCACATAGTGGCCTATCAATCATTTCACGTTTTTCTTTCGCTTCTTTTGGATAAAGTCAAGTTACAACACTGCCAGCAACATGTACACTTTTTTTTTTTTTTTGTCGGCTATTTCAGTTAGTGCCTGGAAATACATTTGAATGGCTTGCCAACTTGTTATATCATAATTGTGTAAACGAGTTATTGCATATTATCACCATGGAGATAGTTTTACTTTAGTTAATGAATCTAAACTACAGTTTGGTCTGTCCACCACTACCCTCTATGATCGTGACCAACGCCCGCTCCATTAGGCCTAAATCTAACAATTTGAATTTTGAAGAACTACAGGCCTATACTAGTTACATGTCTGAATTTAGGGATGCGTGTCTGTTGTGTATATCTGAAACCTGGTTTTGTAATAAGATTGACGATGAAAGCGTAGCGATTGATGGTTTTGGTGCACCGTTTAGAACTGACAGAGATTTTGAGATCAGTGGCAAACAGTCGGGGGGTGGCGTATGCCTGTATGTCAATCAACGCTGGTGTAACAGTGCAAATGTAACGGTGCGAAAACAGTTGAACACACGCGACCTTGACCTTCTAGCAGTGTCACTGCGTCCTCGCTACCTGCCGCGTGAGTTCGGTCAAATCTTCGTCACGGTTATCTACACACCTCCCCATGCTAACCCCGCACGTGCCGCGACCCAGATCGCCGATGTCGTCCATGAGCTACAAATGATCTCCCCTGATGCACCTAACTTTATTGCAGGAGATTTCAATAGCTGTGACTTGTGCACTTGTCTACCCTCATTTCATCAGTATGTGTCTATCCCCACTCGTCAAAACAATACCATTGATCGTCTATATGGCAACATTCCTGATGCCTATAAATCCTTTGTACTTCCATCTGTTGGTAAATCTGATCACGATTGTGTCCATCTCATTCCATCTTACCTGCCTAAAATAAGATCACAACCCATTGTAAAGAAAACAGTAAAAGTTTGGTCTTCCGAAAGCATTGAACAGTTACAAGGATGTTTTGACTGTACTGACTGGAACATGTTTTTGGAATCTAGTGATGGTGTAAATGAAGCTGCTGATGTTATTTCTGACTATATTAAATTCTGCGAGGATACTGTCATCCCTACCAAAACTATAAAAATATTTCCAAATAACAAACCTTGGGTCTCAAAGTCACTCAAAGCCACGCTAAACGAAAAGAAAATTGCATTTCAAACTGATGATAAAGCTGAACGCAGGCGTGTTCAAGCAAAACTAAGAAAGGAAATTCAGGATGCTAAACGGCAATATAAGGAAAAGGTAGAATCACAGTTCGAGCGTGGTAACCTGGCTGATGCGTGGAAGGGGTTGAAAACTCTGTCCGGTCAAGCGAAGCTGAAGTCAACTAACTGTGACCTTCCTTTTGAAAACCAAATTAAAATGTCAGAAGAACTAAATTCATTCTACTGCCGTTTTGAACGCGATGACACAAAAGACGACGTTGATGATATTATTTCTCGTTTAGAACAAGACGTGGTTGATGGTGATGCTGACTTTGAGATCGATGGTGCCACAGTTGAGTCCATGTTTAAAAGACTGAATCTGAGAAAGGCCACTGGCCCTGATGGTATAGGGGGTAGGACCTTGAAGTGGTGCGCTGCACAGTTGTGCTTAGTATTCAGTCAGCTATTCTCGTGGTCAGTCAGGGATTGTGTTGTACCTAGTGTATGGAAACACTCTATCATCTGTCCCGTGCCCAAAAACAGTAAACCCAAAGAACTCAACGACTATCGCCCTGTTGCCCTGACATCCATAGCTATGAAATGTCTCGAACGGATTCTTCTCTCTCGTCTTCTTTGTCACACTCAGCCTTTCACTGATCCTCTTCAATTTGCATACAAACCCAATCGTAGTACCGACGACGCTACTCTGACGCTTCTCCACAATGCGTATGATCACTTAGAGACCTCTGGTTCCTTTGTCCGCATTCTATTTATAGACTTTTCTTCTGCTTTCAATACCATACAGCCACACCTCATGGCTCAGAAGCTTTTGTCTTACACTGTCCCTCCTAGACTCGTCCTGTGGATCGTTCACTTCCTCGTGTCCAGATCTCAGGTTGTCCGCTTTCACTCCGCTGTCTCATCTCTCAAACAAACGTCCACAGGAGCTCCTCAGGGTACGGTTCTTTCTCCGGTACTTTTCACGCTCTACACAAACGACTGCAGAGGAACTGATGCCTCACCGGTCATAAAGTACTCGGATGACTCTGCCCTTGTGGACCTGTCCAATTCAAATGCTGTGTATTTCTCTGCAGTTGATAGGTTCAGCTCCTGGTGCAAACAAAACTATCTGGACTTAAATGTCAAGAAAACTAAGGAACTGGTCATTGACTTTCGTAAAAACAACACTCTCATTCCAGACCTTGTCATTGATGGTGTTACAGTCGAGAGAGTCACCCAATACAAATACCTGGGAACCATCATTGACGAAAAACTGAACTTCACTGCAAACACCCAGGCCATACACAAAAAATGTCAGTCTAGAATTTACTGCCTTCAAAAACTTCGAAATCTCCAAGTCAGTAGCCGCATCCTTCAGACCTTTTACTCTTCTTTTATTGAGTCCGTTCTTACCTTTTCTTTTATCTGCTGGTATGGAAGTTTGTGTGTAAAAAACAAAAGTATTCTGGATCGAGTAGTGAACGTCTGTGGGAGGGTTGTGGGAGTGAAACAAGAGAGTCTGCAGGTGTTGTATGAAAGACGTGTTGTGCGGAAAGCTATTTGCTTTGTGCTGGATAGCACTCATGTGCTTGCGCACCACTTCCAGCTCCTGCCTTCCGGAAGGCGTTACCAAACACCATGGGTCAGAACTCTCAGAATGAAAAACAGTTTTATTCCAAAGGCTGTCTCATTACTTAATAAATGACATGTGTGTGTGTGTATGTGTGTGTGTGTGTGGGTTTTGTTTGCCCAAAATAATCTCATTTCACATTTGCTGTCGTTTAATGTTAGCATGCATAAGTGTAATTCTAGTCATATGTGACTGTGCATTTTTATCCTCATTGTCATTATGATTGTTGTTATTCCTTGTTGATTGTAATTGTACACCACAATGTAATTTCTTGTAAAAGATAATAAAGTTGTCTTATCTTATCTTATCTTTGGCTGTTGTTGATATATTTTAACTTCCCCCCCCCCCCTAATCCCCCCTTCTTCCATGGCGGTGCCGGGGGTTTCTGTATAAATAGTATCCCCACGTTCTGAAAATTTAGTGGTTTAACTTCCCACTGTCGCTGTCTTTCTTCTTTGTTCTGTCTCATTCCTACTCTGTTCTATCAATCTACTACACGTATCTTATTCGCTAGACCAGTCACCTACCTTTTTTCTTGAAAACTCTCCCAAAACTCCTCTTTTGTCTATGGGGTCTGTTGGGCGAACTTAGGGCCGTTGGACGCTTTCGGCCAAACAATGTAGGCATTTTATATGTATGTGTTTCGTTCATATTTTATACTTATTTTATATTGTATTTTATTTTTGTAAGTGGGGGGTCGATAAATTACAGTAAAGCCTCAGCATCCCTTGTGTGGGATGCCTTTATCGTAAAGGGCCCGGCTGATGGAGTGCCTTCAGGGTTGTTTCAGCAGATCTTTTATATGGATTAGAGGTGAGCTCTCTTTCAACCATGCAAGTTGTGGACCTGATTCCGCTCTTTGTAGTCCGCTGGATCATATAAACAATAACTCTCTCTCTCTCTCTCTCTCTCTCTCTCTCTCTCTCTCTCTCTCTCTCTCTCTCTCTCTCTCTCTCTCTCCCTAAAATTAAATGGTTCCTGTTAAAGATTTCATATTAATTATTGTTAGTTTCCTTGTTACACATTATATTTTAAAATTGAATATGAAATTTATGTTGGTCTTGGTATGAATGTGGATGTATGATTAAACTAAATGTGTGAGCGACTGAAAGAAGGACTGACTGTAAGATTAGCAAATTAATGCTAAAATCATTTTCTTCTCGTAATAAAATATTGAATCTGAATCTCTCTCTCTCTCTCTCTCTCTCTCTCTCTCTCTCTCTCTCTCTCTCTCTCTCTCTCTCTCTCTCTCCCCCCTCCCTTCTCTCTCCCACTTCCGCTGTCTTTCTCTTTTCATCTTTCTCATTCCTACTCTGTTCTATCAATCTAATATACTATCTTCTTCACTAGACCAGTCACCTACCTTTTTTCTTGAAATCTCTTCAGGGACAAAACTCCTCATTTGTGTGTGAGGACTGTTGAATCAGCTTGGGAATATTGGGTGCTTTCTGCCAGATGGTTACTGGGTTTTCCTATGATGTTATTATTTGGCATGTAGGCGATGTAGTATGTGTTTTGTTGATATTTTATAACGATGCTTGTATTCTATTCTGTTTATGTAAACGAAGGTTCAATAAATTACAGTATGCCTATAGCTTCAGCGTCCCCTGCGTGGGATGTCTTTATTGTAAAGTGACTGGCTGTTGGAGTGCCTTCAGTGTTACCACTAGGGTTGTTTCGGCAGATCTTTTATGCGGATCAGGGGTGAATCCTCTTTCAGAGAAGTTGTGGTCTTGATTTTGTGGTCCTGATTCGGCTCTTTGCAGTCCGCTGGACCCTGTAAGCAATGGATAACTAACTCTCTCTCTCTCTCTCTCTCTCACACACACACACACACACACACACACACACACACAGGCACCCACACATACACAAACAGCCACACAAGACCACCTACCCACTATCACCACCACCTCATGCACACAGCCAAAGCTATTCTACTTTGTATTGTTTGCTACTGTTACTACCTTGGTGTTGTTAAAGGAATAGAAACATTTCCGGTTTAAAACTGAAAGTAAAGATCACTGGTTGAAAATAAAGGCCAGAGTTTTCTGTGACGATGATGATGATGACGATGATGATGAGGATGATGAATTTGTTGTTGCTCTTACTCAGTTACTGTTTTACCAAACCCAAACAAACCCACCTCCCCATTTTCATTTGTATTTCCTATCGTTTGATTTAGTTAACTGGTTCATATTCTCCTTGTGCACACTGAGCATTCATTTTGGATGGATACATGCGCTGTAGGCCTATAAGTGAATATCGTTATCATCAATACTATCATCGTTGTCGTCGTCATTGATTTTTTTGTTTTGTTTTGTTACATTAATTCTTTCTTTGTCTGATACAGTTGGAAGTAAAGAGATACAGCTTCAGTAGCGGTCATGAATAAATTTTTTTCGTGGGTGCGGCGCCGCCCAGAGTCAACGGAAGAGAAACGCTCCAATAATGTAGACGACACGCAGGCGTATCGCGAAGGCTACCCAGGCAAGCCAGACTTGAAAAACCTCAATGCTAATCTCCAGTTTTTCCGAAATCAGATCCCAGCACAACCCGACAACGTCTACATTGAGGAGATGCTGAAGCACTGGCCCAACAACATGCAACAACTGGAGTTTGGTCACAGCTACATCCAGTGGCTGTTTCCTATTCGCGAGAAAGGCCAGAACTCCCAAGCCCAAGAGCTGCAGCCCCACGAGGCAGAAGCTATCAAGACAGACCCACAAGCCATGGAGAGGTTCGTCAGGTCGTACCGGATGATGCTGCACTTCTACGGCATGCGACTCATTGATCCTGAATCGGGGAAGATAGGTCGGGCTGATAACTGGCAAGAACAGTTCCCGAACTTGAACTTTTCTGAGCACAACTTCCTGCGCATCACTCGCATTCTGAAGAGTCTGGGTGAGATGGGGCTGGAGCGTTACAAGTATCCGTTCCTGGAGTTCGTGCTAAAGGAGGCCATAGAAACGAGAGAGCTGCAAAACACGCTGGAGAGCTGCAACAACTACTGGATCGCCACCGTCAAGGACGACAAGGAGAGAGAGATGCTGAAACAATACAGAGCAAGACTGGTTGAACAGCGTCAACAGAGCCATTGCAGTCAAAGGTACCAATTCCGTGGCCTATTGCGGGTCTTTTATTACGTTCATCATTAACATCATTATCAATATTATTATTATCTAATCACCTCTTCACTCTCTGCATCTATTCATTCAGCCATCATCTTCTGGCTTCATCATCATCGCCGTCAACCATTACAGCCATCGCACGCTAACAGGAAGGAGCTCACCATTATTTTACGCCCATGTTAAGTTACATTTGATTGTTAACTTACCAATCATAATAGTTCATTTTTAGCTTTTCTCACTGTGTGTGTCTTTATGTGGCAGGGACCCAGCAAGCAGGCGTGGGAACGAGCACAGAGACTGCGGACAACCACAGACGAGCCCCAAAACGCACAGTAAGCTTTAGGTGAATCTAGAAATTGATGTAATTGTTGTTATAGACGGCTCAAAAAGCTATGTAAGGCTCTGGTCAAGACTGAAGTGCATTAGAAAAGGCTAGCTTCAACGTTTCAAGTCGTAGACTTGTCTTCAGGAAGTGAAGGATATAGGGGAATGGCATGGAACTTAAAAGAGAAGGGAATTGATTTCTGCCCAGTCGCAAAGCTATGTAGGGTTAATATGGGCCTTCACGGAATATCTATTATGAAGGCATGTAATAGTTTGTATTGGGTGCGCAAGATAAAGAAAGTGGTTACTCTTAGGAAAAGAATTTAGCAATAGAGAATTGTCTTTCGCAGACGTGGTGCCAGAAAGTGGTGGAGGCAGACCTCAGCCTCAATCACACAACGTGGTTCCTCCCTACAACAGCTTTAATCAGTTCAACCCAGATGACGGCTGCGTAGATGACAGTACCGGGAGACCAGATGTCAGCAGTTCAAAACCAGATGATAGCTGTCCAAACCCAGAGAGCAGAGATTTGAATCCCGATTCTGACTGCAACTTCAGATCAGAAGAGCCTACCACGACGCCAGATGCCCTTATCGACGTTAATGTGAAGCAGCCGGCCTTTGATCGCAGTTTGAAACGAGGGTACCTGGACACGGCGGCCCCAGATTCTTCCCGCCAACCAGATGAGAAGGTTACAAAACTTGAAGTTGATCGCAACCTGAAACCGGTTGAGCCCAAAACAGATTATCCGAGATCGGCACCAGGTGAAAGAGGATTGAAGCCAAGTGAGGGCTTCCAGAAAGGGGGGGAAAGGATGGAAGTCGATTAGTATTGCTTGATGGAAACACGCCCTCCACCCCTTTCTCCACCCACACGCAACAATAATTTAAGCTGAGTTCACTGACAGACCTCTTGTTCAGTGTACAGTAGGTATTTTTGTCCTAGTTATTTATAATTTCGTAATCTTCAAAACGGCTTTTATCTAACTGCCGAAGAAAAAAATAACACTCGGGCTTAATTGTGGTATTGCAAAATGTTATGCGGGTCAAAATGTTTACTACGCATAGTATTTAAAACGTGCAAAATTTTAAAATAACTTTGTTTAAGGTGTGTGTTTACAATAATAATGGTGCAATTCCGAATGATTCTTAAATAACTATAATAATTATATTCAGTGTTGTAGGATATATATCATTTTTCAAATGCTAGCAATACAAATAGCTAATAATATTGGTGAAGTTATAAATAATCCCCTATTCAGAAAATTGTTTTAATAACACTTAAATTCAAGGAGATGTCTGTTATTTACATTTGTGGTTATGGTGTAAAATTGACTTTTCATTTTAAAAAACCAAATATTTCCAGAGTAGAATGGTCCATTTAATTATATTATTATGTATGTTCTAAGCCAGAAAATAAGTGTACATAATTATAAATAGAGCAGTTGCTGTTGCACAAGAATATTCCAATATTTTTTCCTGTTACTGCTTATAAGGCATGAGCAAGACAAATAAAATGAAATATACAGGAAAATAATTTAAATACAGCATGTCTTCTTTTCTTTCCCACTAAGTAGTGTGTTGATCATCTGTATTCTAATGTACCACAGTTAGCATCACTGCTCTCTCTCTCTATTTACACATACACACAAAATAACACTACAATGTTTATTTGTATTGATTATTCCTGCAATACTACTCAGTACTGTCACCTTTATACAAGCTGCTGTCAGCAGGACCTATCAAGTATTAAAATATTACTTTAAACAAGCTACATTACATTATTATTGCTTTAGGTCCAGCGGACTCTTCCGAGCCAAATCAGGACCGGACAACCCCTTATCTGCATTAAAGATCTGCCGAAACAACCCTAGTGGTAAAACTGAAAGCTCTCCACCAGCCAGTCACTTTACAATAAAGACATCCCAGGCAGGGGACGCTGAGGATGTACTCTAATTTATCGAACCCCTGTTTACAAAAACACAAGTATATCAACTAACAAGTTAGTATCTCTCTTCTATGTCTCTATCGACATGCGCGTACAACCGGTTGCTTCCCTTTACATGCTTTTCGCTCCATAGAGCGTCATCGGCCTGAAATAACTTTTTAGAAACTTCAAAACCCAGGGGAATTATGGGTAGGGAAATGCTTTTCTGAAATGACGGCCAAATCCTTCTTTAGTTTCTTTGCTCGAGCAAAGGCAATCTCATAGGTATGAAGCACTTCGTCCATTATAACTCCATCGCTGATAATACTGCTGACAAGTTTCTGCCTTTGTTCACTACCAGAAACATGCAGTTCCTCTCCCAACTTTCGTTTCATTTCAACGAGAACAGATTTCCCAGAATTCTCTATTCTATTTTTAGGTTTGGGATATTCCCGTCTCAGCTTGTGGCTAAAACCAATGGCAACGGGACCACCGCACGTCGACTTGGGGAAATAGGAGATACTAACTTGTTAGTTGATATACTTGTGACAAAAACAAAAGAGAATTACATTACATTACATGATAATTGCTTTAGGTCCAGCGAGCCAAATTAGGACCGGACAACCCCCGATCCGCATAAAAGATCTGCTGAAACAACCCTAGTGGTAAATCTGAATACTCTCCACCAGCCAGTCACTTTACAATAAAGACATCCCACGCAGGGGACACTGAGGCTATACTCTAATTTATCTAACCCCCGTTTACAAAAACAAAATAGAATACAAACATCATTATAAATTAACAAAGCACATACATATAAAATGCCTACATTGCTAAATAATAACATCATAGGAAGCCCTAGTGACCACCTGGCAGAAAACGTCCACTATTCCCAAGCTGATCCAACAGACCTCACACACAAATAAGGAGTCTTGTCCCGGAAGAGTTTTCAAGAAAAAAGGTAGGTGACTGGTCTAGCGAAGAAGAAGATAGTATAGCAGATTGATAGAACAAAGCAGGAATGAGAAAGAACGAATGAGAAAGACAGTGACAGTGGGAATTTAAAGCACTAAATTTCCAGAAAGTGGGGATACTATTTATACTGAAACCCCCAGCACCCCAACGGGGGTAACAAAATAGAATACAAACATTATAAAATATCAACAAAACACATACATATAAAATGCCTACATTGCCAAATAATAACATCATAGGAAGCCCTAGTGACCACCTGGCAGAAAGAGTCCAATATTCCCAAGCTGATCCAACAGACCTCATACACAAATAAGGAGTCTTGTCCCGGAAGAGTTTTCAAGAAAAAAGGTTGGTGACTGGTCTAGCGAAGAAGAAGATAGTATAGCAGATTGATAGAACAGATCAGGAATGAGAAAGAGCAAATGAGAAAGACAGCGACAGTGGGAATTTAAAGCACTAAATTTCCAGAAAGTGGGGATACTATTTATACTGAAACCCCCGTCACCCCAACGGGGGTTTTAAACAAGTTAAATGAAATGTACGATTAAGATGTCACAAACACAACAACAAAACCCACAACAGAGTACCGTCGCTTCTATTTGTTTATTGATACATTCAACACTTCTAAAATGCACTCTGGTAAGTGATTTCTCTGTGACAACAACACACACAACAAGCCTAATACAGCACGGTCACACCAAAACCATCAAAATGTTACAGTCTGCTTGATGATTAAAAAGTTTATTTTTTTTATAATCAAAAGCTACAAATGAGCGGCGATCTGTCATAAAGCAATAAATGAAAATGATCGTTGATTGATTGATTTATTGTTGCTTTAGGTCCAGCGGACTCTTCCGAGCCAAATCAGGACCGGACAACCCCCGATCCGCATAAAAGATCTGCTGAAACAACCCCAGTGGGAAAATTGAATGCCCTCCACCGGCCAGTCACTTTACAATAAAGACATCCCACGCGGGGGACGGCTGAGGGTTGACCTCAACTACGCGAACACCCCGGTTACAAATGATCGTTAAGTTCATCAGGAATCAATTTAAAAAAGACAAAAGTAGCGCACCCACAAACATAAAATATAGCACAATGTTACAGTCTGCCCTCTCACCCATCCCCCAAAGCTACAAATGAGAAGCAGGTCTTTAACATAAAGTAATAAAGATGTTCAACGTGCATTGTTAGTTAACTACTGATTATTTTTAACATGAATCATCCATAAAAGAATCAACATTGTAAGTTTATTTGAAATGTTCTGTACCATTATTATTATTGTATATGGACATCACGTTTACATGCATGTAAATAAAAATAATAAATTCCAAGAACAAATCTTGAAAACGCTTACTACAAAGTGATGGAAGAAGAACCACTACAGAACACAAAGTGATGGAAGAAGAACCACTACAGAACACAAAAGTGATGGAAGAAGAACCACTACAGAACACAAAGTGATGGAAGAAGAACCACTACAGAACACAAAGTGATGGAAGAAGAACCACTACAGAACACAAAGTGATGTAAGAAGAACACTACAGAACACAAAAGTGATGGAAGAAGAACCACTACAGAACACAAAGTGATGTAAGAAGAACCACTACAGAACACAAAAGTGATGGAAGAAGAACCACTACAGAACACAAAGTGATGTAAGAAGAATCACCAGTTCCTAAATTCACACACATGGAAGTCTAATTTTTGGTTTGCGCAAGTCATGGACAACCTTTTTAACATTATTATAATTGTTTTCAAAGAGCTGCTCACAAAGCTAGCCAAAACAGGATCTAACTGGAGCCGTTGAAGGCACCAACTTGATACTTTTTGCACCTTTATACAGCAATGGTGATAATCCTTTATAGTACATGTACTAACAAAGTTAACAGTTTAGTGATTTTTTAACGGCCATTACGACGATTTACACGTTACAACTATGGTTCCAATGATAATGTATTTCACTGGTTTTTTGCTCAACTGCGTTAAAAGCACACTTTTCCAAGATAGGTCAATTATTGTAAACATGCCAGCAATGCAGCTTTACGACAGCTTGGGCAAACAGTTGTTGTTTACCGATAACAACTAGCAATATCTTTGTTACTTTTCTCTCTCCCACATGCCTGCTCACTATTATTTAAATTAAAAAGTTAGTTTTATTTTATTTAGGGAATTTGATTTATTTCAACATGATGCATAATACAAACATTATCTTCCTTGCATTATTTTCAACTTTATATTCAGCAATAGTAAACTTGGTCAATTATTATTTTATTCAGCAACTACACTTATTCGATGATGATGGTGATTATTATTATCCTTATAAAATAGAAGGAAAATGTCATTTTCCTCAAATTGTCAGAACACGATTAGCAAATATGCCGATTTCTGCAATGAAGAATGTTTTCAAAGGCAAATGATTCTAAGCCAAATATCAAATGATCATGTGATCCTCACACTAGATACCAGACGCTACAAACCAAACACCAAATGATCATGTGATTCTCGCACTGCATACAAATGAACATAAACATTCCACACAAGAATAAACAAACCCTAAAACTTGATGTAAGGAATAATAATAATAATAACAATAATATTGTTCCCCTCACCTTCATTTCTTTTAAGTTATATAAAATTAGAACAAAATCAGTTTCTATTTATACAAACTAATTTGCTCCTTTATTCCTCGGTTGTTATGCTGTAGTTTAAGGCTTTCAAAATGGTCACAACTCTTTGATTCGCAATACCTTCCAAATTCATTTTCTGTCTCTCCTCTACTCTCTCCTACATACACACACACCAACGCCACTGAGAGAGAGAAACATCCAGCAAAAGAAAGTATAATTTACACCCAACTTAACTTTCCTCCATTCAAAATCTCATCACCGCGTTTTGCACTCTCTGAATTTTTCTTTTTCCCAAATAAAGTGGATGCTTTGTCGCCAGATTATTTATCCTTCATCTTGTATAAACGGTTTCATATTACTCAAACTTTGTTCTCTGGCTTTTGTCTCACCAAAATATCTGCAATATCATCACAAAATTGAAGCCATCTCATCACAATCTTTATCATGACAACAGCCTGAACATAACAAATCCGTTTTGCAGCTCATCACACTATCTTAGTTACTTATTCACTGCTTACAATACAGGGGTCCAGAGGACTGCAAAGAGCTGAATCAGGACCACAAAAGCAAGACCACATCTTGGTTGAAAGAGGATTCACTCCTGTCCCGATCTGTATAAAAGATCTGCTGGAACAACCATAGGGTAACAATTGAAGGCATTCCACCAGCCGGTCACTTTACAATACAGGCATCCCACGCAGGAGACGCTGAGGCTATACTCGTGACTTATCGAATCCCCGTTTACAAAAACAAAACAGAATATAAACATCATTATAAAATATCAACAAAACACATACATATAAAATGCCTACATTGCTAAATAATATCATAGACCACCTGGCAGAAAGCGTCCAATATTCCCAGGCTGACCCAACAGACCCCATACACAATTGAGTTTTGGAAAAGTTTTCAAGAAATAAGGTAGGCGACTGGTCTAGTGAAGAAGATAGCATAGTAGATAGAACAAAG
Organism: Oncomelania hupensis; assembly: GCA_036898135.1. Taxonomy (NCBI): domain Eukaryota; kingdom Metazoa; phylum Mollusca; class Gastropoda; order Littorinimorpha; family Pomatiopsidae; genus Oncomelania; species Oncomelania hupensis. The sequence goes on from CM072520.1 coordinate 46,039,322, forward strand.
TAGGAATGAGAAAGAACAAAGGAGAAAGACAGTGACAGTGGGAATTTAAAGTACTAAATTTCCAGAAAGTGGTGATACTATTTATACAGAAACCCCCCGGTACCCCCAAGAGGGGCTACACTATCTGTCTAGCATCACAATCTCTCTTTGTCCAGCACTTTGCATACATCACACAAACACATGGACAAAAAATAATCTACTATGATCACACAAGCATGAACAATAACATTCATAAACTATTGTTGACACTTCCACAAATGAAAACTATTATGTTGAAACATCAGAGACTGGACAGTTCAATCACAGGCAGTGCTTTATTTATATAGTCAGAAGACAAAGATTATTTTTTAATTTTTTGAAGGCAAAGAGATCACAACTTTTCAAATAATCCGTAAATAGATTCTACAGTGTGATATTCAGAATAACCATTCATTAATTCTATTTTTAGCTATTTATATTTTTAACTCAAAAACTAAAAAGGGAAGACATTGGAACTGTACGAAAGAATTAATCCATGAATGAGTTGTATTGTACTTATTTTATTTGAAGCAAACAAGTTGAAGAGAAAGACTTTAGTTGGTTCCAACAAGCAATTAATAACACGATACACTATACGCAACTGATTTTGTTCTTGTAAACACCAACACTACTTACTTGTTTTACTTGGATATGAAAGTTGATAATTTACACAAAGTGATGCTCTCAACAACGTATTTACAATTACTACAACTTTGACCAAGTTTATTTACAACAAGAATTTTAAAAAATATACATTGCAGCAATGCAGCATACTTGTTAAGATTGTTTTTGGAGAATAATTCCCAGTGAAACAAATACATCTAAATTTCTCCCAAAGCCTTGAAACACGTCACCATAAATGCACTTCACAACAAGGAAAATAACAATATGTAATCGCAGCAACAAGTACAAAATGGTATATAGTTTTAATCGTATATAGGATCATATTGAGAACTATTATTACAACAAAAACACTACGGTAAATATTGTTTAGTTTTTAAGTATCGTAACTGATGTTAATGTTGCTAAAGTGATAGAATCCCACTGCAATACCTCAAGCATACTGGAACACAGATAATGCAGATGATATGATGGAACGGATATACCAACATTACATGGCCATACAATACGGTTATATTTGTTCAAATTTAAAAACAACAAGAGTATGCTAACTCATGTGAACTTTAACATACATTACAACATTTGGCAACAATAACATGAGCCTGTAGCGGAATAATACAATGTGATGACAACATTAAACCCTGTTTTGCCTGGTCGACAGAAACTATCAAAAATAAATCACCAGCACAATCAGTTGCATTGACATTTTATCAACAGAAAGAACAAAAATTGTTGAAATGTTTAATAGATTAAACCCTCCTTGTGTATAGTTCAGCACAATTTCAAAGAAAAGTGTGGTGACCATGTTTCGTGAATGGAGTTTACTGCACACAAAAATAAAAACACAAAGTGTTTGGCTAACTTCACAAAGCATAATTACCAAGGAGTATTTGGGACTGAAAAAAATATGTCAAACAATACATTTGTTCTTGGACTCTTCTCATGGAAGAGAGCCAGGATTTTAGCTGAGGACAGTCGCTAAAAATATATATTAGACTCTCTCTCTCAACCTGCCAGATAAAAATAAATAGTAGCAGTAGTATAGTGATGGTTGTATTAGTAGCATACTATACTTAGTGTTGTTAATGTTGTTACGATAGCTCTATACAATATATAATGGAGTTGTATTGAATACAGCTAGAAATATGTTCTATATAGAAGCCACAAAATAACACAATCTTAAACTCTCATGTTATTTTACAAATCACAAAACAACCATAATCTTCAGTTTATGACATGCATGGCAATATAAGCAGTACACTTGGTATAAAATCTTACAATATGTTATTGTCAAACGTTTAATACAATAGTAGTAAAAGTTTTGTGGATAGGTTTATTGCTTGTTTACTGCTTGGGGCTCCTTTGCTTGCTGTAACCAGCTGTATAGTGTATAAATGTGAGTGTGTTTGTGCCTGTGTGGTTTGAGAGGGGGATGAGGTGGGATGAGAGGAGGGGAGGTAGTGGGAACCCAGAATAAGATTAGATGTATTTTATATATGTACCGTTGTTTAAATCAAATAACAAATGCTGTTCAAATGTTGTCTTTATGTACAGTTTAACTTTAATTTTATTGTTTTATTGGATTGTGATATCAGTTTGTAAACCAGTTTGTGTGATGTCACGCTGTGATAACTGTACCATGGCAATAAGCTGTGTCTGTGATTAGATAGAAACAGCCTGTTCTGTGAGATTTTGTTTTATATTCTATTACATAAGTTAGTATATAATTAATAGCATGTGTGTGTGCATATATAATCATATGCTACATTTTGTAGAAATTTTAAACAAATATACTATCTTTATTTTTTTACTTGTATTTTATTTTTATTTTGTTTATTTTAGTGACCAAGTGCCTGTTATAGTTCCTTGTGAAAGGTAATAAAAATTTGTTGAATTGTTGAACTGAACTGAATTTACTGATCAAAGGTAACAACAGCAATATTTGTATTACTGTTGAGGTACTAGTAAAAATTAAACTAAGTACTATTACAATTAAAACATACATAAAACAATCAAGCCCTACTTCTATACCCATTAACCTCACATCAAGGGCGAAAAAACTATGGAGTTTGGCAAGGAAAAAGCAAATATGACTGGCAAAAAACAATGAATACATAAAATAACAATTATCTGTCCCAGCAAATGGAAATTTACTAATAGCATTGACACGTTTTGAAAACAGAGAAACACAAAAACATACATTGGAAACAGTAACCATCTTGTACACAAAACGTTTATCGTTAGCGCCTCGTTTGAAAATAACTTGCTATAAAAAACACAGTGTGACTGTCACACAAACAATAACAGAAAATACTTTTTTTTAACAAAACACATAAAACAAACTATTAAATCGGGATTCTTTCCAGTTCTTTCTTCACAAGAACATGGACAACACAAAACCACTTACCAGGTTAAGTCTGATCAATAATATTCATTACCAACCCAATCTCACAGAACCAGCATAACTAACATCCAAAATCCAAGCAACTTGCAAGCTCAATTCCATTGAGTTTTTATACAGCAAGCCTAAATATTTGTCCAAAATCACAAAATTGTCATGTCATTTTTGTAATGTTTATAAATTACTAGTTTTAAATTTTTTTTAATTTAATTTAATTTATTTTGTAAAATACCAAATATTGAATAGACCCTTTAGCCATGAGGCGTGACAGAAGGCACCTCCCAGAATATTTCCGTCAGCTGTTAGAACTGCGCTGAAGATGTCATCCGTCGCTGCTTCAGAAAACAACTACATCAGGTGCATCATCATCGTCATCATATTAATACTTCTACAAGAAAAGGTAAACCAATATTGCAAACAACACCACTACTTTTTTTTTTATACATCTCCTAGAACCGACACATTTACACGTAATGCCCGTACAGTGTTTGAGAGACATAAAGACGACACTTCATACATTGACAGTGGCGTGCTACAGTGTGTTTCACATACACACACAAACAGCAAAAGACTAAAAAAAATGGCCAACATATGATCCACCTCTATTCTAAGCGGCCAAACGACAGACATCTTAGGAAAATGGAATGGGTGGGTGAAGGAAACATAAAATAAAATCTGTTGGCATGACAGTATGGATGGACTTACTCTTTACGTCAAATACTTAAGACGCAGAGGGAGTGGGATATTAAAGCCACCTTCACGCTCACTGAAACATAAAACATCAACAACCATCGTCATTGCTTTGATCTGAATGCAAAATCGTAACACATTTCCCATGACAAGTCTACTTCACTATCACTTGGGATCGGATGTTCAAGCAACATGCATTCAAAAACACATTCACTAAAAATAAAAAACTTGAAATAGTTTAGTATTATCAAAATCACAGATACAACATGATACATTTTGTTTCCTTTCAAAAATCACCATGCTACCCATCTTCATGCTTATGCCATCAAAGTCACAGTTTGAGGTCATTTGATCAAAACATCAAGATCAGTAGTGCTTGAGAATATCAGTGGTATACCGCCAGTGTGAAACTAACCATAACATGGAAATGTGCATCTAGATCTCCAAAACGTGTCTCCCTAAATCAACATCAAAGCCTACATCAAAGCTCAAGGTCACCTGACAAAAACTAGAACAACCGTATATACATTGCTAAGAAACTAAACCTACATTGCACCGGAAATCACAACTGCAACACATTTAATAGCACACTAAACTGTTGACTATCTGCATTTCTAAGTCATCAATCCTGAAGGTCATCTAACAGAAGCCTCAAGGTCACTTGAGGCGGACCATGTCAAATAAGGTCAAAGATGATGGTCACCTCAATGAACCTAACCTTAAGCCGAATGGGAGTGGCTTTACATTCTACCATGCCAAACCAAACATCAACAGAAAGGTCAAAGTTGTTGCCGAGGTCAAGTGAAGGTGATTTAGGTAAAAGTGACCTTGTCCTTGTCTTTCTTGTACTCCTGGTCGAAGGACTTTGAACCGCGGCAGATAGTCCTCATCTCATCCACAAGCGTGTCATAGCGGTAGGCGACGCGGATGTCTGGAACGTTGGTACGGCTGATGTCATTGCCTCCCACACCTTCCTGGGTGTAGTTTGGGCCCAGCCAGTGCTGCTTCATCTGTCAACACAAGGTAGGTTAGTTAGTTAATCATTGTTTATAGGGCCCAGCCAGTGTTGCTTCATCTGTCAACACAAGGTAGGTTAGTTAGTTAATCATTGTTTATAGGGCCCAGCCAGTGCTGCTTCATCTGTCAACACAAGGTAGGTTAGTTAGTTAATCATTGTTTATAGGGCCCAGCCAGTGCTGCTTCATCTGTCAACACAAGGTAGGTTAGTTAATCATTGTTTATAGGGCCCAGCCATTGCTGCTTCATCTGTCAACACAAGGTAGGTTAGTTAGTTAGTAATTGTTTATAGGGCCCAGCCAGTGCTGCTTCATCTGTCAACACAAGGTAGGTTAGTTAATCATTGTTTATAGGGCCCAGCCATTGCTGCTTCATCTGTCAACACAAGGTAGGTTAGTTAGTTAATCATTGTTTATAGGGCCCAGCCAGTGCTGCTTCATCTGTCAACACAAGGTAGGTTAGTTAGTTAATCATTGTTTTTAGGGCCCAGCCATTGCTGCTTCATCTGTCAACACAAGGTAGGTTAGTTAATCATTGTTTATAGGGCCCAGCCAGTGCTGCTTCATCTGTCAACACAAGGTAGGTTAGTTAGTTAATCATTGTTTATAGGGCCCAGCCAGTGCTGCTTCATCTGTCAACACAAGGTAGGTTAGTTAATCATTGTTTATAGGGCCCAGCCAGTGCTGCTTCATCTGTCAACACAAGGTAGGTTAGTTAATCATTGTTTATAGGGCCCAGCCAGTGCTGCTTCATCTGTCAACACAAGGTAGGTTAGTTAGTTAATCATTGTTTATAGGGCCCAGCCATTGCTGCTTCATCTGTCAACACAAGGTAGGTTAGTTAGTTAATCAGTGTTTATAGGGCCCAGCCAGTGCTGCTTCATCTGTCAACACAAGGTAGGTAGGTTAGTTAATCATTGTTTATAGGGCCCAGCCAGTGCTGCTTCATCTGTCAACACAAGGTAGGTTAGTTAATTAATCATTGTTTATTGGGCCCAGCCAGTGCTGCTTCATCTGTCAACACAAGGTAGGTTAGTTAATTAATCATTGTTTATAGGGCCCAGCCAGTGCTGCTTCATCTGTCAACACAAGGTAGGTTAGTTAGTTAATCATTGTTTATAGGGCCCAGCCAGTGCTGCTTCATCTGTCAACACAAGGTAGGTTAGTTAGTTAATCATTGTTTATAGGGCCCAGCCAGTGCTGCTTCATCTGTCAACACAAGGTAGGTTAGTTAGTTAATCATTGTTTATAGGGCCCAGCCAGTGCTGCTTCATCTGTCAACACAAGGTAGGTTAGTTAGTTAATCATTGTTTATAGGGCCCAGCCAGTGCTGCTTCATCTGTCAACACAAGGTAGGTTAGTTAATCATTGTTTATAGGGCCCAGCCAGTGCTGCTTCATCTGTCAACACAAGGTAGGTTAGTTAATCATCGTTTATAGGGCCCAGCCAGTGCTGCTTCATCTGTCAACACAAGGTAGGTTAGTTAGTTAATCATTGTTTATAGGGCCCAGCCATTGCTGCTTCATCTGTCAACACAAGGTAGGTTAGTTAATCATTGTTTATAGGGCCCAGCCAGTGCTGCTTCATCTGTCAACACAAGGTAGGTTAGTTAATCATTGTTTATAGCGCCCAGCCAGTGCTGCTTCATCTGTCAACACAAGGTAGGTTAGTTAGTTAATCATTGTTTATAGCGCCCAGCCAGTGCTGCTTCATCTGTCAACACAAGGTAGGTTAGTTAATCATTGTTTATAGGGCCCAGCCATTGCTGCTTCATCTGTCAACACAAGGTAGGTTAGTTAGTTAATCATTGTTTATAGGGCCCAGCCAGTGCTGCTTCATCTGTCAACAAAGGTAGGTTAGTTAATCATTGTTTATAGGGCCCAGCCATTGCTGCTTCATCTGTCAACACAAGGTAGGTTAGTTAGTTAATCATTGTTTATAGGGCCCAGCCAGTGCTGCTTCATCTGTCAACACAAGGTAGGTTAGTTAATCATTGTTTATAGGGCCCAGCCAGTGCTGCTTCATCTGTCAACACAAGGTAGGTTAGTTAGTTAGTGTTTATAGGGCCCAGCCAGTGCTGCTTCATCTGTCAACACAAGGTAGGTTAGTTAGTTAGTGTTTATAGGGCCCAGCCAGTGCTGCTTCATCTGTCAACACAAGGTAGGTTAGTAATTGTTTATAGGGCCCAGCCATTGCTGCTTCATCTGTCAACACAAGATAGGTTAGTTAGTTAGTCATTGTTTATAGGGTTATGCGGACTGCAAAGAGCCGAATCGGGACTACAACGCCAGGTCACAGTTACTCTTCATCATCATTATGTCCATCAGTGTGACAGTGTATTATGTTTCAGGCTGTGTGTAAAGCCTGACAATACATGTGCTGACCACAGCCTTCAGGTAATCCAGAAACTTGCAAATGCAGGTAACCTGTACCCTCCCCCCCCCCCCCCAAAAAAAAAAAAAAGGGTGTAAGCAGTATTCACTGAACTTGTCAATCTGATTGTACAGCTGAACTGCTGCTCACTGAATACTATTCATAAACACTTAAACAGGTAAACACTTCTCACTGAACACTGCTCATTGAACACCTACTCATTGAATACAGCTCAGTGAACACTGCTCAGTGAATAGTTCCCACTGAACACTACTCACCCAGTCACAACACCACTTAATCTGGGTCTGACTTATTTATTAAATGCGCTAAATGACCCATCTTGTTTTACCTCATGTGGGAAACCGCTCTGCAAGACACTGTTACGCGCGATCTCACACATGTCACAGGTAGAGAACTTCCACACCTGGGCAGCGATGCTGTACTCCTCCATCAGCGGTTCCTGTACACATGCAAAATAAGTTTGAATCCACATATTTACCGTCAAGTTAGTTATTCATTGCTTACAGGGTCAAGCGGACTGCAAAGAGCCGAATCAAGACCACAACTTCGCTCAAAGAGGACTCACCCCTGATCCGCATAAAAGATCTGCCGAAACAACCCTAGTGGTAACACTGAAGGCACTCCACCAGCCAGTCACTTTACAATAAAGAAATTCCACGCAGGGGATGATGAGGCTATACTCTAATTTACTGAACCCCCGTTTACAAAAACAAAATAGAAAACAAAAATCATTATAAAATATCAACAAAACACATACATATAAAATGCCTACATTGCCAAATAATAACATCATAGGAAGCCCCAGTGACCACCTGGCAGAAAGCGTCCAATATTCCCAAGCTGATCCAACAGACCTCACACACAAAATGAGGAGTTTTGTCCCGGAAGAGTTTTCAAGAAAAAAGGTAGGTGACTGGTCTAGCAAAGAAGAAGATAGTATATTAGATTTATAGAACAGAGTAGGAATGAGAAAGAACAAAGGAGAAAGACAGCGACAGTGGGAATTTAAAGCACTAAATTTCCAGAAAGAGGGGATACTATTTTTACTGAAACCCCCGGCATCCCCACTGAAGTTACTACATAAAATAAGGTGTATCGCTCAGAATGGAGATTTTACAAATGTCCTTTTGATTGAGCAGCCACAATCAGTACATTGATTTATGTTCAGCCACAATCAGTACATTGATTTATGTTCAGCCACAATCAGTACATTGATTTATGTTCAGCCAAAATCAGTACATGGATTTATGTTCAGCCACAATCAGTACATGGATTTATGTTCAGCCACAATCAGTACATTGATTTATGTTCAGCCACAATCAGTACATTGATTTATGTTCAGCCAAAATCAGTACATGGATTTATGTTCAGCCACAATCAGTACATTGATTTATGTTCAGCCACAATCAGTACATTGATTTATGTTCAGCCACAATCAGTACATTGATTTATGTTGTACTGTTTTTCATGTTTGCACACTTTTTAAAAACACAAAACTATTTATTCAATCTATTCAAATTTAAAGTTGCTTCAAATATTTTGAAACAACCTGTATTCTCCCCATAAATAAAAATCAAATATGATTTCAGTTCAGTTCAGTATTTTAATTTTACATCTGTTTGCTCTAGGTAAAAATCAAATACGATTCACATCTTTTAAACTCTGTGTATTCCCCGAAAATAATAGTCTTACAGGTGCCAAATTTAAGGGTCATCGTCAATTCATCACAAAGTTATCCAGTAATTAAATGTTTACCCCTGAAAGCAATCTAAGATACCACTCATAGAGATCAGGGTTCCACCACCACAACATGGCTTTCCTACCTTAGTGAAATGGAACTGTAGAGGATCGTCAGTGGAGAGAGAGACATTGAGGCCACGGTTGAAGTACTCCAGCAGAGGGTTACGGGGGTAGTTGAGAAAGAGGGAGTTGTTGCTGAGCGGTGACATGGCAATGCCGATCTGTGACAGGTAGTACAGGTACTGCAGCACAGGCACCTGAAAACAAAACATGCAAACTGGTTAATTAAGATGCAACATGGGTATATGAATGAGATGGTCCGATACAGAGTACCATGAATGCCCTGTATATTTTCCATCATTTGTTTTTGTATGGGAAGGGTCTAAATTCAAACATCTTGCAGGTCAATTAATTTCAAAATTATATTGATTTGATCTAAGAGTCATTAATACAAAGTCAACCTGTGAATAAAAAGCTCATGCACCTAATGGACACTGTAGCAGTGTGAGTAATAATCTCACGCTTTAATTATGATAAATGTCAGTGTGTATGTCCATGCCTTTGAGTGTTATGTGTTCACTAAGTCAATATTTACATTACTTCTAAGTTGGTTGATTGAGAATAAAACCAGGTGAACAGTGATGAACACTTCTCAATGAACACCCCTCCCCAGATGAACACTACTTCAGTGAACAGTTTTCAGTGAACATGACTCAGTCATTCATTGCTTACAGGGTCCAGCGGACTGCAAAGAGCCGAATCAGGACCACAAAATCAGGACCACAACTTGGTTGAAAAAGGATTCACTCCTGATCCGTATAAAAGATCTGCTGAAACAACCCTAGTAGCAACACTGCAGGCACTACACCAGCCGGTCACTTTACAATAAAGGCATCCCACGCAGAGAAAGCCAAGGCTATTTATTGAACCCCCATTTACAAAAACAAAATAGAATATACACATCATTCTAAAATATCAACAAAACACATACATATAAAATAATAATATTATAATAATATAATAATAATATAATAATAATATCATAGGATGCCCTAGTGGCCATTTGGAAGAAAGCGTCCAATATTTCCAAGCTGACTCAACAGACCTCGTACACAAATGAAGATTTAGAAGAGTTTTCAAGAAAAAAGGTAGGTGACTGTTTTACTGAAGAAGAATTAGTTAGTTATTCATTGCTTATAGGGTCCAGCAAACTTCAAAGAGCCAAATCATGACCACCAAGTGAAGAAGAAGATAGTATAGTGGATTGATAGAACAGAATATGAATAAGAAAGAGCAAATGAGAAAGACAGTGACAGTGGAAATGTAAAGCACTAAATTTCCAGAAAGTGGGGATACTATTTATACACACCCGCGGCACCCCCGCGGGTGGCATTACTAAATGAATACTAGTTGATTGTGATGCTGCTGTTGCAGCCGTCAGAAATGTTGAGCAGTGCTGTCTTGAGATCAAGATGTGGATGAATGCGAACAAGTTGAAACTGAATGAACAGAAGACAGAAGCTTTGCTATGTGGACCGCGAATTAGAAGACAATCTTGTCCCTTCCAGTCCCTGCAGGTCGGTGATGCTGACATTCAGTTCTCTCCTTTTGTAAAGACTCTTGGCCTTGTGCTTGACTGTGACCTTTCACTTGAACAGCATGTTTCGGCAGTAGTGAGATCCTGTTTCTTTCATTTAAGAGCTCTTGGTAAAATCCGTTCTTCTCTGACTCGTAGTGCAGCAAACACTGTTGCTGTCTCTTTGGTCTTGTCAAGACTAGACTATTGCAACAGCCTTCTTGCCAATCTGCCTCAAGCACAGATCAAACGCCTCCAATCTGCGCAGAATTCTGCAGCTCGATTGGTCACAAAAAGTCGTAAATCAGTCCATATCACCCCCATTCTTGAGCAACTCCATTGGCTTCCTGTCCACAAACGCATTAAACACAAACTGCTTTCAGTTGCCTATCGCGCAGTTAAAGAGCACACTCCTGAATACCTGTTCGAACTTCTGAATGTGTACGAACCATCTCGCAGCCTCCGCTCAGCTTCTAAGTCTTTATTTGTTGTTCCTGGGCATAAGCAGTGTAGGACTAAGAGGTATGGCCAGAGGTCTTTCAGATACACTGCACCGGTCTGGTGGAATGCTCTTCCAGAAGGCATAAAGAGAGCAGACTCTGTCGGTGCATTTCGCAGAAACTTGAAAACACATTTCTTCTCTTCTTGCTAATCTGGACGTATAATTATCTGATCTCATCCCAATTTCATAAGTCAATGCGTGAAAGTTTTGCATAAATGTTAATTGACTGGTCTGCCTGCTAGAATGTGTTGAGCGATAGTGAAGAAGTTAAAATGTTAAGTTATGATGTATGCACCCTTCCCGCCACTGTCTGTGTGTATGTGTGTGTGTGTGTGTGTGTTTATCCACATCCCTCCCACCAGCGCTGCGATCATGCCCGTCGGCGTGGAGATATTTACGCGCTTTATAAATTATTCATTCATTCATTCATTCATACTACTCACATGATGAACAGTACTCAGTGAACACAACTCTGTAAACACTACTATGTTAACGCTACTCAGATGAACCCTGTTCAGTAAACACTACTCACCTGATGAACACTATTAGATGAACACTACTCTGAGGGGTACTAGATCCCAATTCTATGGGTTACATTAATCCAATGGGACACCTTCATTATCAATTTAACATCCTCTTCACCCCACCCCTACAGCTCTTTCTCTGCTACGAAAAAGCAAGCCACGTGTACCTTTCTGAGCAGCAGGCCATGGTTGATGCTGTCAGCCAGCATGAAGGCAGACACAAGATGTGTGGCAGAACCAGCTTCACCGCAGTGAGGTCGCAGCACAAATGTGCGCATGCCTCGCTCCCTGCACAAACATACACATTAACAACACGTCTCTTTCCACAACCACCATCCAATTATTTCATTGAAACTTTCTACTTTCATTATTATATGCCTCTTTCCACTTTCATTATTATACCCCTCTTTCTACTTTCACGATTATACGCCTCTTTCTACTTTCATTATTATGCGCCTCTTTTTACTTTCATTATTATACGCCTCTTTTTACTTTCATTATTATATGCCTCTTTCTACTTTCATTATTATACGCCTCTTTTTACTTTCATTATTATACGCCTCTTTCTACTTTCATTATTATACGCCTTTTTCTACTTTAATTATTATACGCCTTTCTACTTTCATTATTATACGTCTTTCTACTTTCATTATTATATGCCTCTTTCCACTTTCATTATTATACGCCTCTTTCTACTTTCACGATTACACGCCTCTTTCTACTTTCACGATTATACGCCTCTTTCTACTTTCATTATTATACGTCTTTCTACTTTCATTATTATATGCCTCTTTCCACTTTCATTATTATACACCTCTTTCTACTTTCATTATTATATGCCTTTTTCTACTTTCATTATTATATGTCTTTTTCTACTTTCATTATTATACGCCTTTCTACTTTCATTATTATACACCTCTTTCTACTTTCATTATACACCTCTTTCTACTTTCATTATTATATGTCTCTTTCTACTTTCATTATTATGCACCTCTTTCTACTTTCATTATTATACGCCTCTTTCTACTTTCATTATTATGCACCTCTTTTTACTTTCATTATTATATGCCTCTTTCTACTTTCATTATTATAGGCCTCTTTTTACAACCAGCATCCAATAGGTCATTGCAACTTTCTACTTTCTTTAAAGCCTGTCCCAGATGAATCATCTTCATGTACTCTGGTACACAATCTGTCCAGATCTGTGTGATAAAATGCCGTGGTATTGTCCAGCTCTTGCATGCTGTTGTAAAATTGTGAGTCAGCCACTGCTCCTGTTTTATGGCTTAATCACAGAGTGGTATTTGTAGAACTATCTAAATGATATCAATTGTGCGTTTTATTTTTTATAAGGCGTCAAAAAGAAACTAACAACAGGGACAAATATAAATGTGAATACAATAACAAAAGCAAATGCAAAGGAGCTCTGCATGTATTACGATGATGTGATTATGATGCTGATGATGATGATGACGATGATGATGACAATGATGAATATTATGATTTAGATAATTAACATCTGTCAGTAACACTCAGTGCATACCAAAATATTTGACGTAGCATGCATCCAGTGCGCGTGCTCTCGTTTTCCATAAATATCATTACATTACATGATTATTGCTTTAGGTTCAGCGGACTCTTCTGAGCCAAATCAGGACCAGTATAGCCGAATCTTCTATCCTATCCTTTCCCGTAACTCGAAGGTCGTAGGGGCACCACAGATGATCGTTTAACCAGCGTACTCCATCTTTCCATGTCCTCAGCAACCCTGACTGTTTCGCTCAGTGTCAAACCAGTCCATTCTCGAATGTTGTCCTCCCACCTCTTTTTCGGTCTCCCTCTTCTTCTACCTCCTTGCACTGTGCCTTGCAGGATGGTCTTTGCAAGACCTGATGTTCGGTAATGTGGCCATACCATCGGAGTTTCCGATTTTTTTCACCACTGTGAGCAGGTCATCGTGTTGTCCAATGGCTAGTGTGATGGTCTGTCGGACTTTGTCGTTGGTGATGTGCTGGGTATAAAAAATGCCCAGAAGTCTTCTGTAGCACCTCATCTCTATGCTTTGTATTCTTTGTTGTAGATCTGCTGTGAGGGTCCATGTTATGCAAGCATATAGGAAGATCAACAAAACACATACATATGAAATGCCTACATTGTCAAATAATAACATCATAAGAAGCCCCAGTGACCACCTGGCAGAAAGCGTCCAATATTTCCAAGCTGATCCAATAGACCTCACACACAAATGAGGAGTTTTGTCCCAGAAGAATTTTCAAGAAAAAAGGTAGGTCACTTGTCTAGCGAAGAAGAAGATAGTATAGTAGATTGATAGAACAGAGTAGAAATGAGAAAGAACAAAGGAGAAAGACAGCGACAGTGGGAATTTAAAGCACTAAATTTCCAGAAAGTGGGGATACTATTTATACTGAAACCCTCGGCACCCTTACAAGGGGGGGGGGGGGGGGGAGTCCATAAATATCTATTTGTCCCATATTATTTTGTATTAAAGAAGACATTTTTCATCAGTATTATTTTTTTTTACCCATGGTTAACATACTCCATTAAGAATGGTCACATTTGGGACCATGGAATCTGCCACCACCCAAGTTATTTCATTATATTAGATTGGAGTGCAGTGTGGGGAGGGTAAGGGGGAAAATGTCTAGGGGGGAATAATACAAGGTAGCCTGGGAAGAAGTGGGCTGGGGGGGGGGGGAAGTGGGGAGGAAAAGACCGAGAGGAAATGTGCAGGGAGGAAGTGACTGGAGAGGGGAGGACAGGGGGAAGGAGGGGGAGGAGAAGTGAACGGACACCGAAAAAAAGCTTGCTAAACATGCACATTTTCACTCAAATTGATAGGCAAATACCAGTGGCTGTATAACTTTAAAAGTGCACACAATTCGTCAGCTGAGTTATGTTTACAGTAAAAGTAGTTGTTCCTAAGCAGCACAGCTCAAAGAGTTTGTAAAGACACTGACTGAAAGGAGGTTTAATCTGGAGCTGAGCAGCTTGTCCATATCTAAAAAGATCTTTTTTTTTCCATCCTGTCCATATTCAGAACTGAAAAAGGGGATAATAATCTCTCTAAAATATTTTCCAATAATTGGCATTTTGTTATTTTCCCGTTTAAAAACTGAAAGAAGTGATGGAGAATGTTATGGCCCACACAAGACTGACCTGCGGAAGTTGTTGAGGACGACCATGTTGGCGTATATGTAGTACAAGTAGTACATGTAGGGGGGATTCTCATCGCTGTTCCAGTGTGGAGGTCGGGCGGAGTCGTGGTCAAACACAGTGTGCTCTGGCTTTGATTCATCATCCACAGAGTCAAACCCTGTCACCTGAAGCCAACAAGCACAATCACAAATTCCACCCTTTCCTCATGGCAGTCTGACGCCAGCTATGCCTAAACCTTGGCAGATGGGTGAACTCATCTTCAGTCAATTTGCAGGCAAAAGGGCAGGGAAGTAACTCTTGCTTATTTTTCTGTCAGCATGGTGTAGATTTGCCAAAGTTTTGATTCAAAGCAATTTGTGGGCAATTTGATGCTGAGAAACAAAAAAGAACCATAATATCTAGATTTGGCGAGATATAAATGTATTATTAACACTCTTTCAGTTTGGAGCAAGGGCGTCAAAAAAAAAAAAAACTATAATTGTTAGAGAGCTTCATTAAGGATAAGAACAATGTATGACCAATGAATTGGATGTCAGCCGGCAATAGTTACTAGATAGTTATATAGGAGAGACAGACAACTATTCTGAACCTGATTTACATGTAATTTTTACCCTATCTCATCCCCGCACAACTACTAGCCTGGGTTGTACTTCTCTTTCCTGCAAATTCATTCAGTCCCAGGGTTGCACTAACTATTATCAATGAAGGCAATAAATGGTTTAAATGCCAGGCTATCAAGGATGTTTGGTGTGTTTTTTTAACAATGAGTTTACTTGGTAAACTGCATTGATGTAACATTCAAACATGACATAATGGTCATCGATGCTCAAACCAACCTATCCAATCCCGTAACTCGAAGGTCGTTGGGGCACCACAGATGATTGTTTAACCAGCGTACTCCATCTTTCTCTGTAAAATCTTTTTAAAATTGTTTAAAGATAATGATGAAGATATTGGTGTGATTGTGTGTGCATGTGTGTGAGTGCAGGTGTGTGTGTGTGTGTGTGTGTGTGAGTGGTATGCTTTCCAAGTTAAAGTTTCTTTACTATGTTAATTTGTTAAGGGACAGATTCGAAGATTGTATCATTAGTATCCCTAATAAAAAAAAGTTTCAAAGTTTTATAAGTTTCTGTCCCCAGCAACCCTCATGGTTTTGCTCAGTGTCAAGCCAGTCCATTCTCGAATTGTGTCCTCCCACCTCTTTTTCTGTCTCCCTCTTCTTCTGCCTCCTTGCACCGTGCCTTGCAGGGTGGTCTTTGCAAGGCCTGACATGCCAGACCTATAATGTTGTGCCACAAGTAACTTACGTAAAGCAGGAAGGCGTACAGTTCGGGGTGACTCTTGGGGTTACGAGTGACCTCAAACAGCGGCTGGAAAATGTTGACAAGGATGTCCTGAAAGTTGTCAACCAGCTTGTTGCTCTTGAACACATCACTGAAAACATCCACCATTGCAGAAATATTAATTTAGAAAGTGCTATCCAGCAGTGAGGTTTCAGACATAGAATGCTAAAGTTTCCACTCTGAAACAGTCACAGCTTGCCAGCATTGCTAAAAAAAAACTTAGGATTGCAGAAATATTTTGTAAATGCTATCCAACATTGCAAATTCAAAACTAAAATTATTTTTTGTATGAAAATCATGTCTTGCATGAAGACAAAAATATTTTTCAATAATATACACTTAAGTACAAAGCTTCTGCTCTAAAACAGACTCCATATCCAGCAATGTAAAAAAAAAAAATTGTAGAAAACACACTCAGAATAGAAACTTCATAAACGTGTTGAAGAAAGACACAACTTTTCTATACTGTTAAGTACATAGTATATTCTCTACCAGCCAAAACACGCCCAAAATTTTAGAATAAAAGTAGAAAATGCAATCTAGCAATGTACACAAAAATGTAGGTTACTGTACGAAGATGGCGAGATTTTCTATGCAGTTAAGAACAAAGGCTTGCCTTAAACAGTCAGAACAAATAATACCTTACTTCTGCATTGTAGAAGACTTCTCATGTATTACAAATGAGCAGAGTATTTGACTCCCGCCTCTCGGCCACAACCTTGAGAACACGGCCCGACCTGAACTAATTTTCATTTATCCCTCATAACAGGGACATAAAAATATTTGCCCTGCAAGGCGATGAAGCATGTGATAGAAAACCAGATTGCCAGCTATTAGTGCCACAATGAATGAATGAATGAATAATTTATAAAGCGCGTAAATATTTCTATGCCCACGGGCATGATCGCAGCGCTGGTGGAAGGGAGGTGGATAAACACACACACACACACTCACGCACATGCACACACACAGTGGCGGGAAGGGTGCATAGATCATAACTTAACATTTTAACTTCTTCACTATCGCTCAGCACATTCTAGCAGGCAGACCAGACAATTAACATTTATGCAATACTTTCACGCAGTGGCTTATGAAATTGGGATGAGATCAGATATTTATACATCCAGCTTAGCAAGAAGAGAAGAAATGTGTTTTCAAGTTTCTGCGAAATGCATCGACAGAGTCTGCTCTCTTTATGCCTTCTGAAAGAGCATTCCACCAGACCGGTGCAGTGTATCTGAAAGACCTCTGGCCATACCTCTTAGTCCTACACAGCTTGTGCCCAGGAACAACGAATAGAGACTTGAAAGCTGAGCGGAGGCTGCGAGATGGTTCGTACACACTCAGAAGTTCGAACAGGTATTCACGAGTGTGCTCTTTACTGCGCGATAGGCAACTGAAAGCAGTTTGTGTTTAATGTATTTGTGGACAGGAAGCCAATGGAGTTGCTCAAGAATGAGGGTGATGTGGACTGATTTACGACTTTTTGTTACCAATCAAGCTGCAGAATTCTGCGCAGATTGGAGGCGTTTGATCTGTGTTTGAGGCAGATTGGCAAGAAGCCTGTTGCAATAGTCTAGTCTTGACAAGACCAAAGAGACAGAAACGGTGTTTGCTGCACTACGGGTCAGAGAAGAACGGATTTTACCAAGAGCTCTTAAATGAAAGAAACAGGATCTCACTTCTGCCGAAACATGCTGTTCAAGTGAAAGGTCACAGTCAAGCACAAGGCCAAGAGTCTTTACAAAAGGGGAGAACTGAATGTCAGCATCACCAACCTGCAAGGATTGGAAGCAGGGCTAGAAATTAACTTTTTTCTTTGGGGGCCACCGGGCCCCTTGATTGAAAAATTTGAGGGCCCACAAGCAACTTTCGGGGCCCAACTTGAAAAATAATGCAAACAAAAAACACAAGAATTATTGACAATATAATAAGTAGAAAGTACAATTTGTCTCATAATCTAAAATAAAAACAATTGAATTTCCAAGTGTGCTGAGTGATGTCATTTTTATTTGCCTTTTCTTTCACTTTCAAACATTACCAACAAAAAAGGAGAAAAAAAACACACACACACATTCAGTGACACACATATTCCAGTGACTAGTGAGCCTGAAATGGCCATTAAATAAAATAGAAAAAAATCAAGTGAGTCTCTTGTAT
Organism: Oncomelania hupensis; assembly: GCA_036898135.1. NCBI lineage: Eukaryota > Metazoa > Mollusca > Gastropoda > Littorinimorpha > Pomatiopsidae > Oncomelania > Oncomelania hupensis. Next base: position 46,057,484 of record CM072520.1, read on the forward strand.
AATACTTTTCAGTTTTGTGACTGAGTATTGCACAATACACATCATTAAATTTTTAATATGAGTAACCTAACAAAAAAATCTGACCTCAATGCACAAAAGTTCAAAACAGAACCATGAAAGGGAACTAAACTTAACAGTACTCTTCCTCGTTCACTTCAAGGCCATGCCATGGAAATCTTTTTTTCCACCCTTCATTGTAGTTCCTTGATCTTTTTTCCTCTTCATACTTCTTTTTTCTCTCTTTTTCTTGTTCTTTCCTTTCGTCGACGTTTTCTTCTGGCGTCTTTCGCTTCCCAAAAATTGGAAAAACGCCATCGCCGATTGTTTTAGCAACTGTATGGCAACGATATGTAGCCATACTTTCATACTTGCAAAGATGGACATTTTGCGATTATGTTGTGCCATAGCCTTTTGTTTATTATATTAAAAAGATAGTGAAGTGTATATTAAACTTTTGAGTGCAAAATTAAAGGGTGTTCGCTTCTTTTCTCTGTTGTTTTTTTTCTGTCCAAATTTAAGGCACCGGTGTGGGTTGCTTCCCTTGGCCCAAATACGAAACTGCTGAGTAGAGCTAGCTGTAGCAGACGAATTATTTTGCGGGCCAAGCGGGCCCTTCGTTTTTCAACTTTCCGAGCCCGAAATCAACTTTGCGGGTTTTTGGCCCCGGGCCCCCGCTAATTTCGAGCCCTGGGAAGGGACAAGATTGTCTTCTAATTCGCGGCCCACATAGCAAAGCCTCTCTCTTCTGTTCATTTAGTATCAACTTGTTCGCATTCATCCACGTCTTGATCTCAAGACAGCACTGCTCCACATTTCTGATAGCTGCAACAGCAGCATCACAATCAACTGGAATTTTGGAACATAGTTCCGAATCATCAGCGAAGAAGTGATGATCAATGGAGAAACTGCTTATGAGGTTAGACAACTGGCGAACATACAGGGAGAACAGAAGGGGTCCAAGGACAGAACCCAGTGGAACTCCACAGGAAAGAAGAGTTTCTGGGGAAGTGTACCCCTTGACATGAACACATTGATATCTGTCCAACAGATAGGAGGAAAATGATTCCAGTACAGTGCTGCAAACGCCAATCTCAGAATGGAGCCTATCCAAGAGGAGTGCATGATCTATGATGTCGAGTGTGGCACTGAGATCAAGAAGAACAAGCAGTGTGTTACTACCCCCATCAACCATCTCCAGGAGATCGCTCACAACTCTCAAAAGTACCGTCTCAGTGCTATGTCCACTTCTGTATGCCGACTGAAACTTGACATGCAAGCTGTTTCCATCTAGATGAGACCGGAGCTGATCGGGAACAGCTTGTTCAAGAAGCTTGGATGCAAAGGGCAAATTGGATATTGGGCGATAGTTACCCAGGACCTCTCGATCCAAACTCGACTTCTTCAAAAAAGGAATTACGGCAGCAGATTTGAATGCACGTGGAACAGTGCCAGAGCGCATGCTTGAATTTATGATCTCCTGAAAGACCGGCAGTAAAGTCTCAAGAAACTTTAAGACAAATCTAGTGGGTACAGGATCTAAGGCTGAAGTTGTGGATTTAGCTCTATCAACAAGTTTTCTAACATGTTCAAGGTCCAGAGGTTCAAAGACTGACAGCGTGTTGACAGCGGATTCACATGCAGCTGGGTAATGCTGAGCTGAATCAGATAGGTCTTCAAAAAACCCAAGTTTGATTTTGGTGATTTTATCCTGAAAATACTGAAAAATTGAATTTGCAATCGTATGGTTGTCTATATCAGGCAGAGCGTCTGAGCAATCTGGCCTGTTAAGCAGAGACTGAATGAGAGAAAACAACTTTCTAGGGTCAGATGAGGCATTTTCTAGCTGGGACTGGAAATATGCAGCCTTGGCCTTTTGTATAGCCCTGGCAACCCTCAACCTAGCCCGCTTGTAACTCTCTACATCCACAGGCAGACCTGTTTTACGCATCTTTCTTTCAGCGCACCTTCTGGCTCGCCGAACAGAGATTATGTCCTGATTGAACCAGGGGCTATGGTGACGATTCGGGATTGACCTCGCTTTTTTGGGAGCATGTTTGTCCAACAGCTCACGCAGGACAGTATTGTAAAGACTTACAAGTGTCCACATAGGACAAGTCAACAGGGGCGATTCTTCAAGATTGCGCCAAAACTGCGACCAATCAATGGCCCTCATATTTCTTCTTTTGACAATAACTCTCTCCGCATGAGGCCTCAAGAAATCAGTCTGAATCATGACACAATAATGATCTGACATGTGCAAATTATCGGCAACAACAGATCTAACAAGACAAGCAGGGCGAGTCAAAACAATGTCCAAAGTATGGCTTGCCTCATGTGTAGGCCCAGTCACCATCTGGGAAAATCCAGACTGCATGACCAGCTGAGTGAAACGCCTTGCATTCGAAGCAGAAAGTTCTGAGATATATCTTTCAAACTCAACAAAGAAATCGCTTATTAGCAATCAATTGGCATCAGAGGGAGAGGGGCAGTAAATGATTGCAGTCCGCTTTCCGCATGCAAGGCATACCTCAAGAACCTCAAAGTTAAAAATACAAACGTTCTTTACAATGGCGCACTTTAAAGTGGCTACGATATACAATGGCTAAGCCACCACCGTGCCGACCTGTAGAGCGAGCAATATGTAAGATCGAATAGCCCGGAGGAACAAGATCGCTAATAGTGGCTTTATCACCCACCTCTTTCAACCAAGTTTCAGTTAAACAAAGTACATCAATGTCTTTCTCAACAATGAACTCAAGGGCGTCGACAGCCTATTTCCAATCGATCTAGCATTCCAGAGACACATAGTCAACACTGTCATTTTCCTAGGAGTAGACTGCGAGGACGTTGATGGCATCGTCCAGCAGGAAACCTGACTCTCTTTGGTGAGGACCCGGGAAACGGCAGCAACAGCCCATCCGCCGATGACTCATGATCACTAAAGCAGGAAGGATACGGCGGTGATGGAGAAATGTGAACGCCAGGTTGATCACTGATCGTTGGTGGTTGTAGTAGCGGCGATGGTGATGGTGAAATGTGACCGCCAGATTGATCACTGATTGTTGGTGGTTGTAGTAGTAGCGATGGTGATGGTGAAATGTGATCGCCAAGTTGATCACTGATCATTGGTGGTTGTAGCAGCGGTGATGATGATGTGTGATCGCCAGGTTGATCATTAATCGTTGGAGGTTGTAGTGGCGGCGACAGTGATGGTGAAGTATGATCGCCAGGTTGATTACTGATCGTTGGTGGTTGTAGTAGCGGCGACGATGATGGTGAAGTATGATCACCAGGTTGATCACAGATCATCAATGGCTGTAGAAAAGACGACGGTGATAATAAAGTGTGGTCGCCAGATTGATCACGAATCGCTTGTGGTTGCAGTAGAGGCGAGGGTGATGGTGAAATGGGAACGCCAAGTTGATCACTAACAGTGAATGGATTAGGGGAGGAATGGTCACTAAGTTGACCAGAGTCCAAGCAGGCAAGCGACTCAACACATGCCCCCATCGATAGGCGCTTCTGCTTACGGATTCCACCTCGCCGCGTGCGTTTATGAGGCAATGAGTAACCAATCCCAAGATCTTTCAATCATGTAGTAAGTTCAAAGGTCAACTTACTGCCACTGTCCTGCATAAAATGCCTGCTGACAATGCAGTCCTGCTCAACACCAAAAGCAGATGAATGGTCAGGCAGACTTGCCTACCCCCCCCCCCCCAGCACAAAAATCTGGAACAGCTTTCCCAAAAATCCGGAACACTTAATTTTTCAGGAACATCACAAATTGAACTCGAAGTATTGCCGCACGACAAAACAGCAATTGTCCTGTAAAAAAAAAACTACTAATAATAATAATAAAAGTCTAAAATAAAATGTCTTTGTACAGTAAGTCAATGGGGACACGGGAGGCCTACTTCTTTAATGATTGGTAATAACAACTCTTGAAGCTCTCCAAATCTCTTTGTCACAGAATTTGCAGTAAGCATAGTTTGCTTTCTTTCCAGCCAAGAGGCAAGGATAATCACGAGTGTAATCGTCACGAAATGCTTGGATACGCCGCTGCTTTTTATGTGTTGTCTTTGGTGGTGTCTTAGCAGCATCACTGTCACTCAACACTTCTGTGGGATTTTTCCGTTTACTAACCATTTCTTATCACCGAGCACAAGAGTTAAATTAACACACGTGGAAATGAGATTTCAAACTAGTATCGACAGGGCGCATGCCGGAAACTTCGAGTCAGTTTGACTGTGCATGCTCGCAATGCGCTCAAAAATTGTCGGAAGTTGCTCGGAAATGGGTTAAGGCTAAATGGCTGAAACCACAGACACTCCCTCCATTACCACCCCTCTCCAATAAAAAAATCCTTAACTTTTATTTCTTTTCCGGAACACTTATAAAATATCCGTGTTTTCCGTAACACAGCCTGTTTTTGTCAATTTTCCGGAACAAAGTACGGAAAATCGGAACGGTAGGCAAGTCTGGTCAGGCGGGAAGAACATATGTTGTATCACCTTGTCCTGCATAACCCAATGGCCAAACCAAAGGATTCTGCGCAGCAGGAGCCACCCAAGGGTAGACTAACCAACAAATGTAAGGTAGACAACCTCTCCCACGCGTGAATCAGTTGCAGCCCATTCCACCAAATAATAATAATAATAATAATAATAACAATGGATGCTATATATACATGCTTTTTACCCAAATCACCATCAAAGTGCTGCAATCTGTACAAACATACTATTATACACACTCTCACACACATGACACACACACACACACCCGTCACTGAAAAATTCCGTATAAAGACATGGAGACCACTACTTGAAGACAGAAAAGACAATGAATTTATTTTGAAATTCTGGTCGACTCACATCCAATACTATGAAATTACATGCAATCAGGACGGGTCACACATATTTCAAATGCTTACGAACAAGCATCAAATCTTGGTTTGAAATGTGCTCTTTACGAAATAAAATGCTACAAATACAAATACATAATTAAACTAATTTACTCACTATAGCCTGGGCATCTGGATGACCCAGCGCACGTTGTCAGAGTAGACTTTGTGCTTGATGGCCCACAAGGCCAGCTTGTCCCACTCGTCAATGGAGCGCCCGTAGATGGATAGACGGAACTCTGCATTCTGATACTTGCTTTCCTCAAGGTCTTCAATCACCTCCTGTGGCATGAACACCAATATATATATCCATATATCGAACCCCCGTTTACAAAAACAAAATAGAATATAAACATCATTATAAAATATTAACAAAACACATACATATTAAATGCCTATATTGCTAAATAATAGTACCATAGAAAGCCCTAGTGACCATGTGACAGAAAGCATCCAATAGCCCCAAGCTGACCCAACAGACCCCATACACAAAGGAGGAGTTTCGGGAGAGTTTTCAAGAAAAAGGTAGGTGACTGGTCTAGCGAAGAAGGTAGTAGATTGATAGAACAAATTAGGAATGAGAAAGAACAAATGACATTGACAGAAAAAAGTGGTAATTTAAAACACTAAATTTCCACAAAGTGGGGATACTATTTATTCAGAAAACCTCGGCACCCCAAAGGAGGTGTATATATATTATATTGAATATTTATCCGCCTAATCTAGACTTAGCTCTAGGCGCTTATATGAATACTGAAAACTTTTAACTTGCATATCAAAAATCAATAATGCACATAACACAACAATCAAAACTCTTGATAACTGAGGCTCAAGCAGTACATGGCTTGTCTTCCTTACAGGCACAAGCAAACGACAAACGCTGAGGAGATCCCAATGCGTTGCTGTGGATTAGAATGCAGGGAACTATGCTGTGCCTGAAGTCGGAAGTGAGGCTCAATGATTGGATTTGAGACCCCTTCGCTAGCAAATCATGCGACAGTATCACAGACCTCAATGACTCTAAGCTGCTTACATGCCCAGCAGAAAGCTTTGACCTCAATAATGTAAATTAACAAACTCTTCCATGATCACACTACCTAGTAACAAAAAAAAATTTTTTTTTTTAATGACTTCCTCACTTTAACGAGATGAAACCTCTTCAAAAAAGAATTTTAGGAATTCTGAAAACCTTGGTCTTCACCAGCAGAATACACACCTAGGTCTAATTCCATATAATGAAGAAACAGTGTCTCCAAAGTACAAACAAGTTTTACAAACCTTCATGATGTGAGCAAAGTATTTGCCCTGGATGTAGTTGTCCGTCTTGATGAAGATCTCTCTCAAGCGGCTCTCTCCTATGGGGTTGTACTTGGCGTTGAACTTGTCAAATCTATGGAACGTGTTGCGATCCTGCACACAGGGTTCGTACTGAATCAACAAAACAAAATTCCCAACCTTTTCCCAACCTTTTCCCAACCCATGAGTAAAATTTCCCAACCATAGTCGGCATATAATAAAGATCAGGTATCGAAACAAATTAATTTAAAAAAAAAAAGCTTTAGGACATTTCTTTTTTTTATTTGCAGTAAGTTTAAAATACACCAAACTTTCACTTAATGAGTTAATCCAAAACATTCAAACAAATAAAATAAAAATAAAAATGTCTACTCTAGTTTTATATATATACTGTAAGCTTAAAATTTACAAGATCACAATCACAATGAAAGTCATGGTTATATTAGATAGAAACTTTCACTTAATCCAAAACATTATTGATTTAAAAAATCTTTTTAAAAAAAGCTTAAGAAAAATGTCTTGTGTTTTTTGCAGTAAGCTTAAAATTATAAAAACAATTTACATAGTCAACATCATATACTCATCACAGACATTGTAGGAGAGCCTGGCTCTTTTCCGCTATGTATTTACACTGGCTATTTCAGCCTTCTTTTTAGTTGCCCTTCGTCTCAGGGCATTAGATTGAGAGAGCAGAGATAGAGCACTAAGTGAATCGTTCCGCTTCATCAGCCTTAGCTGCAGCCTCCAAACTAGTGATGTCCTCTGAAAGGCGCTGTCTCTTAGCCTTAAGCATATCCACCTCCTCAGTCGCAGCCTTTCTTTTTTGTGCTCTCATCTCTGTGGCATGTTTCTCCCTCTCGTCCTCCAGATAGGCATGGTACTTACTCCTAGATGAAGATGCATATACCAGCATCTCTTTAGTTACTGCAACTTTGTCAGGGCCACCAGTTCTCCTTATTTTATTTAACACCAGCCGCCTGGCAACTAGATTATTTTTCTTTAGGTTCTCCACCATGGTCATCTTGTTAATGCTGAACCCCCTCTCTACTGTCGCCTGGCCATGGCTGAGGATCAGCAGCTGCTGGACTACATCCCAGAGAAGAGAGAACTCCTTTCGACCAGCCAGATGTTTAAAAAACAGTTCATCTATTCGGTCATTGCTTGGGTCGAAGTTTTGAAACTGTAGTATGCTGATTTCTGACAGCACACTTTCACGAAATCGCCTGAACTGGGACTTGATTTGATCGCAGTTGACTTCTTTTACTCTTCCAGCATCACAGAGAATTCTTAGTGACAGCTCCAGTTGTTTCAAATTCAGACAAGCCTTCTTCTGACAGAAGCAGCTTAGGACTCATCCATGCTAAATTTCTAACAATTTGATATTTAATTGGGGCTTTGTCCATGATCTTTTTAACTATAGCCAGGAGAAAATCACGGCATTCCATCTTAAAAGTTTGACAAGCCTTAATTTTCAGTTGCCCCATTCTTGATGGTGGTTTTTGAGCATGTAATTGTAAATGAGACATTAAAGATTCCGAGAGAATAAGAAAGAAAATATTTGGTTCTTTTCCTTTATCTTACCCCCAAAAAGAAATGTTTATGACGTCTTATCCCCAGAAAGAAATTTTCACTAAACCTAACCCTACATGTCTTGCCAAGTTATATTTGCTTGTAAACTTTAGATAAATACTGCTTTTTAAATACTGAGTTTTCATATAGAAATACTGTTTGGGGGTAAGATAAAGGAAAAGTACCAAATATTTAATAGCTTTGAATTTAAGAAAGTAAATAAAATATTAAAATCTTTAAAGGTCTTTAGGAAGATAACTGTGATGTGTGAAAAAAACCACAATCTGCCAGAAAAGGGAGGTAATTCAAAAACCGTCCCCTAAAAAAATTAAGATTTCAAAGATAGTTTTCTTTATTTTCAAAATTGTATGCTATAATAAATTGAATAATGAATGTTAACAAATAATTATAACAATTTTAAAAAAGGTCAAAACTAAGTATTATGAAAATTTCTTATGGATTTGGATAAAAAAATACGTTTTTCTTTATGCAAAATTTTATGGTCAGTGCATGTGTTTGACATGTATAAAAAAAACCAAAATCCCTTCTTGCAAGCAAGAGACTAAATGGTCTGGTAAATATATATGATGAGGGTTTTTTAGCCCAATTTTATTGTCCTTAACGCTCATGCAATAGGACGTTAAGCATCGTTTTTTTCGTTCAAGCAAGAGGGGCCGGGTAGCTCAGTTGGTAAGAGCGTCTTGCTAGTAACCGAAAGGTCGCTGGTTCGAATCCCGGATTGGTCAACGTGTGATCATATTATTTTTCCCTTTACCAACAACTGGCCCGCTGGTGTCAGTATAAATCGGTCCAGTAGTCACCTATATGCGAAAGTGTCGTGTGACTATAATCTACAAACAAACATCTTGCAAGCCAAAACGAATTTTCCCAACCTTTCCCAACCTGATGCCAATTCTCCCAGACTTTCCCAACTGGGAAAAGGGTACCTCAGTTTTCCCAAACTTTCCCAACTTTCCCAACCGCGTACGAACCCTGTGCACACAATTACACACACATACACACAAATCTCAATTCAAGTGGAGTCAACTAATCTTTAATCGTCGAAACAAGGGAAACTACTTATGTGTTTAAACTTTATAAATAAATTCGCCAAAAAAATAGTGTTAAAAATAAATAAATTGTTAAAAAAAAAAAAAACACGCATTAAAAATAACCCAAAGCTATGCATATATTCAATTTTCCACAACTACTTGCCTCGCGTTTTTCATATTATTTTGCACTGAGCTGAAGAGATTCAAGATTAATTGATTTTAAACAGTAAAGCAAGATGAACAAATTTCTCATCTCAGATACAGGGTTCAAACACTGTTACCGTGTTAGAGAGGAAAAAAAAGTAAAATTTATTAAATTCTCTTAATAAAAATCTGACATATTCTGAGAGGTTGGGAGGGAGGGAGAGGGAGGGAGGGAGAGGGAGGAGAGAGAGAACAGAGAGAGAGGATTATTTTGTAAGTGACAAATATCACTTTATAAAAATGAATGTCCAAAGGTTAAAAAATTAAATTAAAAAATCAAAAAGGATTTTACATATATCCTATCCCATAACTCTGAGCTCGTTGGGGCATCACAGATGATCGTTTAACCAGCATACTCCATCTTTTTTTGTCCTCAGTGACCCTCATGGCTCCGCTTAGTGACAAGTGTTACACTCCGTTTGATGTTGGTGTTTCCTATCAGTATCTGATTCAGCCCCGATGCTTGAATTCCTGATAGTTGTGTAACTCAGATTCGTTTATTCACGCAACCCGCTCAAATCTGCATACAAGTCACAAAGTCGACGTATGAAGTTTTCCACTTTTATTCAGCACACACCAACAACTGCATACAATTCTCAACTCAACTCAACAACTTTCACAGCAACTCTCCAAATCACTATCAACAACTTTACTATCTCAACAGCAACTCGGCACACGATTAAATAACCTCTCTCTTTTCTCGAACAATTTGGTACGTGGTAGAAATGACGCACTGCCACCAATCGAACTAAAGATCGTCATCACTGACTTACGTCACTCACATTTTCTCTACTTCCGGGAACATTCACGACCTTCGATATCCATCCGAAAATTTCTATCAAGAGTAAACACGCAGATCCAGAATATTCTACATCAATATCGACCAACAAAAATTATCAACGTTATACAAAACCTCTCCAAACAACAATGCAAACTCAAATCAAAGGTAAATAAACTCCATTATTGAATACTTTGCAAAACGAAACGATTAGATCTATCGTGCGCGCTTTAGACACACTTTTGTTCGTTTCAACGTAACATAACCCCCCACTCAAGAAGAAATTTACTTAATTTCTTTCAACAACGTTGAAACGTAATGCACAAACAATGTACAGAATTAAAACTTACTTCAGACTGTCTCATTTACTGTCAATGTTCTCAGTTTATATACACAGAGTCAATGTTCTTCCATCCGCAAGTCTATCTGGATATTGTCAATGTTCACAGTTCATTCACACAGAGTCAATGTTTCTCATCTGCAAATCTTTCTGGATACTGTCAATGTTCACAGATCATTTACCCAGTCAACGTTTTTCATTTTCAAGTCTGTCATTACCAATATTCTTAGTTCGTCCACACAGTCAATGTTCTTTCGTTCGCAAGGAATCGACGCCCTCGTCAGTTGCGGTCGTCATCGGCCCAGGGTCAAAGACGATGATCACGTGGGCTTCCCTGGAATCATTGCGTCCTCCGTTGTCTTTTTCTTCCGTCGGATGTCCGACGCAGTCGACGTTGTCAGCTCCCAGAATGCATTCGCTGGGTCTCACGGTCAGGTTGGCTTCTGCGGGACGGTGGAACAGCTCCCTCAAGGTCTGGGTGTAGACTTCATGTTCGACCAAAGTCGTAGAGCCTGGGACATCGCTGAAGCTATGGGGAAATTCGCCCATAAGGTCCTTGAGCTCCAACTTTTGACCTTCCGTCAAGCCTGGTCCTAGCTTAACGTCATCGATGCCTTCTTTGCTGTGGAAGTCTCCAAGTTCCAACAGTTCTTCGCTGTCAAAGCTGTCGTCGGTCACGGCTGCTGTTGCTGCATGTACAGTCTCTGGCGGCCTCTCCACGTACAGCTTAAGGAGGTTGGCGTGGTATATTTTGGAATGCTGGCCGACCTTCACCTTATAGTCGTTGATCCCCACCACGGTCTCCACTTCGTACGGGCCTTTCCACTGCATCAGCAATTTATTATGATCGGTAGGTAGCAGCACCAGCACTTTGTTGCCAGGTTTAAACTTCCTGTTCACAGCCCTACGATCGTAGTAGTGCTTTCCACAGTCTTGGGACTTCTCCAGGTTTTCTCTGGCTATCTCGAGAGTCTGCTCCAGCTTCTCTCGTAGCTCAAACACGTACTGGTAGCTGTTCTTCACCTCTGGGGTGTCTACTTCTTTCGTCCACAGTTCTTTCAGGATGTGCATCGGCCCTCGGATGATTCTTCCGTACAGCAGCTCGAACGGAGAAAAGCCGGTGGACTCCTGCGGTACTTCTCTGTAGGCGAAAAGTAAGGCGTTGATATAGCGATGCCATTGTCTGGGCTGCTCGCTGCACAGTTTCTTCAGGGTGGACTTCAGCGTAGCATTGAACTTCTCGACAAGCCCGTTGCACATCGGATGGTAGGGTGTCGTAGTCAAATGCCGGATGCTCAGCAGTCTGTTGACCTCCTTCATACAGTCAGAGACGAACTGTGTCCCGAGGTCTGTCAGAATTTCTTCAGGCACTCCAAGCCTACTGAAAATGTCCACCAGTGCCTCTGCTACAGTTTCAGTGTCAATCTTCTTCAGTGGCACTGCTTCTGGGTACCGAGTCGCATAGTCCACTAAAGTCAGTACCCACCGATGACCTTCTTCACTCGGAGGTCTTATTTCGCCGATTAAGTCTAAGGCCACCCTCTTGAAAGGTCGGTCGATCAGAGGCATCCTCTGCATAGGCACTTTCGGGACCCTTCCTCGAGGTATGGTCTTCTGGCAAATATCACATGATCGGCAGAAACGGCTGACGTCCGCATGAAGCCCTGGCCAGTAGAACACCGCCTGGATTCTGTCTGACGTCTTTCTGATGCCTAGGTGACCTCCCATGATAGAGTCATGAGCTACTTCCATCACTTGGCGCCTTAGAGGTAACGGTACCAAGACTTGACGTAGTGGTTTCCCTCCGTTGACCCTCGGGTGCTGGAAGATTCGGTACAGGATCTTGGCCTTCACCTCAAAATAGACCGTGCCACTGCGTTTGGTCACGTGATCTTGGCGGTTCCTGTACTTGTTTAAAGTGCTATCAGCTTCCTGGAGCTGAATCAGCTTATCTCTGTCCACGATGGCAGCTTTAGAGTTGTCGGCGACCTTCAGTGGCGTAGACGTCTTGTCTCTCTTGGCCTGGGCCCTGGTAGTAACAGCACCGACGATCTCTGGTCGGCAGGGCTGAGCCGGAGTAACCACATTGTCCCGTAGCAGCTCTGTAAGGTCTCCATCGGGAAATGGCAATGGATCCTCCTCCACAACTTCGACGTGTTGAGTTGAGGCAGGACTCCACTCTGGATCGGGGTCGTCGGGTCGTCTCGCGCCGTCGATATTCCCGATCATCAAATCATACAGCGGCTTCTTCAGGCAAACCGCTTCGACTTCGCCTATGTAGAAAAGGGGTGTTGACATGAATCTTCGCAACTGGCGCTCTCACACATTTGCTGTCGGCCATAAGTGTCCATTTTGAATCGCCAGTGAACTGTTCTTTAGCGATTAGGTCTTCTCTGACGATGACCCCACTGCAGCCAGAGTCTCTTAAAACAGTCACTTCATGATTTCCGACGCGTCCCTTGGAAACAGGCATGTTCTGTACGGTCACAGCTGCGCTGGCGACGACGGGGATGGATTTCCCGTTGGCAAGGAGGAGTTGGCCATCAGTCATGCACTCTTGCACGTCCGCAGGGGTAGCTGTGCGCTCGGTCTCACTCGGAAGAATGACGCCCCCGCCGCACACTTGATGGTCAGATCTACTGGTTTGCCGTTGATTGGAAAACCGCCTCTGCCGGTTGCCCGCCGCTGCATTGTCTGTTGTGCTCCGCTGTCCGCTACTTTTGTTTTGAGGACAATTAGCCGCCCTGTGGTCTGTAGCGTTGCAGGTGAAACAGCCTCTTGAATGCCCTTCCCTGGGAGGAGGCGTGGAGTCCGTCTGTCTCTGGTTCGTCTGGCTCCCCTGGATCTGGTTCACATGGTTTCCAGTCTTCTGAAAATGTTTCGTCGCGCTGGGTGGCCCCAGGGTCTTCCCATGAGCGATGAGATATCTTTCAGCAGCCTCAGTCACATCTTTAAGCGTCTGCAGCTTTTGTTCTTCTAAGTGGGTCGCTAGGTCCTTGTGACAGGCATTGAGAAATTGTTCCTTCACGATCAGGTCATGGAGACTGTCGTAAGACTTGCTTTCGCCTGATAACTCCACCCACTTGTGTAGATATGACGACAGGCGCTCCACAAACTGCTTTGGCGTCTCGTCTGACTTAGGCCGACATTCACGGAAGCGTTTACGGTAGCCCTTCTCTGTAAAGTTGTAGCACTGCAATAGGGCCTCTTTCAAGACGTCGTAGTTTTTGGCGTCATCGTTCGACAGTCTGGTGTAAACTTCGAGCGCTTGCCCTGTCAGAAGTGCACTTAGTCGAATCGCCCAGTCTCGAGGTTGCCAATTGGAGCTTTCGGCGAACCTTTCGAATCTCGCCAGATAGCTGTCGATCTGGTCCTTCCCGTCGACAAATGCTGGCAATTTTGGAGCTTTGTTGTCACTGATAACTTGTGGCGCATTCTGCTGTTGCTGGATACGCGCCATTTCTAGCTGGAACTCAAGACGCTTCAGCTCGAATTCTCTGTCTTTTTCTTGCCGCTGCTGTTCAATTTCTAGACGCTTCTGTTCTAATTCTCTTTCTTCACGGCGACGCTGCTCTTCTAATTCTCGTTCTTCACGGCAACGCTGCTCTTCTACTTCTAGACGCTTCTGTTCTAGTTCTAATTCTTTTTCTAGACGCTTCTCTTCCAATTCTCTTTCTTCGCGCCTTCGCTGTTCTTCTCTTTCTTCACGCAATATTCTCTCCTGGCATTTGACGTACTCCGTCAGCTGTTTGCCTTTTAGATTTAGTTCAACCCCTTTCTGCCAGAAGTCAGCCATCTTGATGCTTCTGGAAAGTTCTTTTCAAGAAAGTTCTTTTTCTAGAAAGCTCTTGACTGTAGAGTTCTTTTTTTTTTTGGAAAGTTCTTGACTGTGCTGTACCTTTTTAGACTGTTCTAGAACAGCACGCTTTCTGCAGTAGCGCTGATGCTTGTCACTAGTCGCCTTCGTTGACGCAGGCCCCGCTGTCCTCGTCGTATGCGACGCTGCACCACGCTGGTGTTGATGTATACGCTCCTGTGCTGAAGTAGCCTCGACGTCCGCACGTCGCTCGCTGTAACACTGGCGATGTAGCTCCGAGACTGTCCCTCGACGTAGTCCTGCGGCAGCTACGTAGTCCCGCTCTGTTGTTCGCTCACGAAGCAACTCTTCGGCGACTACACGCCCTTGCAGTCAACCCGAACCTATCGGTGATGTAGTCCCAGTATGTTGGCCCCTCCCGACGCAACTCGTTGGCGGCTACCCTCGATGACTGCCTCTCGTAACGTTGACTCGCTTGTTGTAGCAGTTGAACCCTTGGCTATGGCGTGAATCGCGGCTTGACCCCCAAAATGTTACACTCCGTTTGATGTTGGTGTTTCCTATCAGTATCTGATTCAGCCCTGATGCTTGAATTCCTGATAGTTGTGTAACTCAGATTCGTTTATTCACGCAACCCGCTCAAATCTGCATACAAGTACAAAGTCGACGTATGAAGTTTTCCACTTTTATTCAGCACACACCAACAACTGCATACAATTCTCAACTCAACTCAACAACTTTCACAGCAACTCTCCAAATCACTATCAACAACTTTACTATCTCAACAGCAACTCGGCACACGATTAAATAACCTCTCTCTTTTCTCGAACAATTTGGTACGTGGTAGAAATGACGCACTGCCACCAGTCGAACTAAAGATCGTCATCACTGACTTACGTCACTCACATTTTCTCTACTTCCGGGAACATTCACGACCTTCGATATCCATCCGGAAATTTCTATCAAGAGTAAACACGCAGATCCAGAATATTCTACATCAATATCGACCAACAAAAATTATCAACGTTATACAAAACCTCTCCAAACAACAATGCAAACTCAAATCAAAGGTAAATAAACTCCATTATTGAATACTTTGCAAAACGAAACGATTAGATCTATCGTGCGCGCTTTAGACACACTTTCGTTCGTTTCAACGTAACAACAAGCCAGTCCAATATCGAATGTTGTCCTATATATATATATAACCTCCAAGGATGAAAAATAAAATATTTGTACTGTGGGTACGACACTACATAATAAATCTACTGCATTATTATTATTATTATTACTTACAGCATGAACATCCAACATGTCCACATTGAGGTCATAAGTTGTCAAGTGCAGACTTTCAAACACCTGAAAAATACACCATCATACATTTACACATGATTATTTTTTGTAAACATCCACATTTTAAAAAAAAAAAGCACCCGGAAAAATAACTGAAAAGCGAAGGGTGAAGGTTAGAAGGCTGGTCACGTTTTACTGATAAAAACCTGAAACTTAGCGGTCTTTTTCCATGATGTAATTGTACACCATCATTTTCACTTTCAGTGGGCAATGAATTGTATGTAGTTGTCATGTAAACAGTAATGGTCAGAGAACAAGGGGGTAGAATGGGGCTGGTACATCCTGAACGACAACTTTATTATGCACAAAACTCATTCAAAAGCCCTGGGAACTTACAACACAAACAACAACTGGTCAAAATAATGATGGCACAATCTGCAAAACAAATCAAGCAAAACTCAACCGTTACAACTTTTGATCTCGCCCCGATCATGCTGCCAGCGTGGAGTAGTGCATGAAAAAAGTTAGCATCAGTATAGACATATCCCTACCTCCAAAAGTGATTTCAGGACCACAATGTTTTTTTCAGGAATAGGCCACGATTTTCTGGGACATTGATACATAAGAAAAGTATGTTGTTTCTACACTATGTACATGCTGAAATGTCTTCTTCGGTTACTGTTGTTTTTGAAGGCTCTCATCACATCTCTGTGATCCTTTTTCTTTCCAGCTCCCTCGAAAAACATCTCCTGGCAATAAAAGGAGCTTCACATGTGGTGCAAAAACAAAAGGTTTCCCCTTGGCTGCCCACCACAAGACGTGGCCACTTTACTGTCCTGTTTAAACCTTTGAATCCTTCGCTTGTTTTTCTACATTGCTTTTGGAGGTGTTCGTTCTCTGTCGCGTCTTCCACAGGAACATGCCGTTTGGTAGCCACCATCTTCGCCACTAGTAGGCCTGCTCTGCAAGTTCGGACAACACATTTTGCACATGCGCATCCATTCTGAATTAATTAGAACGTGCATGCGCACTAACTCATATTAACTTCCACAAAGACTTTGTGAGGAACCACTCCTCGGAAAACCAGGAGGGAAATGTGCTGTCTGTGCTCTGACATGCAAAATCCGCGACTTCCACTTTTTATTATTGAGGAACATTTGCTGACCGGGACAGGTAAATAGAATCCGTATTTTCTGAACGTTCTGCTTATTTTATTGGTTTCCGTGATAAATACGGCTATACCGTAACAGTTTGCATGTCTGTCAATACCATCATCCACCTCTCTCTGTCTCTTCCCTCACTCAAGGCTTGTTCCACCCTTAACACCCCTCAAACACACTCTTCGGAGCTTACATTTCCCAAAGCTGGTTAAACTTTGTATAAACAATGTTTATGCATACAGTGAGCGCTTGTACTGGTTTGTAGAATACTGTGTAACAGCTTTTCTTCGCCATCAGTGCTGTGTTGCCTTAAAAGTGATTTCTGGATATTCACAAGCAAGGTACATGCAGATGTTTTCATAGCAAACTTTCTGATTCCTAGGTTAAATCAATTGTACATTCTATAAGCTAATTTTGATGCTACGGATCATTTGAGCACTTCCATATTAATGATTTGAACCTTTCGAAGCTTGTACTCATCTAATACAACCATTCTGTTTTATTTAGTCATTTCCTACTGTTGTTGCCATCGCTGATCATGGGAAACGGTCTATATTACGGCTATCACACTGTGCTCGCTAATATGGCTTGAGTCGAAAGTGAGGATCAATGTACAGAAAATAAATGAGCAATTGCAGTTACAACTGAAAGCATTCACAATAACTAGAAGGGCAAAGGCCTATGACTCACATGCTCCTAATGGAACTTGCAATATTTAAAATGAAAATGAGTGCCCAGAAAAAACCAAAATGAAACGATGGCATTAAAATGCAAATTAATACAGCCTTAGATCTTTCTTTGCCTTTGATCTTGAGATGATCTTGATCTCCAGCTCCAAATACACTCCTGTACTATCAAATAAAGTACAGCAAAATGTGTATTATGCCCACAAAAAAACTGTGACAATGGGACGACTTTGACCTTCAGTGACCTTAACCTTGAGATGACATTGACCCTCACTTGACCTCTCATGCATGTCTGATCATCTTGCAATGCCTAAAATTACCTTGGCCTTCAAGATCAACGCAAAAACAGAATAGGAAAAATCAATCTATTATCTCTAAATATAACAAGATTTGACTTTAAATCTCTCATAGTTATGGTCACGGTCACTTCAAAGTACCTATTACTAACCAACTTTGGACAGCTCCGGTGACCTTGACCTTGGAGTGCTTGACCAAATTTGTATACTATGTGTGTCTCAGTGATATTTATCATGCATCAAAGAATTATAAGTTCAATATTAATAACCTAAAAAGTGAAATTTTGTGAAAAAGTCATTTTTGACATTTGTTGACTCTGTGACCTTGACCTTGAAGTGAAGTCATTCATTCACTGAACATTTTCAAGGTCTCATGGGTATACACCATCTTACCAAGTTTGGTTGTGATAGTTGAAATAGGTTCCGAGTACTTAGCCACTGTAAAGTTTTTGCACTGGCAGACACCGAACAGACTGACCGACAGATGGACATTTTTAAAATGCAATTTTGGGACTATTTAGAACTCATCTTGCACCGATGTGGAAAAATCTTGATTCTGGGTGGGTGTGTGTGTGTGTGCGAGTACATAGATTCACATTGCTATGCATGTGAGTCAATAAAAAAATTTATAAAAAGGTTGCCATGCACATATATAGTTCATAACACAAGCATTAAGAAATGTCACATTCTGCACAAAGAACCTGTTGTACTAACACTGTTAAAGAAAAAAGGGAACATAAAATAGAAAACTTGGCTTTAACTCTTTGAAGACATGTCAGTCACAAGGGGAATTCCATTGATGCTGTCTCAGTGCTGAATCACCTGCTCATGCTTTCACCTTTACAAGAAGGGAGGCAATCTGTCTACTGGTTTAACTGATTTTGTGAAATCTTTGTTTTTTAGTGCACAAAATTGCCCTTGTGAATCCGTTTCAAAAGTAAAACTAGATACTGAAATACTTTGTGTCAATCAAAACTACATAACGAAATACTTTGTGTCAATCAAAACTACATAATGAAATACCTTGCGTCAATCAAAACTACATTTCCTTGTGATTTATGAAGACAATAAATATATCTTGAATCTTGAAGCATTCTCACTTTGCCAAAGCAAAATGATTATTTTGGGTACAGGTTACGTATTACTGTGATCATCTATTCAAAATGTATCTGAACTCAAACTGTATAAGAGAGTCCAAAGTAACCCACGCTGCAACAGGTTCATTTAATAACAACAACGCAATTTTCCACACCATATTTTGATTTGAGCATCATAGTCAAGACAAAAATGCTTGTAAAATCATTCACTCATAGTCGAGACGGAAAATAATGCTTGTAAAATCATTCACTTGCAGTGCCTTCTTGGGTAAAATAAAATTTGGGAATCACTAATATAAATACAAACGGTTTTACTACATAATTTGAGATTTTTTATTTTATTTCTTTTTTTCTAATAACCAAAAACTCTGCGCCACAGCATAGAGCAGCGGCTAAAAACTTGCGTCTTCAAAGAGTTAACGCATCAAGTCATGATGCGTGGAGCTACGTACCCTTTTACCATCTTCCTGAAATCTTGCAACCACCTAAACAAATCAAGGAAGTGCAATCAATCAGAGGACAATTCATGATTTATACAAAGGAGACACAACGGATCGCAGATTCAACTGGGGAACACGGATCATCCCTGTCTTTACATAGGATGATCAACAAGGTCTCTACAGTATTCCAGTTTGAGGGTAACTGGTTTGGGGGCCTTTGGTCAGATTGGATCAGTGTGACGTGAGAAATGCTTCAAACATCTCATGCTTTTGTGTTTAAAGTAGATGTCCCGCTATGGTCATCTGTGACAATGCGAGAACAATTATCATGAACATGAAAAGTAAAGTTTGATGTCATACTGTCTGAGACACAAAAAGCAAGAACATTATGACAGAATGGACCTGTTAGCACTTGGATGCCACAACATGCACCAATCGCTCGCCTTCGAAAAATAAAGGTAAGCCTTTTGTCAGCAAATAGAACCAGCAGAGTTTGGAAGAACTTTCTTGAACTTGAGTGGCTTTCAGCACAGGATCTGCACTCAAACTTAAAATCAAGCTACCTTGGACCAACATTTCATCCAATAAAGTATTATGTGGAATCCCAAAATAAATCACAGGTGTAAATGTGACTGTGGATTCCAAATCATAGACAAAATAACTCCACATTGGGCCAAGGAAAGCCCTAGCTTCCACAACTTCAGTGTAGAAACAGAATGCCTGCTTCTGCAAGGTTTATCTGCTGTAGTCAGGCGCCTCCATCTCCAGGCTACCCAACAATGACCAGAAATGACCAAAAGGCAAAGAGGAAGAAATGCAAGAACTTGTACAATGGACACCAAATCCGCAAAACATTACATGACTATTCTACAAAGTAGTAGTCACAATATTAGATGTGAAAACACCAAAAGGTGCCATACATCATGCAATAACTAAATAAGGAATGCCCCCAGTGCAGTAGGAACAAGGTCCACAACTCACACCCAATGCCTGTATTTTGTTTAGGCTATTGTATTAATGTGTTTTAGCTACTGTGCTAAAGTTAGCTTTAAAGTGGGTTTCATCTATATTTTTTTTAAGCAAATTTAATCGTTAGTCACGTTTGTGGTACCCTGTCAGTGACAGTATTTTTACAGTTATAACAGCCGACTACGGTGTCTATAATGCCATTACCGAAGTCCAAATGTGAGCGCCTGTGGTGAAAAATGAATTGAAGTCAAACAGTAAAACTGGCTGTCCCGTTTGTGACACAAAGAAGGAAAACAAGATGGGTGGAATGTGTGCTGTCTCTGTGTGTGTAATTTCATCTTGTCACAAAACATGGTACTAGCATGCACTGACAGCTATTCAAAAGGCAATGGATCAATTTATGTCAATTTCAGGAGTTGTGACATAAAGAGTTGATTCTCAGGTTTCTCCGTTGTATTTTCACTTGCACTCAGCAATCTCCGGAATCATTAACTTTACTTGGGAACTATGCTGACACGAGTGCGGTTCTAAAGAAAAGGTGTAGACGTTTAGACTATAGTCTGGCTATACACTCTTGAACCCACAAAAACTGTTTCTGACCAGTCAGAGACCCTATAAAAATTGTTCCTGATGCAATCTGTTTTCAGACATTCATGACTTTCCATCTTTATTTTTCTCTATAAACGTCTGCAGTGTGTGATGCATTTTCAGTGGATTACAATCACAATATGAACAATACCCATAGAAATCATCGCTACAACCATGAGAGTCAAAATCACATACTCAATTTTACTGTTATGAACTATATTTGCAATACCACTAGAGGGCAACAAGTATATATATACAATATCTTATTTTTGGGTGGGTGAGTGGCTTGTCTAAGGTGATGCAAGAACGATAAAGCAGTGATTTATATCATATTTTAGTTTTTTATCTCATGGTCACTTAGTTTTTGTGCAAACAATAATGCATGCAATGGATTTCAAAATCTGAATTACCAATGCATAAGAGAAAGTGGTGTGCTTAACTCAAAACACAAAATTACTGCAAATTAATAATAATAACAATAATTTATTTTGTATAGCGCAATTCAAACATAAAATGCTTCACAAAGCGCTTGATCACACGCAGCCACACACAGATACACACGCATAATAAATCTATTCTGCATTTAAAAACAAGAAAACATGTAAACCTAAGCACTCGCTACTGTTTCGCAAGTTAAGTACCGTCCAGTGGGCTTAGCACTTGGATGGGTGATCGCAAAACGTGAAGCGACAAATAACAACGCCCCCAGTCGACTCAACTGTGACTGAGTACCTACTCTCTTAAGGGTGGGGAAGGTAAAGCGGCGAGAGAGAGAGATGGGCATCACCCTCATTACGCTGGCCCAAAATAAGTGTGATCTCCAACATCACGCTCCCCTACGGCCACAAGGCTATGGGACTACCTTTACCTTTTACCTTTTTTAATCGCTCTTATGTAGCGGTGCATTTGTAGAAGAGATGCAAGTAAACTATCAATGTGTCAATGATGATGGTGGTGATGATTTTGATAACTATTATCATGATTATTTTTATTTTTGTTTTATTTATTCATTATTATTATTATTATTATTATTATTATTATTATTATTATTATTATTATTAATGAAGCACTGTCATTATTAATATCATAAAATTGTCACCTCTTGTAGTGTCATCTCCTTGCCCTCTTTGGTTTTGCAGACTTTGTCGTCTTTGCAAGTTTTCATCATCTTTTTGATGAAGCGCAGCAAGTGTTTCTGGTTCATGCAGGACGATGCGTGCACATGGGTGTCAACCTGAGGCAAACAAAACCCACAATTTTCATGACCACAGCTGTCACATTCTGACAGTATTTGGAACAACACGCAAGCACAATGGGCAAAGTTAGGGAAATTCTCACCAAAGTTCACATTTTTACCACCCTGCGTTGTCAGAAATTAAGAAAACACTTATTTTTAGAAGTAAGGTTGTCAATAGCTGAAGTAGCTTGCCTGATGCTGTAGAAAACGCAGCAAGTGTGAACTGTTTCAAATACAGACTTGATAGTCTGATGAGCGGCTCATTTGAACCACCCAGTTTGCACCTTCAGACAACATGCTCAACTAGGGAGCATCAGGGTAAACAAGCCGGAAGAGCAAGATACGCAATAGGTCTTTGGCCATTCTGTTCCAGCATCTGTTAAGTTAGAAGTTAGGCAAGTTCTCTAAAAGTTTCATAAATATAAAAACTGCTCTGTGCAATTCTCCGTACTGCAAGATGCGCTTATTTTCAGTTTTGTTTTTGTGGAGGTATCATCACCACTTTTGCTACCAGACGGAACAAGTCACTTAGCACAAACATCAATGGTACGGAAAATGAAATCCATGCAAATGATTCAATTCAAAGACAGACAGACTGAAATAAAAAGAAAGAAGAAATTAAAGCGACTGAAAGAAAGACAGAAAGAAAGCATTAAAAGAACAACTTCCTAAACAAATATCTGAAATCAACTGGTGAGCTTGCTTGTAGTTAGTTTTGCAGCACCTTCTCTATGGAATTCACTGCCTGCATGTTTGCTAAACATGATGATCAATGGTGAATTCAAAGACATACTTCTTGCTGAAAGTTTTTTGGTTAGATTCCTGGCAC
The DNA here is from genome assembly GCA_036898135.1 of Oncomelania hupensis. Classification (NCBI taxonomy): domain Eukaryota; kingdom Metazoa; phylum Mollusca; class Gastropoda; order Littorinimorpha; family Pomatiopsidae; genus Oncomelania; species Oncomelania hupensis. The sequence continues at coordinate 46,080,035 of CM072520.1, forward strand.
CTTTACTGTTCAGTACTAATAGAAATACACTAAAGAGAAAAAGAAAGTAACCTTGCGGATGTTGTAGAAATCTCTATGAGGGATTTCTTTCTGCTCAGCGGATTCTTTTAGTTCATTTAGCAGAACGTGCAGCTGGAACTTGGATGACAAATAACTCAAGCGTCGATAGCAGAATGACTTCCTGAAATCATATATAAAATGTAACAAGGGCAATGAAAGCAAGACAGTAAGCCCAAATATATATTGAAGTGTTTTTTTTTAAATCAACACTTGGTCTGTATGAAATTTAAATGAGCCTAATATATTTAAATAAGTGATGCATTTCACAATAGATCATTTTAATGAGTGATCTCATTATAAAGCAGCATTGATCCAATTTTATCCCACAGAATAGGTGGTAAATAATCTACAATGATCTTTAACCAAAATGACTAAATTACTTTTGAACCCAAATACTATTTAGACATTTAACACAAATAATATCTTGATCCTATCCTATCCTATCCCGTAACTCGGAGGTCATAGGGGCACCACAGATGATCGTTTAACCAGCTTACTCCATCTTTCCCGGTCCTCAGCAACCCTGACTGTTTCGCTTAGTGTCAAACCAGTCCATTCTCAAATGTTGTCCTCCCACCTCTTTTTCGGTCTTCCTCTTCTTCTACCTCCTTGCACTGTGCTTTGCAGGATGGTCTTTGCAAGACCTGATGATCTGGTGACGTGGCCATACCATCGGAGTATCCGTTTTTTCACCACTGTGAGCAGGTCATTGTGTTCTCCAATGGCTTGTGTGATGGTCTGTTGGACTTCGTCGTTAATGATATGCTGGGTATAGGTAATGCCCAGAAGTCTTCTGTAGCACCTCATCTCCATGCTTTGTATTCTTCGTTGGAGATCTGCTGTGAGGGTCCATGTTTCGCAAGCATATAGGAAAATGGAGATGACAAGGGAGTGCAGCAGTCTTACCTTGGAATGTAGACTGATGGTACTGTCTTTCCAAATTGGCTTCAACCTCACCAGGGCAGCAGTTGTGTGTGAGATCCTGGAGAGGACTTCCTGTCGGGACCCATTGTCTGATACAATGGCTCCTAAATATTTGAAACTATACACTGTGTTGAGGGATTGGCCTTGGACTTTGATGTCCGTGTTGATGCCATTGGTGTTGTTGGTCATCATTTTGGTCTTCTCTGCACTTATTTCCATTCCATAGGCTCTGGAGGTGGTGTCAAGCCTCTGTATCAGCTGTTCCAAGTTTTTGTTCCTCTCCAGCCAATCCATCAATGTCAGAGATTGCTCTTCCCCTATGCTGACTGTGCCTTCGTGATCTGCAAGGGCACCTGACATGATGCGCTCTAGGAAGATGTTGATTGTTGGAGAGAGTAGGCATCCCTGACGCACACCGATTGTTGTTCTGAACCAGTTTCCGGTGGCGCTGTTGTGGACTGCACTGGTAGCCCTGCCATACATGCTTTTGATGACTTCAATAATTTTAGGGCTGATGTTGTACACTCTCATGATTACCCACCGAGCTGCATGCCAGACTCGGTCAAACACCTTTTTGAAGTCTACGAACACATGATATAGATGTGGTGCTGTAGGTATTTCTCGCAGATTATTCTGAGGTTAAAAATCTGTTCAGTGGTACTTTGCCCTGCCCTGAATTCTGAATATCTTGAATAGAGATTAAAAAGTCATTATCATCGTCGTCATCATCATCATCATCAACTTTATTACTTATTGATTATTACAATGATAGAGATACAAGTGCCAGGATGCTCACAGGGGTCCGTCAGCAATGAAGGCCTGCATGACAGAGTGGTCCTTCAGAAAGCTGGTAGCATCCGGGTACACCCAGTCCAGTTGGATGCCCTTGTCCGCATCCTGCTGTGATTTGTAAACGTGCATGACACCATCCTCAAACTTAAGCACACAGGCCACAGCCTCTGGGTAGTCGACACAGAACGGGTCACCTTTCATGCGTGGGGGGTGGATTGGGTGCTCTGCCAATAGTAAACCTCAATGTCAGCGCTTCAACATTTCAACACCATTTCTTATTTATGCTATGAAGACGATGCCCAATATATACAATAACATACAATCTCTCATTTGCACAGCAAAACCAATTCTGTGCTTAAACTGTGAATCTGTAAAACAAATGTGGAACTCTCGTCCAAAACGTTTTGAAACATTACGTAATAACTAGTACTCATTCAGTGTAGTAATTCAGTTATTCAAGAGTTAAACAACAATACCTTTTCAAATGTTAAAACTACAATATTCCTTGCAACCATTTCAGAAAGTAACAGTTCTTTTGTTATTTCTAACTTCCCTTGGATCTAATCAGTATCTTTTTAAAGTTACTGAAATACCCAAATGTTGCTGGCTCAATGGTACTCGCTTTCTCCACCAAAAATACAATTCATTCATTATTCAGTTGTCAGAGCACACGACTTGTGTATGTGCATCTTGGACGAATTAAGTTCGAATCCTGACTTCAGCAAACTATTTTGTGATTGCTGGATAGTAGTGGCCAGCGCTTTGAAGAGCTCGGTGAGCTTGTAACTGCGCTATATAAGAGTAATCTCTTTTTTTTTCTTTTTTTTTTTTTATTACAATGGCAAAGGCTGCTAACAAATTCATAATGTATTATAAAGCGCTGATCAATGTAATTTGAGTGGAAATTGAAATCTTTTTGTCAAAAAACCTCTCATCTAACACCAAATGATTAAATAAATACTTAACTAATCCTCTCAAATTTAAATTAAATGACAATTTTTTTTCTAGAAATGTTCATTCTTTTTAAATTTACACAATCTATATGCCTTCTTAATAAATTTACACTCGGACAAATTAAACCTATACAAAACTAAGTATTACCTAATTTTAAAAACATTTATGAAAGACAGAAGAAATGAAATTTTAAATAACCCACAGGAATATTATTAACTTGACATTCTGGGAGCCATATAATTTAAACTCTCCCTACCTTTACACCCTCAAACCAACGACCCCAATCTTCAAGAACGCAAGCTTAGTGAAATTACAATACATGTATACAGTGTTTTCAAATACTAAAAACTAACATATGTGTGTGAAGAATCTACTGCCACGACTACACTTAATTACACAAAGCATTTTCTTGAACTGTTAACATGTTATATTTATCATTCAGTATCTAGCATTCCCATCGGCTTTCATGTCAATGGAAAATGATATAACTTGCAATGCCTAATATCACCTGATATGAAAAATTACAAGGCTTTGTATTCTTTTCATAGAAATTAAACATTTCATATGAACTATGAATTTGAACTTTTAGAAATACAGAATCTAACATCTTGTGTCCACGATGTAAAATTATAATCATTCTATATCTATAGTACTATATTTGACATAAATATTTTACTAAAGCAAAATGATACACTTTATAGATATGTACCGCCTTGCACTATTTGCCATTCGTTTTTCCTCACTGTAAAATTATAAGACTTCCCATACATTCTGTGTAAGCTGCAATCATCATAACCTAGAGCAAGATGTTCAGCCATAATCAATGACCTGAAAATGCTCTTATTCTCCCTCTATAATTAAGTGAGCATTATTAAATTTTCCTGCTCCCTCTCTGTCCACCCCCAGCCATTTATTCTTAATTATCCTGTCAATAGGCGAGTCAAACAAGTGCAAGAAGAATCTGTACACAAAATCTAATGGCCACTTTTTTTTTAAGAAGAAAAAAAGAACTAAATCAGCAACCAAACTAAATCAACACTATGTGATGGGAAGTTCATTTCCAATCTATTAACAGTAACAAAATATGCCTCAGAATATTATTTCCTTTTGAGGAACTATACCTGACAACCTATTAAATATATATTCCCACAGCCTGCCTATACCAAATCCACCTCCACACTCCCATTCTAATAAGCCCTACTTCCATACACCATTTTCTGCATAAAGTAAAACTTCAAAGCCAAACATTCTTGTCGCCATAATAGTTAAAATCTCTCTTATTCAAGCTACAAGTTGACAAGTGTGCTGATAGCCCAAACTTAATGTTGTCGTTTTTTATTACCCTGTTAACATCCTCCCATGTTGTCGTTTTTTATTACCCCATTAACATACTCCAACTCCATTACATTACTTAGCTACTATTATTAATAAAATTCTCTCTTATTTAGCCAATATGTTGGCAAACTACTAATCTACTTGATGTTTTGTTATTATCCCTGTTAGCACACCTCAAGTCCATTACATAACTTAGCAAATAATACCACTACAACTACTAAACATCAATTAGTCAAGTCAATTGTATCTTGGTTGCAAAGATGGGTTGCACACAACAGACCAGGGAAAGGAAGAGAATTACGTTTCAGTCAGCATACCCAGGGTAATCGGGAAAACTTTGGCATTCTTCAGCAGCTTAACCACACATTTCCATGGAAACCAATCTTCTCCTATTAAACACGATGCCCATTCTTTTCTTCTTATCATTCCTTTTTATTCTTTTTTCTTTTAGCTGCTATGAACAGCTGTGAAATATTACAATGTTCTAAATCTATGGTTTCCTAAAAAATAATAAGACTATGGATTATTTTGTTTCTTGTTTGGGAGATTGAGGGAGGGGGTAGGGGTGAAGTTTCCAACTTTTATAAACATATTCTAACAGTACTAAATGATAATAATTGTAAAAAAAACAATTAAAAAAATAATAAATAAACAATACCATTATGTTTTAATGTGTTTTGTGTTTTAAATTTTCTGTTAGCTTTTGCTAAGGTTCTTAACAAGTAATTCATTCCAAAATATTTTCTTTCTTCTTTCTATTGAGTCAATGATTGAATTCTATGCTTTCTAATTCTATCAATAATTCGCAATTGTTTTTCTCAACACACAATGAAATGGTTTAGGTGAGCGATAACATAATTTATTTTTATTTATTTATTTATTTTACCATCATAATGACATAGGAAAGGTGGTTCCTAACAATTACAATAATCCTTACAATACTGTGTGTCTGGTGAATTATTCATCATTGTTCCTAATATAATATCAGCCCTTTGACACCTTTGGTTTGGTCAAGTACAATTTGCACAATAGCGCTAGTAGGTTGAAGCACTCACTCATTGATATTTATTTCTTTATTGGTACTCTAATATTCTGTATTATACATGAGCTGGATACATATCGCTGCTACTGAGAGAGACAAACACAACTACTAATCACACACACTCACTACATTGCAGCTTTCAGAATAAAATAACAGCAATAAGTGGAGAAAAAAAAGGAAATGTACAAAGTA
>CM072520.1:46087833-46280333 GCA_036898135.1 Oncomelania hupensis
ATAAGAATTTTCATCAGCAATTAGATTTAAAACCCACCTGACAGCTATCCAGATACTATTAATTCTATGTTTTTGTTTAATTGGTCATTGGGGCACCACAAATAAAAGAACCCTACACAAAAAAATCTACAGATTTTTTTTTTTAACTTTAGAAAGCATTCATAGCATTTTGAACTATTTTGTTATTGAGATATTCTTATGAAAGAAACTGTTTTAAGTAAGAAAGATTTAGTAGATCTTGTTGTCTGATCATGGTGCTGAAGATTGTAACATTTCGTGCTTTACCTTGCTTTGTTCCTAGTGAGAAAAAAACTATCACAGCGCACAGCACAGTCCAGAAACTTTGGTCTTCAAACAATTTACTTTTCACACAGAAGTCTGGACAGCAGCCACCAATGAAGTACAAATCCTTGGCAGTAGTAACAGAACCCACAGAAAGATCATATCCTATCCTATCCCGTAACTCAATGGTCATTGGGGCACCACAAATAAAAGAACCCTACACAAAAAAATCTACAGATTTTTTTTTTAACTTTAGAAAGCATTCATAGCATTTTGAACTATTTTGTTATTGAGATATTCTTATGAAAGAAACTGTTTTAAGTAAGAAAGATTTAGTAGATCTTGTTGTCTGATCATGGTGCTGAAAATTGTGACCGCTTACTGTGACAGCCTGATATTATGACTGGAATAAGGAACCATAAATCGCCATGGACAGAGAGATATGTGTGCTAAATACATCGTATTATTATTATCATTATTATTATTTTATCATCACCACCATCAGCATTATTTGATCATCATCATCACTATTATCATTTTCATTACTATTATTATTTTCATTATTATTATTATTTTATCACCATCATTATAATTATTATAATTATAATTATTATTATTACTATTATTATTATTATTATTATTATTATTAGATTGATTGATTGATTGATTGATTGATTGATTGTTGCTTTAGGGCCAGCGGACTCTTCCGAGCCAAATCAGGACCAGACAACCCCCGATCCGCATAAAAGATCTGCTGAAACAACCCTAGTGGGAAAAGTGAATGCCCTCCACCGGCCAGTCACTTTACAATAAAGACATCCCACGCAGGGGACGGCTGAGGCTTTACCCCAACTAATCAAACCCCCGGTTACAAAAACAAAATAGAATACAAACATCATTATAAATTATCAACAAAACACATACATATAAAATGCCTATATTGCTAAATAATAACATCATAGGAAGCCCTAGTGACCACCCGGCAGAAAGCGTCCAACATTCCCAAGCTGATCCAACAGACCTCATACACAAACAAGGAGTCTTGTCCAGGAAGAGTTTTCAAGAAAAAAGGTAGGTCATTGATCTAGCGAAGAAGAAGATAGTATAGCAGATTGATAGGACAGAGCAGGAATGAGAAAGACAGCGACAGTGGGAATTTAAAGCACTAAATTTCCAGAAAGTGGGGGTACTATTTATACTGAAACCCCCGGCACTCCAACGGGGGTGTTAGATTTATTATTTTATATATGAAATAATGATGATGCTAACTGCAAGGCGCAAGTAACATGCCACGCTCAATGCCCACAAAGGGAAACAATAGTTCAGCCATCAACAATTAAAACAGATTTACACAGTGCGAAAGTTTTATTGGACAAACCTAATAATGTATGATTTTAGGAAGGCCTAATCAGCATACACAAGAAAGCCATGTGTTCATTTGGAAGCAAAGTCACAAGCCAAATGGATTAATATTATTTGGGGTGCATATTGTTTGCCCACTCTCAACATCCACACACAAACTAGCATCAGACAGTGAGTATATTAATACTATGAGAAAACAGCTTTAAACAAAAACTCAAAACTGCAAACAAAATTGAAACAAACCAAAACTCATCACTTCAACTCAAGATAACCTCTCTGTTGTTTAACTAGTCTGGCAATATTATAGAAATAACAACAATAAAATAAACATAAAAATTCACTCCATAAGATATGGAAAAGTGATAAGTAAAACAAAATTGTTTACAAAAGTAAAAGAGAAAACAGCACAAACGCCATGTCTAAAAGTACCTTTGTAGGAACAGGCTGTTCAGAAATTGGGAAAAAAAGAAAGATGCAAGTTGTAAAAGATACTCTGAATAACAACTGAAATCTGAATTAAGAACTAAACTGTTAAAATTATAAACTAAACAGACGCTAACAATCTAATAATAATTTTTGAACTAAGAACACTAATATGTCTGTTAAAATGCATGCTATTTTCATTAACCAATTTTAATCCAATAGTATTGAGTAAGTATTGACTATTGTATTAAACTCTAAAACAAAATTATTATCAATTTGCCAGCTAATCTTTGTAATTAACACTGATTATATGTAGTTACAATAAAATTTAATTTTAATTTCAAAAGTAATTTCTTGCACAATTAGATACAACGGCGAATCTAGATTAGAAAATATATCTTTTTCAAATACATGTAGTAAAACTCCACTATGCTAACCAGTGTAAATCATGTATGCAATGTCAAACAATTTTAATATCAACATTAGAAATAACTAAATGTATCATTTGTGTGCTGCAAGAAACAGTATTAATTATTACCAATCAAGTAATTATTGATTACAAGTAGAGATTTTGTTAAATATGTCCGCATGCAGCGCAGCGCATAGAAAGTACATGCATGTTCATCCTCCAAGAAAGCCTGTGAGAGTACATGTATAAGATTGACATAACAATCGTGTAAATTTTGTATAAATATTCACAACAGGTTTCAGTTTTCTGTACTACATGCATCAGACATAATAATTATATATGGCTGTTATTATCAATGCTTGTATTGACTGTAATTTAAAAAAAACAACTCTAGTTTTGTTTTCTAAACTGAATTCAAACTGCTTAATCAGAACATGTTAAGTATCTTCCACAAGCTGGAAGATATAGTAGAGCATAATTATGTTCCTGCAATGTATACATTTTGAATAACATAGCATCCACTTAACCTGCCCTCTATTTCTAAAATGTATTCTTCAGCCTGCTCAATAAACATTGAAAACACCTCTAATCCCCAGATGAATTCATGCCCTAGTTTTTTGTTTGCCCACTTGTCCATGACCTGTTCATATTCAAATTAGCAATTTACAGTAACAAAATACTTCAGCTGAAGTGAATATTCATAATGACAAATATTTATGCTGAAATGAATATTCATCATGACAAATATTTGTGCCCAAACGGATATTCATAATGACAAACATTAATGCTAAAACAAGTGTTCATAATGACAAATATTTATGCTGAAATGAATATTCATAATGACAAATGTTTATGCAACCTTATCTCTATCAGAAACCACAGGGAATGATGAAAAAGCAAACCACTGTGGCCTACATCTATGTTGCAAACAGGTTCAATACCCCGACTTGCTGGCAGCAAACACTTCACAGCAGCAGCCAATTTTTTTAAATCTTTCCCACACACACAAAAGGAAGATTTATTATTCTGCTCTCCAGAGACCCTTGGACCATAGCAAACATTGAATTTACAACCTAAAGTGTCAACCAAATTCTTGTACACAAGCAATGCTCATTGCCAGCCCCAAGATCAGCAATAAAATTTTGTAAACTGTTTATCTTATGCCAATCTCTCTCTCTCTCTCTCTCTCTCTCTCTCTCTCTCTCTCTCTCTCTCTCTCTCTCTCTCTCTCTCTTCCCCTGCCCCTCCTGTAAACTCCCCACCTGAAATGTATGGACCACTGGCCTAATAAAACAAGGTCAAAGTCAGTCAAAGTCTCCATGTTTTTCTCTCTGTGATAAATATGAAAATAAAATACTACTTTGGTATTGTACATGTATGTGCTCTTTTTCACAATGCATTTGCACTCCCCTTTACCTGTCATTGCATCCCATTAACTCTGTATGCAAACTTTAAAATGTGTATCAGTTTCAGTTGTGTTTCTTTGACAAATACTCTCGCTCACAAAGAAATCCCAAATAAAATCTTCTTCAATCCTTTTTTCTCCCACTGTCAACCGCCCAAATCCACTCAACTGTTTTAACATACAATACCACAAAAAATGCTATGTAAGATTTTAAATGGACAAATAGACCCTGTGTGCAAATAAATCTAATAATACAAAATCTACACACGCACAAAGAAATCTAAGACAAAATGTAGAAGAAAAGAAACCTACTACCGCAAAATCTATATAAACAGTGCCATATTCCACAAAGTTGTACAGAACTGAGAACAAAACAGAATGCAGTACAAGTTACACAACCGACTATACAAACATGTCCACACGCATTTTTAACACCAACCACAACCAGACCATTTAAACAATCCATGCTCCGTAACAAAGGGATTAAAAAACTGCACTGAAATAGAAATTCTGTTTTAATTTTAGAAAATCGTTAATCAAATCTGTTTCATCAGCTCTGTTTCAACCTGTCACAACCATGCAGAGGCAGTGGAGCAGTGTGGACATAGAAATAACATGGTTTAATTAATAACACTAGTGATTCTTGCAACACATTCACCGGGTGTCAAATTCACTTGTTCATTTTTCCATTCAGAACTGCTGATATGGATGCAGAAGTGTGATTATAATAATAGAATCAAAGATATATTTTCCTCCTAACCAAATGTATTAAATGTCTGCCTTAATTTTTCTTCTTATTTATTAAATGTCTGCCTTTATTTCTCTTCTTAGGCGTAATGGTGCATGGCTGAATGTGCCATGCAAGCAGCCTCCATTGCCATCAACATCAATTTGATTCCACACTTCAGCCTCCATTATTTGTCAACAATTACCCTTTTCATTCGTCATGCTTTGAAACTGGGACAGACAATGGAAATAAGTCGGTACTATTAATTATAACCCATTTGGATGATCTGTTATGTTTTTTTATTTTAAGATGCAGAAACTGGAACTCCAAGCAATGCACCTTGGATCATAGTCAGTACATCGCCTTGTTCATGTAAAATTTGTAAACTGTTTATGGATGTAATTTTGTGAACTTCAGTCTTCAGCAAAAAACTGTTGGAAATGTACTGTATAAAAAGGTTTGTATTATAATTACTATTACTATTATTAATATTATTATTATTATTATCATCATTTAGCAAAATAAAGTTTTTGAAACCTTAAATCAGTTCAAAAAGAACTTTAATTCAATAAGCAGCCTCAGCAATCAGAAATGGACAAAACAACTGTCTTGATATGAGGACAGCCTACATCAACATTTTCAGGATTCTAATTTTAATCCAGAAACAGCAGGTTAATATATAACACATGTACTGACAATATTCAAGTAACCGGTTGGTGTAGAGGCAGCATAATCAAAATTGTGACTTTTTCCCCCTGCAATTCTGCACAAAACACACACCATAGCCACACCATCGTACCTCGCAGATCATTATAATACACCGACCCATCTTCGTCTGTTTGAAACACCAAACACCCATTAAAAAAAGCATTAGTATTCAACATGGACAGACTGTGCTATATTACTTTCTAAATACTAATTAGCGTACACACAACTAAGAACAAACACAAGAAGAAACAAACGGCTGAACAATACAAGGATTCCTGACACACACTTAAAATGCTATATGCATCAAGGACACCACAAAACTCAGTTCAAACAAAATATGTATTACAAGACAAATAGATACTACATAACAAATGCACCAATTCTTTTTTTTTACAATAAAGATGCCAAGCTCACATATATAGTTCATTGTGACTAAACAAGTACTATACAGCTTTTGTTAGTTTATTTATTTGTTTAGTTTAATGAATTTGTATTCCATCCAGCATACATGTATGACACAGATTGACAGAACATGAAATAAAACTACAGAAATTCTGACTATCTACTCCACAACAAATAACCTAGAAATACAGCAATTCAATCATTGCCTTTCTGTAACCGTCCGCTTAAGTGTACATAATTCATCAAACGAAACTAAACGCACAAATAGAATGGAAAAGCCCAAATGACTCACATGCTCCTTATAGAACTCGCAATATTTTACATGGAATTAAGTGCCCAGAAAAAAAAATAAGTGATGTGATGGCATTAAAATGCTATGGACTTTGGACAGCTCCAGTGACCTTGACCTTAAGAATGAGGCTGACCACACGTGCATAGTATGTGTGTCTAATTGATCCTATCTAACCTATCCTGTAACTCAAAAGTTGTTGGGGCACCACAGATGATCGTTTAACCAGAATACTCCATCCTTTTCTTTCCTCAGCAACCCTCATGACTTAGCTTAGTGTCAAGCCAGTCCATTCTCGAATGTTGTCCTCCCTTTTTCTGTTTCCCTCTTCTTTTGCCTCTTTGCACCGTGCTCTGCAGGATGGTCTTTGCAAGGTCGCACCACACCATCGGAGTTTCCCTTTCTTCACCACTGTGAGCATTTCATCACGTTGTCCACTGGCTTTTGTGATAGTCTGTTGGACTTCGTCGTAGTTGATGTGCTGGGTATAGGAAATGCTCAGAAGTCTTCTGTAGCACCTCATCTCCAAGCTTTGTATTCTTCATTGAAGGTCTGCTGCAAGGGTCCATGTTTTGCAAGCGTTTAATGATAGCTATCGTGTATCAAAGAATCATAAGTTCAATATTAATAACCTAGAAAAAAAAAAGTGAAATTGTGTGAACACTTTTTTCATTTTTTTGACTAACATTTGATGACTTTGTGACCTTGACACTGAAGTGCAGTCAATCATTCACTGATCATTTATGAGGTCTCATGGGTATACACCATCTTACCAAGTTTGGTTGTGATAGTGAAAATAGGTTTCAGAGGTTCTGAGTACTTTGCCACTTTACAGTTTTTGCACGGTGGACAGACAGACAGACAGGCAAACATTATTTTTCGATATCATTTTTGGACTATTTAGGACAGATATGCCAAAAGCTTGGAAAAAAAAATTGGAGGGGGTGAATGGGGAATGAGTACACTGACTCACAATGCTATGCATGCGAGTCAAAAATGAGCACATAAAGACATAGAACATAACTTATATTACTAGCTAGATTTGTTTTTGTGTGTGTGTGTGTGTGTTTATAACCCATCAAAAATATATAAAAATGATAATAGAAAGATACAAAGAAACAGAAGTTGTATTAAAAGAAAATAAATGCAAGAAAGGTGAGTGTGTAACAAACTGTACAGTTGGCATGCTTCAACAGTGGAATAGTTGCATTGCCACTTCTTTACAACAGGTATTGTTATTTCTACACATATGTAACTTACTACACATTGATACAAAAAAGATGACACAACATTAATATACAAGAATAACGCAAGAACCACCACCAAGTCAAAACAAAAAACAAACAAGAAATAACAGGAAATGTCCACTCATCAAAGGAATTAATAGTAGTGTCTCAAAAACATTTTATAAAGTCTCCCCGAACTATACAGCGAATGATCTTTCAAGATGCCATGGGCCACATAAATAACAAAAATATTTTAATAAAAACACCAAGAAAATCTTCAGTCTAACCTTGAAGGCTGGTTTTAGAATTTATCTCCTGCACAGCGGTGAACTCCTGTTCTTCCACCAGACTCTGGAGGAACCTTGCCGTGACCTTGGGGAAGGCTTGCTGAGACACAGCCATATATTTCTCCCTGACCATCAACATTTGTACCAATACTTTTGATGCCTGTGCCAAGTCTTTGAGGGGAACCTGCAACATAGTAATACAAAAAGTTTTGCAGACTATTTTAATTCATATTATTATTTCAGTTTAATTTATATCATTTAATTTCAACAGCTCTTTAAGATGGTAAGCAGCTATTCACTCACAATAATAACAACAATAACAACAATAATAATAATAATAATAATAATAATAATAATAATAATAATAATAATAATAAAGAATGCACTTAAATTTCCTTGAGCAGCTCGTTAACTTTTCAACTAGTATCCACCCATGTAGAAACAATCCTCGCTTTTTGGTGTTTAAGATATGATCTAAACGACATTTGCCAAATAACTGGAAAATGTCTGCTTTGTCAATGACCTTTCATGACCCTGGCTTCAATGTGATGTTACATTTCTTTCCAAATCAGAATAATAAAGGTAAATAAAGTTAGAACTACAAGTTGTTTATTTTCATAATTGAAAACGGTGTGAAAAATACTAACAAACTTTAGTTGTTGTTTTTAAATATTTGTTCATCCTGAACATGCATAACCGCTTACAGTCCACATTTCTGCACTGAACTTCAAACAAATTGTTATAATTATCATTCTGAAATGCCCTCAAGTTGTTAAAAATTGTTTCTAAATTTGGTCTTTTTCTTTTCATTTTTGTTGTTGTTGTTGAAACTCGAAGTTGCCAAAATGAATAGTTCCTATAAATTACATGAAAAATGTGTAATTAATGACCTCTTACATCTGCTCCTTCAAAAATTAAAATATAACGATTTTAGTTTCATCTGCTCCATTTCATTTAAGCCTTATTTTATGAGTCTATGTCAAAGACAAATGTTCATGCTCCTGTAATATGAAGTTAGACAATTGTGCTGTGTTTGTGTTGTGTGTTGCGTTGCATGACATACCCCACTGGTGTCCTCTCCAGTGACTGATATGCGCTGGAAGTTTGGTACCAAGTCATACTCCTGTTGCAACTCAGCAACAATTTCCTGTGGAATGATGCTGTCATTGTAAGGGATGGCAGAAGAACGCATAGATTTGGTTGAAGTAGGCAATGACGTGCTTGAGCTGCAACCACAACAAAAATCACAATGCATAATGTGTAAATTAAGGAGACTAAATAGTGTACGTGGATTCAGATTTCTATGTACAAACTCAAAAGGACCTGGTTCTGTGAAAGAAACTGTTACAGTATTGAGTTAATTATGAAAATTTTGAAACATTCTCTGAAAATAAATATATATACATTTAATGTCATGATATCTTTGTCAGCATGTATTATAATACTTTCCTGAAATGTTTTCTCAAATCACATATATAACATTACATGGTTATCGCTTTAGCTCCAGTGGACTCTTCCCAGCCAAATCAGGACCAACCAGATATATATGTGTAATAATAAATTAATCCAAATGAAAGGTAATACTTTTATAAAATTTATTGTGGATGAATATGCATTTACATTTTATTCCAACTGCAAACGTCATTTGAAACTTTTTTTTAAAATAGTGCAAGACATTGACCGATATTATTCTTGTATTCGTCTTTGCACCAACTATAATAAATCTGAAACAAAAATAAAATGATGTGATTATGGAAAATGCAAATGCAAGAATTAGTACTGCAAATGAAATGTCTGAACATGAAATCTAAAAGCACAGCCCACACTAAAACCACAGCCATGGAAACATTATGACACCTTAATCTTATAGCAACATGAGTATTGCAGTGCTAGATCAAATAAAGCTAAAGGTTAAGAAGCTGGAGCAATTCTCCTTACTGAGCAAGCATATGCAAATAACAAAAGATTAAAATAAATAAAGTATGAGTGAATATCCTGAAATACAGTACTCATCCAGGCTTAGCCGCAACTTTTCCCCATAAACTTTGACTCGTACACCTAAAATACTGATGTAGCTTTATGGATTTTTCAGTTTTCTTGAAGTTCAGGTAAATCATTCAGTAGCCATCGGTCATGAATCTATTTTTAAAACTGGTTTTGACTCTTTGTGAATTCAAAATTCGCTGCAAAAATGTGTTACTGTTAACTGTTCACATTTTTCCGCCTCCAAATTTACACACAGCGTATATACACATGAAATATTCAGGCGATCACTCGGACATCACAACCCAATGCTTACGATTCAACTTTCACACTCAAAGTGATAGAACTGTCAACTGAAAAGGGAAGCTGACCTCCTGCTCATGAACTTGGGAGTGAATTAGTGCAACTTCTGCTTGTGTGTGACTACATTCTTGATTTGTTTTCTTTTTAAGGGGATGTAGTTTAAATACCAATGTGCTTGATACCTAGAAGTTTATTATAAATTTAATAATTGGAATTTGTATGCTAAAATTAATGTTTATTAAATTTAAGTTTAACTGGATCTCCTAAACTTTGCAATTCAAAGGCCATCAAAAATGAACAACGGCCAATCACTATTCTTACTATAAAAATATACACAATTATCAAAATGCTAATAAAGGGGTGCGTCAAATTTTAAAAGAGAAATGTTCTATATAAAGCAGAACAAAAGATTCAAAAGTTAAATGGGTGTAGAGTGGGCTGCAGAGTACCTGAGCCTGCTCAGCATAGGCCCAATTCTGAACTGAATACTGAGCTGTTAGATAGTCAGTCATTGTTTATAGGGTCCAGCCGACTGCAAAGAGCCGAATCAGTACCACAACTTGGTTGAAAGAGGACTAACCCCTGATCCATATAAAAGATATGCTGAAATGACCCTAATGGTAACAGTGAAGGCATTCCACCAGGCGGTCACTTTACAATAAAGGCATCCTATGCAGGGGACGCTGAGGCTTTGCTCTAATTTATCGAACACCCATTAACAAAAACAAAATAGAATATAATCATTATAAAATATTAACAAAACACATATAAAATGCCTGCATTACTAAATTAGTAAATAATAATACCCTAGAAAGTCCTAGCGACCATTTAGCAGAAAGCGTCCAATATCCCAAAGCTGACCCAAAAGACCCCATAAATAAATTAGGAATTTTGGGAGAGTTTTGAAGAAAAAAAAGGGTAGGTGACTGCTTTAGCGAAGAAGATAGTAAATTAATAGAACAGAGTAGGAACGAGAAAGAACAAAGGAGAAAGACTGCTGGGAGTATATTCAAAAGGCTCAGGTGCTCTGTGTGCAGTTAGTTGATGGTGAAGAGAAAAAGACCATGGTGATGTTGTTGGTTTGTTTAAACCACAGAAGCCATAATAGACCATATTGCCAAGTGATAATAAAATACTAAACGTGTTACCATCCAACACAGACCACATTGAAAAAATTAAGAGTTTAAAGAAGAACTTAGCGATACAATGAAACTCATGAAGCAAACACATTAGTAGATAAAACATAAAAGGTAGTCGTAGAATATACAATGAAACTCATGAAGCAAACACATTAGTAGATAAAACATAAAAGGTAGTCGTAGAATGTTATGTTATCAAAAATTGTTTCACATTCTTGGTTTTACATGATTTGCAGGAAGTTTGTTTTTTTTAAATAGAAAGGCAAAGCTCATATGACTCACATGCTCCTTATGGAACTTGCAATATTTAACATGAAAATTAGTGCCAAGAAAAAAAACAACGAAATAAAACAGTGGCATTAAAATGCAAATTAATACCGACTTTGATCTTTCTACTCTTGAGATAACGTTGACCTGCTCCGAATACACTCAGGTACGATCAAATAAACTACAGCAAAAGTTGTGTTATGCCCAAAAATGACCTTCCGATGGCAATGACCTTCAGAGACCTTGACCTTGGGATGACCTTGACCTTCACAAGACCTCTCATGCTCAAGTATGATCAAATAATCCAATGTTGTTGTATACTATGGATTAGATACAGCCATTCTACTGTACGATGAACTATTTTTTGTATGTTTTGTAAAATGGTAAATAATTGAAAGATCAATCTATTATCTCTAACTACAAGTTTGGACTATATCTCTCATAGTTTAAACTAAAAGTCAAGGTCACTTCAAAGTACCTATACTGATTTTGGTCAGCTCTAGTGACCTTGACCTTGGGAGTGAGGATGACCAAATATGCATAGGATGTGTGTCTTATTGATATCTATCATGCATCAAAGAACCATAAGTTCAATATTAATTTTTTTTAATTGAAATTTTGTAAAATTTGTTCTTTTTTAATTAACATTTGTTGACCCTGTGACCTGACTTTAAATTGGAGTCATTCATTCAGTGATCGTGTATTAGATCTCATGGATATACACCATCTAACCAAGTTTGGTTGTGATAGTTGAAATAGGTTCTGAGAAATTAATCCACTTGCAAGTTTTGCAGACAGATGGCCGACAGCGGACAGACAGGCAGACTGAGAGACACATTTTTTTGTTAATGTCATTTGTGGACTATTGAAGACTTATATTTCAGATTTGCAAAAATCTGGAGAAAAAAAATTGGGGGGAGGTGAATACATAAACTTACATTGCTATGCATGCGAGTCAAAAATTACCTTCTCTTAAACAATTTGACAAGCACAGAATGAATGTTAACTGATACAGTGCATACAAACAGTCATACACAAAGGTAAATCAGATAAAATGTTGTGTTTAATGAGAGGTCAATGTTCCAAAGTTGCAGATGACTAGTTAGTTAATCATTGTTTAAAGGGTCTGCAAATGACTGGTGCATGCACTACAAAACTAAGATTAGAAGAACTAAACAAATGATCATTAAAAGCCAAAAAGTCAAACAAACAAAATAGTCAATGAATCTATTTCAAAACTGAACTGTGATGTTTAAACGTTTACAAATAGATTTCGTGCAGTATAATAAAAACTAGAAATGCAAAGCCCATATGACTCACATGCTCCTTTTGGAACTCAAAATATTTAACATGAAACTGAGTGCCCCAAAATCAAAATGAAACGTTGGCATTAAAATGCAAAGTAATACAGTCTTTGATCTTTCTATGTTCTTGACCTGGAGACCTTCAGCTCGGAATACACTCATGTACTATGAAATAAACTACAACAAAAGGCGTAATATGCCCGGGGCTCCCCTTCCCCCTCCCCAATTGTGACCTGGATGATCTTGATCTTCAGTGACCTTGGGATGACCTTGACTTTACATGATCTCTCATGCATGTATGCTCAAATAACCCAATGGTGCTGCATACTATGGATTAAATATACAGCCATCTCACTGTACAATGACAAATATTTTGTATGCTTTGCAAGGCCAAAAATGACCTTGTCCTTCAATATCAATGCAAAAACAGAACATAATTATATGAAAGATCATTCTATCATCTCTAACTGCAACAAGTTTGGATTTTAAATCTCTCACAGTTTAGGGTCAAGGTCACTTCAAAGTACCTAAACTGATTTTGGTCAGCTCCAATGACCATGACCTTGGAGTGAGATTGACCAAATTTGCAAAGTATGTGTGTCTCATTGATATCTATCATACAGCACACAAATCAAAAGTTCAATATTAATAACTTTTTTTTACAGTGAAATTTGGTTTTTAAAAATTGTCATTTGTGACCTTGACCTTGAAGTGAAGTCATTCCTTCCTGATCATTTATGAAGTCTCATTGGTATTCACCATTTTACCATGTTTGGTTGTTACAGTTGAAATAGGTTCTAACATATTATTCCACTTCCATGTTTTGCACAGGTGGTGGATAGTGGACAGATAGACGGACGGAGGGACAATTATTTTTTAAATGTCATTTTTGGATTTTTTAGGACTCATCTCACACAGATTTGCAAAAATGTGGAAATTTTTGTTATGGAGTGACTACACAAGACTCACACTGCAATGCATGTGAGTCAAAAACCAAGGCCATCTATGAAGCAATGACAACTGAAAATTTGAATGGATGGGAAAATGAGTACATTCTAAACATGAGGTTAACTGTAACAAAAATAATAATTTGAGCACTTCAATGCAATTTCACCTTTGGGAAAGGTTAAAACAAAAAATGAAGGTCTGTCAAAAGGTTATTAGTAGGTTGTGGTGTGCCTACATGGAAAGTTTACACACATTAATATAGTAATCAAAGCTGGAATGAAGGGAAGAAAAACCCACAACTGCCACACACAATAGAAATCTGATGTTAAGGGAAAAAAAATAACCAGACACTCTAACCTCTTGTGGCCACCTTGGTGAATGATTGCAGCCTTGAGATCAGCTGGCATCACCCTGTCAGTAAACAAAAGCATTTATAACCTGGTAGTAACAGTAGTAAAACCACACCTGCATAACTACATAACAAGCCTGTGAATCTGCCAAACACTGTGAGAGAGGATTCCACGGATTCTTCCCTGCAGTGATGGCATTCAAGGAAAAATCACCTGAAGGAAAACTACAGTTATGGTGAATCAGTCACATATTCAATAGGAATCTTGATGTAAATATACACACACAGAGCAAAGCAATGTATGCAATCTAATGGAAAAGTACATTTTTGTTAAAGGTATAATCTACAAGCATTATAAAATCAGATGAACGCATTGAAAATTCTCCATCACACACCCACATTAAAATACCCTAAAATTATTTAATTGTGTGGGAATCAAATTTCTCAGTCTCACAAAATTTGCATGTGAACTGTAAAACAATTTACTACGTTAATTATGAACCCTGCCCTCATCAAGGAAGCAGAAGCAGAAGAAGAAGCAGAAGAAGAAGAAGAAGAAGACGTAGAAGAAGAAAATAAATACGTAAATAAATAAAAGTTACTAAAACACAATACAAAAGAGAATAATTATTTCAACATTAATATTCTACATATTAACCTTTTAATAAACTTAGCAACACTGCCATATAATGAACTGCGGATCAACAACAGTACTACACAACACTGCATGTACAGTACTATTTCATTAGGACTTGTTAATCACAACTTCCATAATAATAAACTCACTTTGCCATTATCTATTAACAATGCGTCTGTGTTGGTCTTGATGACATTATATGATGATGCTAATAAATAATAATATTAATAATAGAATAATAATATTAACATTAATAATTATAATGGTGATAGTGATGATGATGATGATGATAATAATAATAATAATTATTATTATTATTTTTTTTTTTTTTAAAGATTTGTGCATCTGGGCTGGTGTTCATGATGATGTTATATGACAATGATGATGATAATAACAATAACAATAATAATAATAATAATAATCCCTATCTTGCTATGTGATAAAATACCAGTTGAGTGGTAAAAAAAAATGACGAGACTTGAGGCAAGGTTGACCAGAAACAACGTTTCAATAGGAAAACAAAATCAAAGCAGACAATCAGAAAAAGAAAACCGTTAAAAGGCCACAAAATGAATGATAAAGGTAATTAGATCATATCAACGATAGCAACTACAAATGCATATTGTGCAATACATTTTGTTAAATAGTGTCCGAGATGCAGTTCAGTTACACCATAATTAATTCACATCAACCTGGACTTCATATATAAGCACAGATCTGACGACAGGCAGCAACAGAAAAATACATGAATATGGCAAACGTTCAACCACTGATAGAAGGAAACTGGTAAACACTGGCAACGGGCTACCTAAACAACATGTATAACACAAAATAAATCAATGAATGAGGTTTAACATCTACAATCTACATTGGCGATGTGGCAGACGGTGATAACCATCCCATGAACAGGGTGGAGAACAACTGAATCAAGAAATCTCTGAAATCCAGCCGGGGCCAAGGGGCCAAGCCCCGGTATTCGCCCCCTGGAAGAAAATGAATTTATGCAAATTTGAAAGTAATTTAGGGCCTCTCCTGAAAGCAAAAAGCAAAAAGTAAACATGAATAGAAACAAAAAACAACAAAAAAAGAATGTTTTATGCACATGTCTTTCAAAAACGTTAAGAATCTTGATTTGTAGGCCTAACAAAGTTTGAGGTCCACCACTGTTACACACAAACTCCACATTTCCAATTTTACTGGGCACACGTTTGTCTATTTTTTAGCTGTAAACAGGCAAGAATTTTTATAATTTTAGAGATATTTAGGGGTACATTAGTAAAAACACCACATCTTAGGTATTAGTGACTAGTGTATAGATTTAAATAAAATAAAATGCAAAATGAACAGAAATAAATTCTATTTTGATTATCTACCTTTTTATACTTCTCTTGTCATGTCTTGTTTTTTATTACTCCATGTGTATACAAAAAAAGTTGTAAAAAGTCCAAAAAAGCCCCCTCTTCTTCACTTTCATGCCAGTCTGAAAGATCGTATGCATGCACACTACTGACACTAATTGTCTAATGTCAGTACCGATCTCTTCCTCCGACTCCAAGTCCATTTCTCTCACTTTAATGTCTGATAAAATTGGAAGCCTGTAAACTCCCCTTCATCAGTCGAAGAATCCAAACCATCCCTTTTAGGCACACACACACAAGAAAATTTGAAAAAAAAATCGAAAAAACGAACGCATCACAGAGAAAACTTGTGGAAAAGCAGTCGAATGTTTTCACAACATAATAAACCGGAAGTCAATTGCCGGAAGTCTCGCAATCTTTCAAACAATGCGAGAATATAACCACATGGTTGATACGGACGCTTTTGGACGTTTTGCCTGTTTAGACCTTCGGCCGCTTTTGGCCGTTATGCCCAGTAAAGAGTAGCCCCTCAGCTTTTCACACTCGGAACTCAATATTTTTTTCTTGGAAATGCAAATGCTTTCCGCTGAAATCCGCGGATTCGCGGAGAGTTCTCCACCCTGCATGAAACAAGGGGTAGGGACCTGAATCAACACTAAACCACCAGAGCAATCATACTGCTAAAATGGGCAGTGCAAAAATTGCCACTTTTTATTTCGCCCACCACGGAATTCGAGCCTGGGTCATCGGTGTGAGAGGCAAGCACTCTACCCTAAAACAAAATGTGTAGTACTAACAAATGGACCACTTCATGTCAATAATTGGAGATAATTAATAATACAAACACATTACTTCAAAAATTTAAAATGGGAAATACAACTTTAGCAACAACATAAAAAAACAGGGTTTTTAAAAAAGCATGTAAGTAATAATGAAAATACGGTGCTGTGCTAAATTTCTGTTAATCGTGCAATTGCAAGAAGAAGAAGAAAAAGAAGGAAGGGATTTATATAGCCCTTTTTCCTAATGACATCAGTTCAAAGCGCAATTCTCATGCATTTATACTTAACGTTAGCATCAAAATACATAGGAAAAGAAGTGAAGCCAAAACAAGGCACTAATAAACTATGCAAAGACATCATACAAACAGGAAAAAGAATATTTACAAGTAAAATATAAAAGACAAGGCAGGGAGGAGGAGAGCAGCTAAGGAGTGAGGGGGTTGTGGGCATGTGACGGCGGTGGTCTGAATCAGAAAAGAAGGAATGATGCTGGTGATGGGAGACGAGATCAGACATTTTAATGGAAGAGATGAGTTTTTAAGTTAAGAAAGAGACAAGTTTTTAAGTTGGACTTGAAAGTAATAAAAAGTGTTCACAAAAATAGTAACATCAAAAAGTTATCACCTAAAAAAAGATCATCACGTTAGTAGTGAATCTCAAAGACAAAGGTGAAGAAGATAACTTTTAAATATCTATGCAGACGAATAGCAATAACAAGATACTGGGTTACGCGCATGATAGATACGATCATTTTGTTTTGCAAAACTATCAAAAAGCGTGGCCATGTTTTAAAAAGTCCAAATTCCTTGCCTGTTCATCTAGTTTCCATGTCGCTGTCAGAATCATGTCCATGTGTTCGGTCCAGTCCGTCATAAGTTCTTTTTTGTTTTTTGGTTTTTGTTTGTGTGGTCATTGAAGTGTAGGCTCAATGATGGCAGAAATAAACGGTCACCCTAGGAGAGCTGCTGTGGTAGGGAAGGGACAATGGAGGGTCAACAACGCCCATAGGGCTGGGGCCGCCCCTTATGCCAGACCCTTAGCGTTCGCGATTGTCAAATTTTTAGACAGGCCACAACCATCCAGCCTCTGGCCATGCGGAACCAATGCAGGCTTGCCTGTATGGGGGAGAATTTGGGGGAGAGAGAAGGGATAGAAAGATCCAGTAAGACAACGAAAAAAAATAGAAAAGCTACAAAGTTAGTGGACAGAGTTTTATGGTGAAAGAAAATACAGGTGAAAGGACTGAATAGGCAGAAACAAGACAAAATGGACCATACTTCAAGGAAGGCCAATGCAGAGGATGCCCCTGATCAACCGTCCTTTCAAGAGGGTGGCCTTAGACTTAATCGGCGAAATAAAACCTCAGAGTGAAGAATGTCACCGGTGGATTTTAGTGGACTAAGCAACTCGGTACCCAGAAGCAGTGCCTCTGAAAAAGATTGACACAGAAACTGCAGCTGGTGGACATGTTCAGCAAACTTGGAGTATCTAAAGAAATCCTGACAGACCTCGATATGCAGTTTGTTTCTGACTGCATGAAGGAAGTCAATAGACTGTTGAGCATCCGGCATTTATGTACGACACCTTATCATCCAATGTGCAATGGGCTCATTGAGAAGTTCAATTTCTTAGTTATTCACTGCTTACAGGGTCCAGAGGACTGCAAAGAGCTGAATCAGGACAACAAAATCAAGACCACAACTTGGTTGAAAGAGGACTCACTCCTGATCCGTATAAAAGATCTGCTGAAACAACCCTAGTAGTAACATTAAATGCACTCCACCAGCCGGCCACTTTAAAATAAACGCATACCATGCAGGGGAAGCTGAGGCTATAATCTAATTTATCGAGCCACCCTTAAGAAACTGTGCAGCCAGCAGCCCAGACAGTGGATAGCTACACCAATGCCTTACTGTTCGCCCACAGAGTAGTGCCACAGAGTCCACCAGCTTTTCTCCTTTCGAGCTGTTAACACTGAAGAACCATCTGAGGGCTGATGCACATCCTGAAAGAACTGTGGATGAAAGATGTAGACACCCCAGAGGTAAAGAATAGCTACTAGTACGTGTTTGAGCTATGGGAGAAGCTGGAGCAGACTCTCGAGATAGCCAGAAAACCTTAAAAGTCCAAGGACTGTGGAAGTTCAACGAAGTGCTGGTTCTGCTACCTCCCAATCACAATAAGTTGCTGATGCAGTGAAAATACCCGTACAAAGTGGAGGTTGTGGTAGGGACCAACAACTACAAGGTGAAGGTCAGCCAGCATTCCAAGATATACCACGCCAATCTCCTTAAGCTGTATGTGGAAAGGCCACCATAGGCTGCATACACAGCAACAGCAGCTGAGACTGACAACAGCTCTGACAGCAAGGAACTGTTGGAACTTGGAAACTTCCACAGCAAAGAAGGCATCGATGATGTTAAGCTAGGACCAAGCCTGACTGAAGATGGAGCTCAAGAACCTTATGGGCGAATTATCCAATAAGTGATGTCTTTGGTTGAAAATGATGTCCACCTTACTTCAAATATTCCCGTTTGATCCAAACCCTACCCGGTCCCTTTCAAAGCCCACGAATCCTTGAAGAATGAGATGCTGAAGATGGACATCATAAGGGAATCTAGTTCCTCCTATGCATCCCCTGTTGTGGTCGTCAAGAAGGTCGGGAGCAACAGAGTATACATCGAATACAGGAAAATTAACAAGATCACAGTCTTCGACCCTGAACTGATGCCTACTGCAGCACACCTGTTCCGTCAATTATTAGGGAGCTAATTCTTCTCAAAGATTGACCTCAGCAAAGATTATTGGCAAGTTCCCATGCGTCAACAGGACATCAAAGACTTTTTATAACTCCTGATGGACGTATGAGTGCTTGAGGATGCCCTTTGGCTTGGTCAACAGCAGTGCTACACTGAAGAGAGGAATGAGGAAGATGCTCAAAGGGATGGACAACGTCATGTGTTACTGGGACAAGCTGCTATAGCGCTAGTCCATACCCAAACCTGGAAGGAGCATCTGATGACCTTGAGTGAGCTGTATCACCGTCTCACAGAAGCCAACTTTACCATGAGACACAGCAAGTGCACTATGGGAACTGAGAACTTCGATTTCATCAAATATTCAATGGAAGAAGGAAGCAATAGAGGGTGCAATGATTTGAGGAAAATCTACTATATCACTATTTTTGAGCCTGGGCTGATGACAACCATAATGGATGAGGGCATCGGTTTCGTGCGGATGAAAGAACATTGACAGAAATAACTGGATTTTGTTTGGGCATTGCATCTCACTGCTGTTGGCAGAAATTAAATAAATATTTTCTTGTGTAGGGGTAATGTTATGAACGATTGAGGCGCTCACGATATATTCGTTCATTTTGTTTTGCAAAACATGCAATGATAGCATGTATTTTACGTTTGATTTCTCGTTGTTGCTAGAAGCTTTGTATAATGTTGATAATTTTTGTAGGTTGATATTGTTGAGAAGTTTTTGGAATTACTTGTTTATTATTGATCGAAGCTTCTAGACCTTATGGGTAAACGCAGGTCGAATAATTTAGATTCATACACATTATGTGACGTAAGGCAGTGCATAGTTCTGGTGACGAGTTTTATTTTGATTGGGTGTTATTGCGTCATGTTGGAATTTTAGAATTTTTTCTCGATTGAAGAGAGTCTATATAGGTAATGCACTGTGTGCTTGTAAGATTGTTGTAGTGATTTTCGGAAAGCGATCTTGTAGAAAGTGTTCTAACATTTTCCATCTGTGTGTGATATGGGGGTGCATCCCAACAACAGAAAGAAAAACTAGACCATAATTGTCTCCGCTGCCAGCAAGATCATTGACACCGACCTCCCCTCTCTGGCCTCCATCTATACCAAACGCCTGATGAGCAGAGCCAGAAAGATAGTGGATGATGCCTCCCACCCCGGATACCACCTCTTCGAGCTGCTTCCTTCTGGCAAAAGGCTCAGAACTATGAAGACCTGTACCTGCCGCTTCAAGAACAGTTTTTTTCCACAAGCAGTGACAAACCTCAACTCCTTGTCTGGCACCCGATGATCCCGGACTATCTCAGTGACTTATGCATGAGAAAAAGAGAGAGAGAGAGAGAGAGAGAGAGAGAGAGAGAGAGAGGGAGGGGGGGAGAGAAGTGAGTGAAAGAAAGACAGAAAGAAAGAGAGGGAGAGAGAGAGAGAGAGAGAGAGAGAGAGAGAGAGAGAGAGAGAGAGTGAGAAGAGGTAGTGATAGAGAATTTATAGATGTATGTAGAGTGCTTGTGCAAGATAAGAGAAGAGAATTGAGAGAGCGAGAGATAACGGAGAAGAGCGCGCACGTGTGTGTGGATGTGTGTGTCTATTTGATTTGATCATTCTGTTTCTACTAATTTCCAGTCAGTATTATTCCTAGTCTTGTACGAGTTTGTCAGCAAGTGGATGGTTGCGCGTAGGTGTGTTTGGCTTTGTTATTGTGTTTTGTATAAATATGTGTGCCAACATCAAAGTGTATTCCTCGTGCTTGTCACCTGGCGAAATAAAGTTCTGTTATCTGTTATCTGTTGTATGCAGTTGTTGATGTTTGTTGAATAAAGTTGGAAAATTTTATACAAACACTCCTGCCTTGTTGCTGAGTAAATAGGCTGCCTATATAAACGAATTTGAAAAAAGAAAAGAGAGTTCTCTTATATAGCGCACTTACAAGCTCAGAGAGCTTCTCAAGGCGCTGGCCCGTAATATCCAGCAATCACAAAATAGTTTGCTGAAGTCAGGATTCGAACCCACGTCGCCCAAGACGCACTTACACAAGTCGTGCGCTCTGACCACTGAGCTATCCCTGCCGCCGTGGCACATATCAAGATTCAAGCATCAGGGTTGAATCGACTATTGATAAATACAGTGTAACAGTGTATTACACCCTAGATGGAATAAAACTGTCACCCAAAGGGTACCACATAGGGCTGAATTTAAGGTCCACACACCGTCACTGAAAATGAACACCAGGAACTTTCAATCACATATCACGATTTTATCCCTATCAGTGTTGACATGCTTGAGAATTTGATGGACTTGACAAGAAAAACTGCATTTGAAGTACTGACCATCACAAATCCTTAGGTTATATATCACCATAAAACTTAAAGCTATTAAGTTACTGCAGATTTTCTAAAGATTTTTGTTAAAATATTATATGCGTGCTGCAACTATCATCTTCTCTGATCTGTAGTCAAACATCCACAAAAGTGTTTTAAATTATTGGAAAAACTAAGACAAAACTTCTCTGATCTGTAGTCAAACATCCACAAAAGTGTTTTAAATTATTGGAAAAACTAAGATAAACGCCAGATAAATGTGTTTTGAATTCCGTCACCTCTTTTAAAAGCTGTCACTGCAAACACAATGAATCAGTTAGTTTAGTTTAATAGATTAACGTCCCATGACACATAAGCGTATAGGGGACGATTATTAATGAATCAGTGAGCGCATTCGTCACTTATATAACAATGTAGGTGCAAGGCAGCATCCTCATAAACCAAGATCCTGCAATTCTGCTGAGCCAGTCAGCCAGTGCTGCAAAGTCTACATGATGGAGAAAGAAAAAACCTATCAGAGGAAGTAATGAAGAGAGAGAGCTGAAAGCTAAAGGATTACAAGAACTGATCGATGGTCATGCCTGGATACATCACTTATCCTCCCCTCAACCGCCAATCTTCACATTCAAACACACGCAATCACACATCAACACGTAATGCTTACACAAAGACAAAAACACATGCACACAAGCTCCTAGGACCCTCATATTAATTAAAATTGTGGGCAAGGTCGCTGGAGTCTTGAGCTTTTAAGCTCTTTCCAAGCTTTCTTTCATCACAAGAGGAACTTGAAAACAGACATTGGCAACTTAACTTTAAAATCATAGTTATTGTTGATGATGCAGTCCTGCTGTTGTTTTGTTGTTGCTATTTTATCATCCTCTGAATGTTATTATCTTTTTCATCCCATAATCATGGTTATCGTGTTTCAGCACCGTGACCATCATTATGTGGCTCGGTCAATAGTAATATCTCTGCAAAGGGATCAGACCTCCAGAGTTAAATTACTTTTTTCGTTTGCTGCTGCTGCTGCACCGGACTGATTAGCCTGATAGCGTGCAGTGTTTGATTGATTTCTGCACTGTGCAGACAGCACTAACACTCAATCAGCAGTCTGCTGAAAGCCTTCTTATTTCCTGAGACCATTATCAAATTAAAACAGCAAGGGAGACTGTGATAACAAAAACCTGTCACAAAATAGTTCAAACCATTGCTACAAATCACACCTGTCTTGCCACACAGTAAATTTATATTACATTACACTAACAGTGAAAAGTAGAGAAATATAATATACAATCTACCACACCGAGAAAAAAAAATTTGGACAAGAAAACATACTGCGTAAGAACAATTGTTTTCCACGACCGATAGAAAAGTGCACCTAACTGGCAATATAATAGCTCTGCATTCACACTAAGCAATACTGCAAGCAAGAGGCAGAGACAACATAATAAGTAACAAAATAATGTGTACGACGGACAAAAATATCACACAGTAAACTTACATCACATTATAGCAAAAAGATAAGTCTTCAATTCGGTTTCATTATCTAATTTTGAAAAAAAAAAAAAAGTAAAGCTAAACTATAGTATTAGTTAATTAATACATGAGTTTATGCTGATAAATCAATGAAATGTGACAGATAAACCTATTTATACAAGAAAAACAAGTTATTACATTCAAAGAGCATCTAATCATGATCAAAGAAAATAAGACAAACATTATTAAGTCCAAAGGGCATGTAATGATTATCAATACAAATATCTGCTAAACAAATAGATACACGAGCACAAAGAAAATAATATCTCACCCAAAGGGCATATAATCATCAATGTTACAAATGCAACAATCAATCATGGAATATTTGCCAACAGAATTAAGCCTATGAGCCTAACATACTAAAGCAGCAGTGAATATCAACACATAAATGACAGAAATATGTAACTTCATGGTGTGGGCATATTGATCAGTGCTCACATGGAACATCCTAATTGGGTGTTTTCTCTGGGGCTAAAGAACAACCCCAACGCACCAACCTTTCAGGGCTATGTTTGATTCCATAAAGCCACCAGTAGGTAACAATATCAAAGACCAAGATTCACTCCAGCAAATGTTTTCATAACAGAAAACAGGCGGAAAAGGAGAGGGAAGAGGTAGGAGGAGGTAGGGGAGGATGGAATGGAATGGAAAGTGAAATGGATAAATATAGAACAAAATAATAATATTATACTAATATAATAATAATTTATCATGCGCGCACATCTTACAAGATACAGGGATTTAAGGAGCAGGTTCTTATTGAGGTACACACACAGGCAAACAGACGTATATTCACTGAGCGTGGAAGAAAACAAATTAAACTAACAAATGAAGAAAGAAATTAAGTAATGAAAGAAAACAGTAAAACTTGCTATTTCATTTTATGGCAATCTAATAGTTTGTTATGAAGGAACACGGAATGACAAAATGCACAGAGAGACAACAGTTGAATGAATAATTTTATGTCAAATTCAAATACATAATGCATGCAAAGTGCACTACTACTAAGCATATTAAACTTATGTAAAACAGATACAATCTTCCCAAAAAAAATAAGCAAATAATTAACTTCACAGAAATCACCAATTTCGTAGGTCAATTAATTTCATAAAATTATTGACAATAGTTATGATCCAAATGAGTCAAATTAATTAAATACATCTATAACTGATTTTCAAGCAACCATTATAAATTACTAAAGCTTAAAATGCTACACAAGGATGAATAACATTAAAACCACATGAACATCTATATTTATGCTTTGATTTTCATGCATAAAACGACTTAGCAACACCAATAACAATAGAAGTTTAAAAAGCAATGTGCATAATCAAAAACAACATGAATTACAACAATGTGTCCAAAAACCTTGTAGCAACATGATAATACAGAAGCATTTAAAGTGCATGTTATGCACAAAAACATTGATAATAGCTGAGGATAAAAGTATTTATGGCAACTGAAGGCAAGACCAACTTTAAGCAGTGAACAGCTCGATGCAGGATGCACTTTTGAAACATCAAAATTGTACCCTTGAGTGCTAGTGTCATGTATGACATCTACTATAGTGGCAATTCCGCGTGCCAATAAAAATGTAAAACATGTGGTATAAATAATTCATTATGTGTAATCAACTTAGAAGGGAGGTGAAGAAGAAGAAAAACTACATTATCTGTCCTCCACTGTGTGTAGTACCGTCATTGGGATTAATACTTCATTGAAATACTATCATTATATTACCACCCTTGTTTCTAACACTATAATTTACCTAATAATTTCCTCACCTAGCTCATTCTCCTCTGCAATCGGGAGGTACAGGGAGGCTGACAAGTTCTTATAGAGTCAACATAATAGAACAGTGATTTTAAACTTTTAATTGTACACATATCACCAGGCTTCCACAAGAGGAGCCCTTTTAAGAATATAATAGGCAATATGAAGTTAGTACAAAAAGAACTATGGAGCATAATTTATTTATTTTTTTTTTTTTTATTTTTTTTTTTTCTTTTTCTTTTTTTTTTTTTTTTTTTTAAATCAAATTAATTAGCGCGCACACACCACCACCACGTTAATAGCCATCTATGGCTCCTGTGGTGTTTTCTGCCAACAACATCATCGGCAGTATCCAGATCCAGATCCAGAGAATTTATTATTACAATGTTCACAATGGTAAAATTTTTTTTTTATTACATTTCAAAGAATTCTGAATGTGAAATTAGAAGGGCAAAGCCCATATGACTCACATGCTAAATATGAAAATTGCAAAATTTAACATGAAAACAAATGCCCAGAAAAAAACAAAATGAAACCGTGGCATTAAAATGCAAAGTAATACCAACTTTGATTTTTCTATGGTCTTGAACTTGAGATGACCTCAACCTTCCGCTCCAAATACGCTCAGGTAATATCAAATAAATTACAGCAAAAGTTGTATGATGCCAAAAAACTGACCTTGGAATGACCTTGACCATCAGTGACCTTGACCTTATGATGACCTTGAAATGACCTTGCCTTTCATGCTCATGCATGATCAAATAACCCAATATTGTTGCACACTATGCCTATGGGTTAAATAGAGCCATTCCACTGTACAATTACCAATTTTTTAATGTTTTTGCAATGCCTAAAATGACCTTAACCTTCAAGACCAACCAAAAAAAAAATATATATATATATATGAAAGATCAAGCTATCATTTCTAAATACAACAAGTTTGAAATTTACATCTCTCATAGTTTAGGCTCAAGGTCACTTCAAAGTACCTATACCCACTTTGACCAGCTCCAGTGACCTTGACCTTGAAGTGAGGATGACCAAAGTCATTGATTCACTGATCATTTATGAGGTCTGATAGATATACACCATCTTACCAAGTTTGGTTGTGATAGTTGAAATAGGTTCTGCAAGTTTTGCATGCCCAGATGGCAAACAGACGGATGGACATTTTAATGAAAAAAATTTTAATGTCAATTTTGAACTTTTTAGTATTCATTCTCGCACAGATTTTTAAAAATCTGGAAAAATGTACATTTTGGGGTGAGTACATAGATTCCCACTGCTATGCATGCGAGTCAAAAAAATTATGCCTTTCAAAAACCATTCCTAACAAAGTTCCCCCACCCCTTCATACCCCTACTTATACATCTAATGAACATTTCAAAATACTACAAAATGTTGAGAACACTTTTCATTTGAAATTGTCTTGGAACTTTGTCTTTGTATTAAACAAACAACAATGGAACAACTAATATTAAATTAGGCTCCTAGCCCACAGGGGCTGTATAGCTAGTACTCTCTAAAGTTTCTATGTTATAATGACAGGCTAGCACTCTGGGGCTTATAAGGTGCATATGGCCAGAGTTACCTATGGCCAACGACTCTGGAAACTTTATCTGAAGCCAGCTGCATAGGTGTATGGTCAGAACTGTAACAGGCCACCAGTTACCACAACACTGTTAAGTGAACTTAAAATCCAAAGCTACTAAGGTTGCAAAAAAAACCAAAACAAATAAAACCCCAGACAAATCTAAAGTTAAAGAAACGATAAAGGTTACACACACACACAATTACACCACCAAAATACGAAACAAGCCCCTCAGAATACTACACCAAAACTGCATCAACAGTCAAATGAATAGTGGATAAATATAAAGAATAAGACATGAAAAGTGTGAAAAATACTGGTACAACAAAGTATACATGTGTAAGTCACAGTAAAGTAAGCATCTCAACCAATATAGCAGCTGGCATTAAGTTTAGAAAAGACAACAGAAAGGGGAGAAAAAAAAGTGCCAATGTTTTAGTTACCTATGTCCAGAGATTCTGGATACTCTTTCTGCTGCCGGTGCCATAGATGGACCATAATCGACAGACTGCTCGGGGCTATCCAGGCTAACATTTCTATAACCGCCCATTGGGGGTA
Organism: Oncomelania hupensis; assembly: GCA_036898135.1. NCBI lineage: Eukaryota > Metazoa > Mollusca > Gastropoda > Littorinimorpha > Pomatiopsidae > Oncomelania > Oncomelania hupensis. The sequence goes on from CM072520.1 coordinate 46,114,974, forward strand.
GCAGGGTAAAAAGAAAATATAAACACTGTTAGTTCAAGAATCAAACACAAACAAAGCAGGAATCAAGAAGACACTGCACAGAGGAGGAGGAGAATATGTTCAACAAAGAATTACAACAATGCCTGCAAATGTATAGTCACAATCAAAGGGTATCTGTAGTTAACACCCACAAAATATTATACTACATTAATAGAGGTAATAAAACCCAGGGTGTAATGAAAGAAAATTCTTCAAATGGTGCATTTTTTGACCCTCATAAACCCAAACCTGCTGTCAGACTAGTGGAGAAAAAAACACAATACGCACACCAAGTTTATAGCAAACTGTGAAAGTAATAAATTACAAAATAAAGTATGTTCATATGTAATGTTACGGAGTACATGTTTCATCAATACTGATAGATGATGAACGTCATAAATCAGTTCTACATTTAACAGAACTTGCTTTAGCATGCATACAAATAGAAATCCTTTGCATACAGGAGTCAAAAGGCAAAATTCAATAACTAAGACTCAAACCAAGTCAGCACTACATAATTCTGAAATTATTGAAATAATTGTATAACAAAATTATAAAAATATGCATGCAAACTGGTAATTAAAATCAACACAAGAAATACAAATAGGCAATAACAAAACCCTGGTTCACAACAAAAATACCCAAAAAAAGTTGTCTAAATCCTATGTGCCTGGTGGTACAGTATTATTACATAATGCTGCTGTTTTCAGGGAGTGAAAAGGCAAACTGCGAACTATGAATATGATACATGGCATTATGGTCCAGAGCAAAGCGATTCCATCTTCATTGGGATTCCAGAAGCCTAGCAAGCTAAGCTGAAGGGGGGGGGGGGGGGGGGGGGGGGGGGGGGGTGGGGGGGGGGAATAAAGAGTAATATTACATAATATATAGCAGTTAAGGATGGTCCTGAGCAAAGCGAATCATTCTATCATTGGGATACCAGAATCCTAGCAAGCTAAGCTGGGAGGTAGGGTGGGAGGGATAGGGAAGGAGTAGGGGAGATGGGAAGGGTTATAAAAGATAAAAGAGTAATATATAACAGTTCAGAATTTGGACATTTTTTTAGTTTGCAAATTATTTTGTTCATTAAAAAAGAAAAAGAAACAAAAATTAGTCCTTCCGTGAACTTCAATACTGAATAATAAGCAACAACAGAATAAAATTACTTCAATTGTCAAAAAAATAACTACTAAACTTGTGTACCGGCAGAACCAATACACCAGCAGCTTGGTCATCTCACCTGAAGTGGTTAGAACAAATGTGATCTATGCTAGGTGAGCAGGACAAGCAGCCTGTCAAGCTGGTCCTATAATGACATATATGCATCCCCAAAAAACATGATTTTTTTAATGTTAGAAGGACTTCCCTTGGATGTCGTGTTTCCAGAATAAATGTAAACATCAATTCGAGATCTGACTGATTTATTTGGGATTATCAAAACTATCTTCTGTTCAAACACTTACAACAAATTTGACAAACATTAACCCACCACTGGAGATAACAAAATGTACATGGACAGTAGGCAACATAAACTATAAATGGCAACATTAGTACATTACAACAAAAAAAAAACAGGAAAAGGTACTTCAATAGTTCAAACATTGTATTACTGAAAGACATTTTGAATGTCAACTTTTAAATGAACTCTCAATGACCCAAGCAAACAGTAAGAGCAGGTTTAGCTCTTACGATATACTGAATCAAGGAATAATTAACCAAAAAGTTCAAGAACCTCTTCTCTTCTTAAGTACTGTTTTTCCTCTCACCAACTCATTAAACACTGTCAAGTGTACTGACTGTGTACCTTAAATTAAACTTGCAGGGTACATATAACTGAAAATACACGAATTCGTCCCCTATACGCTTATGTGTCCGGGGACGTTAATCTATAAAACTACGAATCCATCAACGCTTAAAAGAGGATGAAGGAGGGATGAGGGGAAGAAAAAATTTCTGATTTAAAATCAATTAACATTTGCTATTAATCATTTATTTGTAAATTTTACCAGGCACTAAACTTGGCAGCCAAAACTCATAATTTTTTTTTTTTACACGTTAAATGGAACCAACTAATAAAAGAGAGGTTACGATGTCAGCCTGCACAAAAATGGTGCCTCTGATACAATTGAACAAAACAAACTTTGTTTAAAAACTAGACTAAATAGTACACAAGAGTTTAGTGTGCTTCTATACACCAATAAATTACAATCCAAGTTTTCTTTTGCAAAACCCTATGGCTCCAAACTAAAAAGAACTCATTAATATACATACAGGACTACTCATCTGTACAATATAAATTCTATCTCACAGTTCACAGATCCTGATGCTCATGTTCTACATGGGTGAGTGCCAGAAATATAAAAACACACTATATGCACTATGACCTATCTTCATTGCCCTGGGTGATGCTCTTCTTGCAGCTTGACACGCTTTAAATATAGTAACCGGAACCCAAATTTTACTTGCATCAGTGATAAATAAAATAAAAATAACAACAACAAAAACATATGTACACAAATGTGTAAAAGTGTAGCACAAAATCACAAAACGGTCCTAATCTTCTACAACTATATTCACACAAATACGCGCTACTACACTGTTTTCTAACCAGAATCAACAACACCACATATTCACAATTCACAAGAAAAAGTCTAACCTTTTAATAATACAATGTCAATACATTCAAACAGATTTCATGCAAACTTTTTACAACACTTTCTTCACCAAAATGTATTCTGAAATATGTAATCCTATTTGAACTGCTGTAAACTTCTTAGAATGGGTGTACATGACAAGTGCTTTACAAATTACAGTACAAAAATTTACAATTGCCACAGACGAATCATGCAATGTGTTACTGTTACTGTTAGACAAGACAGACATTAAATTACCAATATCACAATTAGTGGATTAGAAACACTCACTCATCTTTGTTAAAAATTAAAGCTGTTGAATCCCTGAAAATAGCAAGACAAGCATAGCCAAAAAGATTTCCATTCAATCTTCTTAATCAAGAAGCTACCCATTCAATGGTATCCATCTATTTTCTTAAAGATTTAATAAATTATGTTATTTTTCTACATTAATTTATAAGTTTGACCCTCCCATTACAGACTAGACACAATACTGTTAATATCTACTTACATAATAAAGAAATGCCAATATCTTAATAGTTTACAACAGCAGATTGGTAGAATAATGTATGCCTAGAGGTCAGAAGCAAAATTATATTTTCTAATGAGATGATGAACATCTATTGACATAGTCGTAAAGCATGCTGTGATTGTTGTCAAGTCATTTCCAGCATCACAAAATAGATTTGTGAGCGAAATTATATTTATTGAATGCGATTATGAATATGAATGAAGTGTCATCCCAAGCATCAAAGAACAACTACATGTGTGAATATCCTGCCCCATTTCTTTACCATAAAATAATGAAGAACAAGAAACCTTTCAGTTGCCCAGGAACTCAAGAAATAAAAAGATCAACTGGATTTTTTGAAGATCATCTGTCAGATTTATGTGACCTTGCAATGTTTGTATGTCAACATAAAACTCATTAATCAAAATAACTTTTTTTTTAATAAATAAAATAAAACTACTTTTTTTTTTAAATTACGGATTGAATCTTAGAAATGCGAGCTTTACTTTCTCAAGCGTGCATGTAAAATATAAAAAAAAGGTTCAGCACACTTTTACCACTCCCAAATCTCAAAGTTCATCAAGTGTATAACTATATCAGTATCAAGTTCTACACTTTGATCCAACATAAACCTTTTGTGAGATGTTCACTACGACTGAGACGGCACATTGACATAGCCCAGATAGTAGTGTAATAGATCACTCTCTCCTGATGTAGTCTCTCTTGGTCAAATAAATCTTGGGAAATTTTCAAGCCCATTCAAAATGTATCTCCTTCCCACCTCTCTGCTATTTCTGCTTCTCTGTGTTGGTTTTTCCCTAACTGTTCCTTTCCTAATTCTTCTGTAAGTTATATATAGGTATGCTTTCCCTCCCCACTCCCCCCCCCCCCCCTGTCCACTTCTACAGGTTTATTATCATTTCCATAATAAAATATGTAGCACTAAGCAGCTCTAAGGACTGAAGCTAGACACCATCCAAAAACGTAGGGAGTTCAAATGCATTTGTAAACACATGTACAAGTTCATCTGGTGCACTTCATGACTCTGTGACAGAGCAGCCCATGCAAGATAAATGCCTTCTCCTCACAAACAAACACCTAACCTCACAGGTAATTCACCTAACCAGAAAGCCAGAAGACTGCCCTGGGATGGGCAAAAAATTACAAATGTACAGAAACTCGATCGTTCTTTGAAAAAAACAAGCTGAAAAGAATAAACATATTTAAAAGGCTGGAAACTGGACTGTAGAAATCTATGATAATAGCTGCTGCAATGGAAATTCACACTCTAAATGAAAATGAAGAGAATGTCAACAACAAAATAACAACATGTCTTTATACACAAGGATGAAGCATTTCGCACAACTAATAATCTAGCAGATTGCATAATTTGAAATGTAACTATTGATACTAGGCTGAATCAATAGGACTGGGGGAGGGGGGAGAGAGGGGTGAAGGAGAGCACTGAAACAGAAGAAAGAATGCACCTACCTGTGAGTATAACGTCTCTCAAAGTATTCTCTGTTTTCTTTCTCTTCGATGGGATAAGCCGGCATATCAAAGTCCGCTGTTCTGTCCTCTTTGCGGGGTTCATAGCCGTGGGCTCCATGCTTCAGGAGGGAGCCTGCCAGCTGCTCTAGCTCCTGATCTGCATCAGACTGGAGGTGCTTGGGAAATTTGATCTTGGTGGGCGAGAAAATCGGAGAAGGGGGCTCCACTGCATCAGACAATGGAAAGAAAAAATAGAAAAAATTGTTCTCAAACAAATGTTTGCCTACCTATATGACAACGCTCTACTTTGCCCTAACCAGTCTGCCTACCAAACCTTCCCCAGCACTGAGACAGCCCTCCTAAAGGTAACCAATCATCTGTTGCTTGCCTTAGATAATGGTAACGTCTCCATTCTCACCTTATTAGACCTCTCAGCCGCCTTTGACACAGTCGACCACCACATTCTCTTCAACACTACTTTGGAATCTATGGCTCAGTCCTGGCTTGGTCCCACTCATATCTTTCTGACAGATCACAAGCAGTCACTGTCGATGGCTGTTTCTCCAGCATAGCAGATGTGGTGTGCGGAGTGCCTCAGGGTTCCGTTTTAGGGCCGGTGTTATTCACTCTGTACACCAAGCCATTGCATCTCCTGCTCGGAAAGCAAGCTGTTGAGAGTCAGTCATTTGCAGATGACACACAACTTTATAAATCCACTGCCCCCCTCTCTCATTAATTACACCGTTCAGACTTTGGAGAACTGCATCACAGACATTAAGTCATGGATGACACTCAACAAGCTTAAGCTTAATGACGATAAAACCGAAGCACAACACCTCCTCCTCACTCTCGCCTCTCCCAATATCGCTCACAGTAGGGACAACAAACATTCAGTTCTCATCCTCAGCAAGAAATCTCGGCTACATTCTCTCCGCCGATCTGTCCCTCAACAACCACATCTCCAACGTCTGTCGCTCTGCATACACGGCCATGTATGCCAAATCAGCTCCTTTCGTCACTATCTTACAGTCACTGCCACCAAAACCCTAGTCTGCGCTCTCGTCCTTTCTCGTCTTGACTATTGTAACTCTCTCCTCGCTGGCTCCCCAAAGCATATCATTGACAAAGTACAAAAGGTTCAGAACTCAGCAGCTAGACTAGTATTCCGAGCAAAGAAACGCGATCACATCACAACTCTACTACATTCCCTTCACTGGCTTCCTGTGCAAGCACGCATAGAGTACAAACTCTCTGTTCTCTGTCACAACTTCTTAACAGATTCTTGTCCTTCCTACCTTGCTGATCTACTGTCTGTCAACTCTCCTTCACGCACTTTAAGATCTTCTGCTGACACTCGCACACTCAAGGTTTTCGTCACCCGCACTAAGACATACGGCCAACGTGCATTCGCTTACTCTGCACCCAAGCAGTGGAATTCCCTTCCTTCCCATATCCGCAACATACAATCAACACAGGCATTCAAAAAGGCACTCAAAACCCACCTCTTCAAACTGCATTATTCTGATTGATTTGTATCCCACTGCCATTCTCTCCTCTTTTGTTTCTGTCTGATCCGTAAGTGTTTACACGGCTGTAGATATTTATACTGTTTTCCTTTCCTGGGTCTATCCGGGCATATAAATAGCTGTGAATAAGTTTTTGCTATTCTATTTTTGTCTTTTTTGTCATTTTATACATAGTTGTAAATAGTTCTTACTTTTACTGTTCCGTCTTTTGGTGTATTGTAACAAAAGCGATATCTGATCGAGTGCATGTATTTTTATGTATTGACTATGTAAAGCGCGGTGAGTCTGGTCGTAGGCTGAAGTACCCGCTATATAAAAACCCGTTATTATTATTATTATAAAGAATAGGAAGTCATAAAAAATCAATATAATCCATTGTTTATAGTTGTACAGTGCACAACTCCACAATGCAGAGAATTGCTGACAAAAGGCAAAACAAAACTGAAAACAAAAATTGAAGTTAAGCCCATGAGTTATAAGAAATTATAAGAAAAAAAATATGTGAAATTATACACCACCATCTGAGATAGGGAACAGAAAATTAAAAGTTAATGAATGAATTCCAAAAAAAAGAAACATTTTTGAAATTAATAATAAACGTCAGAGCATATATTATATATTATTACCCTACACTGACTGCTGCTTATCTAAGACTATATTGTAATACTAGAGAGTGTGAATTAATAAAGTATTGTATTTTGTAACACACATAATATATATTTTAAAAGCACTGTAGATCAAAAGTGATCATTAATACTGATGCTAGTGTAAACATAGACAGTTTTGATTGATTGATTTATTGTTGCTTTAGGTCCAGCGGACTCTTCCGAGCCAAATCAGGACCGGACAACCCCCGATCCGCATAAAAGATCTGCCGAAACAACCCTAGTGGGAAAATTGAATGCCCTCCACCGGCCAGTCACTTTACAATAAAGACATCCCACGCGGGGGACGGCTGAGGGTTGACCTCAACTACGCGAACACCCCGATTACAAAAACAAAATAGAATACAACCATCATTATAAATCATCAAAAAAACACATACATATAAAATGCCTATAGTGCGAAATAATACAATCATAGGAAGCCCTAGTGACCACCCGGCAGAAAGCGTCCAACACTCCCAAGCTGATCCAACAGACCTCATACACAAACAAGGAGTCTTGTCCAGGAAGAGTTTTCAAGAAAAAAGGTAGGTCATTGATCTAGCGAAGAAGAAGAAAGTATAGCAGAGTGATAGGACAGATCAGGAATGGGAAAGAGCAAATGATGAAGACAGCGACAGTGGGAATTTAAAGCACTAAATTTCCAGAAAGTGGGGATACTATTTATACTGAAACCCCCGGCACTCCAACGGGGGGAACTGTTGCCGCAGTGAATTAGTCATGCCTACAAAGGCAAGACAGGTTTTCAACTGGGGCTTTCACTGTTCCCTTTATAGGTTAGAACAATCTACAGTGACAAGATTGCTCATGACCCCAAGGGGTAACATAGACAGTAAAAAAAAAAAAAAAAAAAAAAAAATAGTAATTGCTATCAATATTCTCATTTTCCTTTATTTTAACTTGATACTAACATGTTCACTCATTCTACAACATTCACAATGCAATCAAGTATAAAGTAGTAGTACGTTGAGGTCAAAAACTGGCCGCCAAGCTTTTATAAATATCCTTTTGTTGTCACATGTTTATTCTGGGTCTGATTAGCATGCAATGTTCCTATACATATCACTCATCATAGTAATACTAATAATTGTTTAAATAAACAACAGTAATGGCTCTAATCACACTATATACCAGGTCAAAACTCTGCTCAAGGTGTAGATAATACTAAATAAATGGTTACTTTGTTGTCTTTTGCAAGTAAACATTAGAAAGTCATGGTCTAAGAACAGTGCTAAGCACAGTTTGGCAGTCTGATGAGGGTATCTGGCACTATCACTCATCATACCACAATGTACAATATATTCTTTACAAGGGTGGTTATACAAAACGGCAATCCAATATAAATGACTGGTATTCATGGATAGGAGTACAATAACATGTTTTAGGAAGTGAAATAAAAGGCAATACAGGATGAATAAAGACTACTTGCTAAACATATATGATGTGCAACAATAAATACAAATTTCTGGTAACTAATACTTTCTCTGGCAAGTTCTGGCGCATTAGAGCGTTCTAAAATCTAGAAAGAATGGACAGGAAAATGCTGATCTAACCTTTTCGGTAACGGATAAATGTCATCAACTTGGCACAAACATTGGAGGGGAGTATGAAAGGGGGCATAACAGAGATTTTACAACTTCCTACCAGTACAAGGTACAGGGATCTTTCATCTCAAATGTGCACGGTTATGCTTGATTTCATAGAGATGAGAAGTGCACAACTCTAGGACATCACTGAGTCGTACAGCCTAACGGCTAAATTTGTAGCGTTTTATAAACATAAACATTTTAAATGCATACTTTCCATGTTCATAAAACAACTACACGTTACATTGGTTCTCCTCAAAGATCTTGGCAGTTCATCACTATTAATGAAACTATAAATTTTTCCACACAAAACTAAATTACTCATACTCATACAGTCATAGTAATATGTATGTGATTCAAACAATGAACAAGATATGGAGTATTACACCATCTCTTGGTCAAACAATTAACATGAACTACTCACTCAGTGAAGTAAGAAAACAATGTTATCAACAACTGCAGCTGCTTGGAAAGGGATTCTAAGACTAATACTAGAACTAGAAGTGTACAACTTTGCCCTAACAAATCTACAAGCATGGTGTAAATTGTCTTCATCATGGCTATGATTACACTGGCGCATTTACGTTAACATTTTAGCCGATGTATTTCCCATTCAGGGATTTTGTTAACATATCCAGTTTTATATCCCTGTGTTCAAGCATACACAAAAAGCTTTCACATTCAAACTTTTCATATTTTACGCAAAGCGGGCAACAAATTCCTGATACAACGTGAATAACAGTACCACTACCAGATCCAGAGTGGCAGCAATCATTGTCGTATCCTATATGTTGTAGGGATTTTAAACAAATATATACTATCTTTAATTTGTTTGGTTTTTTTTGGTTTTTTTTTTTTACATTTTTGTTTATTTTAGTGATCAAGTGCCTGTCATAGTTCCTTGTGAAAGGTAATAAAGATGTGTTATATTGAATTGAATTGTCTGTGCAAACAATATTAGTTAAACATTGTACTATACAGTTGAAATTCAAAAGCTGCTAGATTATTAAACAAAGTATAAACCTTCTATCATTCATACCTAAAAGTAATTATTTAAACAAACATAACAATTACTAATTAGAACAAATATGAACAAGGAACAGTTTCATACATACGGTAAATACACACACTGACACAGTAAGGAGAAACAGTTCTTACAGAAAAATAAACATAAATTGTACTAGTACTAAAACTTGGGCATCACAGAACAAGAGGTGTACATATGATATGCAGCTGGCAAACGTACAAACAACAAAAAATGTGTGTTAGTACCTGTTGGAGCTACATCATCACTGCAATCTTCTGATAAATAAAATAAAGCCGAAATACTTGGTTTCTATACACTAGTCAAATAGTAAGAATCAAAATGATGAAACATTTATGCCTGATCATGATGGATCCACACATTGTTGTTCTTTTACTACTACTAATAATAATAATTGATGTTATAAACATGTAAACTCACAAAATTCACATGCAGTCTAGGCCATCCACTGTTCTGACATGGTGACAAAATATAACGTTAGTGCTGCACTTTGCAAGTCATTGCAACTTAAACTGCATTACAACTCTGATCTAGGTGGCAGCAATCATGATTCTTGTCCCACAGTGTTTGAACTATGATTCGTATGAAAGACTTTGGTAGAGAGAGAACTATGAAAGACTTTGGTAGAGAGAGGTCTTACATTCCACCAACATCCATATTATCATTGTGTGCTCAAGACAGTGCAGTGGACCTATTTTATATTTTTAGACCCTTTCATTGGAAGAAGGACATGCTGTCGACAGTGAAATGTATTGGGGCTTGAGCGACTGACAAACATGTATACAAAAATGAATAATGGGGTAAGTGTCCCCATATGCAGACACCTCGATCCCAATTGCAGACACACATACGCTTATCAAACATCATGATAGATTGACGTCTTTTTTTTCCTATACCAGCATCTAAGTGATAGACCTACCATTTTCTTGTTGTTTTTCAGGTGTATTGCCAATTTAGTATGTACTCATCTTCACCGGTTCGTGGATTGTGGTTAAAAACTTGTACTTAATAGTTACTAAGTTAGGGACCGAATTCTTCCCAGCAATGAAGGAAAATTTGACAATACAAAAATTCCAGTAATAACTCATGTGTGCAGTTAATAATAATAATAATACAGGATGCTATCACACAATTTTTCTTCAGTCGAACTCAAAGCTTGGCGATCTCGCCCTATCAGTTGTGTTACCAGGCTACATCTCCTATCCTTTCCCGTAACTTGAAAGTCGTCGGGGCACCACAGATAATCGTTTAACCAGCATACGCCATCTTTGTCAGTAACCCTCATGGCTTAATTCAGTGTCAAGCCAGTCCATTCTCAAATGTTGTCCTCCCACCTCTTTTTCTGTCTCCCTCTTCTTCTACCTATGGTGACGTGACTATACCATCGGAGTTTCCGTTTCTTCACCACTGTGAGCATGTCATTGTGTTGTTGGCTTTTGTGATGGTCTGTCAGACTTCATCATTGGTGATGTGCTGGGTATAGGAAATGTCCAGAAGTTTTCTATAGTACCTCATCTCAATGCTTTGTATTCTTCGTTGTATCTCTGCTGTGAGGATTCATGTTTCGCAAGCATAGGAAGATGGAGATGAAAAGAGAGCGTAGCAGCCTTACTTTGAGTGTACACTGATGGTCCTGTCTTTCCAAATGGGCTTCAACGTTGTCAGCGCAGCAGTTGTTTGAGCAATCCTGGAGAGGACTTCCTGTCAGGACGCATAGCCTGAAACAATGGTTCCTAAATATTTGAAGCTATGCACTATGCTGAGGGATTGGCCTTGGACTTTGATGTCCATGTTGATGCAATTGGTGTTGTTGGTCAGCATTTTGATCTTCTCTTATTTCCATTCAAAAGGCTCTGGATGTGGTGCCAAGCCTCTGTACCATAAGCCTCTGTCAAATCAAAGTCTCCTCTCTGAAAATCCTTTTGGGAAGAGAGGGGACTATAAACTGATACACACACACACACACACGCCTCTGTACCAGCTGTTCAGGTTCTTGTTCTTCTCCAGATCCATCTCCGCCATCCGCAAAATGGAGTTTGGAGACTGCTCTACCCCCTATGCTGACTGTGTCTGTGTGATCTCAAGGGCATCTATCAGGCTACCAGCAGTTGCAATCAAGTTGAAGTAATGGACTTGAATAGATTGAAACTACGAGTTGAAAAAAAATGTCCGTACTTGTGGATATCTACCTTATGATTATGCAATATCATGAATATTGTGTCAAAATTCTCACCACCATCACCGTACACTCCCTTCTCCCCGCCCCCGCCCCTTCCCCCCCCCTTCCCCCCACCCCCCCCCTTTATTTTTTCTTTTTTGTGTGGAGAGGATAGGAGGGGTGGGGGTGGGGAGCCAGCAACTACAATCGCTGAATAAGCACACTGAATCATTTCCTGCTGTAATATTTTAAGATTGCAACAATCAGCATTCTTTCCTTAACAAGATCTGCGAAGAATTCCAATGTACTTGACCTTGCCAAAGTTTTAAAATAAAAGCTAAGGCAGCAAAATCCAACACACTTAAACAGCTGATCATTGATGTGGCTTAACTAATGAATGTAAACAAAAACAAATCCACCAACCTGGTCGTTTTTTGTTGTCATCCTCTTTACCGTTGACTTGAGCAGCCATGGTTGCGGTCTAAAATTTTTTTAATGTGCACTTGTTCCGATGAACGCAGTAACTGAACGTCTGTTCGTCTATTCAACTCCTGCAGCTAGTTTTGTGTGCCACAGCGCATAAACAGCAGAAAGCAATTTGGGGAGGTATTATTATATTAGAATTCACGATGTTTTGTTTCATCAGAAAATATCAAAACAGATAAAAATTACAAAAATTTATTGTTTTTATGTTTGTATAGTTGTCTTTAAGTATGTAGAACGTATTTTTACGTAAGAAATTAAAAATTAGAAATCAGAAGGAAAAAATAAATGATTACTCAAAAATGTCTTATAAATGAAAATCAAAGCAGAACGCAGTAAGAAGGGACATAACTTTCAGTAGCGGTACAATAAATACACAACGTAATCTTTGCAGTGTAACGCGTTTATTTGATTAATATTTTTGCAGATGTAAACTATATAATATTTCAAACAATGCTTGAGATGTTTTATTCTTTTCTAGTTTGTTTCTGGTGCTGTTGGTCTGACTCTATGATTATTTTAACTTAATTCTGGTAAACAAACATTTCCGTTACAGCATTTCCGTTTTCCTTTCGTGTTGGCTCATTCGGCTGGACTGATAAACAAATGAGGCAGGATATCTAAGCCTTTGTTGCGACTACACTACATTTCGAGCCTTTTATTGGGTAAAGAATTCGTTATTATATCTATTAAAGTGCGACGGCACACTGACAAAGACAGACCTAGAGAAAGCAGGTACCCTAATGGCCTAAATGAGTTTTTTGCTAGTGTGTTTTAACTTTACACTGGAAGTTGAAGAAAATGTGCCGAACTTTGACTGTGACATGAATCTAAAACTGGATGCCATTAATGTTAGTGAAGACCAGATGAGTAAGGCCCTGTTGCAGTTGAAAATTAGCAAGTCACCAGGACCAGATGAAATTAATCCTCGGGTGCTGAAAGAATAAGCGAATGAATTGGCTTTGCCTCTCAAGTTACTTTTTGATAGAACAATGAGGGATGGCATGATACCTGATGAGTGGAAGGAAGCAGAGGAACTTAAACCAATCTATAAGAAGGGAGACAAAAGTTCTTCTGGTAATTATCGCCCTGTTAGCCTCACCTCGGTTGTCTGTAAGGTATTTGAGGGATTCATTAGAGATGCACTGTGCTCTCACCTTGTCGAGAATGACCTTCTACATGATGACCAGTTTGGCTTCTCCAGGGGTAGGTCATGTGTCACTTAGCTGCTGGTGACAATAAATGAGTGGATGTTCTCCTTGGATGAAGGCCACCCAGTCGACGCTGTATATCTTGACCTTAGGAAGGCATTCGATACTGTTCCACATCTCAGACTTTTACAGAAACTAAAAGGTTATGGCATAAGTGGCAGCCCACTTGCATGGATAAGGAGTTTCCTGACTGACAGGACCCAGTACGTGACTGTTAACGGTAACAGCTCTGACAAAATAAGTGTTACAAGCGGTGTCCCTCAGGGGAGCGTGTTGGGGCTGACATTATTTATATATGACATGCCAGAGAATGTAGAGTGTGATATAAAGATATTTGCTGATGACACAAAGGCATATGCAGTTCTAAGTTGATGAAAGTGAGGAGTCTAAGGAGAGACTGCAGCAATGCATTGACAAATTGGTTGAATGGACAGAAACATGGCTACTTAAATTTAACAGTGAAAAATGTAAGGTGTTGCATTTGGGCAAAAATAATCCTCAGCATGAGTACTTTATGAATGATGGGAAAGAAAGGTGTAAGATTGAGACGACTGGTGCCGAGAGGGATCTTGGAGTGATAGTGGATACAGAGCTCAGCTTTGAGAATCACATTGAGAGTACTGTTAAGAAAGCCAACAAAATATCAGCCCTGCTTGTAAGAACTATAAGTAACAAATCCAAGGATATAATGGTCCCCCTCTTTAAGGTCCTTATACGTCCCATCTTGGAGTATGCTAACCCCGTCTGGTGACCATATTTAAGGAGGCATGTTGACTTGATCGAAGGTGTCCAGCGCAGATTCACCAGGAAGATTTGTGGAATGTCGGGACTCTCCTATGAGGAGAGACTGAAGTCACTGAGGTTACCCAGTTTAGAATTATATAGGAGAGAGCGTGGTGATTTAATCGAAATTTTTAAAATTGTGCACAAATTCAAATTGTATGATCCTTTAACCACTTGTTCTCTTTTAAATTTTAATGATGTTGGTTTAACACGAGGTCACAAATTTAAACTTACTAAAACTTTTAATAATACTCGCAAATTTAACAAGTATTTTACTAATAGAGTGGTAACCCCTTGGAATAACCTGACTGCCGAGGCTGTGGATGCTGGATCACTTAATCAATGTGTTCAAGAATAGTCTGGACAAATTATTTAAGGATAGCATCTACTCCACCAATTTGGAGGCAACAAAAAATCTAAATTGGTAATGGTAGGCACCGATGCAAGGGGGTGGGTCTTGGGACCCTCATTAAGATCAATTATGAGGGCCAAAGGCTTTTTAGCCTGCATGCCGTATTTGCTATGCTATGCTATGTTACCATAAAAACTCTTCAATGAGCTAAGATTTTGCAAAAGAGACGTTTGTACTACAAATTATAGATTAGTTGGTTAACTCACAGACCATGAAGTCTCGTCTTTCGTAGGCATCTATTACATACTATACTATTATACACAAAAGGTAGGAAAGGCGTTTTTGGAGGTCAGTCGCTCACACGGAAGTGAAGGAATAAAACGCCTTTTATGTATAGTATATAATTGAGGCCTACGAAAGACGAGACTTCACAGGTGACACAGCCTGTGGTTGACTCGAGTCGCGAGGAAATAATAACTTATAAAACAGCCACTTGAACACTTGAAGTAGTTGAAGTGAATTAATTATGACTTGATTTATGACACTTTATTTTCACTTTTTATCAGGAAATTCTGGGCTGTGTTTTTGAAATTTTGCTAGAGGAACAAACCTGAGTACCGAAGAACCTCCCCCCCCCCCCCCCTCCCGAGACGTTGCTTGAGTCAAAAGTTAATAAGATTCACTCATTCAGAGAAACATAAGGCCCAGAGGCAGAGAGGCAGGATTGATTCTACACCTGCCTGGCGCCATTGGCTTCTACTGTTCTAGCTTGTGGACAATGCAAGTTAGTCCCGCCTTAGAACATGCGGCCACAACACTCGCTGCCAATTTAATATGTGGACAATTAAATAATATTTGCATGGTATGTTAGTTATTTAACTCTTAATTATTTGGATTTAATTATGTTCATATTGGACTTTGGAGTATTACATGCTGATCTTAAATGCTCATATTGTTTTGTTGCAGACATCACAAAACAGCACAAGAAGCTGAAACAAGTGGAAGTTGATTCTGTTAAGAACCTAAACATTTGGCACAAATCGTTCTTGCCACAGAGCTTCAGTGGTATGTCAGCTACTTACTGATCAGCTCATGTCGTAGTCATGACAATCCTCCACACCACCACCACCACACACACACCCAACCTCAACACCACACCTGACTTCTCTGGAAATACTTTGAAATAGTGGAAGGAATCTGAATGAACCAAATGTCTCTCTGTCAGCAGTCTGTCAGTAGATCAGTCCACTTGGATTTTCACCAAAGTTCATAGGAACATTACCGAGGTTAGTGGCCTGCCTCCCATGCCATATTTGCTCTATCGCAAAGGTCGCCACTGTAGTCAATTTGTCGCTAAACATGTTTTGCTCAGATCTCGAGAACGGGTGGAACGATTATATTGAATTTTGCTATACTCATGATCTGTAGCTCAGTTGATTAGTCGCCAGATTCCTATTCCAAAGAGTGCAAGTTTGATTCCCGCAAGGGGTGAATGTGTGTGATTTAGGTTTTTTAATGATTGATTGATTGATTGTTGCTTTAGGTCCAGCGGACTCTTCCGAGCCAAATCAGGACCGGACAACCCCCGATCCGCATAAAAGATCTGCTGAAACAACCCTAGTGGGAAAATTGAATGCCGGCCAGTCACTTTACAATAAAGACATCCCACGCAGGGGACGGCTGAGGCTTTACCCCACTACTCGAACCCCCGGTTACAAAAATAGAATACAAACATCATTATAAATTATCAACAAAACATATACATATAAAATGCCTATATTGCTAAATAATACAATCATAGGAAGCCCTAGTGACCACCCGGCAGAAAGCGTCCAACACTCCCAAGCTGATCCAACAGACCTCATACACAAACAAGGAGTCTTGTCCAGGAAGAGTTTTCAAGAAAAAACGTAGGTCATTGATCTAGCGAAGAAGAAGATAGTATAGCAGAGTGATAGGACAGAGCAGGAATGGGAAAGAGTAAATGAGGAAGACAGCGACAGTGGGAATTTAAAGCACTAAATTTCCATAAAGTGGGGATACTATTTATACTGAAAACCCCTGGCACTCCAACGGGGGTACTGTTGCCGCAGTGAATCTGTCTTGCCTACAAAGGAAAGACAGGTTTTCAACTGGGGCTTTCACTTTTCCCTTTATAGGTTTGAACAATCTACAGTGGCAAGATTGCTCATGACCCCAAGGGGTGTGTGATTTAGGTACAAGACTATTCTAGTCACTGAGGGTTTTATCCAGACCTGTACTCTGATTTCTTAGGTCTCCCTTCAATAATGGTATTAGACGTGCACAGTCAATATAAAATTTCAAAATTAACATTAGTGACATTGTCATCCTCTTATACTATAGCAATAATCCTGCCTTTACACCACATGTTTGAGGGATAGATGTGAGAGTGTGTGACCATGTAAGCATGTATGTTGGTATAGATGTGACACACAAATACAGCAAGCACATTTATATATATTATTATTAATAATTATTATTTATATGCTCAAAACTTACAAAGAAAACACATAAGCATAAACAGAGGACCGAATAACAATTTTAAATATACTTTTGAAAGAGTTAATTTTCATTGTATGCGCTTTTTTCAATGGGGCAACACTCACTGTAAATGTTTAAAGGATCTGTCAAGGGGTGTGGTAAAAATGGGTCCATTAAACTAATATTATAGAAAATGTAACAATCTTACGTCACTTACAATTGCACAGTGCCCTCCAACAGTTCAGTTCAAAGATCGTTTTACTTGGTCATTCTGCAAAATAGAGGTAGCTAGCTCAGATGTTAGTGTGCATGTAGACTGATACTGCCTGTGTGGCAATGCGCTATTATAAGGATATTCTGTAGTACTTAATGAATTCAAATGGATAGATTTTGATGCTATGGTGAAAGCCCTTGACTTTATGTTTGTGTGTTTGCAGCCAACTCACATCCACCTGAGGAGACCTGCACAACAGTGCTGGACCTACTGAAGCTGAAGATGGCACAGCATAAGATGTTTCGCCTGAAGACCAAGTCAGCGTGGAAAACTGTCAAAGTTCCAGAGACCGATGACTTTGCAGACCTCATCGAGATTCAAGAACTTGAGGACTATGAGTTTGTAGAAAAGCCTCTGGTGGCAGCTCGTTCCAGGGAAAAGCAGAATGCCCAGCAGTGGACCAGTCCTGAGCAAGGCCACAATGCAGATAGCAGCACGAAAAAGAAGAGGAAGACACTGTCTAGTGCTGATAAGGGTGAACCACAGGCAAAGAAGAAGAAAGTGGATGAAATAGCAGATAAGCCTCAACACACTGTGGTCGATGCCAACAAGAAAAAGAAGAAGAGGAAGAAGAAAAAAACCACCGCTAAGAGTGAAAACGTTGTAGATGCTGGTCTTGCAGGTCAAACCAGCGAAGTGGTCAGTGTGGGTAAGGATCAATCAACAGAAGACTATGCAGGCAAAGGAAAGAAGAAAAGAAGGAGAAGCAAAAAGAAGAAGCAAAAGCAAACCAACGTTGATCAGGTGAAAGAGGAGGCAGTGGACGAAATGTTTGGATCGACTGAGGAGCTTGAAGAGGAGGATGGAAACGAAGATGTAGTGAAAATGGAAGAGGAGCATAAAGATTGGGATGAAACCTGTGAGGGAAATATGGATAACAAAGTTGAAAACAATGAGGAAGAAGCTGATTCCAAAGAAGAAAGTGGCAAAAAGCTGGAAGATATGGAGGAGTGGAAGGGAATGAATTTGTCACGAGAGTTGCTGCGCGCATTACAACAGGAAGGTTTCACTGAACCAACACCTATCCAGGCCATGGCATTGCCCCCTGCTATCCTGCACAGACTTGACATTATTGGTGCAGCTCAGACAGGCAGCGGTAAAACCTTGGCCTTTGGTCTCCCAATTCTCCAGTTCATCCTCAACCAGTGGAGCGTCTGTAATAACCCTGAAGGACCTGTGGCAGTGATCTTGGAGCCCACCAGAGAGCTGGCCATGCAGGTGCTCAAGCACTTGAAGTCGGCTGCTCGCTTCACCAGCATCAGGCTCATGGCCATTGTGGGTCAGATGGCGGTGGAGAAGCAGCATCGTCTGTTGCAGCGCAAGCCTCACATCATCGTGGCCACTCCTGGACGCCTGTGGGAGCTGATCCAGGCAGGCCAGGACGAACACTTAAAGCACCTGCACAGCGTGCAGCAGTTTGTTCTTGACGAGGCCGACCGTCTGACAGAGACCAATCACTTTGAGGAAGTACACAGCATTATCACTCGTCTGAATGCCGATAAGAAGAAGAAGCGACAGCATTACATTTTCTCTGCCACACTGATGCTGGACCACTCCAAGCCACAACGCCTGTTGACCAAGATGCACAAGTCTGACATCAAGGATGTCCAGCAGAAGCTGCAGGACTTGGTATCAGAGCTAGGCATCCAGGGCAAACCCAAGCGCATTGACCTGTCCAGGAAAGAAGGGACAGCAGACACCTTGACAGAGGCCAGCATTTCCTGCCAGAGTACGGAGAAAGATATGTACCTGTACTACCTGCTGAAGAAGTACGGTGGCCGCACGCTGGTCTTCTGTAACAGCAAGGACTGCATTCGTCGCCTGGTGTCCGTCTTCAAGCTGTTGGACTGTAACCCCATGCCCCTGCACAGCGACATGAAGCAGCCGCAGCGACTGAAAAACCTGGACAACTTCGCCAACAATTCCCCCAGCCTGTTGCTGGCCACGGACGTTGCTGCCAGAGGACTGGACATCCGCGGTGTGGACCATGTGGTACACTACCAGGTCCCTTTCACCGTGGAGAAGTACATCCATCGCAGTGGTCGCACAGCAAGGGCTGCCAGGGTAGGGCTGAGCGTTGTGCTTATCTCCCCTGAAGAGATCAAGATGTACCGCAACATCCTGAAGCTGAAGGAAGGGGAAGAATTGCCTGCCTTCCCTGTGGACAGAAGCGCCATAGAGATCCTGAAAGCGCATGTTAAACTAGCTACACTGGTGGACAAGGAGGACTACAGGCTGCGCAAAGACAGGGTCCACAACAACTGGATATTGCGTGCTGCCAAAGAGGCCGACCTGGTGATTGACGATGGTCTGCTTGTCGGTGATGAGGATGGACAACGTAAGCAGCAGGAGAAGAACCTGAAGCAAAAGAAACAGCAGTTGGCAGCCATGTTAAAACAGCCGCTCTTCTCAAATTCTTTCTCCGGCCGGTACCCTACACTGACAGGACAGTTGGTTTTGCCCCAGAAGTTCTCCTCCGGCAGTGCTGTGACGGACTGCTCCAATCTGAAAAAGAAAAAAAAGAAATAATATGGTTTTGACTCATACAGTGATACACATACAAGAAAGAAATGTGAAATCAATGCTACAAGGAGCATATATTAGGCGAATAAGAAGACATGGAGTGTAATGCTATGACTATTAGGAGGTAAGATTATTTTATATTCAGATTAAAAATGAGTTTAGGGCATAAATATTTGGTTAAAAAGCAACTAGTAAGTTAGTTGTTGTATTTTTCACATAAAACTGAGGACTTGAGAATGTAAGCGTTTCCGTAAACATGTGTGTGTACTATTAGATTACGCTAGTGTAGCTGAATTACTAGATCTACATTTTGTATCCTTGTGTGACTTTCAGGGCAGGTATAGTTGTGTTTTTGTTTTGATACAGTAAGTGAGTAACTGAATTAGTATCAAACTGTTACTATTAGGTATTTTTTTACGATATAGTGTTAGATAATGTAACAAGGTGTGTGTTTGCTCTTAAATGGAAATATATCCTATGTCACATATAACTTTACAGAAGGCACGTACAGCTGGTTTATTACAGTAGTACTGATAAAGTTGTGTATAACTATAATTTGTCTTACTTGGATACATTTTTGGTTTACAGATAATTCCTCTTCCTTTTTACTGTACTTGTCCCTCATACTATAGGTATTAAACGTTTTGACACACAGTCTTTTTAAATTTGTGTTCTTTAGTTAGTTAGTTTAAATATGAACGTTTTCACTTGTTTCATTTGAGAACTGATCGAGAATGTGAGCACTTTTAGAAAAGTAAACAAAGGAATTTCTAATTTTGTTTTCAATGTTTGGGCATAGATCTATCACCTCATTTCTATTTATTTATTTTCTTTTTCCATTAACATTCTTTGAAATGTTTTTCCTTCACTATTGATTATGCCAGTGATGAGTATGTTTGTGATAAGTATGTTAGTGAAAGTGTGAAAATGCATAGTTTGTGTAAGCATGTATGAACTCAGCGGAGGTGTTTTTATGGGGATCTGAACTCATTTTGAGACTGAGAACATATAGTATCATAGTTTGAAGCGAAGAATTGTAAGAGTTGCGTTCTGTTATGGGACTGAACTTCATGCCATATGTACACAGCAAGACAAATTAGAACAAGCACAGTGAAGATGAGATCATTTCATTCCTGCTTATATTTTAAATAATGATTTTCAAACCTTACCACGCCTTGTTTATTCTTTGTTGAGACAGACTGGCAATAGTCAAAGATTGGATATATATATTTAGTTTATTCGATATCCCCAAACTGCTTCAGATTGTTCATTCTTCACTTTAAGTAGTAAAATAATATTATGCTATACTTCCTATTTTAATTTGACTTCAAATTTTGAGTTTGGTACACATTCTACCCCTTGGGGTCATGAGCAATCTTGCCACTGTAGATTGTTCTAACCTATAAAGGGAAAAGTGAAAGCCCCAGTTGAAAACCTGTCTTTCCTTTATAGGCATGACCGATTCACTGCGGCAACAGTACCCCCGTTGGGGTTTCAGTATAAATAGTATCCCCACTTTCTGGAAATTTAGTGCTTTAAATTCCCACTGTCGCTGTCTTCCTCATTTGCTCTTTCCCATTCCTGTTCTGTCCTATCACTCTGCTATACTATCTTCTTCTTCACTAGATCAATGACCTACCTTTTTTCTTGAAAACTCTTCCTGGACAAGACTCCTTGTTTGTGTATGAGGTCTGTTGGATCAGCTTGGGAGTATTGGACGCTTTCTGCCGGGTGGTCACTGGGGCTTCCTATGATGTTATTATTTAGCACTGTAGGCATTTTATATGTATGTGTTTTGTTGATACTTTATAATGATGTTTGTATTCTATTTTGTTTTTGTAACCGGGGGTTCGAGTAGCTGGGGTAAAGCCTCAGCCGTCCCTTGCGTGGGATGTCTTTATTGTAAAGTGACTGGCCGGTGGAGTGCATTCAGTTTTCCCACTAGGGTTGTTTCAGCAGATCTTTTATGCGAATCGGGGGTTGTCCGGTCCTGATTTGGCTCGGAAGAGTCCGCTGGACCTAAAGCAACAATTAATCAATCAATCAATCAAAGGTACACATTAGAATGTTAAATTGTCATAAACATCTTCATGCATGTTACAGAATAATTCGCTTTATTCTCAGAAAATTCCTACAAACTTGATATTAGTTTGTAAACAGTTTTTAATGTTCCAATTTCATGTATACACGCATTCATCAAAAGGCATTTCTTATACAATTACACAAGTTGAGACAGAGAGATAAACTTGAAACACTGAAGACTTAAAATTACATTACATTGCATGATTATTGCTTTAGGTCCAGCGGACTCTTCCGAGCCAAATCAGGACCGGACAACCCCTGATCCGCATAAAAGATCTGCTGAAACAACCCTAGTGGTAAAACTGAAAGCTCTCCACCAGCCAGTCACTACAATAAAGACATCCCACGCAGGGGACGCTGAGGCTGTACTCTTTATCGAACCCCCGTTTACAAAAACAAAATAGAATACAAACATCAGTATAAGTTATCAACAAAACACATACATATAGAATGCCTACATTGCTAAATAATAACATCATAGGAAGCCCTAGTGACCACCTGGCAGAAAGCATCCAATATTCCCAAACTGATCCAACAGACCTCACACACAAATAAGGATTCTTGTCCCAGAAGAGTTTTCAAGAAAAAAGGTAGGTGACTGGTCTAGCGAAGAAGAAGATAGTATAGCAGATTGATAGAACAGAGCAGGAATGAGAAAGACAGTGACAGTGGGAATTTAAAGCACTAAATTTCCAGAAAGTGGGGATACTTTTATACTGAAACCACCGGCACCCCAACGGGGAAAAGACGTAAAATATGCAACAGTGGGAATACAACACCAATATACGTTTTGCTGATTTTATGGTTCTCTTCTTTCTCACTCAAGGTAGTAGAATAATAAATAAAACGGAATTCAAGAAAACTATAAGTTCTAGAGTAATAAAATAAGAAATAGCTGAACTATAATATGATTTTATCTTCTCTGAAGCAATCCCATTCCCGGTCTGACAGACAATTACATTTATAAAATTATAAAAATATTTTATGCATAAATTATAAAATTAATTTCAATATTATATTTCCAACAAGTAAATCATAAAATATAAATTTATTCAAATTATCCTGTCTGTCTTGAACAGAATCCAGAATCACCTTGACAGTGAAAAACAGAAGTAGCCCACACAGTACCACAATATTTCTGAAGTGACAAAAATCGCATTCACTCTTTTTCACAATCTATCTTTCATTCCACTAAAACTCTATCCTAGCCCTATTTCATCCATCCAATCACAGACACTCCCAGGTGCATACGAGAACAGCCTTCTGTTCTCCAAACAGTCTTTATATAGCCGAGTGTCATCACCAAAATATTAATGAACTAAGAAATATAGTGCCAACGCAAAGCGAATACATTCGCCACATGCTTATGTCAACATCCGTCACAAGCGTTATAGCCCTATAATCATGTGATGTATACACAAATGTAAATATTTGCCAAGTCACTTCGTGACATAAATGTTGCACACGCAAACAAATTACCACAGCCATAATTATGTTTGTGAGTGCATTAAATATAATGGTGCCATAATTGTGACCTTTCATTTGTTTTTATTTTGAATGTTTTATTTATGTTTAATCATTGGACCATGTACAGTGAACTATCAGATAAGTTTGTTTTCGCACAAAGATAATTATGATAATAATAGTGAGGAAGTTAAAAGAACATTTAATGTTTATATTTTATACATACATAGTAACATATATATATGCATTCATGCTTTATTGTCCCCCCGTAAGGGTGCCGGGGGTTTCAGTATAAATAGTATCCCCACTTTCTGGAAATTTAGTGCTTTATATTCCTACTGTCTGTCTTTCTCCTTTGTGCTTCCTCATTCCTACTCTGTTCTATCAATCTACTATACTATCTTCTTGTTCACTAGACCAGTCACCTACCTTTTTTCTTGAAAATTCTTCCGGTACAAAACTCCTCATTTGTGTGTGAGGTCTGTTGGATCAGCTTGGGAATATTGGACGCTTTCTGCCAAATGGTCGCTGGGGCTTCCTATGATGTTATTATTTAGCAATGTAGGCATTTACTATGTGTGTGTTTTGTTGATATTTAGTAATGATGTTTGTATTCTGTTTTGTTTTTGTGAGCGGGGGTTCGATAAATTAGAGTGTGGCCTCAGCGTCCCCTGTGAGTCCTCTTTCAGCGGGGTTGTGGTCTTCATTTTGTGGTCCTGATTCGGCTCTTTGCAGTCCGCTGGACCCTGTAAGCAATGAATAACTAACTAACTAACGCTTTATTGTGTTCCCAGACTTACCTGGGAATGCATTATCTTACAATAAAGTTCATTGTCGAAAGAATACATAAATAAACAACCAGTATACTTTATTAAAAAATTGAAGCAAAATTGTCATTATTTCAAGAGTTGTCAGTTGCTATACCATTATAGCTACATAATTTTCTCTTTCATATATCTGGTTTTTTTTGGTTCATTTTTTATCTTAATGATTTTTTATTTTTTTTAAGTTTGTGAATGCATGAGAATTGCATGCCCCCAGACCCCCCTAGAAGGCTCGGCGCTTTGCACCACGCTGAATCTGTAACCCCCCCCCCCTCCCCAACCTCCCCCCCCTCCCCCTCGACTTTTCCCAGGTCCGGCCCTGCTAAGGTTCGTGAATGTGACAATCCATGCATTTTCACACATTTCTTATGGTATTTTGTTCAAACTTATGGTATGGGAAGCAAAATCTTATGGTAAGAGTCCACAAGAGCTTGACAGGTATGTTCTGCTAAGATGGACAATGACGTATGGACACTTTAAAAACCTTGCCCACCTTGGGATTGGAGCCTGGGTCATCGGCGAAGGCTCTTCCTCTGAGCTATGGCGGTGGGACAACAGTGTTAAAACATGACCTGTAGGCCTATTTTGCACAAACTTTATGTTTAGGCCTATGTATTTCATGTGCTTTTACAACTGGTCCTGTGAGGATAGAAAGGAGGTGGGACATGTGTGTTTCTTTTTACATTTATTTTATCACAGGAGCAGCTTTATGTGGTGCAATGACTAATTCATCGTTCAATCAGTTGTTATTATGATGTAAAAACAATGTTAGTAAACCACTATTAGACACGCGTAGTTATTACTTGTGCTTGTAGTTGGTGCATGTAAGAAAAATAACCTATGGGTGCTGTGCTACTTGTCTACTTATAATAGAGTATAAAACCTATTACTACTGCCACAGCTAAAGCATTAAAAACTTCCTCTTGTAACTGAGAACAAAGGGGCATTGTACAATAATTCAGGGTGTTCCAAAAGTCTTGGGCACATTTGGACATTGAATATTTCCGAAACTATTAAGGATATAAAAACGCATCTGGTAAATTCAGAAAGCTTGTAATCTCAATTTTTACATGGAATGTTCAAAGATGTTCAATGTGAGCACCATTGGTCACACGACACACATCAAGCCGATAGTCAAATTCTTGCCAAACGCGTCCCAGCATTTTTTGGTTGAGTGAACGCCATTAATGGGTCTGAAAAGAAATTAAAAAATCAACAGCTTTACAAAAAACGTAATGTAATCAGCTTTAAAATGGCACAACTTTTATCTTACTACCATTCATAGTAATTGAGATATGGGGACTTGTGCCCAAGACTTTTGGAACACCCTGTATAGTGGGGGTACCGGGAGTTTCTATATCATGTGTTCATAGACTTCAAGAAGGCGTTTGACCGAGTCTGGCATGCAGCTCTATGGGCAAATGAAAATGTAAAACATCAGCCCTAAAATTATTGAAGTCATCAAATGCCTGTATGACAAGGCTACCAGTGCAGTCCTCCATAATGGCGTCATCGGGAACTGGTTCAGAACAACAGTCGGTGTGCGTCAAGGATGCCAACTCTCTCCAACACTCTTCAGCATCTTCCTAGAGCGCATCATGTCAGATGCTCTTGCAGATCACGAAGGCACAGTCAGCATAGGGAGTAGAGCAATCTCCAATCTTCATTTTGCGGATGACATTGATGGATTGGCTGGAGAGGAACAAGAACTTGAACAGCTGGTACAGAGGCTTGACACTACCTCCAGAGCTTATGGAATGGAAATAAGTGCAGAGAAGACCAAAATGATGACCAACAACACCAAAGGCATCAACACGGACATCAAAGTCCAAGGCCAATCCCTCAACACAGTGCATAGCTTCAAATATTTAGGAGCCATTGTGTCAGACAATGGGTCCCAACAGGAAGTCTTCTCCAGGATCACACAAACAACTGCTGCCCTGACAAGGTTGAAGCCCATTTGGAAAGACAGGACCATCAGTCTACATTCTAAAGAAAGACTGCCGCGCTCCCTTGTCATTTCCATCTTCCTATATGGTTGCGAAACATGGACCATCACAGAAGATCTACAACGAAGAATACAAAGTATAGAGAATTAGGTGCTACAGAAGACTTCTGGGCATTTCCTATACCCAACACATCACCAACGACGAAGTCCGACAAACCATCACACAAGCCATTGGACAACACGATGACCTGCTCACAGTGGTGAAGAAACGGAAACTCCGATGGTATGGCCACGTCACCAGATCATCAGGCCTTGCAAAGACCATTTTGCAAGGCACAGTGCAAGGAGGTAGAAGAAGAGGGAGACGAAAAAGAGGTGGGAGGACAACATTCGAGAATCGACTGGTTTGACACTGAGCGAAGCCATCAGGGCTGCTAAGGACAGAGAAAGATGGAGTATGCTGGTTAAACGATCATCTGTGGTGCCCCTACGACCTCCGGGTTACAGGATAGGATAGGATAGGACCGGGGGGGTTTCAGTATAAATAGTATCCCCACTTTCTTGAAATTTAGTGCTTTAAATTCCCACTGTCGCTGTCTTTCTCCTTTGTTCTTTCTTATTCCTACTGTGTTCTATCAATCTACTATACTATCTTCTTCTTCAATAGACCAATCACCGACCTTTTTTCTTGAAAACTCTTTCAGGACAAAACTCCTCATTTGTGTGTAAGGTCTGTTGGATCAGCTTGGGATTATTGGAAGCTTTCTGCCAGGTGGTTACTGGGGCTTCCTATGATGTTATTATTTGGCAATGTAGGCATTTTATATGTATGTGTTTTGTTGATATTTTATGATGATGTCTATATTCTATTTAGTTTTTGTAAACGGGGGTTCGATAAATTAGAGTATCGCCTCAGCATCCCCTGCGTGGGATGTCTTTATTGTAAATTGACCGGCTGGTGGAGTGCCTTCAGTCTTACCATTAGGGTTGTTTCAGCAGATCTTTTATGCGGATCAGGGGCGAGTCCTCTTTCAGCGAAGTTGTGGTCCTGATTCGGCTCTTTGCAGTCCGCTGGACCCTGTAAGCAATGAATAACTAACTGCTCTCCTTTGGATGAGAGTATAGACCGAGATCTACGTCTGTACGCACGCATTCCATTGCATGGACTTTAAAGATCCTGACGCTCATGTCCTAGACGGGTGAGTGTCGGCTACACAAATACATTCAACATGCACTAGGTCACTTCCCTCCAACCCCGGCCCGCGCATTGGACAAAGGATGGAGACATGCACATTACAAAGGGACATCATCATCATCATTCTCGGTAGCAGAGGTAGTGATCATCGTTAACAAAGCAATAGCACTCGCTATGTACTGCAGATATAAAAGGGGATCAACATAGACAGTGCCCTCCCACGACTCATAGCAACAATGTGCATGCTTGTGCAATAACTTTAACTCAACAAATGCATAAAAATAAATATTCATAGCACAAAATTGCACCGTTTGCATCACTGAAGTGACAAAAAATTACTTTTTAAACAGTAATCAATAATACTTAATAACTCTACTTGGCATTGCACCTTTCGAAAAATAGACCAATAAAGCTACCCTTTTCAAACCATGTTACCAGTTTGCTATTGTATTTCTTTGTACTATGTTATATAGCATTACGCTTGTGATTAGATATTTTAATGATTACATAAATGAAATAATACAATATTTAATATAACAACAAGAAGAACGAAAGTAGAGTACCGTTAGCTTTTGAACTTCCTAGATGAAGTACATTAACTGGTACGATATTGTTACGCACTACTTTAACGTGTATTAAAAATGTTGTGAGTGCAGCTTGCTGCTATGATAAGGATAGAATTTAGGAATGTTATTTATTCCAAGAACGACACCAACCCAGATGACACACCAACTTTGGGATAAGGTTGGCTCCCAGGTAGGGCCAGACAGGCTTGGGCCGGGGTCGGCTTGCACAGCGGCTATGACTTGGCCCGACCCTGGCAGCCAAGGGTTGTGCCTAGGTGGTGCCAAGAATGAACCTATATTATATTTTATATATATTTTCTGCTCATCGTATATATGAGGAACAATTAACTTTCAATACATTGGAAACTAGAAGCAGGTGCTCACATACACACCTTCCCATTGAGAAAGAGGAGAAAAAGTGTATGAAAACTTGCAAACCCAAAATATTCAAGAAATTTTTATTGTCATCATAAATTACTAGGAAATTTGTTCAGTGTTTTGACATTTTTGTACACATGGACAATAACTATACATAACATTTTCAATATACACACGATCTTAGATTATCACCGATAAAATAACGTACTTTTCATAAACAGTAAAATTAAACAAATTTACTTCCACAGACATATCTACACTACCCTATTCGTATACAGGCTTCCAGTCAACTCTTACACTTACACACTCACAACCACAAACAGCTGCAGTTTTCACCAAAACACTAACTTTTAACAAACATATTAACGATTTCAAATTTAAGTTTGTACAAGATAGTAAAGATACACATTTTAAATAAAGAAGTCAAAATTAAACTACTCTACAAGTTTTGAGATAATGATTACATAAAATGCACTATTTATTATTTGCAGCAATAAAAGAATCAATAAATACCACATATAAAGCACCTGGACTTATCATTTTTAAAGGCATTATATTTAAATGTGCACACAATTTATCTAACATGTACATGCTGTATGTTCGTAAAAACAGAACACGTGTATATTATATTACATTACATTACATTATTATTGCTTTAGGTAACACGTGTATATAAACAGACATACATATGTACAGAATTATGAGCTAGCAATGCTGGTTTGCACATCTTGTACATTAATGTTGACAGACATCTGAATGTAGAAATGTGCACTAGTAGAAATTTGCACTATCACCCATAAATTAAAAATGTATATAATCAAATTATCCCCTAAATAATTTTTTTAAGTGTTACCTTATAAAAAAATTAAAAGAAACTCAGGGCATAAATACACAGTTACAGCTCAAAATTAAATATATACCATAAAAAAGTAAACATATAAACTTTCAATCCCTTAAAAAGACATGAATTAAAGCTACATATAGAATTACATCAATATCAAGAAGATGTACACAATTACATAACCACAACCATTAAGAAAAACCTACTCTATTACAAAATGCCACAAATTGTAAAAAAATTTTTACAAAACAAAACGAACTTTATGTACAAATGAAACCGAAATCAATCTACAGCATAAAATTGAATTATCACATCCATACACATGTACAAAAACAAATCACATTACTGTAAAAAAAAAAAAAAAAAAAAAAAAAAAGAAACACATCTAAATTCAAACAATATAAATATAACAAGAGACTTTATACAAAAAATACAATCTACTGGTGGCGATTTACTTTTCCTCCTGGAAGTCGGTCATTATAGATTGTCAGCCTGTCACTAATAGCAGAATTGTGGATTTGTCTGGATGAGCCATGCCTGTTGTTGACTGCATCTGCAACATAATTAAAGTGTGACTCTTGAATACTAAGATTACATTTTAATATTTTAAAGCTGTCATTTTCTGCATAAATAATTTTATGATAGCAAAACCTGTAACTAAAAAGCTGCAGCAAAACATCATTTTAAAATGCAAATTATGCATCACTGCAGCAAACGGAGAACTTTTAACAAAACTAAATTTACTGCATCAAAAAAGATACTGAATCATAAGAATTTAAATAGTAGCTGTGGGGTGTTTTTGAATTTGCGACCAGTTTCCTCCTATGTTGAACTTTACAACCATATGAGCGCGCGATTTCTTTATGACTACCCATGTAGTAAACTACACTCAATGTGGTCTAAGCATTTGAAGCAAAACCTCCTCTGATTAGCTGAAGCGCGTAAAGAGGAACTAGGCTTTATGCATTTGTACTACATTTGAGCTCCTTAAGCCCATGGAGAGGGCACTTGGAATTCATAAATAATAATAATAATAATTATACGTTATTTATTATACTTTTATCTTATAATAATTATAACTTAAAGCACACACTCACAACTCACGCTCGCATGTACATGCTTTCAAATAATGACTCACATACGATGTAAACTCGAAGTTGCATTCTCATACAGATACTCATAACATGTACAGATATTATAAGCAAGAAACTACTGGGGAGGTGTGTGGTGGTGTCGGAGTGCTAGAACTGCTGACAAAGGTAACAAGATATTGTTACACTCAGTTTGATGTTGGTGTTTTCTATCAGTATCTGATTCAGCCCCGATGCTTGAATTCCTGATAGGGTGTAACTCAGATTCGTTTATTCACACAGCCCGTCCAAACAGCATACAAGTCACAAAGTCCACGTATGAAGTTTTCCACTTTTATTCAGCACACATCAACAACTGCATACAATTCTCAATTCAACTCAACAACTTTCACAGCAACTTTCCAAATCACTATCAACAACTTTACTCTCCCAACAGCGACTCGGCACACGATTAAATAACCTCTCTCTTTTCTGGAACAATATGGTACATGGTAGAAATGACGTACTGCCACCAATCGAACTAAAGATCGTCATCACTGGCTTACGTCATTACACATTTTCTCTACTTCCGGGAACATTCACGACCTTCGATATCCATCGGGAAAATTCTATCAAGAGTAAACACGCATATCCAGAAGATTCTCAAATAATATCGACTAACGCAAATTATCAACGTTATACAAAGCCTCTCCTAACAACAGTGCCAACTCAAATCAAAGGTAAATAAACTCCATTATTGAATACTTTGCAAAACGAAACGATTAGATCTATCGTGCGCGCTTTAGACACACTTTCGTTCGTTTCAACGTAACATAACCCCCCACTCAAGAAGAAATTTACCCAATTTCTTTCAACAACGTTGAAACGTAATGCACAAACAAAGTCCACAATTGAAACTAATTTAAGACTTTCTGAATACTGTAATTGCGCTCAGCTTATCTACACAGAGTCAATGGTTTTCATCTTCAAATCTGCCTGGATAATGTCAATGTTCACAGTTCATTCACACAGAGTCAAAGTTTCTCATCTGCAAGTCTTTCTGGATACTGTCAATGTTCACAGATCATTTACCCAGTCAACGTTTTTCATTTTCAAGTCTGTCATTACCAATATTCTTAGTTCGTCCACACAGTCAATGTTCTTTCATTCGCAAGGAAACGACGCCCTCGTCAGTTGCAGTCGTCATCGGCCCAGGGTCAAAGACGATGATCACGTGGGCTTCCCTGGAATCAGTGCGTCCTCCGTTGTCTCCTTCTCCCGTCGGATGTCCGACGCAGTCGACGTTGTCAGCTCCCAGAATGCATTCGCTGGGTCTCACGGTCAGGTTGGCTTCTGCGGGACGGTGGAACAGCTCCCTCAAGGTCTGCAGATGCTCCTTCCAGGTCTGGGTGTGGACTTCATGTTCGACCAAAGTCGTAGAGCCTGGGACATCATTGGAGCTCTGGGTAAACTCGCCCATAAGGTCCTTGAGCTCAATCTCTTGACCTTCCGTCAAGCGTGGTTCTAGCTTAACATCATTGATGCCTTCTTTGCTGTGGAAGTCTCCAAGTTCCAACAGTTCCTCGCTGTCAAAGCTGTTATCGATCTCAGCTGCTGTGGCTGCGTGCACAGTCTCTGATGGCCTTTCCACGTACAGCTTAAGGAGGTTGGCGTGGTATATCTTGGAATTCTGGCCGATCTTCACCTTGTAGTCGTTGATTCCCACCACGGTCTCCACTTCGTACGGGCCTTTCCACTGCATCAGCAATTTATTATGATCAGTAGGTAGCAGCACCAGCACTTTGTTGCCAGGTTTGAACTTCCTGTTCACAGCCCTACGATCATAGTAGTGCTTTCCACAGTCTTGAGACTTCTTCAGGTTTTCTCTGGCTATCTCGAGAGTCTGCTCCAGCTTCTCCCGTAGCTCAAACACGTACTGGTAGCTGTTCTTCACCTCTGGGGTGTCTACTTCTTTCGTCCACAGTTCTTTTAGGATGTGCATCGGCCCTCGGATGGTTCTTCCGTACAGCAGCTCGAACGGAGAAAAGCCGGTGGACTCCTGCGGTACTTCTCTGTACGCGAAAAGTAAGGCGTTGATGTAGCGATGCCATTGTCTGGGCTGCTCGCTGCACAGTTTCTTCAGGGTGGACTTCAACGTAGCATTGAACTTTTCGACAAGCCCGTTGCACATTGGATGGTAGGGTGTCGTAGTCAAATGCCGGATGCTCAGCAGTCTGTTGACCTCCTTCATGCAGTCAGAGACGAACTGCGTCCCGAGGTCTGTCAGAATTTCTTCGGGCACTCCAAGTCTACTGAACATGTCCACCAGTGCCTCTGCCACAGTTTCAGTGTCAATCTTCTTCAGTGGCACTGCTTCTGGGTACCGAGTCGCATAGTCCACTAAAGTCAGTACCCACCGATGACCTTCTTCACTCGGAGGTCTTATTTCGCCGATTAAGTCTAAGGCCACCCTCTTGAAAGGTCGGTCGATCAGAGGCATCCTCTGCATAGGCACTTTCGGGACCCTTCCTCGAGGTATGGTCTTCTGGCAAATGTCACATGATCGGCAGAAACGGCTGACGTCCGCATGAAGCCCTGGCCAGTAGAACACCGCCTGGATTCTGTCTGACGTCTTCCTGATGCCTAGGTGACCTCCCATAATTGAGTCATGCGCTACTTCCATCACCTGGCGCCTTAGGGGTAACGGTACCAAAACTTGACGTAGTGGTTTACCTCCGTTGACCCTCGGGTGCTGGAAGATTCTGTACAGGATCTTGGCCTTCACCTCAAAATAGACCGTGCCATTGCCCTTGGTCACGTGGTCTTGGCGGTTCCTGTACTTGTTTAAAGTGCTATCAGCTTCCTGGAGCTGGATCAGCTTATCTCTGTCCACGATGGCAGCTTTGGAGTTGTCGGCGACCTTCAGTGGCGTAGACATCTTGTCTCTCTTGGCCTGGGCCCTGGTAGTAACAGCACTGACGATCTCTGGTCGGCAGGGCTGAGCCGGAGTAACCACATTGTCCCGTAGCAGCTCTGTAAGGTCTCCATCGGGAAACGGCAATGGATCCTCCTCCACAACTTCGACGCGTTGGGTTGAGGCAGGACTCCACTCTGGATCGGGGTCGTCGGGTCGTCTCGCGCCGTCGATATTCCCGATCATCAAATCATACAGCGGCTTCTTCAGGCAAACCGCTTCGACTTCGCCTATGTAGAAAGGAGTGCTGACTTGAATCTTCGCAACTGGCGCTCTCACACATTTGCTGTCGGCCAT
Source organism: Oncomelania hupensis (assembly GCA_036898135.1). Taxonomy (NCBI): domain Eukaryota; kingdom Metazoa; phylum Mollusca; class Gastropoda; order Littorinimorpha; family Pomatiopsidae; genus Oncomelania; species Oncomelania hupensis. The sequence continues at coordinate 46,148,374 of CM072520.1, forward strand.
GAGTGTCCATTTAAAATCGCCAGTGAACTGTTCTTTAGCGATTAAGTCTTCTTTGACGATGACCCCACTGCAGCCAGAGTCTCTTAAGACAGTCACTTCATGATTTCCGACGCGTCCCTTTGAAACTGGCATGTTCTGGACGGTCACAGCTGCGCTGGCGACGACGGGGATGGATTTTCCGTTGGCAAGGAGAAGTTGGCCATCAGTCATGCACTCTTGCACGTCCGCAGGAGTAGCTGTGCGCTCGGTCTCACTCGGAAGAATGACGCTCCCGCCGCACACTTGATGGTCAGATCTACTGGTTTGCCGTTGATTGGAGAACCGCCTCTGCCGGTTGCCCGCCGCTGCATTGTCCGTACTGCTCCGCTGTCCGCTATTTCTGCTTTGAGGGCAGCTGGCAGCTCTGTGGTCTGTAGCGTTGCAGATAAAACAGCCTCTTGAGTGCCCTTCCCTGGGAGGAGGCGTGGAGTCCGTCTGTCTCTGGCTCGTCTGGCTCCCTTGGACCTGGTTCCCATGGTTTGCAGTCTTCTGAAAATGTTTCGTCGCGCTGGGTAGCCCCAGGGTTTTCCCATGAGCGATGAGATATCTTTCGGCAGCCTCAGTCACATCTTTAAGCGTCTGCAGCTTTTGTTCTTCTAAGTAGGTCGCTAGGTCCTTGTGACAGGCATTGAGAAATTGTTCTTTCACAATCAGGTCATGGAGACTGTCGTAAGACTTCATTTCGCCTGATAACTCCACCCACTTGTGTAGATATGACGACAGGCGCTCCACAAACTGCTTTGGCGTCTCGTCTGACTTAGGCCTGCATTCACGGAAGCGTTTACGGTAGCCCTTCTCTGTAAAGTTGTAGCACTGCAGTAGGGCCTCTTTCAAGACGTCATAGTTTTTGGCGTCATCGTTCGACAGTCTGGTGTAAACTTCGAGCGCTTGCCCTGTCAGAAGTGCACTTAGTCGAATTGCCCAGTCTCGAGGTTGCCAATTGGAGCTTTCGGCGAACCTTTCGAATCTCGCCAGATAGGTGTCGATCTGGTCCTTCCCGTCGACGAAAGCTGGCAATTTTGGAGCCGTATGGTCGTTGGTGGCTTGTGGCGCATGCTGATTGTTCTGGATACGCGCCAACTCTAGCTGGTACTGACGCTCACCTTCAAGACGCTTCAGCTCGAACTCTCTTTCTTCTCGGCGTCGTTGCTCTTCAATTTCTAGACGCTTCTCTTCTAATTCTCTTTCTTCGCGCCGTCGCTGTTCTTCTCTTTCTTCACGCAATATTCTCTCCTGGAATTTGACGTACTCCGTCAGCTGTTTGCCTTTTAGATTTAGTTCAACCCCTTTCTGCCAGAGGTCAGCCATCTTGATGCTTCTGGAAAGTTCTTTTCTAGAAAGTTCTTTTCTGGAAAGTTCTTGACTGTGCTGTACCTTTCTAGACTGTTCTAGAACAGCACGCTTTCTGCAGTAGCGTTGATGCTTGCCACTAGTCGCCTTCGCTGACGCAGGCCCCGCTGTCCTCGTCGTCTGCGACGCTGCACCACGCTGGTGTTGATGTACACGCTCCTGTGCTGAAGTAGACGCGACGTCCGCTCGCCGCTCTCTGTAACACTGGCGATGTAGCTCCGAGACTGTCCCTCGACGTAGTCTTACGGTAGCCACGTAGTCCCGCTCTGTTGTTCGCTCACGAAGCAACTCTTCGGCGACTACACGCCCTTGCAGTCAACCCGAATCTATCGGATGTAGTCCCAGTATGTTGGCCCCTCTCGACGCAACTTGTTGGCGGCTACCCTCGATGACTGCCTCTCGTAACGTTGACTCGCTTGTTGTAGCAGTTGAACCCTTGGCTATGGCGTGAATCGCGGCTTGACCCCCAAAATGTTACACTCAGTTTGATGTTGGTGTTTTCTATCAGTATCTGATTCAGCCCCGATGCTTGAATTCCTGATAGGGTGTAACTCAGATTCGTTTATTCACACAGCCCGTCCAAACAGCATACAAGTCACAAAGTCCACGTATGAAGTTTTCCACTTTTATTCAGCACACATCAACAACTGCATACAATTCTCAATTCAACTCAACAACTTTCACAGCAACTTTCCAAATCACTATCAACAACTTTACTCTCCCAACAGCGACTCGGCACACGATTAAATAACCTCTCTCTTTTCTGGAACAATATGGTACATGGTAGAAATGACGTACTGCCACCAATCGAACTAAAGATCGTCATCACTGGCTTACGTCATTACACATTTTTCTACTTCCGGGAACATTCACGACCTTCGATATCCATCGGGAAAATTCTATCAAGAGTAAACACGCATATCCAGAAGATTCTCAAATAATATCGACTAACGCAAATTATCAACGTTATACAAAGCCTCTCCTAACAACAGTGCCAACTCAAATCAAAGGTAAATAAACTCCATTATTGAATACTTTGCAAAACGAAACGATTAGATCTATCGTGCGCGCTTTAGACACACTTTCGTTCGTTTCAACGTAACAGATATACTTGTGGTCGTAGTCATGCAAGCATCATTTCGTAACACATCGGAGAGCTTCGTTCGACTTCGGTGATTGCCTTTTTCGGCGAATGACTGGAACTAGGTTGGAAAAAACAAGTTTGCGTCCCGGCATAGCTTATATAGAAAATAAAGGAATAAAAAAATTGTCTGACTATACTTTTTGGTTCTGTACGCAAAATGATAATGCAATATTTCATCAGGCCTGTTTTGGCTGATTCCATTGATACTAAACCCATTTCTGAATCGGTATTAGAAGCAGAGATATTAGCAAACTAAATTTGTATGAAAAGCTGACCAAAGTTTCCATTTGAAATTGCACATTTAGTCAACTTTAACATTGTACTGAAGCAGGTATGATATTTCTGAGATCTGAAATAAATCAGATATTATATTTGTAAAATAAAACACACAATGCACACAGTGTATCAAAGATTTTTATTTTGTTAATCTTTTGTGTAACACAATAAGTTTATGTTCAGTTGGGAAATTGCATTGTTGTCACATTAAAAGATGATAATTATGGACCATCGTTTGCTCTGTGTAGGCCTACGCTCTTACCAGGGAAGCAACTCTGGTACGGGTGAAATTATCACAGGCCCTTGTGCTGTGAACTTTTCAGTGACAAATACAACAGGGTATGTTCAAGAACACCTTCTCTACACTATAGCATGGCCTTGAATGAAATAATTATAATATTCCTACCCGCATCGAGGTCTACCTATAGAAAGTCAGTCGAGTAATGCACCTGTGTTTAGAGCATGGGGTTACTATAAAATGCCAACGTGTCGAGCGCCTGTGAGTGGCGCAATCAGAAGTAGAATTTGTTGGAATGTAAATATATTTAAATATGCTTGTGACGGTGGGTTCTATTGTTGCTGGGCTCCGCACAATGGAATGCTATTACCCACTCGTCTTTCGTCGGCGGAGATCGGCTAGTTAGATCGTCCTATGACTAATTTTAATGCATTTATTTTTGGGCCGGTCTGTGTTGTAAAGAAGACGAGAATTGCATATATTGAAATAGAGAAGACGGGAAAACTGTCTTTCAATTCTCTCTATTTATTCTCATGAATGCATATATAACCTTTGAGGGAAAGTTGTATAGATGAGGAAGATAGTGGTAAGGGATGATTAAAGATTGTTTAGATTGGCTTGGATATAGTAGTGAGTCAGATGTAGAAATGTTAGTAGTACGTTGGCACGTGCGATACACATTCGCCTGGTCAGCAATTACTGGCCGGCAAAGTTTATAGTTTGCATGGTCAGACAATGACGCATACACATGGGCATGCATCCTTTGTGCGCAAGAGCGTGATCAGTCTGACCACGTGATAAGTATTCGGGTGCGGTCAGTCACGTGGCAATGACGTAGGAATTAAGGCATGACCTTATGTAGAGGGAGGCATCTTAACAAAGTTGTACTATAAAACCCAGGAGGAACAAAGGAATCTCTCTCTTATCTTCCTCCTTCTGCCAGACTTCAGACAGCACTCTGTTTCTGCAGGGGTTCCAGACCTCTCTTCTGTATAGAATGCTAGAGCTTAGGGCGGTCAATATATAACATGTAGTGAGTTTAGTGTAAAGAGACTGCGGGCTCTCTTCTCTTGTGCATAATGTGTCAGGATGTGTGTAGGATGTTTACTACAAAGCTTGGTGGCTTGCATTTAGTAGTTGTTTAATTGGTGATTTTGTTATTTAGAGGCAAAAGTGAGATTGAAAGTTAGTCAGTAAATGAGCTGATAAATAAGTTAGGGTTGGTCGGTTCTAAGGGTGTGTGCATAGCTTAGACTGCTGTTTTAGTCTATTACTGTTAGTATAGGGTGAAAGTTCGTGTTTTCAATGGAGGAAAGAAGCGCGAAAGAAACTGAAAAGATGCGGTAAGAAACAATGAATTTATTTGACTATTATTTGCATTGTTAGTTAGAATATATGTGCATGCGAGTTTTATGTTTCTTGGTTGACATGTATTAGTTAGATTATTAAAATTGTATAAAATGGAGACAAGTTGTAGTTTATTGTTATTTATTTGAGCGCATGGCAAACCCTTTATGAACGGCAGTGAGACTGATTCTATTTTGTATGTCTTGTATATTATAATTTGGTTTGTCATGCCCGATCCCCGTACAAGTAGAAAATTAAGTTAGTTAGATTCAACTCTCACATAGATAAGCAAAATATAGGGACGCGTTACACATACATGTAACTCAGGCATCCTTGCATACCAGTAAACCTCTCATAATACATTCACACACTTCCAACTCAACGTGATTACAAATCACTTTACAAACTACTAAATTATCTTCAATAATCAAATATCGACTAGTGTTCATAATGTTACATGCGTGAGGACAGGGTTTCAGAGATATGGAGAAAAGTGTAAAAGATTCACTGACACTAGCTCTCGCACGGCTATGAATCATAGGTAGTCCAGTCACTTGTTAACAGTAAATATCACACATTTATTTCCTCTACTCTATACTCAATTATCTAATCACTACATTAACTTAAATGTCCAAAACGTAATATAACTAGGATTAACTTAACAGTCCAAAAGTTACTTCGAGTAGTTCGGAGAATGGGTAGATCTTTGATGGATCTATTCTGCTACTGTTCTCGATACTTGCTACTGTGTCATCCTTGGGCTTTTCGCTCTTGTTATGCCTTGTGTTCTTAGAAGAGTGGACTACCTCACAGTCCCTATAGATCAGTGTTTGTGCACTTAGTCTATGGCACATAGCTGGGACGTCGAGGTGCAGTGCTGTTTTCTCCTCGTCTTGTTTGTCGACTGCTGAGCTAGTGGAGCTCAGTGCTCGCTGCTCAGTTGCAGGCCGCGTGTCCGGGATGACTCTCAATGGGGTCTACCTCCTGCCGCGGACCAAGCCTGCTCGTCTGCAAATCATAAGACGAGTTTCTGCAACGCCTTGCTTACAAAGGGAGTTCAGAGCGTCTCACTGTTGGCAGAAACAGCCATCAGCGAGATTGCATCCACTAATACAGATAAAAGACGAACAGTCTTCTAAGTCCGTGGTCCACTGGAATCTCCAACATAATTTCTATATATATACATCATGGCTAAAATAAATATAGGAAGAAGTAATTAAGAATATACACCTTCTCCGGTACAGCCACTGGTCTGCAATAATACGGAAACGACAGGGGGTCAGTAGGGGCTATCTCGAGGTCTCAAAAACCGGTCGCGTGGGTCAGCCACGTGGTCAAGCAAAGTTTCACCAACATTCACAATTATAAAACATGGCAAGCCTTCACAAGCATAATCCAATAATAATATCAATAAATCGCGGTGAAACAAAAGATCGATCATTTACCTTTTTGATAATGTCAGGCTATGGCTGTACTGCGATGATTGGATTTCACCCGTTACCTGCGTAGTCTTCTGAGAGAACTTTCAGCGCGTGCGTCCCTCTCGGGTGAGGTTTAAACAAAGACTGATGTTAATGGTGTGGCCCGCTAAAGCCTGCGATATCCCATTACCCTTTGCGCCCTCGCGGGGGCTGATGGATATAGGTCAGCTGGATTATGTCACGGCATATCTAGCGAAACGTTTCCCTACATATGCTTGGAACAAAACTAACTTTTGTCGTCTGCTAGGCCTCGAATTTAAGTTACAAAGGCCAAAGAAGGAAGAATTTTTAGGGGCGTGAAACCTTACTGCAGTGTCCAAACTAGCCTCTTGTGAAAATGCTACATGTTTTGTGGCTGGGGTTGTGCCAGTACGGCGCAACACGCATGCTGTCGAAAGCATAGACTTACTGGGAAGACAAAGCGAGAGAGATAAACGAAGAGAGATGAAAAAGAAAAAGAACACCTCACAGGGAGCTGATGCCTACCAAAAAATCAACAATGACATCCGAAAAGGCATGCGCACAGCAATGGAGAACTGGATAGAAGATCAATGCCACGAAATAGAGAACAGTCTGAACAAGAACAACGGCAAGAAGGCCTACCAGACTGTGAAGCGGCTGACAAGTGTTAAACAGCCCAAGGTCTCCACGATCCAAAGCAAGTCTGGCATATGCCTTACAGAAGAACAAGAAGTCTTGGAAAGGTGGACAGAGTATTGCTCTGACCTTTACAACCACACACGAAACGGAGACCCATCTGTTCTAGCATGTCCTGAGAACAGAGAAGAAGAAGAAATCCTCCCAATTCTCCGAGAAAAAGTTGAGGCAGCAGTGCAATCGCTGAAGAAGGGGAAGTCAGCGGGAGTGGACAACATACCCGCGGCACAGCGACTCAACCAAAGCTTTTTAGTTTTGAGGTTAGGTCAGCCAGGCTAGCTATAAATAGCTTCGCCGATGCTTCGTAGGATCTCATCTTTGATATGATGATGATGATCATTATTGTCAGGGTGGCGACGTGGTGATCGTCCTTAACGCTGATGCAATAGGACGTTAAGCTTCGTTGTTCCTCCTTTCCTTTCCTTTCACTGGAAGGGAGGGTGGAGGCAAGCTGTAAATAGCCCGCAGCCAGCAAAATGTGGAGGCACTAAACGGTGCTGCTCTCATAGGCATTGAGCTGGTGTGGAGGAACGGCTTCAAGCAAGAGGAGAAGCGATGATTGGCGCACTCACCATTATCTGTAACAAGATCTGGCAGAGTGGGGAGTGGCCAACACCCTGGACCCAATCGCTTGTCATCACTCTTCCCAAAAAAGGTAACATTCAGGAATGTGAAAATTACCGCACCAATCAGCCTCATCAGCCATCCCAGCAAGGTCCTCTGAAAATAATGCTCAACAGGTTGAAACCCCAAGCTGAACAAATCATAGCTGAAGAACAAGCAGGATTCATGGCAGGGCGAAGTACCACTGAACAGATTTTCAACCTCAGAATAATCTGCGAGAAATACCCACGGCACCAACAACATCTATATCATGTGTTCGTAGACTTCAAAAAGGCGTTAGACCGCGTCTGGCATGCAGCTCTGTGGGCAACCATGAGAGTGTACAACATCAGCCCTAAAATTATTGAAGTCATCAAAAGCCTGTATTACAAGGCTACCAGTGCAGTCCTCCACAACAGCGCCATCGGAAACTGGTTCAGAACAACAATCGGTGTGCGTCAGGGATGCCTACTCTCTCCAACACTCTTCAACATCTTCCTAGAGCGCATCATGTCAGATGCCTTTGCAGATCACGAAGGCACAGTCAGCATAGGGGGAAGAGCAATCTCCAACCTTCGTTTTGCGGATGACATTGATGGATTGGCTGGAGAGGAACAAGAACTTGAACAGCTGGTACAGAGGCTTGACACCACCTCCAGAGCCTTGGAATGGAAATAAGTGCAGAGAAGACCAAAATGATGAGCAACAACACCAATGGTATCAACACGGACATCAAAGTCCAAGGCCAATCCCTCAACACAATGCATAGTTTCAAATATTTAGGAGCCATTGTATCAGACAATGGGTCCCGACAGGAAGACCTCTCCAGGATCGCACAAAAAACTGCTGCCCTGGCGAGGTTGAAGCCAATTTGGAAATACAGGACCATCAACCTACATTCCAAGGTAAGACTGCTGCGCTCCCTTGTCATCTCCATCTTCCTATACGCTTGCGAAACATGGACCATCACAGCAGATCTACAATGAAGTATACAAAGCATGGAGAATAAGAGTGCTACAGAAGACTTCTGGGCATTTCCTATACCCAGCGCATCACCAACGACGCAGTCCGACAGACCATCACACAAGCCATTGGACAACACAATGATGATGACCTGCTCGCGGTGGTGAAAAAACGGAAATTCCGATGGTATGGCCACGTCACCAGATCATCAGGTCTTGCAAAAACCATCCTGCAAGGCACAGTGCAAGGAGATAGAAGAAGAGGGAAACCGAAAAAGAGGTGGGAGGACAACATTCTAGAATGGACTGGTTTGACACTGAGCGAAACCATCAGGGTTGCTGAGGACAGGGAAAGATGGAGTATGCTGGTTAAACGATCATCATTCTGTGGTGCCCCTACGACTTCCGAGTTACGGGATAGGATAGGAGGATAGGACATGTTTTGTGCCAGTACGGCGCAACACGCATGCTGTCGATGCATAGACTTACTGGGAAGAGAAAGCGAGAGAGAGATCGATTGATTTCGTTGGCCATTCCTGGGAACTGTATTGTTCATTCGTAATACGCTTGCATGGAAGTGATGAAATTCGCTGAATGTTTACGTTAGTAATCCATCCTAGGAATCTAAATCGCAGAAGACCACGTGAATTGTGAAGCATGTGAACGTGTGATGGTAAAGCGTGCATAGATCTGCTGAAGGATGCCATCAGTCTGAAATTCTGCATGCGCAAATAAGTTAGCTTCAAACTCGACTCCGTGCTGCTCCAGACGTCCATTTGCTGCGAAATATGAGTACCATGCAACGCCTTGGACCGCTAAGCCACCCAGTCTAGTGGTGAGTCATAAATTTGCACTTGTTTTGTATCTATCGGTGCGCTCAAACGACGCCGTTAACTTTGTGTAAAATGGAGAGACGAAGGCACCCGCAATGTAGCTAGTATAGCTACAGGGCTTAAATAGTTTTCACTGGAACGTCTCTTGTGCTTTAGTATAGTGTTTCGCAGATGCAGATGGAGAAGGCAGCAAAGTAGCCCTTATGCGATTGACACTTGGCTGTCTGCTTCTCGGAGTATATGCTGTTAAAGATGTTTGGTACTTTCTGGAACTCGTCCATTCAACCTACAACTTTCAGTTTTGCTGTTTCCTGTTCATCCTCCTCCTACTCTTCACCACCACCAGCATCACCATCACCATCACGTCACGTTGATAGTCGTCATCGGCTTCTGTGGCGCACCCGCCAACCAACATCCACAGGCGGGCTATCCAGATCCAGATCCCAGACCATCACCACTATCATCATAATCATCGTCATCATTAGCCGCAGCAGCATCACCACCACTATCTTCTTCTTCCTCCTCCTCCTCCTCTTCCTCCTTCTTCTCCCCATTTCTTTCTTTCTTTCTGTCTTTCTTCTTCTTCGTCTCCTTTTCCTGTGGAATTCCCTGCAGACCATAGCCTTCTAGAAGACCCGCATACTCCCCTGCACTATTTCCGTCCACAACATGATCATCAGTATCGGATTCCACTATAATAGTAGTACGACACGAGGCCACTTGTAGTAGCATCCTTTACTGTGCCAGGCCTACGCAGTAACTATAATATATATAGACTGTTGTTTTAGATACAATAAAAGTACACTTTAAAAAGGCCACAATTAGAAGGCTTTTTTTGTGTGTGCTTTTGGGGAAAAGGGTTTACCATAAAATGTGCATTGTTATTATAATTAAACAATGACAAACAGTGGGCTTTTGTTGCTCAAAACAACCCCTAAAGTTTCAAGTTTCTGTTTCGGTTCTTACAGGGAGTGGTTTTCCCTGTTTTAACGCTAACGGTACAACAGTACCTTAATAAATTAGACGCTATTTCTGAGTAAACCGCGCAGCTTGTGTACATTACATGTTTGATTTTTCATGGCACTTTACACTGAAGACAGTGTATAATAATTGAATTCATAAGTACGTCCAGAAGTCTAAAATTTCATATGCTATTAACATATTTATTGATTTAGTACAACCAATTTAAAGTAGCACATGATGATATTAAACAGGTCTGTGCACTCACCAATAGACACAGGTTGTGTTGTGTTTTTCTGTTATTGTTGCTGTGTTTATTATGTAGAAGAGTTAATTTTGGTATGTTTGATTTAATAATTCTATATTCATTTATTTTATTTCATAGGTGTAGTTTTAGTAAATTTCTTATATCCATACATGTATATTCAAACTTCATCATCATCGGTTATATTATTTTTAGTCTTGATTAGTATTGCCTACAGTTTCCTTACTACGTAAACACGTGATTTGTACATATTGTAACCAATCAAGCTACCCTCATAGGTTACTAGCGTTTTGTGTTCACTTTAGTTTCTAGTGAAACCTAATAACGAAGTATAATTTCATAAGATTTTGTCTTTTTCAATATTATAGGGTATTTGTATAATAAGTAAGGTAGATTGACCACCACCTTCAACTCAGCTGTGACAGATGCCGCCACTAAGATCCTTGGCAAGCACCGACCAAAGAAGAAGCTGTGGATCACACCTGAACTTTTGGATCTGTGTAATAAACGAAGAGAGATTTAAAAAAAAAAAAAAGAACACCTCACAGGGAGCTGTCTACCGAAAAATCAACAATGACATCCGAAAAGGCATGCGCACAACAAAGGAGAACTGGATAGAATATCAATGCCAGGAAATAGAGAACAGTCTGAACAAGAACAACAGCAAGAAGGCCTACCAGACTGTGAAGCGGCTGACAAATGTTAAACAGCCCAAAGTCTCCACGATCCAAAGCAAGTCTGGCATGTGCCTTACAGATGAACAAGAAGTCTTGGAAAGATGGACAGAGTACTGCTCTGACCTTTGCAACCATACACCAAATGGAGACCCATCAGTTCTAGCATGTCCCGAGAACAGAGAAGAAGAATAAATCCTCCCAATTCTCCGGGAAGAAGTTGAGGCAGCAGTGCAATCGATGAAGAAAGGGAAGTCAGCGGAAGTGGACAACATAACCCGCTGAACTGCTATAAGCAGGCGGAGAAGCGATGATTGATGCCCTCACCATTATCTGTAACAAGATCTGGCAGAGTGGGGAGTGGCCTACACCATGGACACAGTCGCTTGTTATCATTCTTCCCAAAAAAGGTAACATTCAGGAGTGTGAAAACTAACGCACCATCAGCCTCATCAGCCATCCCAGCAAGGTCCTCTGAAAATAATACTCAACAGGTTGAAACCCCAAGCTGAACAAATCATAGCTGAAAAACAAGCAGGATTCATGGCAGGGCGAAGTACCACTGAACAGATTTTCAACCTCAGAATAATCTGTGAGAAATACCTACAGCACCAACAACATCTATATCATGTGTTCATAGACTTCAAGAAGCCGTTTGACCGAGTCTGGCATGCAGCTCTATGGGCAACAATGAAAGTGTACAACATCAGCCCTAATATTACTGAAGTCATCAAAAGCCTGTATGACAAGGCTACCAGTGCAGTCCTCCATAACAGCGTCATCGGGAACTGGTTCAGAACAACAATCGGTGTGCGTCAAGGATGCCTACTCTCTCCAACACTCTTCAACATCTTCCTAGAGCGCATCATGTCAGATGCTCTTGCAGATATCGAAGGCACAGTCAGCATAGGGGGTAGAGCAATCTCCAATTTTCGTTTTGCGGATGACATTGATGGATTGGATGGAGAGGAACAAGAACTTGAACAGCTCGTACAGAGGCTTGACACCACCTCCAGAGCCTATGGAATGGAAATAAGTGCAGAGAAGACCAAAATGATGACCAACAACACAATGGCATCAACACGGACATCAAAGTCCAAGGCCAATCCCTCAACACAGTGCATAGCTTCAAATATTTAGGAGCCATTGTATCAGACAATGGGTCCCGAAAGGAAGTCCTCTCCAGGATCGCACAAACAACTGCTGCCCTGACAAGGTTGAAGCCCATTTGGAAAGACAGGACCATCAGTCTAATTTTTCAAAGTAAGACTGCTGCGCTCCCTTGTCATCTCCATCTTCCTATATGCTTGCGAAGCATGGACCCTCACAGCAGATCTCCAACGAAGAATACAAATCATGGAGATGAGGTGCTAGAGAAGACTTCTGGGCATTTCCTATACCCAACACATCACCAACGACGAAGTCCGACAGACCATAACACAAGCCATTGGACAACACGATGACCTGCTCACTGTGGTGAAGAAACAGAAACTCCGATGGTATGGCCATATCACCAGATCATCAGGCCTTGCAAAGACCATTCTGCAAGGCACAGTGCAAGGAGGTTGAAAAAGAGGGAGACCGAAAAAGAGGTGGGAGGACAACATTCGAGAATGGACTGGTTTGACACTGAGCGAAGCCATCAGGGCTGCTGAGGACAGAGAAAGAATGGAGTATGCTGGTTAAACGATCATCTGTGGTGCCCCTACGACCTCCGGGTTACGGGACAGGATAGGATATGATAGGATAGGATTTAACGAATAACTTCGAGATTTAAATACTTAAAGGTTTCATTTTGTTTTAAGGGTTGTTTCTTCTTTTGACGTCTCCCTGTATTTGCGTCTGTGGAAGATACGCATTCAAACGGTAAAAGACCGTGAAGACGGCAGCTTGCTAGCTGACTCGTTTTTTATTCTTCCCTTTCTTCCTTCTCTCTCCCAATGTAACACCTCCTACAATGACGTAAACCAAACACCATGACGCACTTGGAATACAAATGGAACACACACATACAGTTCCAAGTCCAGATATGCTACATCCCCCTTCTCAAATAATCAAGGGAATACTAGTACATACACTAATACAGTCACAATTAAACTAAGTACATTTAGTTAGTAACAAAAATCAACAATTGTATCACGTCAATCTGTACTTCTAGACGCCATCAGAGAGGCGGACGGGAGGACGGGCATGACTGCCTGAGCGCGTGACGAACACTACTGGTGGTGCCATGGCTGGCTCTGTAGGATCAGGCCTTGCCGCATGTGCTGCTTGCTGTTGTTCTCGGACACACATCTCCTCTTTCGTTTTCCGCATCATCACTCTGTTGCGGCGGTAAGTGGCGCATGCTGGGGTCTGTACCCAGTAGGATGGCGTTGTGTCTGCGCGCAGTCTTGTTGTAGTACGTGGCCTGTACTTGCTGGCGCTGTTGGGGTACGTGGGGTTGAAGGTGGGCATACGTGGCTGGCTGCGTCGTTCTCACTCTCCTGTTCATCAGCAGTTGAGCAGGCGAGGGACCCTCGGGTAAGGGCGTATTTCTGTACTGCAAGAGAGCAATATAGGGGTCCTCACCCGCAGCCAGTACTTTGATCAGCATGCTCCATTGTCTGTATTGCTCTCTCCGCCATGCCATTAGACTGGGCATGCGAGGGGCTCGACGTGGAGTGCTTGAAACCCCATGCTTTGGCAAAAACTTCAAAATCAGTACAGCTGAACTGTGGGCCGTTGTCGCTGATGACTTCTCTGGGAATGCCGTGACGTGCAAATTGTGACTTGATTTCCAGAATGACATCAGTAGCCCTGGTTGAGGACAGGAGGCCCATTTCAAAGAACTTGCTGTAATAGTCCACTACCATTACATAGTTCCTGCCTGCAAACTGGAACAGGTCTATGCCAACTTTTTCCCAGGGCAGGGTTGGCACCTCATGAGGAATCATCGGCTCTTTTTGCTGAGACTTATGATGCTCGTTGCATGTCGCACACTTGGCCACAGTGTATGCTACTTGAGCCGACATGCCAGGCCAGAAGAAAACATCTCGAGCCCTTGCCAAGCACTTGTCTCGTCCAAGATGACCTTGGTGAATGCGTTGCAGCATTTCTCTCGGGAGCACCCGAGGCACAACGATTTGCTCTCCTTTCAAAATCAGCCCATCTGCCTCGCTTAGCCCTTCGTGGAACCCAGAGTAGGCCCGTATTTCTGCTGGAATGCTATTTTTTTCTTGCGGCCATCCGGCCTTAATGTACCTCTTCAGTAGCTGCAAAGTCTCGTCTTGCTCTGTGGCTTGCCGAAATTCAGCCATCTTCTCATCTGACACTGGCAGGCAGCTGACTACGCGATGAACCTGGGCCTCCCAGTCGTCGCTGCATGGAGACTGGTGGGGCAGGGGGGCTCTCGATAGCGTGTCGGGGACAAACATCTCCTTGCATGCCTTGTACGTCAATCGCACGTTGTACTTCATGAGGCGTAGGAGCATGCGTTGAAGCCTGGGGGTGCTGCAGACAAAGGCTTCTTGACTATGGCTTCCAAAGGCGTGTGGTCTGATTTCACAGTGACTTCACGTCCGTAGACGTAGTGGTGGAAGTGTTCAAGACCGAACACCACCGCTAGCATTTCTTTCTCGATGTTGGCGTAGCGACTTTCACAGTCGTCAATGAGCGTGAGGCAAAAGCAACCAGCTTGCCTTCCTGCTGCAACATGGCACTGATACCTGCCTGGCTTGCATCTATCGACACTGTGACAGACTTGGAGGCGTCGTAGAAAGCAAGAACGGGTGCCGTTGTGATGAGCTGCTTCATCTGCTCCACTGCTGCCTGGTGCTGGTCCATCCACCGCCACTCGGAGTCTTGTTTCAGCAGTTGTCGCAGTGGTGCCGTCACCTCGGACAGGTTGGAAAGAAACTTGCCAAGGTAGTTCACCATGCCTAGAAAGCGCTCCAGCTCCTTGCGGCAAGTGGGGACGGGTATGGCTTGGATGGCCTTGGAGTCGTCAGGTCTGATGCCCTTTTCTGTGAAGATGTGTTCGACAAACTTAACTTCTTTCACACGGAGACTGCATTTGGTTGGCTTCAGCTTGATGCCTTTATCTCTGGCTAGATCAAGGACTTGCTTCAGTCTGGCATCATGCTCCTCCACCGTGCTACCTGCAATCAGCATCTCATCCATGTAGGTCTCAACGCCGGGAATCTTTTCAAATGTCTGGTGAAAGCGTTTAGCAAACACTTCAGCAGATGAATTGAGACCAAAAGGCAATCGGAGAAATCGATATCTTTCCAATGGCGTGTTGAACGTTGTAAGGTCCGCACTGTCTTTGTTCATCTTGATCTGCCAAAAGGCTGAGTTGGAATCTAGCACGTTGAATATCTTGCTGCCACTCATCCGACTGGCTATCTCTTCAATTGTAGGCAGCTGATAGTGCTCACGCTTGGTGGCTTTGTTCAGGTCGCGCGGGTCAAGACACACCCTCAAACCACCGCCTTTTTTTCGACAATGACAAGTGAGCTCACCCATGCCGTAGGGTGGTCCACTTTCTCAATCACGCCCAGCGATTCCATTCCATCTAGCTCTGTCTGTAGAGCGCTGCGTAGAGCTACTGGCACCTTCCTGGGCGCGTGAACGACTGGTGGGACGGACGTATCAGCAGTGATGGTGTAGTAGTCCTCCATGGTACCCAGACCCGTGAAGACATCGTTGTAGGACGAAAGCATCTCATCTCCGACGATGTCCACAAGCTGTACAAGATCAAGCGCCTGACAGCTGGACAGGCCCAGAAGGGGCTTCGTTTTGGTGTCAACAGTCTGAAACTCGATGACGTGAACCTTGCTTTTGACAACACAATTGAGCCTGGCTTTGCCTACCACAGGCAGAGGCTCACCGCTGTAGGTGGTTAGGCGTGCGTTGGATTGTAGTAGCTGTCGTCGCTTCATACGCTAGAACATGCCAATAGATAGCACATTGACTTGCGCCCCCGTGTCCAGCGTGAAAGTGATGCGACGCCCTTCAACTTCAATGACCGAGGTCCAGTCACGTGATTGACCAGTCAGCGCTTAGTCGACATTGCCCACAAAGAATTCTTCAACCTCGGCATCATCACAATTCACCACATCTACAGCATTGTCAGCTTCCTGGTCAACGCCAAGCAAAGGCGATGGCTTGCACACAGCAGCGAAGTGGTTCTTCTTGCCACACCTAGTGCAGAATTGTCCATACGCTGGACATGACCGTGGTGGATGCTGTTTACTGCAGTAGTAACACTTGGCTGCATCTGCTGGAGACCTAGCCTGCATTTACCTTTTCTTTGACTGTATGGCACTGATACTGCTGTTGTTGTCTTCCTGCATCAAATAGAGCTGCAATTCGGACGTTTCAGCAGCTCTGCATATGTCTGCCGCTTTGCTTAGAGTGAGGTCAGGCTTCGGACCTGGCTACTCCTGATTCCTCCTACTAGCCAATCCTTTATCAAAAAGTCTGCCAAATTCGCACGATTAGATTTAGATTTCAGATCCGTAAGAAATGCTTCAAAAGATTCAGCAACTTGCTGATCTTTTCCGGAAAATACATGTCTTTCGATGGTCACGTTCTTTCGCGGGTTGCAATACACCTCAAACTTTGCCAAAACACACTCTATGTTGTGAGAACTTGCATCGCAATTGCATTCATCTTCCTCCCACTCAAACGTGTTATAGATCTCAACGGCATCGCTGCCCACAATGTGCAGAAAGGTCATGCCTCATGGTTTGGACCTTGGGACTTTTCTTCTCCAAACCACTGTCGACAGCATAAATTTCGAAACTTTGTCGAAAATGCGCCCAGTTTGCAGCCACATTCCCTGTCAGCATTAAGGGACTCGGTGGGTGTAGGTTATTCATCGTTGCCTGACACCATGTGGAAGTTATTCATTCAAACTGTAAAAGCCCGTGAAGACGGCAGCTTGCTAGCTGATTCGTTTTTTATTCTTCCCTTTCTTCCTTCTCTCTCCCCACGTCAAACCTCCTACAATGACGTAAAACAAACACCATGACGCACATGGAATATAAATGGAACACATACCTATCCTATCCTATCCTATCCTATCCTATCCTATCCTATCCCGTAACTCGGATGTCGTATGGGCACCACAGATGATCGTTTAACCAGCGGACTCCATCTTTCCCGGTCCTCAGCAACCCTGATGGTTTCGCTCAGTGTCAAACCAGTCCATTCTCGAATGTTGTCCTCCCACCTCTTTTTTGGTCTCCCACTTCTTCTACCTCCTTGCACTGTGCCTTGCAGGATGGTCTTTGCAAAACCTGATTATCTGGTGACGTGGCCATACCATCGGATTTTCAGTTGTTTCACCACTGTGAGCATGTCATCGTGTTGTCCAATGGCTTGTTTGATGTTCTGTCGGATTTCGTCCTTGGTGATGTGCTGGGTATAGGAAATGCCCAGAAGTCTTCTGTAGCACCTCATCCCAATGCTTTTTTATTCTTCGTTGGAGATCTGCTGTGAGGGTCCATGTTTGGCAAGCGTATAGGAAGATGGAGATGACAGGGGAGCGCAGCAGTCTTATCTTGGAATGAAGGCTGATAGGTCCTGTCTTTCCAAATTGGCTTGAACCTCGCTAGGGCAGCAGTTGTTTGTGCGATCCTGGAAAGGACTTCCTGTCGCGGGACCCATTGGCTCCTAAATATTTGAAGCTATGCACTGTGTTGAGGGATTGGCCTTGGACTTTGATGTCCATGTTGATGCCATTGGTGTTGTTGTCACAAGCAGACCCGTTTACCCCGCGCTATTTGAGCTTTTGCTTGTTTAGCAGTAGTAAAACTTAGAAGGTTACTGTAGTCTATAGCAGACGATTAAGGTATAACTGATGTGTACACACACACTGCGAGCTGACGCGAGCCGTTTAGTGACATCATCGCGGCCTATGATTGAGTTTTGAACTTTATAGCCACTTAGATTGTTTCAGCCAATCGGGACACAGGTAGAGGGTTAGAACCAGTTCTGGCTGATTCAGTCCAAGCCAAGTATAGGTCAGTTGTGTGGAAAGCTCTGAGCAGTACACAGTTACCCTCGAGCAGAGAAATATCTCCACTGATAGAACAGAGAAGCAGTGCTTGCTGAATTTTTGAATTCAATCAAGTAGCCACGGGCCTGACATTGTCAAACAGACGAGCAGGCAGGATATCGTGAGCCCAACTCAACAGAAGAGCAGAACCTAATCTACGATTCGAGTTGGCTGCCGAGGCATCTACAGCATCGTGCGCAGATAGCCCCAAACGTCGTACCAAAAGTCAAAGACTACACGACGACCCAGCGTGTGGCTACCTCAACGCAGCACTTCACCCACGCATCCATTCAGTTAAGTGCCCAGGAAACAGTGCACTAAAACTGTAGCAAAAGGACCACAGTAGTCCACTCTTCATGAACGGTAGTAGCCAGTGCCCTATGAAGAAAAAATAGCTGCCTAGACTATCAGCGAGCGAACCATTCGCATTGACAATTGAACTTTTAAGTTAGATTCATACTTCGAAGATCGTGTATAGAGTAGAAGAAATAAATGTGTGATTTTGACTGTTATCAAGTGGCTGGACTACAAATGATTCATAGTCGTGTGAAAGCTAGTGTGACAGTGATCTTTTACCATTTTTCTATCTATCTCTGTACCCCAGCCTTAACACAGACCGAGCTAAATAAATAAATGTATTAAATTCACCGGGTGACTCACTAGCGGTTCCCATAGAATAAGACGTGAGGGTTACAGCATCCCATTGTGCAGAGCCCAGCAACAATAAAACCCCACGTTACAGTTGTTGGTCATCATTTTGGTCTTCTCTGCACTTATTTCTATTCCATGGGCTCTGGAGGTGGTTCAAGCCTCTGTACCAGCTGTTCAAGTTCGTGTTCCTCTCCAGCCAATCTATCAGTGTCATCCGCAAAACGTAGATTGGAGATTGCTTTGCGGCTTAGAGAAACGAAATTATGTTAGTAAAGGTATGAAGAAATTAATTAAAGGGGATGGGACAGAGATTAGCGAGGCAGGAGATATTCTAAAAGAGGTAATGACATTTTATCAGCACTTATATAAACAAGATGCACTAGAGGAATGCGACATTGATAATTTGGTTTCCAATTTAAACACGTTGTCGGAGGTTGAGAATAATAGTCTTGAGGGTGAAATCACTTTAGAGGAAGCTGGATACGCTTTAAAAAACATCAAAAATTATAAGAGTCCAGGAACAGATGGGTTTACAGCAGAATTTTTTTTAAGTCTTCTGGTTACAATTAGGATCTTTTGTTGTCCGTTCTTTAAATTATGGTTTTTATAAAGGTTCCCTTTCCTCCGCACAAAAGGAAGGTGTTATTATATGCATCCCTAAAGGAGATAAAGATAAAAAAAATACATAAAGAATTGGGGGCCTATCTCTTTATTGAATGTAGTGTATAAGATTGGGTCCTCCTGTATTGCAATCGTCTTAAGGTTGTTCTGCCGTCTCTTATTAATGATGATCAAACCGGGTTCATTAGGGAAAGTTTTTAGGTGATAATATTAGACTTATTTATGATAGTATTAGTCATGTGAATGAAAACAATATTTCAGGGCTTCTTATTTGTTTGGATTTTGAAAAAGCATTTGCTTCTGTTGATTGGAAGTTTATGCAAAAAGTATTAAAAGCGTTTGGTCTCGGTAACGAATTTTGCAGATGGATTAGTATCTTTTATAGTGACATTAAAGCTTCAGTTCGCGTTAACGGACATGTGTCTAGGTGGTTTAGTATAGGGACATTAAAGCTTCAGTTCGCGTTAACGGACAGGTGTCTAGGTGGTTTAGTATAGGGACATTAAAGCTTCAGTTCGCGTTAAAGGACATGTGTCTAGGTGGTTTAGTATAGGGACATTAAAGCTTCAGTTTGCGTTAACGGACAGGTGTCTAGGTGGTTTAGTATATGGACATTAAAGCTTCAGTTTGCGTTAACGGACATGTGTCTAGGTGGTTTAATATAGGGACATTAAAGCTTCAGTTCGCGTTAACGGACATGTGTCTAGGTGGTTTAGTATAGGGACATTAAAGCTTCAGTTTGCGTTAACGGACAGGTGTCTAGGTGGTTTAGTATATGGACATTAAAGCTTCAGTTTGCGTTAACGGACAGGTGTCTAGGTGGTTTAGTATAGTGACATTAAAGCTTCAGTTTGCGTTAACGGACAGGTGTCTAGATGGTTTAGTATAGGGACATTAAAGCTTCAGTTTGCGTTAACGGACAGGTGTCTAGGTGGTTTAGTATAGGGACCTTAAAGCTTCAGTTTGCGTTAACGGACAGGTGTCTAGGTGGTTTAGTATAGGACGTGGCTGTAGGCAGGGGGACCCGATCTCACCTTATATCGTCCTTTTATGTGTGTGCAAATTTTAGCAACGATTATTAGAGAGAATGATGATATTAAGGGTTTAATAATAAAAGACATAGAGCACAAAATCTCACAGTATGCCGACGATCCGGAATTAATGTTGAAAGGCGACAACCTGTCTTTCGAAGAGTCTATTAAGACTATTGAAACTTTTGGTAGATTCTCCGGCCTTCAACTAAATTGGGGGAAAAGCTGTGCTGTTTGGTTGGGTAATAGACGAGGCTCTCCTGTGCGATACATGCCACACTTAAATATGAATTGGAATCCAAGCACATTCAAAATATTAGGAATATGGTTTACAAACGATCTTAAAGATTATATAGAAGTAAATATGAAAAAAGATTTTTTGGAAGTAAAGACATTATACAGAATTTGGTCTAATAGACAGATAACCCCACTAGGAAGGATAGCTATTTTAAAATCATTAATTCTATCCAAGCTTGTTCATTTGTGGATTTTACTTCCCAACCCACCTGACAGTATCATTAAATCTGTACAGATGGCTGTTTTTGAATTCGTTTGGAACCGAAAAAGGACCGTATTAATAGGAACAATGCCGTTAAAAATATTATAAATGGTGGTCTTGGAATACCCGAAATTAAAGAGTACATACAGTCATTAAAAGTGTCCTGGGTAAGAAAAATTAAGTTTTGCAATCCCAAATGGAGAAGTATTTTGCTCTCTGTTAATCCATTATTGACGGATGTTGACAAGATTGGTCCAAATATACCTAGTTTAGTATCAAGTATAACGATTTTTGGACTGATGTTCTTACCGCTTATCGCCACAAACACATCCTCGACTGGGTCGCCACGAACAACCCGGACAAAGTGTCGGACCTCGTTGTAGAAGACCGCGACATTTCGGACCACTACTGCGTGTCGCTCGAGCTCTCGGTACTCAGGCCTCCCAAAAAATGCCACGTCGTCAGTTCTCGGAACTTTATGAAAGTGGATGTCATCGCGTTTCGGGCCGAAGTTTCCCACGCCGTTGCCGCGCTTGCTTCCGAGAGCGACGAAACAGCAGACGCCTACAACCAGCGCCTGGCGCAGGTTCTCGACCGCCATGCCCCTTGTGTCACGCGTCGTGTCTCCGAGAGGAAGTCCGTCCCATGGATGACAGCCGGAGTCATACAGGCCAAACGCGAGCGGCGCCGAGCTGAGCGTGTGTGGAGGAAATCGGAGCTGACTGTCCATCGCGAGATTTTCTCCAACCACCGTATGCGGGTCGCACGCCTTGTCCGTGGCGCCAAGACATCTTTTGTCTAGTCGAGGATCGCCGAGTCAAACGGCTCGCGTGAACTTTTCCGCTTGAGCAACGAACTGATGGGTGTGGCTGCGAGCGGGGCGCTTCCTTCAACCATCCCTCCTGAGAGTCTTCCAGAGAAGTTTGGCGAGTTTTTCGTTGGCAAAATTGAGGACATCCGAAAAAGTCTGGATGCCGTTCCTCATACTGCGGGTGCTGCCAACTTGCCGAGCTTCCCTGGGACTCCTCTCTGTGCATTTCAACCAGTCACCATTGACGAAGTGAAAAAAGTCATTCTCAACATGCCCAAGAAATCCTGCTCTCTCGACCCTCTGCCCTACAAGTTTTTCTTTGAGTGTCTTGATGATATCTTGCCTGTCATCACCTCCATCATGAACTCTTCACTCCAGTCTGGTTCTGTTCCTCCTTCGTTCAAACATGCTCTCATCATTCCTCTTCTGAAAAAAATCTACTCTCGATCCCGAAATACTGAAAAACTACCTACCTGTCTCCAACCTTCCGTTCCTCTCTAAAGTTCTTGAACGAATCGTTCTCTCTCAACTCCTTTCTCATCTCCAGACCCACAACCTGCTCGAGCCGTTTCAGTCAGCCTACAAAAAGAGCCACAGCACTGAGACCGCGTTGCTGCGTGAAGTAAACGATCTTCTCATGGCGGCTGACCGAGGCCGGGTGTCCATTTTGACGCTGCTGGATTTATCCGCAGCCTTCGACACTATAGACCATGACATTCTTTGTGCACGACTCCAGTCGGTGTTTGGCTGCACTGGGACGGCTCTGGCTTGGTTCCGTTCATACCTTTCCGACCGCACTCAATCTGATCTTGTCAATAGCACTCAGTCTTCTTCTTTTCCTCTGAGATTTGGAGTTCCACAGGGTTCTGTTCTTGGTCCTATCCTCTTCACCATGTACACTCAATTTCTCAGTTCAATCATCAAAACTTTCGATCATCTGTACCATTTCTTTGCTGATGACTCCCAAATTCACAACTCCGCTCCTCCAGCCGACATTCCCAGCCTTGCTGGTGATTTGTCGCGCTGCATCAGCTCTGTCGCAGACTGGATGGCAGAAAACAAGCTGAAGATGAATGATGATAAAACTGAAGTCATCGCCATTGGTACCAACAGCAAGCTCCGCCAGCTCTCGACACACTCTCTGCAAGTCAATGATCACTCTATCCCTTTCTCAACTTCTGCTCGAAATCTGGGTGTATATCTAGATGAGAGTCTGTCCATGGAATCTCACATCAACAATCTCTGTAAATCTCTGAATTTCCATATTCGCCGTATCAGCAAAATCCGCCAATATCTTTCTGTTAATTCTGCCAACAAGCTTCCCGTCTCCTTCATCCTTTCTCGGCTTGACTATTGCAACTCTCTCTTGGCTGGTCTTCCTAACAACAAACTTCAAAAACTTCAGCGCATTCAGAACCATGCCGCTCGGCCGGTGCTCCAACAATCCCGACGCGCTAGCGCCACTTCCGGTCTGACTGCTCTTCACTGACTGCCAGTGAAAGCCAGAGTTGACTACAAAGTTGCCTCTCTTTGCTATCGGTCTCTTCATGACCAACATTTTCCTGTCTACCTCTCTGAACTTCTCAACCCTTACAAGCCAACCCGCACTCTTCGCTCTCAAGACGCTTCTCTTCTGACAGTTCCTCGCTACTCTCTTGAAACATTTGGCAAGAGAGCATTTTCCGTCTATGCTCCTACCCTGTGGAACAAACTCCCATGCAGCCTTCGCCAATCTTCATCTCTTGACTCTTTCAAAGCCCAAATGAAAACCTATCTCTTCCGCTTACACCTGTAGAACATCCTCCCTTGCGGACACCCTGTCGCGCTGACATCTGAAATGTGTGTGTGTGTGTGAGTGGGTGTGTGTGTGTGTGAATGTGTATGTGTGTGAATGTTTGAGTGAATGCGTGTGTATGTGGATGCATGTACGTATGCGTGTACTTGTCTTAAAATTGTTTTGCTTTTTAAATGAAATTTGATCCATCTTAACTTGTTTTCACTGTGAATGAAATTAGAACTGCTATTATTATTATTATTATTATTATTATTATTATTATTATTATTATTATTATTATTATTATTATTATTATTATTATTATTATTATTGTTGTTGTTGTTGTTGTTATTGGTGTTGTTATTATTACTATGTGAATCACAAATATGTTTTCTTGTAAAATCAGATTAATGCCATTACACAAGCTTTTATTCTCTTCATCTGGCCTGTCATATGTTGTAACGATGTTTAGTTATTCAACGATTATTCTTCTTTTAAAACTGCTGTATTTCACCACCATTTACACTTTACATCTTAGATGAGGCATTGTTGATCTGCCTCTTTTAGTATTAACGTCCCTCTCTTAATTTTTTTTCTTTTAAATTACTCATTTATTTTATAAGTTGATTGATTGATTGACTGATTTTATACTTTTATTTGTTGGTTTGTTACCTTCACTAGGTTTACATGTTGTCTTGTTTTTAAATGCAGAATAGATTTATTATGCGTGTGTATCTGTGAGTGGCTGCGTGTGATCAAGCGCTTTGTGAAGAATTTTATCTTTGAATTGCGCTATATAAAATAAATTATTATTATTATTATTATTATTATTATTATTATTATTATTATTATTATTATTATTATTATTATTATTATTATTATTATTATTATTAATTATTATTATTAATTATTATTATAAGATTATTTTCTTTGCATGTTTGTGCTAAAAGTTCTGAAAAATTATTGTCTGAACGTATTTTTTACAACAGTAACATTCAAATTGACCGAAAACCAATTTTTTATGGACAGTGCATATGTAAATGTATATTCTCTGTGGGTCATTTGGTGAATGATTCAGGGCAGTTTTTGTCGTATTTTGAGTTCTGTCAGAAATATCAGATTCGTACAGATTTCTTGACTTACGCTTTTTGTATCAAAGCTGTCAAAACAATATGTCCAGAAATCTAATTTTGAGCTACAAAATAATTATTTTTACGACGTTGATAAAGTGTGGAAAATTCTCGGCTCGGTTACCAGAGGAGCACGAACATATTACGATATTTTTATGTCATGCAAAGCACAGACCAACTGCTGTAGTAAGTGGGAGAAAAGGCTACGCAAAGAAATAAAGTGGAATGTAGTCTGTAAGAAAATTAAAAGTATACGAGATATAAAACTAAAGTGGTTTCAACTTCGTATGGTGCATAGGATAATAGCAACAAATATTGTACTTTCAAGTATGAAGGTAGTGGCCAGTGTGTCGTGCTCCTTCTGCAAGGATGTAGAAGAAGATGGAAACCGAAAAAGAGGTGGGAGGACAACATTCGAGAATGGACTGGTTTGACACTGAGCGAAACAATCAGGGATACTGAGGACAGGGAAAGATGGAGTACGCTGGTTAAACGATCGTCTATGGTGCCCCTACGACCTCCGAGTTACGGGATAGGATAGGATAGCATAGGATAAGGCGCCTGATCTTATTAAAGAATAATTCAAACCGCACTTACGTACTCATGCACACACACGCACGTGCACATAGATTAATTTAAAGGGATACACGTTTACCACGCCCCCTCGACAGACCCTTTTAACATTCACAGTGAGCGTTGCCACACTGAAAAAAGCTTACCTCAAAAATAACTGTTCCGAAAGTTTAGTTATTTTTAAATGAATAAATTCTGCAGTTTTTGTGCTTGTTAATAGCAACCGCTAGCCAACATTCTTGAGCTAAAAATAGCACCTACCAATGCCGGTAAGAGACAGAACAAATTAAAATAATTTCACGGTTTTGATTTTTGTTTTAAATTGATTTAAAAGACCCTACCCTACCCCAGACACCAAAGATACATTCTTCAAGCTTCGTGGTTCACTCATAAATAGTGTCAAAGGTCACACGGCTATGGTAACGTTAACCAGGGGAAATCACTCTCTGTCAGAACCGTAACTGAAACATTGGGTCTATTCTATTCAGTGCCCGAACCCACAAAGCATGCATTCGAACTGCCCCCCCCCCCCCCCTCCCTTTTTTAAAATCTTTTGTTTATCTTTTTTTTTAGGCATTCGAATTGGGGACCTTTTAAAAAAAAGTAATTAGAATGTAGTGCGCCAACTTTTAAGTCTGTGCACTCTAAACAAAATATTAAGTGCCGTTGTCTTATAGTTAGGCTTGATACTGATTGCACATTAGAAAACTAGTAGAGATCTAAATAGTAGTAAGCTTACTTCAAAAGACCCTTTCTTAAAACTAAAGCAATGCACTCACTTTTAAGCAATGTTATTTTTTCAACTACTGTCACCAAAAACGGCATACAAAAAAAATTCAATCAAAGCATATTTCTATTTTAAAAATAACGATAGAAAACAAATAAAGAACAACTAAAGAGTTTATTGAAAAATATCGTTACAAAATTTAAACAATATGTTTATCCTATCCTATTCCTAAACTCGAAGGTCGTGGGGGCAGATGGTCGTTTAACCAGCAAACTCCATCTTTCTCTGTTCTCAGCAACCCTCGATTTGTTAGTCGGTCCGTCGCTCCCATTGTCTTGATCAAAACACGCGTTTTGCCTTATCTCAAGAAAATAACTTAACCGAAACTTTGTGCATTTTTTAAAATCTTTTTTGGGGGGGGGAGGGAAGGGGGAGGGAGGGGGGTGGATGGAGAGTCATCATTTGTTATTTATCACATTAACTTAGGTTATACTGATGATAAACAAACATATTTCATGCACACAAAACTACAGTACACTTATACAATAATAATAATAATAATAATAATAATAATAATAATAATAATAATAATAATAATAATAATAATAATAATAATAATAATAATAATAATAACGGATTTTTATATAGCGGGTACTCCAGCCTATGACCAGACTCACCACGCTTTACATAGTCATTACATAAAAATACATGCACTCGATCAAACATCGCTTTTGCTACGATACACCAAAAGACGGAACAGTAAAAGTAAAAACTATTTACAACTATGTACACAAATGACAAAAAAAGACAGAAATAGATTAGCAAAAACCTATTCACAGCTATTTATATGCCCGGTTAGACCCAGGAAGGAAAACGGTATAAATATTTACAGCCGTGTATACACTTACGGATCAGACTGAGACAAAAGAGGAGAGAATAGCAGCGGGATACAAATCAGTCTGAATAATGCAGTTTGAAGAGGTGGGTTTTGAGGGCCTTTTTGAATGCTTGTGTTTTGTATGTTGCGGATATGGGAGGGAAGGGAATTCCACTGCTTGGGTGAGGAGTAAGCGAATGCACGTTAGCCGTATGTCTTAGTGCGGGTGACGGGAACCTTGAGTGTGCGAGTGTCAGCAGAAGATCTTAAAGTGCGTGAAGGAGAGTAGACAGACAGTAGATCAGCAAGGTAGGAAGGACAAGAATCTGTGAAGAAGTTGTGACAGAGAACAGAGAGTTTGTACTCTATGCATGCTTGCACAGGAAGCCAGTGAAGGGAATGTAGTAGAGGTGTGATGTGATCGCGTTTCTTTGCTCGGAATACTAGTCTAGCTGCTGAGTTCTGAACCTTTTGTAGTTTGTCAATGATGTGTTTTGGGGAGCCAGCGAGGAGAGAGTTGCAATAGTCAAGACGAGAAAGGACGAGAGCGCAGACTAGGGTTTGGTGGCAGTGACTGTAAGATAGTGGCGAAAGGAGCTGATTTGGCGTATGGCCGTGTATGCAGAGCGACAGACGTTGGAGATGTGGTTGTTGAGGGACAGGTCATCGGAGAGAATGTAGCCGAGATTTCTCGCTGAGGGTGAGAACTGAATGTTTGTTGTCCCTACTGTAAGCGATGTTGGGAGAGGCGAGCGTGAGGAGGAGGTGTTGTGCTTGTGAATGAGGAGGGCTTCGGTTTTATCGTCATTAAGCTTAAGCTTGTTGAGTGTCATCCATGACTTAATGTCTGTGATGCAGTTCTCCAAAATCTGAACAGTGGAATTAATGAGAGAGGGGGCAGTGGATTTATAAAGTTGTGTGTCATCTGCAAATGACTGACTTTCAACAGCCTGCTTTCCGAGCAGGAGAAGCAGTGGCTTGTTGTACAGAGTGAATAACACCGGCCCTAAAACGGAACCCTGAGGCACGCCGCACACTAAGTCTGCTATGCTGGAGAAACAGCCATCGACAGTGACTGCTTGTGATCTGTCAGAAAGATATGAGGGGAACCAAGCCAGGACCGAGCCAGAGATTCCAAAGTAGTGTTGAAGAGTATTAAAGAGAATGTGGTGGTCGACTGTGTCAAAGGCGGCTGAGAGGTCTAATAAGGTGAGAATGGAGACGTTACCATTATCTAAGGCAAGCAACAGGTCATTGGTTACCTTTAGGAGGCTGTCTCAGTGCTGTGGAAGGGTCGGTAGGCAGACTGGTTGGGGCAAAGTAAAGCGTTATCATATAAGTAGGCAAACAGTTATTTGAGAACAATTTTTTCTATGACTTTGGACAGGAAGGAGAGGTTTGAAACAGGTCTATAGTTCTTTAGATTATTTTTGTCTAAACTTGTTTTTTTAAGGAGGGGTTTGATGACAGCCGCTTTGAGCACAGACGGAACAACACCAGAGGACAGACTCTCGTTGATAATGTGGGTAATGGTCGGGAGTAGAGGGTCAAGATTCTCTATCAACATGGGGGTAGGAATGGGGTCAAGAGAGCAAGATGTTGGTTTTGAGCTTAAGATGACTTTCTTGACTTCTTGCTCTGTTATTGGTTGAAAAACTTCCAACTTCGCGGTAGTGAGGGAAGGTGTGAATGGGTTAATGAGTGGGATCTCATGGCTATCAAGAGCGGCCCTTATGTCAGCCACTTTCTGTGTGAAATAATTACAAAATACATCTGGGAGCTGACATGGTGAATGCGTGGATGGGAGTGATGTTGCATTGCTCTTACCCCTTAGCTGATTGCAAATGTCGAACAACTGTTTACAAGTTTCGCTGCTGCTGATTCTGTCGCTAAAGTAGGCCTACCGGGTTTTGGCAGTCTGGACTATTTTAGTGACCCGTTTTTTTTTGCAGCGGTGAAAATCTGCTTGCTGACTTCTAAACCTGATTTAAGCCACTTTTTCTCTGCTTTGCGTAGTTGTTTCTTCGCCTCAGAGAGCTCATCCTTAATAGACTCGTACCAGGGTACTGAGACTGTTGCCTTGACCTTTTTTCTGGGCCACGGGAGCGTCCTGATCAAGCACCGCATGAAGTGTACTATTCAGCTGATCCACAGTGGGGCACAGTTCTGGGGTCACTTTAGCGGTAAGCTCTTGCTTGAAAGCATCCCTATCCACGGTACGCAGGCTGCGAGCCTCCCTGGACATGGGGGGAGGAGGGGAGGCTGCGACGCTTAGTTCGCACACGACACAGAAATGGTCAGATGTTAATTCCTGGGTGACTGAAGTTGATCTGACAACATTATCCTGAGGCCTATGCATATGATGTGACCATGGCTGTGGGTGGGTTCTGTGACTGACTGAGAAAGACTAAACTGATCTAAAAGTTAAATCATTTTTGCGGTGGAAGGTTGTTGGGGTTGGTCAAAGTGAAAGTTAATGTCTCCTAAAACTATGTATATTCCTGACAGTGCGTTGCAATAATCGAGCAGGACTGGAAATTCTTGGTGGAAAATTGCATCAGTTAATTTATTTTTCTTGCTTGGAAAGGTGCGATATATGCATATGAAGTGAATGTTCTGCTGTGGAATGGACAAACTAAGGTGAACAACTTCAAAGAACGAGTGAGTGAATACGAAGTCTGTAATGAAGCCAAGGTGACGGGACAGACTGTCTCTGTAAATAATAGCAAGGTCACCACCGCGATTTGAGCTAGGCAGCGAACATACAGAATAGCCAGATGTGGTTAAATCAGAGCATTTACCCTCGTCACCAGTCTGCCGAAACCAAGTCTCTTGAATGAACATAATGTCAGTCTGCTTGTCTGAGATGAATTCATGCAGAGCGGTACGTTTTTCGTTGGGACCTAGTGACTGAGCGTTGAATGATGCAATGCGTAGAGGGCTGTGGCTATCGAGGTGTGAAGATAGAGGTGGAGTGAAAAGGTTGATGTGAATGAGATTGTCTGTGTTGCTGCGATGTGTCTTAGGCCTAGTGATACACACTGGGTGTGATGCAATGTGAAGCGTGGGGTCAGAGTTGGAAAGCATAGACGATCTGTGTAAAAGCACAACAGGGATAGACTAGATGTTTTGTTTCCGTTTGCCTCCACGACTAGTCCGTTTTCTGGGCAAATGACGGCAGATCGAGAACTCTTTTAATCGGAACACAAGGTCGGGAGCGAGCTGTGTACGTTTAGACTTCAATGACAACAGCTTATCGTGTGTGTAGCGTGTGGATGGAATGTACACTGTAGATACACCAATTATGAACTATCTGTTGAATTAATGAATAGCTACAAAAATAATAATAATTTCCCGTTGTTTGTTTTTTTCTTTACCATAATGGTCAAAATATATTTTATGAAACAAAATATAAAACCATGCTTACAATAATACCCAAACCCATTTATTAAAATATTATTTTATACCCAGTCCCTCAAAACTCATAGGATTTCAATAGGGATAATTAAACCCAACAACAATTAAAAAATAATAATAATAATAATAATAATAATAATAATAATAATAAGAATAATAAGAATAACAAGAATAAGAATAATAAGAATAAGAATAAGAATAAGAATAATAATAATAATAATAATAATAATAATAATAATAATAATAATAATAATAATAATAATAATAATAATTTATGTATTTAATTTAAAAAGAAATCAACGCTTTTCCGCCATCGAAGCACAGTTAGAAAGCATACTCTTAGAACAAAATGTATAAAAGAAGCATACACCACAGTACTAAAACCCAAACTCTCCTCCCCCCACCACCCATTCTCTCTCTCCCCTTTCTCTGTCTCATACATAGACTCGCGAGCGCACACACACACACACACTCACACACACACACACACAAAACATACAAAACAAACACCACTAAGGGTATCATAACATAGCTAAAACGACATATACATACATATTTTATCAAATCCTATCCTATCCTGTCCTGTCCCGTAACCCGGAGGTCGTAGGGGCACCACAGATGATCGTTTAACCAGCATACTCCATCTTTCTCTGTCCTCAGCAGCCTTGATGGCTTCGCTCAGTGTCAAACCAGTCCATTCTCGAATGTTGTCCTCCCACCTCTTTTTCGGTCTCCCTCTTCTTCTACCTCCTTGCACTGTGCCTTGCAGAATTGTCTTTGCAAGGCCTGATGATCTGGTGACGTGGCCGTACCATCGGAGTTTCCGTTTCTTCACCACTGTGAGCAGGTCATCGTGTTGTCCAATGGCTTGTGTGATGGTCTGTCGAACTTCGTCGTTGGTGATGTGTTGGGTATCGGAAATGCCCAGAAGTCTTCTGTAGCACCTCATCTCCATGCTTTGTATTCTTCGTTGGAATGTACCCTTGTTTTTTTTTTGTTTTTTTTTTAGTTTTTTTTTTTTTAATCAGTTTATAGTCCCCTCTCTTCCCGTTAAGGATTTTCAGAGACGAGACTCCTATTCTTCTTCTTCGTTGGAGATCTGCTGTGAGGGTCCATGCTTCGCAAGCATATAGGAAGATGGAGATGACAAGGGAGCGCAGCAGTCTTACTTTGGAATGTAGACTGATGGTCCTGTCTTTCCAAATGGGCTTCAACCTTGTCAGGGCAGCAGTTGTTTGTGCGATCCTGGAGAGGACTTCCTGTCGGGACCCATTGTCTGATACAATGGCTCCTAAATATTTGAAGCTATGCACTGTGTTGAAGGATTGGCCTTGGACTTTGATGTCCGTGTTGATGCCATTGGTGTTGTTGTCATCATTTTGGTCTTCTCTGCACTTATTTCCATTCCATAAGCTCTGGAGGTGGTGTCAAGCCTCTGTACCAGCTGTTCAAGTTCTTGTTCCTCTCCAGCCAATCCATCAATGACATCCGCAAAACGAAGGTTGGAGATTGCTCTAACCCCTATGCTGACTGTGCCTTAGTGATCTGCAAGGGCATCTGAAATAATGCGCTCTAGGAAGATGTTGAAGAGTGTTGGAGAGAGTAGGCATCCCTGACGCACACCCAGTGTTGTTCTGAACTAGTTTTCGATGGTGCTGTTGTGGAGGACTGCACTGGTAGCCTTGTCATACAGGCTTTTGATGACTTCAATAATGTTAGTGCTGATGTTGTACACTCTCATGGTTGCCCACAGAGCTGCATTCCAAACTCGGTCAAACGTCTTCTTGAAATCTACAAACACATGATAGAGATGTTGTTCGTGCTGTAGGTATTTCTCGCAGATTATTCTGAGGTTGAAAATTTTTTCAGTGGTACTTCGCCCTGCCATGAATCCTGCTTGTTTTTCAGCTATGATTTATTCAGCTTGGGGTTTCAACCTGTTGAGTATTCTTTTCAGGAGGACCTTGCTGGGATGGCTGATGAGGCTGATGGTGCGGTAATTTTCACGTTCCTGACTGTTACCCTTTTTTGGGAAGAGTGATGACAAGCGAGTGGGTTCATGGTGTAGTACACTCCCCACTCTGCCAGATCTTGTTACAGATAATGGTGAGTGCGTCAATCATCGATTCTCCTCGTGATTGAGGCAGTTCACCGGGTATGTTGTCCACTCCCGCTGACTTCCCTTTCTTAAGTGATTGCACTGCTGCCTCAACTTCTTCCCGGAGAATTGGGAGGATTTCTTCTTCTTCTCTGTTCTCAGGACGTGCTAGAATTGATGGGTCTCCATTTGGTGTGTGATTGCAAAGGTCAGAGCAGTACTCTATCCACCTGTCCAAGACTTCTTGTTCTTCTGTAAAGCATATGCCAGACTTGCTTTGGATCGTGGAGACCTTAGGCTGTTTAACACTTGTCAGCCGCTTCACAGTCTGATAGGTCTTCTTGCTGTTGTTCTTGTTCAGACTGTTCTCTATTTCCTGGCATTGTCCTTCTATCCAGTTACTTTTTGCTGTGCGCATGCCTTTTCGGATGTCATTGTTGATTTTTTGGTAGGCATCAGCTCCCTGTGAGGTGTTCTTTTTCTTTTTCATCTCTCTTCGTTTATCACACAGGTCCAAAAGTTCAGATGTGGTCCACAGCTTCTTCTTTGGCCGGTGCTTTCCAAGGATCTCCGTGGCGGCATCTGTCACAGCTGAGTTGAAGGTGGTGGTCATGGTTTTGACATCAACTTCACCAGCCCCCAAAATGAGCAGTGGTGCAAATTTCCCTCCAATTGTGGCCTGAAATATTTCTGCCACCTCCGGGTCTTGCAGTTTGTCCAGGTCGAACTTCAGTCTAGTGCATTTTGCTGTGTTTACTCTCTTCAAGCGGAGCCGGAGAGACATCATCACGAGATCGTGGTCACTTCCGATGTCTGCTTCCCTGAAAAGTGCGTGTCCTGCCAATGTTGATGCTTGATCTGAAGCGCTTCTTGACCATGATGTAGTCGATCTGGTTGTGATGCTCCCCGCCGGGACTTTGCCATGTTCATTGTCTGGAATTTTTGTCCAAGCGTGTTTGCCACTATCAGATTGTTGTATCTGGCAAACTCCAAGAGTCTCAGACCCCTGTCATTTGTCTCGTTGTTGCAGTGGGGTCCACATGTATCTCCCAGTTGTAGTGCACATTTGGCCAATCTTGGCATTCCAGTACCCTTCAACTATTACTATGTCCTTCTTCGGCACTTGGTCAAGGACAGCCTGTAGATTTTCATAGAAGTCCTCCACTGCGCTGTCGTCATAGTCTGATGTTGGGGCATAGGCCTGGATGATGATGGTGATGTTGAAAGGGGCTCCTCTCAGACGGATGGTAATGAGTCTACTGAATAATAATAATAATAATAATAATAATAATAATAATAATAATAATAATAATAATAATAATAATAATAATAATAATAATAATAATAGGGGTGGCGCAGTGAATTAGTCGCCGGTTTCCTATGCCGAAGGTCGCTGGTTCGATTCCCGCAAGGGGCGAACGTATGTGACTTAGGTACGAGACTATTGAGGTCACCGAGGGTTTTCTCCGGGCCCCCGTTGGGGTGCCGGGGGTTTCAGTATAAATAGTATCCCCACTTTCTAGAAATTTAGTGCTTTAAATTCCCACTATAGCTGTCTTTCTCATTTGCTCTTTCTCATTCCTGCTCTGTTCTATCAATCTGCTATACTATCTTCTTCTTCGCTAGCCCAGTCACCTACCTTTTTTCTTGAAAACTCTTCCTGGACAAACCTCCTTATTTGTGTATGAGGTCTGTTGGATCAGCTTGGGAATATTGGACGCTTTCTGCCATGTGGTCACTAGGGCTTCCTATGATGTTATTATTTAGCAATGTAGGCATTTTATATGTATGTGTTTTGTTGATATTTTATAATAATGTTTGTATTCTATTTTGTTTTTGTAAACGGGGGTTCGATAAATTAGAGTACAGCCTCAGCGTCCCCTGCGTGGGATGTCTTTATTGTAAAGTGACTGGCTGGTAGAGAGCTTTCAGTTTTACCACTAGGGTTGTTTCAGCAGATCTTTTATGCGGATCAGGGGTTGTCCGGTCCTGATTTGGCTCGGAAGAGTCCGCTGGACCTAAAGCAATAATCATGTAATGTAATGTAATGTAATGTAATGTTTTCTCCGGGCACTCCGGTTTCCTCCATCGCTTCAATAATGGTACTAGACGCAGTCAATATAAAAATTAGAAAACTAAAAATTCGATTTTTTTCCCCCGTCTTCCTGTTTGAGTGATAAATGTATATTTTGTGTGTGTGTGTGTGGGGGGGGGGGGTGTGTGTTTGTGCGTGTGTGTGTGTGTGAGAGAGAGAGAGAGAGAGTGGACGAAACAAGTGAGCGTGTATGTTGGTACAGATCGCCGCTCTTTGAGCTTGATAAGAGATTTAGGGAAAAGCGCGTATATAGCATCCAGTATTATATATTATATACACACACAACGCACTCACACACATTCTATTTTTATCTTGTGCTTATAATAATGTGCTGATATTATGTTGATGTTAACTGAATTATGTATGTTGACGATTTTGGCGGAATTCCTGTTAGTTAGCTAGTGCCTTCACGAAGGACTATAGTTAGTTATCGATGCACAGAGCTAGGACAACTAAGTTAGATTGAGAGAGTGTGAAAAATGAGAGGGGGAATAGTGGGAACGTTACATGTAAATACTTCCGGGATAGGCTGCGATTACCTCGGATGCATTATCTGTTGCAGGATCATACTTTTCTTCACTCTACTTACTTCACCTCTGCTCTTCATCGCGAGTGGTTTCTACGTGGTCGCCTGTCTTCGTCCAAACCATCTACCCCTTTCTTGGTGACGACTAACCTGCGTGAATCTTCTTTCCTGACCACGTGCGAGGCATTTGTCGACACCGGAAGTGGCAGGTTCCGTGCAAGCAGCAAGTTCCGATCATCTTACTACGTGGATCCGGACCGGATCTCATCTCTCCCAACAGGTGTTGTCGTTCCCATCAACTATCTATTTCCTTTTTTTCTCCCTCCTCCTTATGGACTTTTACTATCTCTTTTTTAATGTTGGCGCTATTGTTTCATCGATCGTGGTCCAGCTCTGTGATAATATTCTGGGGAAGATACGTTTTATCTTACTAGGGGGTAAGACATATTGATAGAGGGGCGTAAGGCTACCACTATCGATCGTTCTTTTACCAGAAGTCCAAAGCGATGTGAGAGACTGATCACGGTGCTTGGTCACGTAAAATTTATATTTGTTCTCGGGCGTTAAAGTATCATTTGGCTCAATTTGAGAAATGCTTATTACTAATCAAAAGATTAGGTTAAATGGTCTCGCGAGAAGAAAACTAGTAGATACACAACAATACAAATAGAATTACACCAGTCGTATTTACGTGATTTCAACTTTTATATAGGCGACACAATTGTAACATTTCTTCATTAACAGGTAAATTAATCATTAATATAGTTCAATGTGCTGGGTATTTCATTCAGCAGGTCTTCTTCATCCTTTGCTTGCAAAGCATGGACAACAAATCTTCAACGAAGAATACAAAGCATGGAGATGAGGTGCTACAGAAGACTTGTGGGCATTTCCTATACCCAGCACATCACCAACAACGAAGTCCGAAAGACCATCACAGAAGCCATTAAACAACACAATGACATGCTCACAGTGGTGAAGAAACGGAAACTCCGATGGTATGGCCATGTCACCAGAGCTTCAGGCCTTACAAAGATCATCCTGCAAGGCACAGTGCAAGGAGGTAGAAGAAGAGGGAGACAGAAATAGAGGTGGGGGGACATCATTCGAGAATGGACTGGTTTGAAACTGAGCAAAGCCATCAGGGTTGCTGAGGACAGCGAAAGATGGAGTACACTGGTTAAACGATCATCTGTGGTGCCCCAACAAACTTTGAGTTATGGGATAGGATAGGAAGAATATATATAAATTAAATAAATAAAAAATAGAAATTTAAAGAAAGGAAATAAAAAATTATTATAATAATAATATTAATTTAAATTTTAAAAGCAAACAAACATTACACGCTCTTTTGTCAAGCAATTTCAACTGTTTCTGTGAAGAACAATATATTACAAGTTTTTGTTTTCTTGTCTTACAGTTGATGAGGGGAACGAAAATGAGAGAGAGATATAAAAGTTGTTGTTGTATCAATTTTTATTCATCAGATTAACATTAGTTGTACTGGTATATATATATATAAAGGCCAAATGGATCGTAAGAGGAGGGTAAGGACTTTAAAAACTTGAGGAGGAAGTTCATTTCAAACACATCTTATACAAGAATACTTGTATGAATTCGTTTTGTAAATATATGAAGAATAAAATTATATATTTCTTAATAAATATTAGAAATAATGAAATAATTCATGACTCCTCAACAAATTTACATGCCTTTTACTTAATTACCAGTCTTGTTTTTTTTATTATATAAAATACTTTTATTAGAAAATGGTATATTTAAGTTATCAAATAAAGGTTTAAAATGATTACGATTTTGTTGACATACCATGTGACGCACAGTCGTAACACTTTCACAATTATATTATGCTGGAGAATTTATAACGTGAGCTTACCATGCATTTATTCTTAGCCTGTGAAATAAACTATTAGTATAAACAGAATTCGAAATGCATACAATATGATTAGATGCCAAGAAACTATCTACATAATTTTGTGCTATCACTTCTTGCTTTTAATGTTCATTCCATTGATTCCAAGCGCATGTTTTATTTTGATTATTAAGTTCTTTAGTTGTTAATTTGCATGTGATATTTATGGAGTCATTGTTATAGGAACAATTTTTGCTAAATGATCAACAATTTCATTACCTCGAATGTTTGAATGGCTTGATATACAAATTAATTAAATATTAGACCTTCTTTCCACAGTTTGATGACAAAATATCTTTATTTCCATTGCAGTTCCTTTCTCTGCTCGTCCATGATTGACAAGCCGAGAGTACCGATTTTGAGTCAGAAAAAAAGTGTTATTTTCAAAGGAATATTAGGTAAGTCAGTTATGAAAGCAAGACTCATTAAAATTGCACTTAATTCTGCTGTAAATGTAGTACTGCCATTTTGTAAACAATATAACCGAAAAATCTTAAAATCCAGAATATAAAATGCTGCACCAACTTTTCCATCTTCTAATATTGATCCGTCAGTGTATATATTTAGTGAATTTTGATAACAGTATGAAATGCGTTCTTTTGCTTTTGTTTCCAATAATAAAGTTTATTGTGTGTTTTTTTTAAAGAATTTGCATAATGTTAACAACATGTCAGGAGCCAAAAAAAACTAAGGCGGAAAGGATAACAAGGTACAACAGCCGGTGATGTTGAATCAACTGGGGTGGATTCCGTTAAAGGTGATATGTATTCTTTAATTGAAGTGAACACATGTTTGTTTTTAAATCCCTTACAAACTTCAATAATTTCATCATAATGTTGTAGAATTTACAATTGATTTAGAACGAGTAACATATTGTGCAGTTTGTAGTCTGTTTTGGTCAAGGAAAGGTACAACTCCAGCTTCTTTTTATGTTTTAGTCGTTGATGACAATTGAGGTATACCAAGGGCTATCTTTCTCGACACTGCATCTAAAATTACCAATGTTTTAAAGCTGATTTTGAGACTGTGAAATAAACTTCTTTGCCATAACTTAAAATCGATCGAATAGTGGCAATAGCTATATAAACTAAATTTAAAGAATTGTTAGCCCCAAGGTGGTTTTGTTAATATTTTTAACAGATTCAACTTTTTTCTTGCTTTATCAATTACATGTTTAATATGATAGTTCCATAAGAGTCTGTAATGAAAAACTATTCCAAGAAATTTAGTAGTTTTACTTGGAAAAAATAAATGTGTTATTAACATGAATTAATTTTTTTTAAGTATCTTTACTTAAATCTACATATTTTTTTGTAAATACCATGAATACTGGGTTTTTTTCTCCTGATAGACAGAATCCATTCTCTGACGTATACTGTACAATGCCATCTACCATACCTTGATACTGTTTTAATATAAATTTTGTTCTTCTATTTTGTTTATGAAATTTATATGATATTATTTTCCATAATGCTATATCATCAGCAAAAAGGGATATCATGAAGTATTTTAAATCAATACTTTTCATTTTACTAATCCTAATAAAAAACAAAATAGGTGCAATTACACTTCCTTGAGGAACACCCATATTAATTTTTCTTGGAGGTGATATAGTATGTTTAACTCGTTCTTTAAACTTTCTGTTTGATAAGAAGCTCTTAATGAAATTAAACATGTGTCCTTTAATGCCCGTGTTTTTCAATTTTGTCAAATGCCATACTGAATCATAAGCTCCGTGAATATTAAAAAAGGTAGCTAATACCGATTTTCGCTTTGCATGAGAAGCTAGTTTAGCAGAATGATCAGTCGTACTCCGTCCTTTTCTAAATCCTGCTTGATAAATTGGGAGAATGTGTTTACTTTCACAAAAATGTTCCATTCTAAATTGTATCATTCTTTCATATAACTTAACAGGATGAGGCGTTAATGAAATAGATCGATAACTGTCCGGTCTTGATTTTGTTTATCTTGTTTTAATATAGGCGTAATATACTACTCAAAATAATTGAAGAGCCACTCTCATATTTCATTTAGTTTAATTATTTGTTGCTGCTATCAATACTATCGCTTATATTGCTTATTTCAAAACTTATCCTGTACAGTAACATTCAAGACAATCTTATTCTGACAAGTAATCACATGTGTGAGTTTTGAACTTTCTGCACTGAGTTGAAAAACAAACCCAATTTTTACATAAAAATGACCTCAATTTACTATTGTCTTGCTAATAAAGCAAAATTTTCAACATTAAAAAGTGATTTGCACGCGAAAGGCGTGCATTTTCTGAGTTCAGTTCAACAATCGGCGCTTTTTTCTGGGTATAAATGGCAGCGCTTTTGCTGCTTTTCTAACCATGCCCCCAAGGCGACGATTGACTGATACGGATAGAGGCAGAGCTATTGCATGGCTTCAGGAAGGGGTGGGGGTGAGAGAAGTTGGCAGACGGCTGGGAGTGTCCCACTCCGTTGTCCAAAGGCTGCGGGAGCACTTTAACAACACTGGAAGCGTCCAAGAACCAAGAAGGTCCGGACGCCCCCGCGTTACCACTACAAGACAAGACCATTTCATCACCCTGTCAGCTCTGAGGATGAGGTCCGCTACAGCAAACACCATCAGAAGACAGCTTCACGCAGCCAGCAATGTTAACGTCAGCGACCGGACAATTCGCAACCGTCTACACGAGGCAAACCTGCGATCAAGACGACCAGCAGTATGGCCTTTGCTCACCCCAGCTCACCGTGCAGCGCGTTTGGCCTGGGTTCGGGGTGTTTGGTGTGGACTAGGCAACATTGGTCAAGGGTGTTCTTTACAGACGAGTCTCGGTTCTCCTTGTCTTTCAACGACCATCGAGTGAATGTTTGGAGGCGTCCACGGGAGCGTTTTTCTGATGCGACGGTGCGCGAGCATGACTGCTTTGGTGGTGGATCTGTCATGAGGTGGGGTGGCTTCGCATTAAACTTCAAAGCACCCCTGCTCCAAATTCATGGCAACTTAAACGGTATTGGCTACAGGGATGACGTCCTACAACCTAAGGTTCTCCCAGCTCTGCGGGCCATTGGGGAAGGTGCCATACTACAGGGCGATAATGCCAGACTCCACCAAGCGCGTATCGTCAATGACTTCCTGCAGCAACAGCACGTCATAAGGATGGATTGGCCGGCTCGATCACCCTATTTGAACCACCTTAGAACATCTGTGGGATATCTTGGGTCGACAGACACAGGCAAACCTTCCTCCAGGAGCTAACCTTGAAGTTCTGGCCCAAGTTCTCCAGCAAGAGTGGTTGGCCATCCCAGGAAACATCCTCCATAACCTGATACGGTCCATGAGACAACGATGCCAAGACTGCATTGATGCAAACGGTGGCCACACCCGATACTGACTCTATAGATTTTTGGTTTCTAAAGTTTTGATTTTGTAAATGAGGGGTATGTCCAGTTAAATTGAATTTACTCGAATTTTAAGCGACTGATGTCTAAAATCTTTTTTGTTATTGATGCAGAAATGATTGCAATAAAATATGATGAACTAATAAATTGAATTCGTGTTTCTGATTTAAAGAGAGACCCATATGTCCAAGTGGCCCTTGTATTATTTTCAGTAGTATAGTTGCATGTTTCCATTCACTCGGGATATATCCTTGTTGCCAACATAATTAGTACAAATCTAGAAGTTTCTGCAGAAAAACATTAGGAAAATTGTTTACCATTGTAAATGAAATAGGAGCAATGCCAGTTGACATTTTGGTTTAATCAATACTTTTAATAGCCTGCACTAATTCACTTAACATTAATGGTTTGTTTATGGCAGATGTATCAGTTTCTATATCTGGGCTACAAATAATATCATCAATATTATTTTCCTTTTCAAATGATTCTCTTCTTTTTTTGTTCTGACACAGATAAGGAATCCGATCTACTAGTTACAGAAAAAGGTATCTGCAAAGGTCTTTGCCTTTTCTATATTTGTTTTATAAACTTGATTATTTATTATTAATGGTGAATCAGGCAAACATTTTTTTTTCATTTTCCTCACTTCTTTCCATAATATTGAGATGTTTGTAGTTTTTTTAATATTGTCTTGAACAAAATTTGTAAAATACTCTTTTTTTGTATAATTTGCTAAAATTCTTTTACAGGCAATATTCTTTTTTCATGCAAAGGTTCTGTAAACGAAGGATCATTTAAGTGTCTATTTTTCAGCCATTTTTTTTATAACCTTTTTGTTTAATTTTTAAAGCATTCTTGCAATTAGCAGTCCACCAAGGATTTAGTTTATTTTTTTTCTTGTGATTTTGTGCATACTTTAACTATTGCTAAGCATGTTGGATCATTCGCATGTGTACTTTCTCAAAGGTCAAGATCATTGTGTTTAACCATTTTCTAAACACGTTTTGAAAATTGGCTGATCCGATTTTGATAATACTTTGCTTGCACATAGTTCATTCTGTTTTCCTTTTGCTTCGCTAGGATAAAGCACAGTCACAACACCGCCAAAAACATTAACGCTTTGGAAATGTGTTCTTTACCGGCTATGCATGTGAGTGTCTAGAAATACATTTGGCTTGTTATCGTATTTATTTTTATGTTATTTTTATTTTCGGCCGAAAAAGTATAAAATCGAGGAATTTATAGGCTATTTTTAATTTTAAAAATCGGCGGATTTTCCGCCCATAAGAGGATGTTTTCATGTTGTTTTTATTAAAGCTCGAGTCACAACACCGCCAAGAAAATTATTGCTTTTGAAAATGCTTATTTGTCTTTGGAAATACATTTGAATGGCTTGCTTTCTTGTAAATTTGTGTGTGTCCGGGACTTCTTGCCTGGGAAATAGCATTATTGAAGACGATTTCCCCAAGTAAACAAGTCATTGTCCCCCAAAATAAACGTCCTTAATACCGTGGCGCTCAGGGTATGAAAATGTAAGACTGTTTTGCGCTAGAAAACGTAAGGTTCTAGTGTTGTTGTAATCGGTATCTTCCTCCTCCTACTTCTCCTTCTTCCGACATCGTCTCCTCAAATAAGTTTTTCTTGATAGGACGATGTTGATGATCATGGAAGTTGTGTGTTGATGATATTTTGATTACCAAGTTTATGACAATGACTGCATCATCATCATCATCATCATCATCATCATCATTGATGTTGTTGATGATGATGATGATGATGATGATGATGATGATGATGATGATGATGATGATGATGATGATGATGATGATGACGATGATGGTGATGATGACGATGACGATGATTTTTCTCCTTCGGAGATACAATTGACGAAATAGTGCATTTATTTCAGCCAGCCATCCTCGAAAACCTTGAAGTAAACCCCAAACATCGACCGATTTGCCGAAACCTATTGAGTCGCCATGGGTGACAACGTGTCCAAGGTGGCGAACAACACGGACGATGTTTTTGATATTGTCACATTCAACTACAACTACGACCCCCCATATGACTTCTACCGGGAACTCCGTCAGGCAAGCTTACTTCGATCCCTTATTTTTTTTGTCTTCCACCGCTTTTAAACCCCTCTTTGGCTTATTTCGTTCCATTCTTACTAGTTCCCAAGCTGTAAAGCTCGGAACCTATCGGTTTTGGCTTTGGATGTCCAGCATCCGTCCGGAGGAGACATTTGCGCACTTTCCTCTGAAATTAATGGACGTATTTCTTTGAAACTTGGTATTTAGTTAGAAAATTGTAAACCCTACCAGATTCAACCCCCCCCCCCCCCCCCCAAAAAAAAAAATTATGCATGTTGGATGACGTCATCATGGTGACGTCATTTTTTTTGTCCCTTTTTTTTTTCTTTTCTAATCCCATTTTCTTTCAAACTACTGGAAGGATTTGGTTCAAGTTTGGTATGTACTTAGACTTTACCTGTGCCTCCAAAGTAAAACCAAACTTATGCAATTCAAGCGAAGTAATCATCGCAAAGAAATTTTTTAATTTTTTTTTTTAACAAACTTTGTATGTAGTTAAAACATAATGACGCCTTGAGCCTTAAACGATACTATGGTATATCGAGTGACGTCATCATGGTGAAGTCTTAAATTGTTATTTGTTTCCTAATCCAATTTTCTCTCAAACAACTGGAAGGATTTGGTTCATATCCTATTCTATCCCATAACTCGAAGGTCGTTGGGGCACCACAGATGATCGTTTAACCAACGTACTCCATCTTTCTCTGTCCTCAGCAACCATCATGGCTTCGCTCAGTGTCAAGCCAGTCCATTCTCGAATGTTGTCCTCCCACATCTTTTTATGTCTCCCTCTTCTTCTGCCTCCTTGACCGTGCCTTGCAGGATGGTCTTTGCAAGGCCTGATGCTCTGCTGACGTGGCCATACCATCGGAGTTTCCGTTTCTTCACCACTGTGAGCATGTCATCGTGTTGTCCAATGGCTTACGTGATGGTCTGTCGGACTTAGTCGTTGGTGATGTGCTGGGTAAAAGACATGCCCAAAAGTCTTCTGCAGCACCTCATCTCCATGCTTTGTATTCTTCATTGTAGGTCTGCTGTGGGGGTCCATGATTCGCAAGCGTATAGGAAGATGGAGATGACAAGGGAGCACAGCAGCCTTACCTTGGAGTGTAGACTGATGGTTCTGTCTTTCCAAATAGGCTTCAGTCTTGTCAGGGCATTAGTTGTTTGTGCGATCCTGGAGAAGACTTTCTTTCGGGACCCATTGTCTGATACAATGGCTCCTAAATATTTGAAGCTATGCACTGTGTTGAGGGATTGGCCTTGTACTTTGATGTCCGTGTTGATGCCTTTGGTTTTGTTGGTCACCATTTTTATCTTCTCTGCACATTCCAAAAGCTCTGGATGTGGTGTCAAGCCTCTGTACCAGCTGTTCAAGTTCTTGTTCTTCTCCAGCCAATCCATCAATGTCATCCGCAAAACGGAGGTTGGAGATTGCTCTACTCTCTACCTAAGCTGACTGTGCCTTCGTGATCTGCAAGGGCATCTGACATGATGCGCTCTATGAAGATGTTGAAGAGTGTTGGAGAGAGTAGGCGATTGTTGTTCTGAACCAGTTCCCGATGGCGCTGTTGTGGAGGACTGCACTGGTAGCCTTGTCATAAAGACTTTTGATGATTGTAATAATTTTAGGGCTGATGTTGTACAGTCTAATTGTTGACCGCAGACCTGCATGCCAGACTCGGTCAAACGCTTTCTTGAAGGCTACAAACACATGATATAGATGTTGTTGGTGGTGTAGGTATGTCTTCCAGATTATTCTGAGGTTGAAAATCTGTTCAGTGGTACTTCGCCCTGACCTGAATCTTGCTTTGTCTTCAGCTATGATTTGTTCAGCTTTGGTTTTTCAACCTGCTGAGTAATATTTTCATGAGGATTTTGCGGAATGATTGATGAGGATTTGGTTCAAGTTTGGTATTTACTTAGACTTTACCTATGCCTCCAAAGTAAATCTAAAAATTATGCAAATCGGGTGAAGTAATCATGATAACGTCACTTTTTAATTTTTGCTTTAACGTTTTCTTTAAACTTGTTATGTAATGAGAGTGTACAGATGGGTTGAGCCTTAGTCAGAACTTATGTATATCGAGTGATGTCATCGTGGTGACGTAATAATTTTTATTTGCATTTAGTTATTTATTTTACGAACTTTTCTCTGAAACTAATGGACGGATTTCTGTGAAACTTGGTATTTAGTTAGTTTTGTGTGTGTGTGTGTGTGTGTGTGTGTGTGTGTGTGTGTGTGTGTGTGTGTGTGTGGGTGTGAGTGTGTGTGTGCATGAGAGAGAGAAAGAGCACGCGAGTGAACTGCACCCGTTAGTGTCCAGCTCTTGTTATTATGTGTTTATATAGCGCCTTAACAGCTCCAAAAGCTGCTCAATGCGCTGGCTGAAAACAGGATCAAATTCAAGTCGTCCAAGACACCAGCTTGATGCTTGTTGCGCACCGTATAACGCCATGGACAGCTGAGCAAGCCTGAACGACCGACGGGGTGTAGGACCTGTATATAGTACTTGCTGGGAGTGTTTATATAACTGGCACTCATCCGTATACAACATGAGCGTCCGGGTCTTTAAAGTCCGTGCGATGGAATGCATGCGTACACAGACGATAGATCTGCGTTTAGGATATAGTTTTGTCCCTGTTGAAGGGATCTTCAAATCAAACAATTCCAGACTGGCTGTTGCCTTAGATGCGGCGATCAAAACACTTTGCATTAACTCTTTCCCTGCCAATCGACGATATATCGTCGATCTGAGCCGCCATGTTTGTGCCAATCGACGATATATCGTCGATTTCAGTATTCCGTTTCGTTCCGGT
This sequence comes from Oncomelania hupensis, assembly GCA_036898135.1. Classification (NCBI taxonomy): domain Eukaryota; kingdom Metazoa; phylum Mollusca; class Gastropoda; order Littorinimorpha; family Pomatiopsidae; genus Oncomelania; species Oncomelania hupensis. Next base: position 46,193,310 of record CM072520.1, read on the forward strand.
TTTTTGCGCAGTCCAATCCAAGTTTTATTTTAACCAAAGAGAGATAACTCTGTCTACTTTCGTTCTCGATCGACACGCGCGTGATTTCTTCAAATTGATTCGTTTTTAGAGTGTTTTTTGTGCATTTTACTAAGCATTTGTGATGGGCACAATCGACAGTGTGTCAAACTCTGCTAATAATCAATATAATTTCAAACTGTAAAGTGTATTTTGATCCTAAATAAATTTTCTTTCTGGTGTGTGAAGCTGATTCAGTGATTGGAATTATTCCTCCAGATTTTTTTTTTATCACTGTGGTATGTAGAAATATTTTTATTTTATTTTATCATTTCAAAAAGATCAACATGCTTTCAAAACACATATTTCAATAACATAATCAAATTAACATTTTTGTGGTTTTTTTTCTTATTCTTCACTCTTTTACCTTTAATTTGATATGAAATATGTCTATTTAACAACTATTATTGAAAGAACAGTAGCTTAAATGCCTAAGGTACTGAACTTTCTTTCCGGTGCCAGAGAAATGTCTGGCACAAACGTGGAAACATGCCTGGCAGGGAAAGAGACAAAAATAAATTATTTAAAAAAATATATTTTTAATGAATTAAAAACAAAACACCTTTTCCTGAAGCAACATGTTAAAAATATTTGGACAAAGACATAATTGGATTCTGTTATTAAAACTCGTACTCACTACCCCCACAAATTTCCAATCACTTTAAACCTTTAAGTGCCAGTCTAAAATTCTTAAAGAGCGTGGTGTTATTTGATGTTGCTGTCTAATTCAGTTGTAAATACCTTAATGTTGATTTTTGTAGTTTATTTTAGATCACGTATTAATAAATGAAAATCATGACCTTCAGGTGGCTCCCGGGCGAGAGATCACGGTGAACGGAAGGTGGCAATTTAAGAGTTCCCAAAATGCCGTGAAAGTGGGGGTCATTTTCAACAACGATAATATGTATGGTCGAATCATCTATGACCTCTTTCACGTGTCCCATGGCAGCTGTTTGAAAATTCATGTAAGAAGGGTTTCATTTTCTGTTGTCATTTTTTGTTTGTTTATTGCATGTAAGTTGCTGATGGTGTAACGTGGAATTTGTTATTTTGAGTGTGTGATTGATTCAATCAGTAGCCTACATACAAATGTCAAGAGTATGTGTATGTGTGTGTATGCGCGCGCGTGTGTGTGTGTGCGTGTGTGTGTGTGTGTGTGTGTGTGTGTGTGTGTACGCGAGCGTGGGCGAACCCATGCATGTTCAAACTGGCAGATCTTGTCTAATATGGGCCTATGTTTAATGTGTTTCACAGAAAGTGGATGGCACTGGCGTGACAGGGTTTAATGATGATTCTCAAGATGTGCATCTAATCGACAGTGGCTACACCACCAAGATCGAGAGAGACAAGGTAGAAAACACGTGCTACAACATGAAATTAGCCAAAAATGGTGCTTCCATAGCTGCGAAACCTGTTGCCGCTCTCGGCACGGTTGCAAGTAGTATGGTTTCCTTGCGTTGAATACAAATAGAACGTCAATAAATGAGCATTAAAAATCTGGACTTACTAAGCTTACCCTACTTTTTTTTTAACGCTTAAATACATGTTTATGGTTTAAAGGTTACAAGTTATTATCACTTGCTATTTCTTCAGAACTTTAACTTAAAGCGAGTCTGAAGTCATAGTTTCAAACTTTAACACTAGATAGCATTATCATAGAAGAATGTATGAAACCACATTAATGTGGTGAAAGCTCTAAAATTACAGTGTAGGCAGCTTAGAAAGTCCGTATTATAACATCACCTGGCAAGTTCCCTAATATGAAGTCAAAGCCTGTCAAACGTTGCCACAGGCCGAGTACCACTTATCCAATAGACCATTGACATTTAAATGAAGAACTAGCTGGTCGTCCACACCTCGGTCCAAGAGGTTTGACACCGGCCTGTAATTGTTCAGGGTAATTGGGTCCAGATTCGTTTTCTTAAGCAAAGGCCTTATGACTGCTGTCTTCAAGCAATTCTGCAGGTGACCGATTTGCAAGCTGCTGTTGATAAGTAGCACAATGTTGATAAGTAGCACAATGTTGATAAGTAGCACAATGTTGATAAGTAGCACAATGTTGATAAGTAGCACAATGATAGGAAGAATTATATCCAAAAACTCAAACATGAGTGCTGTAGGCATGGGGTCGAAAGCGGACGATGTAGGTTTTGATCGCTTTATTACCTTGAGAACATTTCCTCCGTAGCAGTTCGAAACGGTAAAAGAGGCGGCCCGTCAAACGTGGCTGGTTCCACTGGGAGTTTTGGTGGAAGAACAGCAGAATCAAGATCTTCTCTAATATTCTGACTTTCCTCAACAAAGAATGTGGACAAAGCTTGAGCGGTCGACTTACTGTCAATCTGGGGAAGTACAACCAGTGGTTTGTTCTGGCCAAGCAGCTCCTTGACCACACTGAACATTTTTCTGGGATCATTGTTCAAAATCTGTTTGGTATTTTTCTTCCTCGCTTGCTTCACACTGTTTGTGTATGCAGTACGCTTCTGTCTGTACAACTGTCGGTGGACCTCCAGACCAGACTTTCTCCACACATGTTCAGCCCTACGCCTCTGTTCCTTGGCAACCCTCATCTGTGCTGAACTAGGCAGCATCTGGTCTCTCTGGCACACGTTTAACTCTCTCGGGGGCATACTTATCAATAAGGCCTTTCAGAGTTGAGTTGTACAAGGCTGCAAGTTCATCCACCGACGAAGGTGGAGACTGTAGAAGAGGAGAGAGGAGCAGATTATCCCTGAAGGCGTCCCTATCCAATCCCCTCAAATTCCTACAAGTCACTTCTACCCTTGGTGCCGGAGGTTTGGAAAAGTTGGTGTTAACTTTGACCAAGAAGTGGTCACACCTCTGAATGTCTGTAACACCGACCGCCTGAATAATGGAGGCCACAGAGGACCTCACAATCACCCAGTCCAGGATGTGACCTTTAGTGTGTGTTGGTGTCACCACAAGTTGCGACAATCCTGTAGCAACTACACATGCATGATTGGGATAAAGTATTATTTATTTATTTGCCGGTCACTGAGTCAGAAACAATATTGGGAAAAAAAGAGGGTTGCAAAAACTGAATTTTACACTTTCTTACAGACACAGAGACACAAATCTTAATTTTCCTTTTTTACTCATCTATCTGTAGCAGAAATAAAAATCTGTATTCCATATCCTTTCCATCGATATATACTTTTATTTGTTTATTTTCAATAGTGTAAGAGTTATAGCAAAAATAAAGACAGTAGTGACGGAAATGATAATTTTCTCTGGCAGCGAAAGGGCTAAACACAAAACATAATGAATATATAAGCACATAGTCCTCTCTTAGCGTGAATAATAAATTTTATACGTGTTCGCGCATCATTTTATATCTCAGCCTGGGACACCCTGTTGTCCTACAATTAGTGCAGAATTTCAGTCATTATCCCCTTTCGTGATTCTGTATTCATGTAAATTTCAGGGTACGTACGGTTTTTGAAAGCTTGGGAAAAATAGAAGAGGCTTTTCCATTCCTGGAAAGTCTTTCAAAAAGTGTAAAAATTCACCCCAAAGGTTTTGAAAGTTTTAGGGGGACTTATACCTGATGCATGCAGTCGTAACAAACTTGCAGTACACCCGAAATTTAAAAACGAGCAAGCTTTGTTGAACTGAAGGAAAAGAGCGATGATATTACTTAAGTCATGTGAACTATCGGTTTAACCGTAAGTAGCTTCCCTTTGTCAGGAAGTCTATATATACTTCAAACGCTCTTGATAATTTCACAGGCGCAATTAACCAAGCAGAATGGATCTCGACAGGAAAGAATAATTATCATTAGATCGTCGATAGCGTAGCGGTAACAGTAGTATGTATTGCTACAGCTATGCTATCGACGATCCACTCATTCTTTTCTATGGAGATTTATTCTAGTTGGTTAATGTGCCTGTGATAATATACCATTAAAGCGAAGTCGTAACCCTTAATTTTAAAAAATAAAAAAAAAACTTTAAAATATAAATTAAGCAGAGACGCCGCGCTTATAAGCTTGCCATAATTATCCTAAATGGGGGTAAATTCAGTCTTGAAAAGGCGGAATCATAGTATCATTTAACCTCTTTGTAAAAGACCCATTTTCTTGTTAACCAGTTACGTTGTCATGGTTTTCAGATCTGTACTCGGAAGCAACCGAAACACCAAGATTCTTCTGAAGAAACTTTTAGTCCAGCTGAACAGGACTGCTTTTGTAGCTCAGTTGATAGTGAGTTGGCTTCCTAGGCCGAAGGTCGCGGGTTCGACGAACTTACGTGACTTAGGTACCAGACTGTTCAGGACACCGAGGGTTTTCTCCGAGTACTCCGGGTTTTCTTCCTCCCTTCAATAATGATACTGGATGCAGTCAGTGTAAAATTTTCAAAACATAAAAATTGATTTCTATTCCATCTTCTGTAAAGGCGATTTTTTTTCAGATTGCATCGCTTTGAGTTCCACTGAAGAAAAAGCGCGTGATAGCATCCTATATTATTATTATTATTATTATTATTATTATTATTATTATTATTATTATTATTATTATTGTTGTTGTTACACTCGGTTTGATGTTGGTGTTTTCTTTATCAGTATCTGATTCAGCCCCAATGCTGAATTCCTGATAAGGTGTAACTCAGATTCGTTTATCCACGCAGCCTGCTCACTCAGCATACAAGACACGGAGTCGACGTATGAAGTTTTCCACTTTTATTCAGCACACATCAACAACTGCATACAATCGCCTTTTCACGCTCAACTTTTTACTTTCCAGCTCACTATCAACAATCTCCTCCCCACACACAGGGCATCCATTTTATAATTTTTTCTCTCATTCGAGATGACGACAGGACGTTCTAGAAATGACGCATTACAACCAATCAGAATTAAAGATCGTCATCACTGACTTACGTCATACATCTCTCTACACACACCCGGAACGTTCTCTCACTTCGACACCCATTGGGAAATTTCTATCGAGAGTAAACACGCAGATCCAGAGAATTCTCCAATAATATCGACTAACGCAAATTATCAACGTTATACAAAGCCTCTCCTAACAACAATGCAAACTCAAATCAAAGGTAAATAAACTCCATTATTGAATACTTTGCAAAACGAAACGATTAGATCTATCGTGCGCGTTTCAGACATACTTTCGTTCGCGTTTCAACGTAACATAACCCCCCACTCAAGAAGAAATTTACCCAATTTCTTTCAACAACGTTGAAACGTAATGCACAAACAAAGTCTTAATTCTGGACTTTCTGAATACTGTCATTGTGCTCAGTTCATTCACACAGAGTCAATATTCTTCCATCCGCAAGTCTATCTGGATATTGTCAATGTTCACAGTTCATCCACACAGTCAATGTTCTTTACTCACACACTCTGCTGAGGAAGTCCGCACCAACATTGTCTGATCCTTTAATAGATTCTACTCGCATGTTAAAGTTCTGCAAGTACATAGCCAATCTCATGATCCGACTGTTCACAAACTTGGCAGAGTTCAAGTAAGTTAGCGGCTTGTGATCAGTCTGTAGCACGAACTTCACTCCTTGAAGGTACAGTTCGAACTTCCGGATTCCCCATATGATGGCAAGGCACTCTTTCTCCATGGTCGAGTAATTTTTCTCAGCCCTGGACAGCTTCTTGCTGGCGTAACTGACCGGAAATAGTTTCCCTTCGTGTTCTTGCATCAGTATGGCGCCGATGCCTTCGTCCGCTGCGTCTGTCCTTAAGACGAATTCCTTGGAAGTATCGGGCAGTCGTAGCACCGGATCCTTCGAAAGGAGGTCGCGCACAGTCTGGTATGCCCTCTCCTGAGACGGTCCCCACTGCACTTGGTTTGGACAGCCTTTCCGCACCAGGTCCGACAAAGGTGCTGTGATGGCTGAGTAGTTCGGTACGAACTCCCTATAATATCCAGCTAACCCCAGGAAAGATCGCACCTGCTTCTTGGTTTGGGGACGTGGAGCGTTCAGAATCTTGGTGACGTTTTCTAGTAGAAGCCCCTTTTGTCCTTCTTTCAGCGAATGGCCTATAAAGTCGACGTTGTCAGTTCCCAGAATGCACTTACTGGGTCTCACGGTCAGGTTAGCTTCTGTTAGACGGTGAAACAGCTCCCTCAAGGTCTGCAGACGCTCTTCCCAGGTGCGGGTGTGGACTAGCAGGTCGTCCCAGTAACACACGACGTTGTCCATCCCTTTGAGCATCTTCCTCATTCCTCTCTTCAGGGTAGCTCCGCTGTTGACCATGCCAAAGGGCATCCTTAGGCACTCGTACGTCCCATCAGGAGTTATGAAAGCAGTCTTTGGTATGTCCTGTTGACGCACGGGGACTTGCCAATAACCCTTGCTGAGGTCAATCTTTGAGAAGATTCTACTCCCCGATAGTTGGCGGAAGAGGTCTGCTGCGGTAGGCATCGGCTCAGGGTCGAAGACGGTGATCTTATTAACCTTCCTGTAGTCGATGCATACTCTGTTGCTGCCGTCCTTCTTCTTCACGACCACGACAGGGGACGCGTAGGGGGAACTGGACTCCCTGATGATGCCCATCTTCAGCTTCTCATCGATGTCTTTCTTCAAGGATTCACGGGCCTCGAACGGAGAAAAGCCGGTGGACTCCTGCGGTACTTCTCTGTAGGCGAAAAGTAGGGCGTTGATGTAGCGATGCCATTGTCTGGGCTGCTCGCTGCACAGTTTCTTCAGGGTGGACTTCAGCGTAGCATTGAACTTCTCGACAAGCCCGTTGCACATTGGATGGTAGGGTGTCGTAGTCAAATGCCGGATGCTCAGCAGTCTGTTGACCTCCTTCATGCAGTCAGAGACGAACTGCGTCCCGAGGTCTGTCAGAATTTCTTCAGGCACTCCAAGTCTACTGAACATGTCCACCAGTGCCTCTGCTACAGTTTCAGTGTCAATCTTCTTCAGCGGCACTGCTTCTGGGTACCGAGTCGCATAGTCCACTAAAGTCAGTACCCATCGATGACCTTCTTCACTCGGAGGTCTTATTTCACCGATTAAGTCTAAGGCCACCCTCTTGAAAGGTCGGTCGATCAGAGGCATCCTCTGCATAGGCACTTTCGGGACCCTTCCTCGAGGTATGGTCTTCTGGCAAATGTCACACGATCGGCAGAAACGGCTGACGTCCGCATGAAGTCCTGGCCAGTAGAACACCGCCTGGATTCTATCCGACGTCTTCTTGATACCTAGGTGGCCTCCCATGATTGAGTCATGTGCTACTTCCATCACTTGGCGCCTTAGGGGTAACGGTATCAAAACTTGACGTAGTGGTTTACTTCCGTTGACCCTCGGGTGCTGGAAGATTCTGTACAGGATCTTGGCCTTCACCTCAAAATAGACCGTACCACTGCCTTTGGTCACGTGGTCTTGGCGGTTCCTGTACTTGTTTAAAGTACTATCAGCTTCCTGGAGCTGGATAAGCTTATCTCTGTCCACGATGGCAGCTTTAGAGTTGTCGGCGACCTTCAGTGGCGTAGACGTCTTGTCTCTCTTGGCCTGGGCCCTGGTAGTAACAGCACCGACGATCTCTGGTCGGCAGGGCTGAGCCGGAGTTGCCACATTGTCCCGTAGCAGCTCTGAAAGGTCTCCATCGGGAAATGGCAATGGATCCCGCGCCGTCGATGTTCCCGATCATCAAATCGTATAGCGGCTTTTTCAGGCAAACCGCTTCTACTTCGCCTATGTAGAAAGGGGTGCTGACTTGAATCTTCGCAACTGGCGCTCTCACACATTTGCTGTCGGCCACGAGTGTCCATTTAGAATCGCCAGTGAATTGTTCTTTAGCGATTAGGTCTTCTCTGACGATGACCCCACTACAGCCAGAGTCTCTTAAGACAGTCACTTCATGATTTCCGACGCGTCCCTTTGAAACAGGCATGTTCTGGACGGTCACAGCTGCGCTGGCGACGACGGGGATGGATTTTCCGTTGGCAAGGAGGAGTTGGCCATCAGTCATGCACTCTTGCACGTCCGCAGGGGTAGCTGTGTGCCCGGTCTCACTCGGAAGAATGACGCTCCCGCCGCACACCTGATGGTCAGATCTACTGGTTTGCCGTTGATTGGAGAACCGCCTCTGCCGGTTGCCCGCCGCTGCGTTGTCCGTACTGCTCCGCTGTCCGCTACTTTTGTTTTGAGGACAGTTAGCTGCTCTGTGGTCCGTAGCGTTGCAGGTGAAACAGCCTCTTGAATGCCCTTCCCTGGGAGGTGGCGTGGAGTCCGTCTGTCTCTGGCTCGTCTGGCTCCCCTGGATCTGGTTCACATGGTTTCCAGTCTTCTGAAAAGGTTTCGTCGCGCTGGGTGGCCCCAGGGTTTTCCCATGAGCGATAAGATATCTTTCAGCAGCCTCAGTCACATCTTTAAGCGTCTGCAGCTTTTGTTCTTCTAAGTGGGTCGCTAGGTCCTTGTGACAGGCATTGAGAAATTGTTCCTTCACGATCAGGTCATGGAGACTGTCGTAAGACTTCCTTTCGCCTGATAACTCCACCCACTTGTGTAGATATGACGACAGGCGCTCCACAAACTGCTTTGGCGTCTCGTCTGACTTAGGCCGGCATTCACGAAAGCGTTTACGGTAGCCCTTCTCTGTAAAGTTGTAGCACTGCAATAGGGCCTCTTTCAAGACATCGTAGTTTTTGGCGTCATTGTTCGACAGTCTGGTGTAAACTTCGAGAGCTTGCCCCGTCAGAAGTGCACTCAGTCGAATTGCCCAGTCTTGGGGTTGCCAGTTAGAGCTTTCAGCGAACCTTTCGAATCTCGCCAGATAACTGTCAATCTGGTCCTTCCCGTCGACGAAAGCTGGCAATTTTGGAGCCGTATGGTCGTTGGTGACTTGTGGCGCATGCTGATTGTTTTGGATACGCGCCAACTCTAGCTGGTACTGACGATCTCTTTCTTGCCGCTGCTGTTCAATTTCCAGACGCTTCAGTTCAAATTCTCTTTCTTCACGCCGTCGCTGTTCTTCTGATTCTCTGTCTTCTCGGCGACGCTGTTCTTCCTTTTCTAGACGCTTCTCTTCTAATTCTCGTTCTTGTATTCTCTCCTGGGATTTGACGTACTCCGTCAGCTGTTTGCCTTTTAGATTCAGTTGAATCCCTTTCTGCCAGAAGTCAGCCATCTCGATGCTTCTGGAAAGTTCTTTTCTGGAAAGTTCTTTTTCTGGAAAGTTCTTGACTGTGCTGTACCTTTCTAGACTGTTCTAGAACAGCACGCTTTCTGCAGTAGCGCTGATGCTTGTCACTAGTCGCCTTCGCTGACGCAGGCACCGCTGTCCTCGTCGTATGCGACGCTGCACCACGCTGGTGTTGATGTACACGCTCCTGTGCTGAAGTAGACGCGACGTCCGCTCGCCGCTCTCTGTAACACTGGCGATGTAGCTCCGAGACTGTCCCTCGACGTAGTCTTGCGGCAGCCACGTAGTCCCGATCTGTTGTTCGCTCACGAAGCAACTCTTCAGCGACTACACGCCCTTGCAGTCAACCCGAACCTATCGGTGATGTAGTCCCAGTGTGTTGGCCCCTCTCGACGCAACTCGTTGGCGGCTACCCTCGATGACTGCCTCTCGTAACGTTGACTCGCTTGTTGTAGCAGTTGAACCCTTGGCTATGGCGTGAATCGCGGCTTGACCCCCAAAATGTTACACTCGGTTTGATGTTGGTGTTTTCTTTATCAGTATCTGATTCAGCCCCAATGCTGAATTCCTGATAAGGTGTAACTCAGATTCGTTTATCCACGCAGCCTGCTCACTCAGCATACAAGACACGGAGTCGACGTATGAAGTTTTCCACTTTTATTCAGCACACATCAACAACTGCATACAATCGCCTTTTCACGCTCAACTTTTTACTTTCCAACTCACTATTAACAATCTCCTCCCCACACACAGGGCATCCATTTTATAATTTTTTCTCTCATTCGAGATGACGACAGGACGTTCTAGAAATGACGCATTACAACCAATCAGAATTAAAGATCGTCATCACTGACTTACGTCATACATCTCTCTACACACACCCGGAACGTTCTCTCACTTCGACACCCATCGGGAAATTTCTATCGAGAGTAAACACGCAGATCCAGAGAATTCTCCAATAATATCGACTAACGCAAATTATCAACGTTATACAAAGCCTCTCCTAACAACAATGCAAACTCAAATCAAAGGTAAATAAACTCCATTATTGAATACTTTGCAAAACGAAACGATTAGATCTATCGTGCGCGTTTCAGACATACTTTCGTTCGCGTTTCAACGTAACAATTCTTCTTCTTCTTCTTCTTCTTCTTCTTCTTATTATTATTATTATTATTATTATTATTATTATTATTATTATTAACCATCTCATCGTCTCTCCTCCAAATTATTACGATGAAATCGACAATTTCCCAAAACTATTATATATCTTAAATAATTCACGAAAATACTTTTTTCAGTCACGAGTATCCTCCCTCCCCAACCCCTCCACATACCTTTCTACCCTACCAGCTCCCATCCAAGCAACAACTTCATCAAATGCTCTTCTGTATGACGGCCTACTAGCGCCAAAACCAAGAGTTACCATTATCACGAGATAATTGAAATTATCACGTGTTCTGTGTAATTTACAGAGATATTGGTAATCCGTAGTGTTAATTAATAATTATCAGTATTTGCCACGCTTTCCTAGCGCCCAAACCTGATAATTACAATTATCAAGAAATAATTACAATTATCAAGAGATAATTACAATTATCAAGAGATAATTACAATTATCAAGCGATAATTACAATTATCACTGAAAATTATAAATATCAAGGTGAGCATGCGCGGTCCGATGCGCGATGCGCATGCGCGGCAGCGGCCTGTTCCCAACACGCCCGGAGTTTTGGCCCTAGTAAAGCGTGGCCAAAACTGAAAATTAGTAATTAACACTGTGAATTACTGGTATCTCTGTGAATTACACAGAACACGTGTTAATTACAGTTATCACTGATACATGTAAGTTTTGAAGGTTTTGGCGCTAGTAAGCTGCCTTACCAGAATTAAGCATGATCACGTGAAAATTATAATTATCAAGTGAAAATTTTAATTATTATGTGATAATTACAATTTTCAGTTTTGGCGCATTTCCAGGCGGATTGACAGAGCCAAAACTGAAAATTAAACATGATCACACGAACATATTTGTAATTTTTCAATGATAATTGTAATTATCAGGTTTTGGCGCTAGTAGGCCGCCATACTTCTGGATTCTCAATTATTAGTAGTAGTAGGCTGAGGACGAACGTCGAACAGCCGTGAAGCCTTTATGAACGTCCTGTCTCATTCATACTTTACTTGGGTTTATATGTATGCAGTGTTCCTATTTGTATTACTCGTCAAAGCAATAGAATAAATCTCTGAATTTTGTTATTGCGTCCAATTGGTTTTGAAAAATAATTAATATTATGTGCAGTTTTTATGGTTAGTGATAAACTGTGCTAGTATTGATATAGAGTGTAAAGTATTGTTATCAAAGAGCACAAGTAAGAATTATTCATAGTCTTAGCTGTTATCAAGTCTCCTTAAATTCAGGTGAGTGTGACGCCAAGCCACAACTGCAACTGGACTGTGCACGCCGTTCTGGCGTGCATTCACCTAATTGTTTTTTTTGTTTTGTTCCAAAGTTAAATTTAATATGTTTATTAACAACGTTTGCATCAGCGAGGACGCCGATGGGATAACGGTTGGGAGGTGAGGATGTAACCAAGTTTGGAGGCTGATGTATTAGATATTAGGATGAATAATATTTGTGACACCGCTAGATAGTAGGGATGAGAAAATGTATAAGCTGGGTGATGATTGACTAAATGATACAATGATACAGTGTGCATTGGCTGGGATGTCTGGCCCTATTGTTTTGCCTTTCAGCGTTGAAAGATTAAGCCAGAAGATTAGTGGCTGCAGGGAATGATGGCATGCGCCTCGCAATTTGCAGAATATCTGCTGCTATTGCAGGATTTGGGAGTGTTTTATGTTAGTGCAACGTAATTTGACAGACCGACAATTTGTATAAACAATGTTGGTTCTATGCTTGCATAAACTTGATTATAGTAAGATGGTAATGATGAAGGAAAGAGATATGTTTAGTTAGTAATTTTATAGAGTTTTTAATTAGTAGTAGATATATATTTTGTTTAGGAATGCACATGTATGTTAATTGGCGTTTGAAGTGTTATGTTTGTTGTTTTGGTGTGTTTTCTAATGTAATCATTGTGCATGCTATATGTGGAAACAACCTTTATAGTGGTGAACATTTTTGGTTTGATTTGTACTGTTGTTTCTCTTTAAATCTACAATGCCTGTGAAAGGAACTGATTACCCAACGCATGACTGCACAAAAACGTGTCCTTAATTTTCATGTTTGATATAATAATGTGTAGCCTGTGAAATGAACTGATTAGCCTGCGCATGACTGCACAAAAAAGTGTCTCAACTTTCATGTTTGATATAATAATGTGTACCCTTTAAACTATAGATTGCTGCAACTGTGGTTTTAATGCGAGAAACGGTGGAACAGATTTTCATGACTTTATTTATTTAATTAATTCTTCTTGCATTGGTCAATGTTATTAGATAAGATTAAGCTTAATAATACTAATTAAAATTAGATAAGTCGTTGAAAATTTGTCTTTTTTATTTCTACAAATTTTCAACGAAAGTGTTGGTTGATAGTGTCAATGTTGTCAACTACCAGAACCTATTAAGCTTACGGGTATTAGCCACTCGCTTTCAAATCATTGTACAACTGTCTGACCATGCAAAACGGCAGGCGATCATGGCCACCAAACCAAAATGTGAATTTAAAATAATAATAATAATAATAATAATAATAATAATAATAATAATAATTTTGGTTCTTTTAGGGAAATGTAGGTCTGATCTGACTGACAATTCACCCACCATATAATTGATAACTGTATGACTTCTTATTACATATTTTACACATGCTAACTTCCTCGCTTCAGCTAAAGATAAGATTCCTGCAGCCTTGTATACCTCTGATGTTCAAGTATGAATTGGTACTCCTAAAGCTAGTTTGATAGCTCTGCTATCAAGACTTTGCAACTGCTCCAAATATGTGTTAAATGCTGAAAAATATAATTCCTGACCATTTGACCGCAGTAATGAACATGCTATATGTATTAATGTTTTAGTGTCTTGACCCCACCATTTGCGACTAATTATTTGTAATAGATTATAACATTATATGCAAAAGACATTGATTATATTTTTTCCAATTTAATTTACTTGTAAAGTATACCCCCAACAATTTTACTTCAGTTACATATTTGATCTCTTGATTTTCAATATTAAATTTTGGGTATACTTTTGGACGTTGGCCATTATTAAATAACATCATATTTGTTTTCTCATTTGAAAGTTAAAGACCATTGGTTTTCATATAAATAGCAATTGAATTTAATTGTGCTTGATTCTCTTGCTGTACATGCTTTATTTCATAAAGGGATGTTTTTCTTTTTAATGACACATTTATCCATAGAGCAATATCATCGGCATATTGAACTAGTTGATAATTTTTATTAATGTGTTTAGGGAGGTCATGTATCAATATATTAAAAAGTATTGGAGATATTATCGCCCCTTGTGGAATACCCATATTTGTTTGAAAATATGAAGAATATGTATTGTTTACTTTAACTGCAATTCTCCTCTCTAACAGAAAAGTGGTAATATATGTATATATGTTACCTAAAAGGCCAATTATTTTAAGCTTAAATAATAAGCGAGCATGCCATACTCTGTCGTATGCTTTCCGGATATCAAGAAAGTAGCTATAACCCCTTTTCTTCTGGCGAATTATTGTTTTTGACTGCACAGACTGGAGCGTCTTCTTCGAGGGGAGCTCCCTTGATGAGGCCACTGAAGCCGTCTCCGACTACATCAACTTCTGCGTTGATCTGACTGTCGAAGTCAAAGAGGTAAAAGTGTACCCCAACTCTAAGCCATGGGTGACCACAGAACTTAAACATCATCTCCTGTAGAGAAAGGCTGCGTTGAAGGAGGGCGATAAGACCAGGATGAAGTCTATCCACAAGAAGATTGACGCCAAGATAAGAACCGAGCGTAAGAAGTATGCTTCAAAGCTGGAAGAAAACTTCAAGAAGGGCAACTCCAAGCAGTACTGGCAAAACATCAAAACCATAACTGGCTACAAGTCGAAGGGTGGTACTTTTTCAGCTGATGAAGAAGGCGAATTTGCAAATGAGCTGAATACTTTCTACACTCGCTTTGACTAGCACAACTTCAGTGCTGAACAGCATCAGGCCATGGCCAAGGTACATGAACTCCCACGCACGTCCTTCACTGTAAGTGAACAAGAGATTAAGAATATGTTCAAAAACCTTAACCCTCACAGTGCCGCAGGTCCTGACGCAGTCAGTGGCAAGACACTGAGGGAGTGCTACATTTCTCTGGCACCGGTGTTTACCATGCTCTTTCAACGCTCTTTCGATGAAGGCAATGTTCCACAACTCTGGAAGATGTCAACCATAGTTCTTGTGCCGAAGAAGAAGTCGCCAACTCAGCTCAATGATTACCGGCCAGTGGCTCTGACATCAATACCCATGAAGTGCATCGAGAAAGTTGTTTTGAAACAACTGTGGCAGGAAACCAAACAACACCAAGATCCCATGCAGTTTGCGTACTGCAAAAAACGCAACACAGAAGATGCCATCCTCACACTCCTGCACCATCTCTGCCAACACCTTGATAGGCCTGGGTCCTATGCCAGAGTCCTGTTTCTCGACTTCTCGAGTGCCTTCAACACTCTTCAACCCCACCTATTCATTGAGAAGCTGTTGGCCATGTCAGTAAATCCGATGCTGGTTTCATGGATTCACAGCTTCATGACTGGGCGTCGACAGCAGGTTCGGGTTGGAGGCACTCTGTCGTCAGTTCTGGTGACCAACACCGGTGCTCCACAGGGCTGTGTATTATCACCGGTCCTGTTCACCACATATACCGCCGACTGCCAGTCCGCTGACCCATGCAACATCCAGGTGAAGTTTGCTGATGATACATCACTCACTGGTCTGATCTGCAGTGATGAAGCTTCATACAGAGCAGCAGTCGATGAGCTGGTGGCTTGGTGTGACCGCAACTACCTGGAACTCAACATTACAAAGGCGGAAGAGATGGTGGTTGACTTCCGTCGACAGTCCAATAGCATCGAACCGCTTGTTATCAAGGGTGAAGAGGTCCGCAGAGTCTCGAAGTACAAGTACCTCGGGACAACCGTTGATGACAAACTGGAATGGACAGATAACATTGACGCCTGCTACAAGAAGGCGAACCAGCGGCTGTTCTTCCTCGGGAAGCTGAAGCAGTTCAGAGTCAACAGCACAATCCTGTATCTGCTCTACAAGTCTGTCATTGAGAGTGTTTTGCTTTACAACCAGCTGTTCTACTACAGCTCGGCCAAGAAAGCCGACACGGACAGCCTGGATAGAATCACTGCTGTTGCGTCGACGCTGATGCGGAAGGAAACAAGGCCGCTAGCAACATTGTTCTACCAGACTGCAGTGAAGAAGCTAGAGAAGATCAAGCAGGATTCAAGTCATCCACTGCATGATGCTGTCTCTGCCTGCATTTCAAGACGCGGCTCAGGGCGTATGCTGTCCATGCGGTGTAGAACATGTCGCTTTAGAGACTAATTCCTTCCAACAGCAATCCGCACTGTAACGTATGGATATTTTAGTGTGGGTGCCTGTTTATACTATCTGAGTGCATGCAAAATATATCTGACTCCTAAACGAAAAAAAACGTGCGTGTAAGACTTCTCTGTTAACTGTCACACCCACAAACGTACGGACTCTTCTCAACACAGACAAACACCAACACAAGATATCCGTTCCACGTTCTCAAAATTTATATAAATAATCAACAATAATTCTTATCAATCTTTCGCCCTACTCTTTCATACAGTCAATCTAACGTAGCTGGGCTTATCCCAATGTCTCACACATATGTGACGTCGACGAGTCTAAACACTCGGGACGGATAATCGAGACCGGCAATTTCTTGTCCTGGCCAACACAACAAATACGCAAGATTCACAGTACCTTATTATCTCCGAGGATCACGGATTCACACAATCTGGCACACGATGCCAGCGATGCGTCGACAAGAGATGAGCGTCGACGAAAGATGAGCATCGACGAAAGATGAGCGTCGACGAGCGGAGGGACTAGCCTCCTGCCCCAGTCCGCCCGGAGATAACGTTGTCTTGGGCGAGCGTGAAAATAGAGACGATCCCCCTCCGATGCCTCAGAAGTCACCTTGTCCTCGTCTCGGACAGGACGGAGCCACTTCTGCTCCCAGTAGGCCACTTGCCTCCAAACAGGCCGCTATTATGACATACATATACAGACGTCAATTCTCTGACTCGGATAATTTATTTATTCTTCTTTAGTTTCACCCTTTCTCACCTCCCTTTGTTCCTCGTTTGTCCCATTCTGTTTCGTATGCGATCACCACTTTCCTTCTCCACCACTATTATTCATATCCAGGTAATCACTTCATGAATGAAAATTACTATTAACCAAGCTCACGCATTTCATTCATACTTCATTATCTACTACCCTGCAACTATCGCCCCACGTAATTAATAATATTATTACATCAATGAAAATTCAATATTCCATCTCAGTGGACAACAGCTCACTGTTACAACAAATGCAATACAAAAATATACTTATCCGCCATTTTACAATCATGAAAAACATTATAAATACCTGTAATCTTTACAGCACAAAATAATCACTTCCAGAGAGAAAAGCCACAAACCAATACACCTTGATTAGTTTCAATGCTTTCTTCCTCTATATACTTTAACGTTAACTTTCGTTTCTTTTCTTTCAACTTTTTTACAACGTCTTTTCTACTTTTCCGGTCTACTACACACACTCGACCACACAGTTCGACACCAACAATTCGACTGAGCAATTTTTCGCCTCTAATTCAAGCTATCTCTTCATTCATTGGCTCAAGGCTTTTAGCCAATCAAAAATCATTAATTAATTTTTATTTAAAAAATACCGGAAAAATCCCGTTCTCTACACGCACTTTCAACAATAGAGGCCAATGATGCTCAGGATAGTTGATGGTTGTAATCCAGGATGGGTGGCAGTGAATGGGTTAACTGAGTATTATCATTATCAGTCACCAGATAGAAGGATTAGCTTAGGACATTGTTAAGAGAAATATAAAATGGTCTTTCATCCTTGGCAGCCTCATCTTCATCCTCATCACCTCCACCACCATCATCATCATCATTATCATCGTGATCATCAACACTAGTAGTAATTACCATTATTGTATATCTCAACATTATTAGTACATAAATCGTCATCGTCGTCATCGTTATTGTCACTATCATCGTCTGCATCGTCACCGTCATCGTCATCATCATCACTAACCACTATCACTGAGATCTACTGATGAACTTGTTTGTTTGCAAATAATTCAACACAGCCTGTGCAATGTGCTATAATTACCTTCTCCTACTGTTGTCATTCTCATCACTGCTGTCAATGTGAACATCGCACTTACATACCATCACCATCACCATCTTAAACTACCATCATTATGATTGGTATTGCACTCATTCTGTTGAGTCTTAACTATCAAGACCTGTGATAATTATCGTTAGATTGGATGCAATGTCATTTTATATGTTATAATCAGACTGTGATTATTGTTATTAACAGTAGTGGTGGTGTGTATATATGTGTGTGCATGTAGGAGGTAACTTTTAACTTCTGGTGTGTGTGTGTGTGTGTGTGTGTGTGTGTGTGTGTTTGTGGGGTGTGTGTGTGTCTGTGTGTGTGTGTTTGTGGATGTGTGTGTGTGTGTGGGTGTTCATTGCTATGGGTTAGAATGTAGGATGCATGACTTTTATAATTTGATAAGCTGCATTTATGTTGTATACAACTGCTTCTCTGTTGCTAGTGGTGTGTTTGTTTAAATCCCTGAAGGTTTTTTTGTGTCTTATTGCTTTTAGGCCATTGTGTTGATGAAGTGTACGCCGCACACACATTTCCTTGTGTTTTCATGGGGACAATAAAAATTCTGATTCTGATTCTGATTCTGATTCTGATTTATATTTGTAGAGAGTTTTACCAGGTGATCTACAGTACTTCGTCCTTTTTGAAAACCAGCTTGGTTATAGCGGATTGCATTATTCTTTTCGCAGTAATATACTGGCCTATTGAGTACAATTTTTTCCATGACTTTACTAACATGTGGTGTTAAAGCAATAGGTGTGTAGTTTGCAATATCTGTTCTTGATTTTCCGCTTTTTAAAATTGGAATAATAATTGAACTTTTCCAAATTTTAGGCATAATTCCAGTATACCAACATTTTTTTTTTTAAAGTGTAAGTATTGGATCCATTTATTTGGAAGATGCTGTGTATGCTGTGTATGATATACCGTCAGGGCCAACGGCAGAATTTTTAGTCTTAAAACTTTCAATGGCTTCTCTTACCTCATTTATTGTAATATCTCCATTCATTACATTACTATTGTCATGATTTGGCTCTTTGTACTCAGCTGACAATTGAGCTGCTTCTCTAGACTTTAAATCATTGGCAGATAAACATCGATGAAAACCGACATTGACAACTAGAATGTTAATGAGTGCTGATATCGGTTGGAAATTCAAGTGAAAAACTGACAATAATTTCCAACCCATATCAGCACTCATTAACATTCTAGTTGTCAATGTCGGTCTTCATCGATGTTTATCTGCCAATGATTTAAAGTCTAGAGAAGCAGCTCAAAACATGCCCATTGACATTCTTCTTCTTCGTCTTCTTCTTCTTCTTCTTCTTCTTCTTCTTCTTCTTCTTCTTCTTCTTCTTCTTCTTCTTCTTCTTCTTCTTATTATTATTATTATTATTATTATTATTATTATTATTATTATTATTATTATTATTATTAAGGGGTGTTGTTGTTGTTGGTGGTGGGTGTTTTTTTTCGAATACTGAAAGGTATAGAGGTGTTTTGGCAGATTCTGCATGGTTAGTGGTGGGTTGCGATCAAGGTAATGTTTATATGGGATGAATGTGGGGAAATCGAGTTTGCCATTCCGCTAACTTGACATATATTTTGGTAGTACCTTCACATGTAAGAAAGAATACGTTTGATGTCAAGAATTTTGTCAATTTTAAGTAGGAGTTCAAGCTGGTGAATTTGTTACAATGTTAATGTTAAATCTTTTTAATTAATTTTTTTTAAAATGTTGTTGTTGGTCTAAAATCACTACGTGTACAGACCTTAAATTAAATAAATGAATGAAATAATAATAATAATAATAATAATAATAATAATAATAATAATAATAATAATAATAATAATAATAATAATGTCAATGGGCATGTTTTGTGTTGTAATCACATGAACAAAGCCAGATAATTTATATTCAGATTATAAGTACCGTTTTAAATATCATATAGCGTATGGATATAGCTACATCGGATTCCTGAAGCCTTATGGAATTTTGATGCGCTTCAGGGCCGTGTGACTACGATGCTGCCCGCAAAACTAAAGGCTATATAGCTGATGGCACTGGGCAAAACAGTAATACACAATTATTAGACCTACTGTGAGAGGAAAAGCAACAACGATCAATTATTCCTGTGAGAGGAAAGCACGGGGGGCTTTAACCAAGAAGAATGGATCCGCAATTGCTAAAAGAAAATGGATCCTCTATCACGCAGCGGTATATATGGCACAGCCATTTGTATTATAAATAGGCGAAACGAATCGACCGCTCAAACGGTTTATTCTGAAAGCGCGTAAGAACGAACATGTAATATAATTCCCTTTAGGCGTATTATAGGTGAAAGTTCCGCATATAATAAAATAGGTCTGTGTCGGTGTCTTCCCAGTTATTGGACTGTTTTGTTTTTGTTTTTAAATGTCAATGAAGACATTATAGGTTTGTTGGTACGCGGTTTGGGAATAAATATTTTAGCGGCTGATTCGTGTTACCAAAATTACAGTGTGATCCCACCCTTCACATTTATGATAACATGGGCTGTGCGCTACTACCGCTACCTACGTGTTATCCAGGACCTACTTTCTTTTTGCTTTCGCGGATCCATTCTATTTGGTTAATTCCCACGAGGAGGAAAGTGACAAACTCATCCCACACCACCCACCCAAACCACACCAGGATCGGATGCGGTCCGACAGGCGTATCAACACAAATTATATTTATTTGGATAAAAATTGAGCGGCTGTCGCTGCATTCCATAAGCTATAGCTGCCGTCTCCACTGATAGCAATAAGGTGTATATACACAAATAATAATAATAATAATAATAATAATAATAATAATAATAATAATAATAATAATAATAATAATAATAAAAGAAACTCTATTATGCATGCAGTAATTGTGCGGGCGATTAAGATGTGATTCTAAACTGAATTTCATAAAGCAATTTTAATTTCGATATGAGCAAAAAGTGTTGTCGTAGTAACACTATTCTAGACTACATGCAAAGTATATGACCTACTTCAACACGTTTATATGAGCAAAAGGTGTTGTAGTAGTAATACTGTACTAGACTACATGCAAAGTATTAAGCCTACTTCAACACGTTTATGGTTGCAATGTCATGTAATTTGTGCATATACAATAATTATTGCTAGAATTCCAAGTGATTTGTGTGTGTTGTTTTGATTTGTCATAATATTTATCAATTTCTTTACCCTGGAGTATCATTACCAGTACAGTGAACTTCGGATATAGTAAAGTGCCCTGGGACCAAATAAATCTTTAGTATAACCGAATATTTATTATAACCGAAAATCCGTTTACAGTAAAGTTTTTAAAGTTTACTTTACTATAACCGAAACTTCGTTTATAATACAGTTTTAGAGGTTTACTTGACTATAACCGACTTCGTTTATAATAATGATTTTAGAGGGTTAATTTAGCATAACCGAAACTTTGTTTTTGTTTTAATTTAACGTTTACTAATCCGACACTCTCATTATAAAGAGATAGAAAACGCTGATCTAAAGTGTATGTGGGTGCACAGGGCCGGATCAATCCATTTTCGAGGGAAAGGGTGGGGTGGGGTGCTAGTCTAGTTCTTTTTAAAATGTATGGTACAGAGTGGTGAAACACCACAAGTAAAACTCGTGGCGCAGTGGATAAGTCGCCGGTTTCCTATGCCGAAGGTCGCGGGTTCGATTCCCGCAAGGGGCGAACGTATGTGACTTAGGTACGAGACTATTGAGGTCACCGAGGGTTTTCTCCGGGCACTCCGGTTTCCTCCCTCCCTTCAATAATGGTACAGGAAGCAGTCAATATAAAAATTTCAAAAATAAAAATTCGATTTTCTTCCGTCTTCTAATAGCGATCTCCCTGCCTGTACACCACCTGTTTGAGTGATGTATGTGTATTTGGTGTGTGTGAGGGTAAAATGAGACAGGTAAGCGTGTATGTTGGTATAGATCGCCGCGCTTTGAGCCTTGGGGAAAGGCGCGTACATAACATAGCATCCTGTCCTGTCCTGTAACTAACTGCCTTACATAACGTATTTCCAGTTGAACAAAACTTCCATCTTCTACTTTCTTTATTTTATTTATTTTATTTATTTATTTATTTTTTTGTTGTTGCCAAGGGGTGGGGGTGGGGGATGCTGCAGCACTCCTAGCACCCCCCCCCACCCCTACCCCCTGGATCCGGCCCTGGTGCAAGTAAAGAAGAAGAAAAGCAAAACAAATCAGTGAACAAAATAATGACTTCTCGAATTTCCATCTTTTACCAGGATTTCTGCAGACTGTAATCGTCTGTGTGTCTATTTGTCTGTGTGTTCACGTAACTCAACATCGTTCTAAATTGAGCTGACATTTGGCGCGTTATATACATGTACATTGGAATTGGATCCCATTAATTGATTAGATTCACATAGTTGAACAGTTAAAATAAGACAGTGCAAATCGAACGAATCGCTTTCGTTATTGCATATTTTAATTTAGATTAATATTTCTGTGTTGGTTTGTTGTCCCTTGCCGAATTCCACACGAAAACTATGTTTTCCCATTTTAAAAAACACCCCCACCCTCCCCAGCTCCAGCCCCACACCCCCGGACAGCCGTCTATAAGTCGTCGTGGAGACGTTTGTCTTACCAGAGTTGCCAAGAACAAAATTCAAAGTATTTATTTGAGTGGTTGGACAAGCAAGCTCTCTCTCTCTCTCTCTCTCTCTCTCTCTCTCTCTCTCTCTCTCTCTCTCTCTCTCTCTGTCGAACATGGCCTTTTCAAAATTTAGATTTTCTTCTTCTTTGTGTTTCCCTTCCCCCCCCCACCCCCCAACATGTATTACTTATTGCTATCGTAATTACAGGTAAATAGCAATTACGTTACTTGAGTGAACATTATGAATATGCACTCATCGTCAAGATCTATTGTTTCTGGACACAGCCACATGATAACAAGTGATATTTCACGAAAGTGAAAAGGTCCTTTTAGCCTTTCGTATGAAGCCACCAGAAATCCACGGGAAATAGCTGAAAAAGATACTTTTTTTTTAATGAACACTTGCAGTAGGTCCATTGTCCCTTATTGGATTCCATTACGCTCACATATGTTGATTGATTATTTTTGTTTATTAACTCGGGTATTATATACTCTTCAAGAATACCTCTCTTATAACCCAGTTTGTGTATATTGATTGAAATGTTACAGTATTATTTGTTTATGTCCGTGTGTGTAAGTTCACGTGTGTGTGAGTGTGTGTGTGAGAGAGAGATAGGGAAAGAGAGAGAGAGAGAGAGAGAGAGAGAGAGAGAGAGAGGGTAAGAGAGAGAGAGAGAGAGAGAGAGAGTTCATTAACGATAAGAGATAACATGTGAGCCTTCGTGTCCTAATTATTTCAAACCAACCCTTTAATCGGAAGGATAAATCATAAAAGTATATCATGAATTGTACATGTTGTACTATAGTCATTGTGGAAAAACAAAAAGCTCACAAAATTAAAGCAAACAAAGACATGAACAAAACCTAAACAATATGGTGGATTAAAAAAAAAGATGGTTTGTCTTGCAAAGCCATGCAACAGCTTAGGAATAAATCTCTTCTTTACTTCTCATTTGAAAGTGCAGTCCAGTCAAAACGTTGGTTTCCCAGTTCTCCATTGATTCGGATTCATCTCAGTACAAAAGCTATAATTATAATGTGTTCAACTTATAACACCCTTAAACGCATTTCATCATGTACAGCGAAAGTGAAGTCTAATTTGCTTTGTAAGTTTCTAAGCTAGGTACTCTTTTTCTGCCAAACAGTTAAATCTCTCCTTCAGTTTTTCACTCTCCTTCATAATCACTGTTACTGTTGATGCGGAAATTCCAAATTGTTCAGCAATTTTTTTTTTCATCTTTTCATCTTCAAGTGCGTGAATTAGATCTATTTTAGGCTTCAGGGTAAGCGTGACGTGACGATGTTGCGTCATTATGAATGTCAGTAACTCTCATGAAACTTTAATACAGTAATCTCCCTTGAAACTTTATTATAAGCGGCAGCAAAACTCGCCAGGGGCCTTAGAAAACACTTTATTATAAGCGGACTTTACTATATTTTTTTATTATATCCGATTTTTAAAAACAGAGACAAAGAAGAGTTTTGGTCGGGACCAAGACTGGACTTTACTAAAAACCGAATATTTACTTTATCCGGCCTTTATTATATCCGGAGTTCACTGTATTGTAATGCTACAAAATACATTTTGTGTCCTTTATGTTTATATCTGTTATTCTTAAATACATACGCTGCTGTTCAAGTGATCTTTTTGTCACACTCGATTCCTGTTTATTTGTTTATTTTTAGGATTTCGCCTTTTTATAAAATAAAATTTATGATTTTAACTGACAACTGAAAAGTAATGTGTCTCTCTCTCTCCTCTCTCTCTCTCCCCTCTCTATTGCTCTCTCTCTCTCTACCTCTCTCTCTCGCCTCTTTCTCTCCATCTCTCTCTCCCCTCTCTCTCCCCCCTCTCTCTCTCCCCACTCTCTCCCCCTTCTCTCTCTCCCTTCTCTCTCTCCATCTCTCTCTCCCATCTCTCTCTCCATCTCTCTCTCCAGTCTCTTATTTCTTGTGCCGATATAGGCCTATTTAATTCAAAGCAAACGTCAATTTCGTTAAGTGTACGAATGTCTATGGTTTCTTCAAACATTTCGTCCTTTTCTACCACAGTATTTCCATTAAAAATATTCTGGAAATGGTTGAACCATTCATCTTCAGAGATTTCAATACAAATTTCGCTTTTCTTTACGCCTGAGATTTTCTTTAACTCTCCCCAAAACCGTTTCCCATTTGTCTCTAATGAAGCTAGGTGTTCTGCTCTTTTTCTTCCAAACTCAGATTTCTTTTTGATTATCAATGACTTATACTGTTTTCTCGCCTCTACGTCACTAAATTATTCAACTCGTTGTTTGATAACGGGACTTACCCAGCTAGCTGGGTGAAAGCTATTATAGTACCAATTTTTAAGAAGGGAGATTTCAGTGCTACTGATAATTACAGAGGGATATCTTTATTAAGTTTAGTCAGTAAATGCTACACGTCTGTGCTGAATAAAAGACTAGTGGAATGGG
The DNA here is from genome assembly GCA_036898135.1 of Oncomelania hupensis. Classification (NCBI taxonomy): domain Eukaryota; kingdom Metazoa; phylum Mollusca; class Gastropoda; order Littorinimorpha; family Pomatiopsidae; genus Oncomelania; species Oncomelania hupensis. The sequence continues at coordinate 46,218,029 of CM072520.1, forward strand.
TGGAGGAAAATAGTAAAATCACAGAATCGCAGGCAGGTTTTAGGAAAGGTTATTCAACCACCGATCACATTTTCACCCTAAATGCTATTGTCGAGCGATGTTCAAGTAAAAAAAAAAGGAGGAAAATTGTATGCCTGTTTTGTGGACCTGAAGAAGGCTTTCGATTCTGTGCAACATCAGCCCCTGTTTGAAATTCTTTTGCATAAAAATAATATTGATGGAAAATTTATGAAAGCTGTTGTTTCTATGTATAAAACAGTGTTATCTTGTGTACGTACTGGAGACAAGCTTACAGATTTTTTTGATTGTCCAGTGGGCCTGAGACAAGGTTGCATTTTGAGCCCAGAAATTTTTTCCTTGTTTATTAATGAAGTAGCAACAGCTGTGAGCAGTGACGGTATGCATGGCATTCAGTTATTACCTAACTTGATAGATCTCTTCTTGTTATTATTTGCTGACGATATTGTGCTGATGTCAATTATTCCAAGAGGGTTACAGAACCAGATAAATATTCTAAATGATGCATGCAAAAGGTTGTATTTAAACATTAATATAGACAAGACTAAAGTAATAGTTTTTCGTAAAGGAGGATTCTTAGGGAAATCTGAAAAATGGCATATTGATGGAAATTATTTAGAGGTAGTCAACGAATATAACTATCTTGGTTTTGTCTTTACCACAAAAATGAGTATTAACAAAGGTGTGAATGCCCTAGCAGTGAAGTGCAGGCGGGCTTGTTTTGAATGCGTAAGGAACATTTCAAAGCTAAAAGAAATATCCAGAACATGCTATTTTAAAATATTTGACGCACAAGTACAACCAATTTCGCTCTATGCGTCAGAGTTGTGGGGTTTAAACAGGCTAGAAAATATAGAGAGGGTGCATACCTTGGCTTGCAAAAGATTTCTCAACGTACCCATAGGAGTACCCAACAAGTTTATTTATGGAGAGACCGGACGCTTCCCACTGTAGTGTAAGGTGCATAAAATATTGGCTAAAGCTTCTAAAATTAAATTCAGAGAAGTTACCCAAGCAAGCATACCAGATGCTAACTAATTTAGATGATAGGGGAAAATCATGCTTGGTAACTAAAGTTAAAAACACCTTATTTTCTCTTGGTTTCGCTTATGCTTGGGCACAACAGAGCGTTGGGTGCGAAAATACTTTTGTTAGCCTAGTGAAACAGAGAATGAAAGATACTTTTATACAAGAATGGGATAGCTGTTTCGTCAAAAGAAGCTTATAAGAATTATAGAATGTTTAAAGGAGTTTTTCAGACTGAAGATTATCTTGATTTTATGCATATAAAATGTTTTAGAGATTGTTTAATTAAGCTCCGGTTTGGTGTTCTACCTTTGAAGGCCTCATTCTTTAGAGTAATGTTTAACGAAACAGAAGGAAATGCATTGTGCACATACTGCAATGTTGTGGAAAGCGAAGATCATTTTATTTCTGATTGTTCTCTGTATGATGACTTAAGAGCAAAGTTTCTGACGTTTTTTGTCCAGTCTTATCAACATGTTTTGCAGAGAGGATCAAAATTTTGTATGTGGCGATTAAGCCTTTTCGTTTTTCATGCACTAAAGTTACGAACCGAATTTTACGAGAGGATGACATAATAGGATACACCATTATAATGATGACAGAATTATATTATTGAACTTTTACCTACCACGTGACCAACCATTTCTTCTATGGGCTGGTGGCCCGAAGAAGTTGTGTTTGTAATGTGTAATTATGCTTTTTGGAAAAGTAAATGGACGATGTCCAAACGTAAAAAAAAAACCGTCTCTCCAGTCTCTCTCTCTCTCTCCATCTCTCTCCCATCTCTCTCTCTATCTCTCTCTCCATCTCTATCCTCTCTCTCTCCATCTCTCTCTCCCCTCTCTCTCTATCTCTCTCCATCTCTCTCTGCATCTCTCTCTCCATCTCTCTCTCCCCTCTCTCTCTCCATCTCTCTCTCTCTCCACACATTTGATTTTATAAGACGATCGCAAGATAGTGTAAATGGTTTTGGAAAATCTTTGTTAGACATGTGTACTGTTTTCAACTTGTGCATTATGAACGGTATGTGTCATGGCGACCTTAAAGGTTGTTATACATACGTATATGATTCTGGAAACAGTGTCATTGATTATTTCTTAATGTCCAGTGATCATTTTGCTATTGTTTATTATAAATGTACGTTAAATGTACTGGATCGCACCGAAACAAACCACATGCCTATTGTCTGTTCTGTCTTATTTCCGCATGAAAATACTGTCAATCAAGAAAATGTTAATGTAGATGTATTTATTAATAAATTTGTTTGGAAACAAGAAAATGCTCAAAGGTTTAATGAAATTCTCACTACTGAAAATGCACGTCTGAGGCTGGAAAACGCAATAGAATTAATTGATATCGATATTGAGATGGCACTGAATGTTTTTAATGAGGCTGCAGCATGCATGAAGAAGCGAGTGTATGTGAACGGGTGTAGGAAAAAGCAAGATTGGCACTATGCCGAATGTAAGAATATGAAGAAAAACGTTAGAAAATTGTTAAAAAGTTTTCGGCGTGCACTCTCTGCAGATGATCGATTTGCTTATTATAAAACTAGACGGGAATACAAGAATTTGTTGTTAAGTAAACAAAAGAAACATAATACAACAGTGATTAATAATTTAATAGCAACTATTAACAGTCAACAGGATTTCTGGTACGCTGTACATAATATTTTACCTAAACGAAATTGTGTACGTAATCAAATTACAGTAGAAAAATGGTTTGAACACTTTAAACGATTGTTAGAAAATGATGACGTACAAGCTGGTTTTGTAGATGAAAATCAGGGTGTGTTTGATGATGAGAATGTTGATGCTGCGTTCAATCGCCCAATTAGTGTAGAAGAGGTATTGCTTGCTCTGCGTAAGTTAAGGTGTAAGAAAGCTGCAGGCCCTGACGGAATGATTGGCGAAATTTTGAAAAATGCTTCTGTATTTGTTGCACCATTCTTTGTACGCTTTTTAAATGTACTTTTTGATAAGGGCATTTATCATGTGAACTGGACGGAATCGGTTATTTTGCCTCTGTATAAAAAAGGAGATGTAAACACTCCTGGGAATTATCGTGGCATATGTCTAAGTGACGCTAGCAGTAAAGTTTTTGGTACAATAATTAATAGATGTCTAACAAGCCTGGATAGAAGAAAATAACATAACGGGTGAATATCAAGCGGGTTTTAAAAAAGGTTACTCAACTATTGATCACCTATTTACTTTGCTTGCATGTGTGCAGAAACAGTTCAATTTGAATCGTAAACTATATGTGGCCTTTATCGATTTTGAAAAATGTTTCGACACTATTAATAGAAATTTACTATGGCCGGTGCTAACAGGGAAAACTGTTCCGGTGTGTGAGGAGCATGTATGTGAGTGTAAAAGCGCGTGTCAGATGTGGTGCCAGATTTACAGATTATGTAAATTATACTTTGGGGGTGAAACAGGGGGATATTTGCAGTCCTGTATTATTTTCTTTATTTATTAATGAATTGGCACTAGAGGTTATTAGGAATGGTAGACATGGTTTTACATTCTCTCTTAATGCTTTTGAATTATTCATACTTTTGTTAGCCGATGATGTGACTCTTTTATCCGATACTGTTATTGGATTACAGACTCAGCTAAATAATTTATGTAGAACAGCTAGATCACTTTGTTTGAAGGTTAATTTGGACAAAAGTAACATTATTGTTTTCAGAAAAGGAGGATATTTGGGTGTGCGAGAGAGATGGGTGTATGATGGAATTGTAATGCCAGTTGTGAATGTATACAAGTACTTGGGTATTTATTTTTTCTACTAGGCTGAGTTTTGTTGCTGCATGTAGGGACATTGCTAGTAAAGCTAAGAAAGCATTGTTATGTATTATCCAAAGGCTTCGTATGTATAACTGCTAATCTTTTGATGTTTATATGAAACTTTTTGATGACCAAGTGCAGCCAATTATGCAGTATGGCTCAGAAATATGGGGTTTAGATAAAGCTGCATAACATTGTGAAAAAGTACATTTATATGCGTTGAAAAAATATTTGTCTGTAGATTTACGAACGCCAAATGATCTTGTATATAACGAATTAAACAGGCATCCAATTACTATTAACTCTATTATAAGTTGCATTCGATATTGGTTTAAGTTGTTAGAAATGGAGGATAATAGATTGCCCAAAAAAGCGTATGTAATGTTATGTAATTTGGATGATAGAGGTAAATCTGCATGGGTGACTAATGTACGCTTGTGTTTGTATCAGTATGGGTTTAGTTTTGTGTGGCTGAATCAAGGTGTGGGAGAAGTGAAAGACTTTTTGCGTGTTCTTAAACAGCGGGGTGATTGATTGTAGATGGCAAAACTGGGATGAACATGTAAATAACAGTGAACGTTTTTGTATGTATAGGACATTTTGTGATTCTTTGCACAGTATTCCTCTGTATCTGAAATTAGACATAGATAAACATTTAAAATTTATTATGACAAAGTTTCGTTTTGGTGTGTCAGATTTAACAGTTCATCATTTTAGATATAAACAGCTCACACCAAGAGACCTTACATGTCCTGTGTGCAAAAAATGTGAAGAAAATGAATTACACTTTATGTTTTGCTGTCCATTGTATGAAGATTTAAGAAAAATGTTTATCGCTGCTAAATTTTATAAAAACCCTAGCTCTTTTCATCTATCTTTTTTATTATCATTAACAAATAATAGGACAGTAAGAAATTTATGTGTGTTTTTATATAAAGTGTTTAAACAGCGTGAAAGTTTCCTTTCATGATGAAATATTTTCTTTACCTTGTATGATTTCATTTATTGTGAATATACAGCGGACACCATTGTTAGGGGCATAGGCCTAAACAATAAATTGACATGTCTTTGGCATGTCCAAATGTCAAATGTCAATGTCTCGCTCTCCATCTCTCTCTCTATCTCTCTCTCTCCATCTCTCTCTCTCTCCATCTCTCTCTCTCCCCCCTCTCTCTCTCTCCATCTCTCTCTCTGAGTGTGTGACATGGATTCTTCAGTATATGGATGCACGGCTTTCGGCGAGAAGGCCCGAAGTTCTCTGCTTCCCGTCTTTTTTGGACGTGTGTATTAATAATAATAATAATAATAATAATAATAATAATAATAATAATAATAATAATAATAATAATAATAATAATAATAATAATAACGGATTTTTATATAGCGGGTACTCCAGCCTATGACCAGACTCACCACGCTTTACATAGTCATTATATATAAATACATGCACTCGATCAAACATCGCTTTTGCTACAATACACCAAAAGACGGAACAGTAAAGGTACAAACTATTTACAACTATATACACAAATGACAAAAAAGACAGAAATAGACTATTTACAACTATGTACACAAATGACAAAAAAGACAGAAATAGCATAGCAAAAACCTATTCACAGCTATTTATATGCCTGGTTAGGCCCAGGAAGAAAAACAGTATAAATATTTATAGCCATGTATACACTTACGGATCAGACAGAGACAAAAGATGAGAGAATGGCAGCGGGATACAAATCAGTCTGAATAATGCAGTTTGAAGAGGTGGGTTTTGAGGGCCTTTTTGAATGCTTGTGTTGATTGTATGTTGCGGATATGGGAGGGAAGGGAATTCCACTGCTTAGGTGCGGAGTAAGCGAATGCACGTTGGCCGTATGTCTTAGTGCGGGTGACGGGAACCTTGAGTGTGCGAGTGTCAGCAGAAGATCTTAAAGTGCGTGAAGGGGAGTAGACAGACAGTAGATCAGCAAGGTAGGAAGGACAAGAATCTGTGAAGAAGTTGTGACAGAGAACAGAGAGTTTGTACTCTATGCGTGCTTGCAAACTTCCGGTTGCTGAATGGCGTACATGTTTTGATAGTGATATTTTGATCCTGTTGACATGTCCGCCAAACGTCGCCCTCAGGGCAGTTGCTGCTGTTTCGCCGTAAACTAAAAGAAATAAGTGAAAAACAACGATAGATTAACAAATACACACACACACACACACACACACACAAAATAAAATAAAATAAAATTATATATAAATATATATACACCGCTGAACAGATTTTTCAGCCTTAGAATAATCTGTGAGAAATACCTACAGCACCAACAACATCTATACAAGTATCATGTGTTCATAGACTTCAAGACGGCGTTTGACCGAGTCTGGCATGCAGCTCTACGGGCAACAATAAAAGTGTACAAAATCAGCCCTAATATTATTGAAGTCATCAAAAGCCTGTATGACAAGCCTACCAGTGCAGTCCTCCATAACAGCGTCATCGGGAACTGGTTCAGAACAACAATCGGTGTGCGTCAAGGATGCCTACTCTCTCCAACACTCTTCAACATCTTCCTAGAGCGCATCATGTTAGATGCTCTTGCAGATCACGAAGGCACAGTCAGCAAAGGGGGTAGAGCAATCTCCAATCTTCGTTTTGCGGATGACATTGATGGATTGGCTGGAGAGGAACAAGAACTTGAACAGCTGGTACAGAGGCTTGACACCACCTCCAGAGCTTATGGAATGGAAATAAGTGCAGAGAAGACCAAAATGATGACCAACAACACCAATGGTATCAAAACGGACATCAAAGTCCAAGGCCAATCCCTCAACACAGTGCATAGCTTCAAATATTTAGGAGCCATTGTATCAGACAATGGGTCCAGACAGGAAGTCCTCTCCAGGATCGCACAAACAACTGCAGCCCTGACAAGGTTGAAGCCCATTTGGAAAGACAGGACCATCAGTCTACATTCCAAGGTAAGACTGCTGCGCTCCCTTGTCATCTCCATCTGGTCCTGATTTGGCTCGAAAGAGTCCGCTGGACCTAAAGCAATATAATCATGTAATGTAATGTAATGTCATCTCCATCTTCCTATATGCTTGCGAAGCATGGACCATCACAGCAGATCTACAACGAAGAATACAAAGCATGGAGATGAGGTGCTACAGAAGACTTCTGGGCATTTCCTATACCCAACACATCACCAACGACGATGTCCAACAGACCATCACACAAGCCATTGGACAACACGATGACCTGCTCACAGTGGTGAAGAAACGGAAACTCCGATGGTATGGCTGTCACGAATTGGCTAGTTTTAACTCTGCTCATTGACTATTTAGCATGGGTAGTCTTTGTAACATAAGAGAGTTAGTATATAACACAGCAGCAATTACAGTACACACAGCGAGCGAGCCACACACACAGCGTAAGTGAGTCAGCACTTGAGCTTTGAATCTGAACATTTTACCCAATGATAGCTTAGGCAAAGCGGTTCGCGCCAGTTTGACTGTGTCAGGGCCTAACACAGTTTGGATCAGTCGTGTGTGAGACGAGGAAGAAGTAACATCTCCGTAGCTAGCAGAGAACTATCTTCACTCATAGACCAGGAAGCAGGACTTAGAATCTCAGAATTCTATTTAGTCGTCACGGGCCTGAACTTGTCAAACAGGTAAATGAACACCCTTCTGTTTCATCGTGATATATTTGTATTATTGTTGAAATTATGTTTGTGGAATTTGCTATGCATAAATGTGAATTGTTAATCCGAATTTGCGTGACCATGTGGAAACGCCGAACACGTGGCGAAACACGACCGGTTGCGCCGCCATGTTGTATGCCGTACGGAACCACTGTTGTTTAACTTATATGTATGTTTGCAGACCAGTGGCTGTACCACTGAATGTTTATAATATTATTAATTCTGTATGTGTATAGTTAGCCACGATTGATATTTATGTATGTATAGGAATTTAGAGTGAGATTCCAGTGGAACCCGGAAGTAGCAGAATGTTCGTCGCTTATGTATAGAGATGTGGAGCTATCACTGAGGGCTACTTGGCTTTCAGTGAGACGCTCTGCACAAACCGATTATTCAGGGTTGTGCAGAATTTCGTCTCTTATATTACAGACGAGCAGGCGAGCTATCCCGAGCTATCCCGAGCTATCCGGTGCACCCCACTCCACAGAAACGACCAGTTGGTTGAGGAACCTCTCCCGCACAAGTCGGAAAGAGCTACCCGGTAAAACACCCTGTCAGACCCCACAGCGTGGCAAGGGAACCCAACTACACAACGACACAGGTGGACCAGAAGCTACCTCACAGAAGGACTTCGACCGCACCATCAGAAAGTTAAGTGCATAAGGCGAAGGTGCACTTAAACTGATCATAACAGGACCACAGTAGTCCAACTCTTCAGAAACTGTAAAACGGACCACAGTAGTCCAAATCTACATGAGATATAATAGAAAGTGCCCGAGGAAGAAAAAACAGCTGCCTAGACTATCAGCGATCGAACTATTAGCATTGAAAGAGACTTTTTAAGTTAGATTAGTACTTAGAGAATTTTGTATAGAGTAGAAGAAATAAATGTGTGATTTTAACTGTTATCAAAAGGCTGGACTACATATGATTCATAGCCGTGTGAAAGCTAGTGTGACAGTATTCTTTTACCATTTTTCTATCTATTTCTGTACCCCAACCTTAACACAGAACGAGCTAAACAAATAAATTTATTAAAGTAGTTCATAGGGTGACTTACTAGCAGTTCCCACCGAATAAACGTGAGGGTCCATAATTCCATTGTGCAGAGCCCATAAACCCCACGTGACAATGGCCACGTCACCAGATCATCAGGCCTTGCAAAGACCATTCTGCAAGGCACAGTGCAAGGATGTACAAGAAGAGGGAGACCGAAAAAGAGGTGGAAGGACAACATTCGAGAATGGACTGGTTTGACACTGAGTGAAGCCATCAGGGTTGCTGAAGACAGAGAAAGATGGAGTATGCTGGTTAAACGATCATCTGTGGTGCCCCTACGACCTCCGGGTTACGGGACAGGATAGGATAGGATACGATCTCCGGGTTACGGGACAGGATAGGATAGGATAGAAAAAACTAACAATTCTAATAATACAATGAAGTATGCATGTTAAAGAGAGAGAGAGAGAGGGGTGATGATTGTGAAGGAAGGGAGACAATGTACTGTGTTGGAGAGGGGTGATGAAGGTCATGAATATGAGGGAAGCGTGTTTGTATTATAGCGTGATAGAGATAATTGTGAATGAAGAGAGGGGTGATGGAGATGGAAGTGTGGATGAGACGATATTTATATATATAATATATATATATATATATATATATATATATATATATATATATATATATATATATATATATATATATATATATATATATATATATATATATATATATATATATATATATATATATATATATATATATATATATATATATATATATAGCAAATATATTGATATCCTATCCTATCCTGTCCCGTAACCCGGAGGTCGTAGGGGCCGTCCCGTAACCCGGAGGTCGTATGGGCACCACAGATGATCGTTTAACCAGCATACTCTTACAGAAGAACGTACCAGCATATATATATTGTGACGACACGAGTTTTCAGCACATGCTAGAGTTAGTTATATATCGTGCAGAGTTGCACATCTCTAGCGATACAGTGTGCATAGTCGAATCGGCAGTTTCTTTTAATGCGTATGAAAGATTAGTACGTGTGGGTTTCACGTGTTTAACGCAAAAGAGCATAATGCATAATGGGGAAACTGGGTTACTGAGCTTGACTCGATGCTGTCCTGTGTGCTGGTATGTGATTTTGTTGGCAGAGTCAATTTGGTTGCTTTTGCAAGCAGTCAGTCTTTTTGGACAGAAGTAACTTTTTGACTATGTGTCAGGTTAGAGTATGCCAGAAACAAACTTGATACTCTCAACTAACCAGTGTGTACTGTACTGTGGTGTACTGTGTGGTGTTGTGTATGTATGTGCATCTGTTGTATCACAGGTCAAGACCTTAAAAGGTGAGTGTAAATCCTGTAATTCTTTTCCTTTTTGGCTGTGCTCCGAGTCTGCGTATGTGAATGAATGATGGTGAATGAGGGGGAAAGGGATATATTTTGATAAATAGTAGTTTGTTGATTTTTATATGATTTTCATATGATTTTCTTGGTTGAATAAGTGTATGTATAGTGTCGTTGCTGTTGTTGCCAAGGCAGGGTCATATGGTGACAATGAAGTATGCATGTTAAAGAGAGAGAGAGAGAGGGGTGATGATTGTGAAGGAAGGGAGACAATGTACTGTGTTGGAGAGGGGTGATGAAGGTCATGAATATGAGGGAAGCGTGTTTGTATTATAGCGTGATAGAGATAATTGTGAATGAAGAGAGGGGTGATGGAGATGGAAGTGTGGATGAGACGAATCGCTATTGTGTGACTGGAAGTGCAGTTGTAATAATTATGTATATTTATATAACAACTATGTTTCATGGAAGAGATAAATTATAGAATTAAGAAGTGCATTGTGTTATTGAGATGCTTGTATAAACAGGTCAAGATGGCGGACGGCGGAAGGCGTATCCTGTTATGAAGTGTTTAGGTTTTTGTGGACGAACTAGTGAGACTCTTTATTTGTTCCACAGACTGGGCTGTTGAATTCTGTTGACTTCTGTTTTGTCTACTGCTACCACTACTGTTATGCCACTACCACTGGTATAATTCTACGATTTTTACATGTCACTGCTGTACCACTGTGCCGTGTGTACGTCAGCTCTGAGGCCTCTGCCTTTGCCGCTGGGAGGTGTGGATGTTGCCTGGCCTCGCCGCCACCACCGCTACGTCCCTCTTTGGTTGTTGGCGCCGCCGCTGGGTGTGGCCCTCCATCATCGCCTGGACTTGCCGTTGCTTCAGACGAGCCTTCCATCGGGGCTACAGGATCTCAGCTACACCGCACCCACACACATACAGATTCGCACACCACACACCTAAAACACATCTTCGGTAACCAGTGCAAATCACTTTCTTTATCTGAGTGATTAACTGCTTTAGTTTACTCTGAGCTCAGTTAATAGATAGTTAGGTTACGAACGATGATTCCGAACTGTAAAGCTAGCTTATTCAATACGATTGAATTTTAAGATTTCCTGATTGTGAATTCAGCTTGGGATTGTATTTACCTGAATTTGAATTGATTGTTACTATTGTTGCATATTGTTGTGGGCATTCTGTTTGTGTATAGTTCTTGGGTTTTCAGTTAGACAAGGGAGGTAATTGTTTAGTAAATACTGGGTTGGGGGTCTTGATAGGGGTTAAGGGTGGTTTAGTATCCCATTATCCTGTGAGTGTGTGCGTCATTGTTGAATAAAACTGTGTGATTGTTCATCTGGCATTTTGTGTTAGGTTCTTTGGTTTGAGTTTCTATTCCTTCCACTCGTTGTTTGTGCTGAACGTCACAGAACCCACTCGGGTGACGCGACATATATATATATATACAGTACTCCTCTTTTAACGTCACTACCGTTTAAGGTCACAAGGCGGATAAGATCAATCAGGTTGTTGGTCCCGGCCAAACAACTTCTTTGTACCATTTAGAATTCCTCGCTTAGCGTCACCTCGCATAAGGGAAAACCTCGGATAACGTCAACCCCGTTTTGGTTCCCAAATGGAGGAGACTACTGCTTAAGAGAAATTGATGTCATAGATGACGTCATTTATGAGGTCACTTCCTGTTTTGAGATGGAATTCCATCCCAGAACACCTGTCATGTCCAGCCAGCATCCGCGTACTCTGCAATACACACGGGAGCCACTTTGACAGAGTGCGACCCATGGGCGGTGTAGACAGGTGTAACTGTGATCTGCCATGTCCCCTCCTAGCGGGACGTATTGCCACAGTGGACCTTACCCTGAATTGACTTCATTCACTAGCGATAAAGCATGTGCCGTGTCGTAGACAAAATGAACAATTTGTTAAACTTGTGTAAGGTTTTCTGCAAATACACCCAGCAACTGTCTTGGTGCATACTTTTTATTTTTTATTCTCATTTGCGTGCGTGCGCGTCTGTGTGTTTGTGTGTGTGTGCGAGAGTGTGTGTATGTGTATGCATGCTTGCATCCGTTCGTTTGAGTGTTTGAGTGTGTGCTTATGCATCATACACACGCACAAAAAATACATATACAGTAATGCATACATGCATACGCGCGCACCAACGTGCACACATGTACACGCACACACACACACACACACACTGTCACACGACAAAAAAATTTAGCACCTCGTATAAGATCAAGTTTTTTACTGGTAGTTGATCTCATCAGAGGACTGTTTAGGGTGCCCCTCGGATAAGATCAAACAAAAATTTGGTCCCGTGGGGGGTCACCTTAAGCGAGGAGTACTATATATATATATATATATATATATATATATATATATATATATGGATATATCTCCAATTCTTTTTACATATATATATATATATATATATATATATATATATATATATATATATATATATATATATATATATATATATATATATATATATATATATATATATATATATATATATTATATATATATATATATATATATATGTAAAAAGAATTGGACCTAAAATACTGCCCTGTGGAATACCACTTAAAACTCTAGCATCTTTAGACCTTTCTGAACCAACTTAACCCACTGTTTACGTTCAAACAATTAAAAAGCTTGATATCCATTTAAGAACATTGCCTTTTATACCATATGCAGCCAACTTTAACAACAGTCTATTTTGTGGCACAGAATCAAACGCCTTTCTAAAATCACAATACACTATATCAACATCATTCCCATCAAGCCGTCAAATCCTCCATAACCTCTAGTCCCCTATACGCTTAATGTGTCCGGGGACGTAAATTTTACTCAACATAACCTCTAACAACTGTGTCACACAAGACCTACGTTTCCTGGACCCATGCTGACAAACTGCAAATAATTTATTATCCGTAAAGTATGACTCAATGACATCTCGAACTAGTGACTCTAAAACTTTACATGTAATACAAGTCAAACTCACTGGCCGATAATTACCAGGATCTGGTTAGGTTAGGTGTATAGATTTACGTCCCCGGACACGTTGCGTATAGGGGATAGGGAAAAGTTGAGGTCACGATGCAATAAGAAGTCTTGATGAAGAGGGTAGGCAGATGAAGAGGGAGCGCTCGTAGCTGCTGCACAACCAGCAAGGACGAGGCGTTGAATGGCTGGTGTAGTTCGGGTGTAGGCTGTTGTCAAAGGAGCCAAAAAGGGCGGGAAGGAACGTCGGCGCAGCTCAGGTAGGGAAGGGAAGAGCCAAGGGAGGGGTAGGGTCTGGACAGGCATTATCAAGGTCATTAGAGATAAGTGATTTTTTATTAGGATAGACCAGATCTAACTGGCTATGGCCGGGGTTGAGTAGGTCTAATCAATAAAAATTAGAGGGAGGGAAGCCAAATGAAGGTTGATGGTAATTTAGAAAACGTCACCCAGAGGAGGACCAGTGGTCATAAGATAAAAATCCCTTCAGGACCAATTAAAAATAAGGGGCCTAAGAGGGCCAAGAAGTTAAAAATGTAAACAACAACAACAACAAGAGAGAGAGAAGGAGGGAGAAACAAAAAAAAAAGGGGGGGGGAGGGGAGAACGACTATTTGTCATTAGTACTGGTTACCCAGGAGATACGGATCAACTGTAGTATCGTCAAAGCAGGGTATAACATTAGATGGGGACAGTTACCCAGGATGTGATCTACTGTAGGTAAGTGTCGTAAGGTTTAAGGTCAGACCTTGGGAGCAGTCACCAGGGACTCAGGGGGTCAACTACTGGTGCAGCCTTCGGGAGTGTAAAGTCGTTACGGTGAGTAGCCAAACGTAAAACTGAGCCTCTGGAACCGAAGGTTCGACAGAGGTGAACAGCCAGGATGCAAAGATCTACTGTGGCTAATTTGTGGTTAGGGGTCAGTCCTTGGGGACTGGAACCCAGGACACGTAGGGTCAACTGTAGGTACCAGCCTTGAGTAAGTAATGTCGTTGTCAGTAAGTAGAGGTCATAGAGACTGAGCCTCAGAGACCAACGGTCACAAAGGAACCGATTTCGAGGTATAGTGCCATACAATTAAAGTCATTACGGACCGGCCCCAGGACCAGGAGGTTCCTGAGGGGCGACGCCGTGTGGTGATATCATAACATGCGTTACATCAATAGGGCGGAACGATCGCACTTAGTGTAACTGGAGGCTAGAGGTAGGCCGCAACTTGGGAATGATAAATGCAGATGGCGGTCCTTAGGATAAGGCCAATATCAGAAGAGAGGGAAAAGGCGATCAGGTCAGAGACCGTGCCCTCCAGACAGGCCTCACGGCAGGCTGCCCTCACCTCGGCGAAGTCCTCGGCCAGTGAGGCACAGTGGAAAATGCAGTGGTCAAGATTAATAATACTGCCACAGATGCAGTGTTTTATATAGAAAGGGACAATGGTGCGCCCTGAGCAGAGGCGTAGAGCAATGGTCTTTAGATGTGAGGGGCAATTGAGGGTTAATGGGATAGGGCGAGAGGCCCTTAGCAGAGAGAACTCCAGTCTATCCGCGCACCAAGCGGTATATACGGATTCCCAGATTGAGGATAGCTTTAGTTTGACAGTGAAGAGTATCTCTGCGGAAGAGGGAGAGATAAGTTTGTAAGAATTTGAAAGACCGGCAGAACCCAGGGCAGCAGCCCTGTCAGCTCTCTCATTGCCCGGGAGGCCCACATGAGAGGGAATCCAATAGAAGTGAACAGCCCTTCCCTTACCAGCCAGAGCAGAGACGCTGTCTAGAATGGAGTGTAACAGGGTAGGGCGAGAATGACAATGCATGCCCTCAAGGCACTGAAGAGCTGCCCGGGAGTCAGTAAAGATAGAAATTTGTCCCGGAGGGGCATCAGGGGGGACCATCCCCAGAGCCACCGTAAGGGCTTCCCTGATTGCAACCAGCTCGCACGTAAGGATAGATGAGCCAGGAGGAAGACCTCCCGAGAGGGAGTCACCACCATCAAAGTAAACTCCGAATCCCGCCGCGCCGTCCGGGAGGACAGAGCCATCTGTGTAAATACGATCAGTGTCAGCCAGTGAGGAGATCAGCTCTTGGGCCATGGTAGTGAGTGCTGGAAGGTCGCCCGTGCGTAAAAGGAGGCCACTACCAGTGACCGTGGTCAGGGGAGTAGACTCCCAGGGAGGACGGGGAGGAGGGACAGACTCCACTCTAACTCCACTATCGAAAGGTCTCCCTAGGGAGTTGGAAATATGCTCCGCCAGACCTACCTTGGGACATTTTGTGATTGGCCACATGAACCGCAGGTCCAGCTCAGCCGAGGTAGAGTTTGAAACCCTCCCTGCTCTGATTATATAAGAGGCACTAAGTTGGGTAAAGGTATGCCTGAGAGGCATGAGACCTGCCAGCCGGTAAACCAGGTGACAAGGTGTGGATAAGGAAATGGAGAGGGCAACCCGAAGGGCTTTGCATTTCACTCCCTCCAACCTGGTCAATAGGTTTTTAGGTAGATCGTATAAAAGTTCAGCACCGAAGGAGAGATGGCAATATTGAGCGCTCACCGACAAAGGTTGCTAAAGGCCTTTTTTATTACAATATAAGGCTGTTTTGATAGCAATTAAATGTATGACAAAAATACTCTGTAAATCTGTCATTTGCTAAAATATATGCGTATTTATTGCGTCTATAAGTTTGAATGAAATTAAAATTAAAATTCCTTTGTTTATACAACTGCAGAATTCTTTACCTGTTATTAGCTATATAACGCGAATCCTTTGCCTGTGGTTTTTTTTTATTGAAGCTTCGTGACGGTATTGATTTTAACCTACTCTCTGGAGAAAACAATTATTTTTATTATTAAATACACAACACACTGCATTATACTTGTAACATTAAACATTAATGTGTAACACTTTCTTAAACCTTGAATAAGTTATAAAATTACTGCAATGATGCAACATTATTTACTTTCGGTTTTAAGCTGTGGTAAATGCCATTATAGCAGACGATGCAAATGGTAACGCCTTGTCATTTCCTCTTAGCAACAACATGGACGCTTCCGGTATGTCGCCATTCAATTAATTGCTCGTTACTTCTAAATAGAATTATGAATGCACGCTCACTCATATGCACTCGATTACGTTTGCATACGCATGCATATGCATAAACACACACACATGCACACGCACATATGCATACGAACGCGCATGCATATGTTTTTAATTAAAACTTCTCTGTTTACTGTTTAACATACGTCATAAGGCGTGTTTACTAGTTACGGTCCCTAACAACCGTGTGCAAAGCCAGCCTAGCCTTCACTTTTGAGAAATACTAGCTGTCGTGAAGACGCATTTCAGTATACTGCCTGTTTTATACTCAATTTGAGTAAATTCTTCTTTCAGCAATCATAAAGCTGTTACTCGACTGTTACAGAATCAAAAGAAAATAATCTGTTAAAAACTGACTGAGCGTCAAGGAAGAAAGAAGTGAACAATTTTGTGATCATTCTGTGGAATATAGTGTTGTGTTTTTAAACATGGAATCATCGTCAAGCGTTCGACCGGTCTTGCCAAGTATGACTATGGTATGAGTCAAGAATCAGATATACCTTTGAGATCTTTTTCTGCAGAAGAACTCATCATTTTACAAAAATACAAAAAATATTATGCCCGGATGAGTGAATATTTTTCTAAATTGCCCACAGAACCAAATTTGGAAAAACCCAAACGTCCAAAGGAAAGTTTGGCATTTTTGAACACCGAGTCTAATACGCTTACTGTGGGAAGCATGGATAAATTTCTTGAAGATAAATTGATTGAACCCAATGCTCCGCCACTGACTGAAATGCCTGATATTTCTCAAGCAGCCCAAGATCAAACTTTGAGCTATGAACAAATAACTTCCATTCTTGCCAATAAAGCAGATAAGCTTAAAAATGATCAGGCTGCTTTTGTTAGTGATTCATTATATTATGGGTTGTTGTTAGAGAGGGCGTTTTATTTTGTAAAGTCACAACGTACATTAAAGTGGGGTGACTATCTAGAACAAAACCTAAATATTTCTCAAAGCTATGCCGGGAAATTGCGCCACTTGGCTCATTATTTTGCTAATTATCCTAAGTTTCACAGGTTAAATATTCCACTAAGAGAGCTCATAATCAAATCTAAACAAATTATTCAGTTTATGACAGAAAATGAGGCATTTCGAGCAAAGTGGCAGAGCATAGAATAAATTCTGTAGAAAAAAAAAACAGGGTGAAACAGGTTAAAAACGGCAGCAAAAAACAAAGGAATCAACGTATTGATTACTAGACCCAAACCTGGCGAGACTGTAGAAGGGCATGGCCAAAAACCAGGCCATATCGGAACGCGGGACGTTTTTTATTTTTAGCCAAAGACTCCACTGCATGACTCAGTAGAAGGGCATGGCCAAAAACCAGGCCATATCGGAACGCGGGACGTTTTTTATTTTTAGCCAAAGACTCCACTGCATGACTCACACTTGTTCACTCTTGTATTCCACTCGCTCGTCAACAACAAAGGGGTTGCCAATAGGCGACTCCGCTATTGAACTATCACTCCCCCTTCCACTCCCCATCCCAATTGCATTCACAACAATTACTCAAAACGCAACAAGCAAACATGAGACTCTTTCCCTCCCTCCACCCCCTCATACCCATCCTCTCACCCACCACCCCTCACTCCCTCCCCATCACCCACCTCCCCATCACCCACCACCCCTCACTCCCTCCCCATCACCCACTTTCCCCTCACCCATCCCCCCTCACTCCCTCCCCATCACCCACTTTCCCCTCACCCATCCCCTCACACTCCCTCCCCATCACCCACTTTCCCCTCACCCATCCCCATCATCACCACCCCTCCCCATTCACACATTAACTTAAGTTAGGTAACTTTGATAATTATTTATAAGTTGACTTTAACACTTTAGAAAGTATTTACAAAATGACTTACTGGTCTTTAGCAAGTAACTTCTATCTTATAACAATTAAATTATACAAGTGTAAAAGAAGAACTTCAGATTGTTCCGCCAGACACAGAACCATTAAGATTTCCTAATTAAGAAAATAAAAAAGACTAAAAATGACGGACACAGAAAGGTTCTGTAAGGAAATGGAAATGTTTTATGATTCTCCCCACTTTCATATGTTAAAAGATGAACGCTGGAAAATCTTTTTTGAATGCAGACTATATGATCCAGATATTTATAATGATTTTTCTGACCCCTTCACTGGACAATATGAAATAAATGAAGATTACAAAGTTAAATGCAAAAGTGACTTCTCAATAGTCTTTCATAAACTTACAAAAGAAGAAGAATACAACAAAAGTGGCTTGTACCCAAAATCATATTACTTTAAATATTTTTGGTTACATTTTATTAAACAAGTTCGCCATCTAAATCCTCATGTAGTCAAACAAACTGTTTGTGATTGTGGACCCGACTGCGAATGTGATCATGACTGTGAGTATGATTGTTATTGTTTTTGTGAATGTGATGGCTTTTCATATTAAAGTTAGGGTTAGTTTGTTTGTTTTTTTGTTTGTTTTTTTTTAATTCAATTTATTCAGTTTAAAGTTGTTTTAAAAAACTATTTAAAGTTTTGTTATCAGTATAAAAATGACGGACACAAAAAGTCTTTCGCAATCTCCTTTGTTTAAAGACATATTTCAAACAATACAACTTCAAATTCTTGACAGTCAAAATGTTATTAAATCTGTTTATAATAATTACGAATTTGTACTCAACAATTTTACTTTCAAATCTCCAGTTAAAATACGAATCCACGCGCAGATAACTTTTATTAAACCAGGCAGTATTGATGAAACGATGACTGTGTGGATTTCTTCAAGTCAAATTGAAGTGTTAAAATCTTCAGACCTAGACAATGCTTATAACAACATCTTGATCAATCAGTTACAAGACAGCATTGAGCGCGCAACTATGAGAGGGTCCGGGTGGGCCGAAGGAACTCTAGAATCATTAGAACTGAACATTACAAAGTATAATCCAATCAAAGGGAAATCTTATATCCCTCTTCCCAAAGAAATTCTTGACAAAAAGGCTGTATTGAATATTAAGAACACTGACGACAAATGTTTTGTGTGGTGTGTTCTGGCTAAACTATATCCTATTCAGTCGAAACAACATCCCGAAAGGGTGGCGCTATACAAAGATAAAGTAACGAACTTAAATCTCAAAGACATTAATTTCCCTGTTAGCCTTGACGCCATTGACAAATTTGAATCCCAGAACTCTCCTATAACAGTCAATGTATATGTTTGGGACCCTGAATCAAAACTTATGCCTTTAAGAATCTCTCCTAATGCACCATCGTTTTCAGACCTCAATCACCACGTTGATCTTTTACTAATAACAGACCCGCAAGATCCTAGCATGCAACATTATACACTGATACGAAACATATCTAGATTATTAGGACACACTTCAAAACATCATGGCAAACAATATTTGTGCAGACGCTGTTTAACCAGAGTCTCTAATCTCCAAGTGGCTGACAAGCACAGTAAAATTTGCAAAAGTATGACAGATATTCAAACCCGCCTTGTGTTACCAAAGCCAGGTTCTCAAGTATATTTTAAAAACATCAACAAACAATTCAAGCAGCCTTATATAGTTTATGCCGACTTCGAATCATTGATTTTAAAATACCATGGCCCACAAGGATTTTGTACGCCTAATTCATTCCTCACACACCTTCACGAAGTCTGCAGTTTCGGGTATGTAGTTGTTAGAGCCGACGGACAACATACAGAGCCGGTAATTTACAGAGGGCCTGACGCAGCTAGGAAGTTCTTAGATGAGATGAACAAAATATACAAATTGTGTTTATTGCAGCTAGATAATCCGGTGCCCATGATATTTACTGAATCCGACTCCCATAATTTTAAAGCAGCTACACATTGCCACATTTGTAATAAAGAGTTTGACCCGAAGGACACAAAGACCCAAAGAGTGAGAGATCATTGTCACATAACAGGGGCATTTAGAGGTGCAGCTCATCAGAAATGCAACTTAGACTATGGAATCAAACATTTCTCTCTCCCTATTTTCATTCACAATCTTCGAAATTACGACTCCCATTTAATCATGCAGGCAGTGACGAAAGCATACAAAGTGTCATGTATTGCCGAGACAGAAGAAAAATATAAAACTTTCACTCTGAATAAATTAAAGTTTTACGACAGCTTTCAACATTTGTCTTCCAGTTTAGAAACACTAGCTAAGAACTTACCCAGCTATCCTATCACTAGCAAATATTTTCCAGACGTTACACTTATTCGGAAAGGCGTGTATCCTTATGAATACATGGATTCTTGGGAAGTGTTTGAAGAATTGGAATTGCCACCTAAAGAGAACTTCTATTCTTCACTCAATAAAAGTTTCATAAGTGATATCGATTACCAACATGCACACAACGTCTGGAATGCACTCGGATGTAAAAACCTTGGTGACTACCACGACATATATTTAAAAGCTGACGTCTGTTTGTTGGCTGATGTGTTTGAAAAATACAGAGAAACGAGTTTACATCATTACTCCCTCGACCCTTCTCATTATATTTCTTCACCAGGAATGAGTTGGGATGCTTTCTTAAAACTTAGTGGTTCTAAAATCGATCTCATAACTGACCAGGTAATGATGACAATGATTGAGTCGGGCATTCGTGGAGGAATAAGCATGGCAGCTCATAATTATTGCAAAGCCAACAATAAATACCTGAAGCACTATGACCCCTCGCAGAAATCTAATTATATAATGTACTTTGACGCCAACAATTTATACGGTTGGGCAATGAGTGAGCTTTTGCCGGTTTCAGATTTCAAATTACTTGTTAATCCAAACCCCGCAAACTTGACTTGGTTAAACAGTATTTTAAATCACCCTAAAGATCATACTATAGGGTTTATTGTCGAAGTTGACCTAGAGTATCCCAATGCTTTACACGACCTACATAATGATTACCCATTAGCACCAGAAAGATTGCATGGTACAGACAAGCAACTTAAACTTATTCCCAACCTCTATAATAAATCTAATTACGTCTGTCACTACAGAAACCTGCAGTTCTACATCAGACACGGCATGAAGTGCACAGCGATTCACAAGCTTTTATACTTTAAACAAACGAGCGTCTTGGCCGGGTACATCAATAAAAACACAGAGCTCAGGAAACAAGCGCAATCTACGTTTGAAAAAGATTTCTTTAAGCTGCTGAATAACAGCTGTTTTGGTAAAACTATGGAGAACCCATACAAGCGAAAAGACGTCAGGCTAATTACCTCACCCAATCAAGCGATTAAATTAACATCTAAGCCTCAATACCTTGGTTACAAAGAGTTTCATGACTCCTTGTATGCAGTTACCATGAAAACCACGCAAGTTAATCTAGACAAACCAGTGTTTATGGGGATGACTATTCTTGACCTTTCTAAATTATTAATGTTCGAATTTTACTACGATTACTTTAAACCTAAATACCCGGAGGCCAGAGTTTTATACACAGACACAGACTCCCTTATACTTGACATCCCTACTGAAGACATTTATAAAGACTTAGAATCGGAACTACAACATTACGATACTAGTGACTACCCTGAAACTCACCCTTTGTACAGCAAAGCAAACCAAAAGAAAATAGGTTTGATGAAAGATGAAATGAACGGGAAACTTATTGAAGAATACGCAGGACTGCGATCTAAGCAGTACAGTATTAAACACGAATCGGGAGAATCTTCAAAAGCGAAAGGCACCCAAAAAGCTGCAATAAAAAACAGAGATATCAGGCATGAAAACTACTTGGAAGCCTTAGATGGAAAAGAAGTTAAACCATACCCTAACACAACTATAAAGTCTAAAAACCATATAGTGTCCACTGCTGTGACGACCAAAAAAACATTATGCGCTAATGACACAAAGAGAATAAGAGTAACTAAGGAGTTTGCATACGCTCTAGGCCACTATAAATTACAGGTAGAAACAGCGACTGCGACTACGACTACGACTACGACTACGACTACGAGTAAGGAGGAGGGCCTGTAAGGTTTGAATAAATGTTAACTGTATTTATTCTCAAGCAATGAGCTTTTTCTTCAAAGCATCTAGCTGCTCCTTCCGCCCCAGTAGTCTCCCTTCTTCTATTAATTTTTTTTAATTTCTTCAACATTAACAGGTGCAGACCTAGATTTAGATTGTATGTCGTGCTTCAACTTTTTATATTCTTCAAAATCTCGCTGGATAATTACAAACTCTTGGTCCTGAATCTGAGTGTCTTCTAGAGCTTTTGAAATTATTAAGTTCATGCTAGTAAGTTTAGCTATCGCAAGGCTAGAAATGAGGTCGTGTTTTTCTAGTTTCTTAGATACTTTAGTATTAATTAAAAAAAAAGGTAAAAAGGTAAAGGTAGTCCCATAGCCTTGTGGCCGTAGGGGAGCGTGATGTTGGAGATCACACTTATCTTGGGCCAGCGTAATGAGGGTGATGCCCAACTCTCTCCCTCGCTGCTTTACCTTCCCCACCCTCAAGAGAGTAGGTACTCAATCACAGTTGAGTCAACTGGGGGCGTTGTTGTTTGTCGCTTCATACCTTAGCGGTCACCCATCCAAGTGCTAACCGCACCGGACGGTGCTTCACTTTCGACATAGTAGCGAGTGCTCCAACCACTGCACTATCCGACACCCCTTAGTGTTAGTGTTAGTGTTAATTAGTATTAATTACGCCAAGTAAAACTGACATCACTGAAGATAATCCGGCAGCCACTCCTAATCCAATACTAATTGGTATACCAATTCCAGTCACCAATAATCCCACACTGGCAGCAGCTTCCGCTGCATTAATAACATTTAGACCAGTAGACACGTAATTTATTGTGCTATAAGCGCCGGAATACCTTCGTCTGCATCTAGAGTACTTTTGGATATCTGATTCAATTTGAGTCCTAACTTTTCTTATTTCTTCCAGCCTGAACGTTTGAACATTACTTAAGTCTAACGTTGGAGCACTGGGCTGTACAATTGGTTGTTCATCCACTACTGCTTCTACTATAGCAGGATACAATTTTGTCGTCATATTTTTAGTGTGAAAAAAAAGGGTTAACAATAATTAACCTGATTTTAGTTTATTAGCAAAATATTCTATTTGACTATCAGAAAATATCTGATCGCTGAAATAAAATGCTAACAGATCTACGTTGTCTAGGCTAATTTGCGCTATTCTGTCAATAGGATTTGGAACAGGGACAAAAGTTATCTTGGGTGATGAAGTAAATACGGAAAACTGATTTTCATTTTCTCTTTTCTTCATAAATACTGTAACTCGTCTGGGATCCTCATCTAAATCAACCCAACTTAGAGACACTTGCGGAATTACATTAAAATTTCTCTGCGTAGGCCTGTGAGCAATTATGTCCAGTACTATCATAGCTGTGCTACCTAGCTGTAAAGGAGGCTGCAGAATAACTCTGACATTTTTCCCTGCGGTTTCACGCTTATGTAAAACATAGCTGCTTTTTTTGTAGGCTTTGACTTCTATGGTTTCCCGATTGTTTTCATCCGGCACTAGACTAACTAACATAGGCCCGGCGTTAATAATTTTCTTAAATTTATTGTCTGGTCCCATAAAAGTGTAAGGGCTTTCGCACTTGAATTTAATAAGCCAATCTAATTCTGTGTCTACAGGTGTTAAAGACCAGATATTTTCTCGTTTAGTAATAGCATACTTAAAATCGGGATCTACTTTACCGGCATTAAAATCCTTTAGCTGATCGATAGATGGTTTTTCTGGCAATACTGACGGCGGCACTGACGGCACTTCAGGCACTGCCGGCACTAGCGCTCGTTTATAATATCCATTTTGTGTAAATTCGAAACCGTAAATAGACCCAACAATAGCATTCGCATCAAAGTCGATTGTGTCTGCTAAGTCTTTCAGTTCAATGGTAGGACAGGTTACTGGAATTTGAGGGCCGATTGACATTGTATTTTAAAATTAAACTTTATTTTATCTCAAGAATAATTGTAAGATCTTCAAGGTCTACAATTTCGTTGTTTTGGTTAGTTATTTTGAAGCATAAACTAGTATGATAGTCCTGACTTAAGTGGCGTTTTTGAGGCAGAAATTTTAATGAAACTGGATCGCAGTAAGATTCTCTCTGAGTTGAGATTATCCTTAGCAATGTACTAGGAGTTCCGTTTACTAAGTTTTCCGATGTCTTCAGTTGATGAAGGTACACAAACAATCTATTATTAATTAACAAATTCATAGGGTTTGATCCAATAAATCTTATAGAACTGCCGACGGTGCTGGAGCTGTCAGATAAAGATAATTCATTGCCACGGAAACCTAATATTTCTGCCAGCTTTGGCGCAAGTGTAACGCTGGTAATGTCTTTATGCTGGTTTTTATGGAAAGTTAAAGTTACTATCAAGTTTGCAGGGTTCATTTTTGCTTCAATCGAATGAGGTTTAAACAATTCTTCAGTAAGTCTGCAGAAGTCATAATAGCCGGCATGAATAAAGTGCCTTTTTTTATTAATCATTATCCAGTTGTTGTTTAGATCATGACTAATATTTAACCATTTAACCGTGTAGAATATTTCGTGAAGGATTACGTTAAGGTCCTTGTTTTTGTTGTCAATAGGATGCTGAAGTTCAATGGGCACACCTGATTTTACAGATTCGAAAGTTACAAACATATTTTTTTAAAATATAATAAAAATGTACGCGCCTTATAAATATAACAAAGCTGCAAAGTATACTACAGGGCCTTATTATTACGAAAAAGCAGTTGACCTAACTAAGCTGACAATAGCTGTGGCAGCCAACGTCCATTTCGAAACTATCCCCCATAATATTTTTGATCATTACCTCAACCCAGACATTACGAGCGACTTTTTAGCTAACCAATGGCTAAACAACGGGGGTATGCAGTTCTTTCAGAATCAAATTAATTTTGCCGTGTCATGCGCTACAACTGGTTGCGGAGTTTCTTACGTTCATCACCTTAATCACCCAGATCCCATGTTGAAGTCTATTTATCTGTTCCATTTGTATTATCAAGTGAGGCGGGTGTTGTCTGAACTTCAGGCTCCGTTACCTACTGACAAAAACTTTAATCCCTTTAACAACGGCTTTGACAAGAAAGCGTATCAAAGGTTGTGCAATGAATTCGGAATTGATACTAAAACAGACTTCAGACAAAAACTAGACCTCAATCACGGAATGGGAACTTTATTTAGATACGCTGTAGGTAATTTATACACGGGGCCTTACGTACCTGGATTTACATCATTTAACCACAACAGCCAGGTTCCTTTACTGTATATCAGACAAAAACAAAGTACAGCATACAGCACTTTTATATTGGACACATCAAACGGATTTACTCAAAGTGGGGTGGAAAGGCTGAATGAATCTATTCGTACGTATGCGTGGTGCATTCTGGGGTCTCAAGCACAAACACGAAGTAATATCATTGGGGAAGGAACTAGCTTCGATGCACAAAAGCAGTTTCTAGCCAACATTGAAGATTCTATTAATTCGGCAGTAGATTTGCCCGCGAGTATTAAAAGATATCAGGACACTTTAAAGTATGCTAGATCGAAAGTAGATTACGTAATAGGTTTAGGACTGTATATGTTGCCTTCAGACCTTCAGCTTAGGATAGGAACTATATCAAACTACAACAACAATATAGTGATTGCCGACCCACAGTTTCATATAGGCTACAATCCTACAATAAATACAGTGAATACAGTGAATACAGTGAATACAGCAAATACGGTATTTACTGCTAGGCCTAATAATGAACCTTTAAGTTCGCCACCACTTCCAAGCCTACCAAGCCTACCAAGCTTGCCGGAACTGCAAATGCCGGTAATTGATCATGGGGTTTCACGTCTAGCGCTTACAGGGGGTTTATTGTTTGCTGGGTTAATTGGGATTTACTATTTTAAGTAGCCAGAGTAATATTATTATAAACAAAGACCACAGATGCTCAGACGCCCAAACCACAACTTTAGAAGCAGTATTAAATATCCATGAAAATACAGAACCTAATATTCCTGGAAGTGCGTCTACAAGTTTGTCACCTAAGCGTTTCAATAAGTTAGCTATGCTTTGTAACGTCTTTTTAATCCAGTCTTTAACCGGACTACCACCAGGTCCACCAGATCCTCCAGGTCCGCCAGGTCCACCACCAATGCCTACGGTTCTAGTCAGTGCTAAGACTAGTGTGCTTATTGTCATCCCAACAGCTGTAAGAATGCTAAATATTGTAACACCTTGCTCTTTGAACAGTGTTTGAATTCTTTCTGCAAGTGTAGTGTCTTCGTGTAAAATTTTATGCACCGTTTCTTTTATTCTGGCGAAATTAGTTATTAATTTATCTCTGTTTATGGATAAGGCTTCTAGCCTTGCCGCGCGTTCTGTGTAAAGGTCTGCGAGCCTCTTTTGGATCATCTGTTTTACCTCAATGCTTAAGTTCACGTCATCAGCTTCTGCTAGTTTATTTTTTTGTTTTTCTATATGTTTGTCGAGCTCGCCGAGCTTGGCCAAATTCATCATTGTCTCCCCTCTCACAGATTGTAAAGCTTTATCTAAGCCTTGAAGTTCACGCAGTGGCAATAATGGCGTGTCATTGATAGTTTCCATAACCTGATCAATATTGGTGTCCTCATTTGTTTGTAAGGTTGTTAACTCTTTATTTACTTCTAATGCAGAACTAGTTAAGTTAGTTAAGTCTTGTAGTTCTATTTCTGAACTTAACGATGCATCTATTCGTTGAAGTGAAGCTACTGCTTGGCGATGCAACGCTGGCACTCTATTATCGGAAAGCCCCAATGATCGTATTACAGTCACTGGGAGTTTAGTTTTCAAAGTAGACCACGCATAAAATTTATCAGGATTCTTTAACATAGTTAACTGTACTCTCACTTTTTTACCGGATACACTAGTGTTTATAAACAAGTGATTATTTTTGTCTAGTTCGAAGTCGCTGGGACTAACATAATCAGGTAACTCGCGCCCGATGTAATTGTAAAATTTATTGATTTTTCTGGCTTTTTGGGTTTCAGTTACTTGACGTAATTCTTCTCCTATACTTAGCCTTGTTTGGCTCATGTCGTCTCCTACCATAGAAAGAAGTCTGCTGGTTGTGTCAACGTTGAGGTCTTCATTAGGCTCATTTGGTTTAAACACTTCATCAAGAGCTTCACCACCTGTTGCCATTTTTAAATATAATTTTTTTTATCGCATTAAAAATGCAAAGCTACGGAAACTTGTTAGACCCTACACGTCGATTGAGGACACCTTTAGGCATCAAAGGTGAGAAAAGCACAATAATCATTACAAACAATCCAAGCAGCATAGAGCCTAATCAGCTACTGACCATAAGATTTCCAAATTTAGGTCCTGATGATGTAATAGTTCCGGGCAGTCCTAAATTGGGATTTAAAATTAGTCTGAATTCTGACGACGATCCTAACAGAACCATAGTCAACAATCTAGGCAGAGCTATAATTAAAAGAATGGTTATTAAACTTGATGGGCGAGAAATTCAAAGTATCGATGACGCCGGTGTTTTGTTTTGTTACACAGATCTGTGGCTGAGTAAATATGAAAGGGAAGATTTAGTTGGTCAGGGGATTCAAGCCGCCAATGTGGCAAAACTTCGAATCAAAGCTGGCGATGCTGTCGTTTCTAACAAAGGTGAAAATGCATTAGCTGCTGTATACAAAAACAGGTTTTATTTTCCACTTGATTTTGAACTGCTACACAGTCATCTGCCATTTCATCAAGGTTCATTTAACGATAGGCTGTCTTACGAAATTATTTTCAATGATTATTCTCAAGTAGTAATTAGCTCTGACAATGATGCTAGGTATACAATTACAGACATCACGCTTGAATATGAAGTGGTCACTCACGCTGAACTCAGTAGGATGATCAGGGGACAATATGACAAACTAGCAATTTATTATGATAGGATCGTTCGCTACAGACAATTTAATAAAGATTTATTAGACGCACTATGGACCATCAACATAAATTCACCTGCTCGAAGTTTTAAAGGTGTACTGTTGTTGTTTGTGAAAGAATCAAATTATAATCGTGACAGCGAAAATTTTATCAACCCTAATATTTCAAAAGCGTCTGTTGTGATTGAAGGTAAACCTAATCAATTATTCGCTAATGGAATGATGGGGTTTCAACAGTTTGATGAGATTAGGAAAATCTTGGGTGGAGGTAGATTGCGGACTGACACTGTGGATTTGATTTCTAAGGATCTTCATTTGCATGACACAAGACTGCAAGATTATCTGGTGAATAAATTTGCGTTGTGGTTAGACTTTCGAACCATACCCACCAACGAACTTCATGGATCTGGAAGAAGAATTGAAAATGGAACAGATGGTATAACAATTGAATTGCATAGGGAAGCAAGTGCTAGGTCAGAATCAGTTACAGTATACATGTATATAATTATGGATGCTCAGCTAAACATTGAAAATGGAAGATTAAAAGATTTAGTATATTAAAAATGACCTCTTTGTTACCTCGTGATCCTCATTGTGGAATGATTGTTGGCATGACATCATGCGGAAAGACTGTCTTTGTTCTGGATTTGTTAGAAAAATATTACGCAGGACACTTTGATTATATAGTAATTTTTTGCCCAACTATTCAATATAATAAAACCTACTTAGATCGTAAGTATGTCTGGACAGATGAAAATATCTTTGTTGTAAATACCAATGGCAAGCTCAATGAGTATTTAACGTATTTTTATAACCTGTTTGAGAATGAGGGTAATACGTTATTCTTAATCGATGATTGCAGTGCAGAAAAAGATATTGTATTAAAACGGAACATATTGAGCAAGCTGGCTTTCAGTGGACGCCATGTGAAAATTAGTGTCTGGTTAATCACGCAGAAATTTAATTCCATATTAAAGGATTTTAGAGAACAAGTTAAATTTGTTTGCCTGTTTTATTGCAAAGACCGTGACAGCTTTGATAACTGTTTAAAAGAAAATGACGTAATTGAATCAAAAGAGGAAAGAACTAAATTAAAAGAACAGCTAAAAAAAGGCAAGCACTTAAAATTATTATTAAAAACTGACCAACCAACTGGCTATACAATACTTATGTAAGTAAGTAAGTTCTTTTATAATTTAATTATTGTAAGTTATAAGTTTTTTTTAAAGTCGACTTAATTAAGTTAGATGTAAGTAAGTAAGTTCTTTTATAATTTAATTATTGTAAGTTATAAGTTTTTTTAAAAGTCGACTTAATTAAGTTAGATGTAAGTCACTAAGTCAAAAAAAAAAAAGGTTGAAGGTAAGTAATAGTGGTGATGATTATAGTTCATTTATCTTAATGGCTCTGTGTCTGGTGGAACAATCTGAAGTTCTTCTTTTACAAAGTTTCTTTGTGGTGTTCTACGATCGCTTCTCGGTCTTAAATAATATACAGGTGGATCAGTAGATAATGCTCTGTCAACTTCATAAACGCTTAATGACCAAATTGGGTCTGTAGCTCGCCTTCTAGTGTCATTAGCAACTTCTCCAGGCTGATAAAGGTATCTAACAGTTTTGTTCATCAAAGTTAGATCCGGCTGACCAGGCTTTGAAACGGTAACAACAACAATCTGTTTCTTTTTAATAGCCTCAACTGGTTTTAATCCTGTAACTCTGGCTGGTTCTGAATTCATTTCCCTTAAAACTCGAGGCAGCCTAACAACCCATTCTGTATTAGTGGTTTCAGTAAACAACTCCTTTGAATACTGATAAGTGAATAATCTTTCTGCCAGTTGCCGATTAAAGTTTTCTACAATACCCTGTGATCTGTGCAATCCAACAACTCCTCTTCTAACAGTTACATTATGTTTTAACAAAAGCTGGTTAACAGCTCCTTTGAATTCAGACCCTTCATCGCATTGAA
Source organism: Oncomelania hupensis (assembly GCA_036898135.1). NCBI lineage: Eukaryota > Metazoa > Mollusca > Gastropoda > Littorinimorpha > Pomatiopsidae > Oncomelania > Oncomelania hupensis. The sequence continues at coordinate 46,247,910 of CM072520.1, forward strand.
TAAGTCTAGGGAACCTTAGAGGCCCTCTTGAATAAATCGCATTTAAGGCTTGAGCGACCTCAGCTGAATTTTTAGTCCTAAGAGCATGAGCATCCTTAAACCGGGTAGCTATATCAATAACAGTAAGGGCATACCTGTATTTCTTTCTATATATTTTGTCATGGGGAAGATATAACAAATCTATTTGATGCGTGTCATTTGGTCTGGAGTTTTCAAATTTTGGTCTTATTATTTTCTTCGGGGGTGGAAGATAAATTTGCCATACAGCTTGCTTCGATAGCCATTGTTTAACTACGTTTGCTGACAAGCCAGTCTTTTCTACTAGTTTATTAACTGCCGTCATCCCTTTCCAATATCCGGATTGAGAATAATATAATCTAGACAAACGCGAAGTCATATTTTATTTAGATTTATATTTTTGTTTAACGAGGTAATAAACTACTGTTATTCCAAACACAATTAAAATTAATTCTCCGGTCTCTGACATTGTAGGTGCAATGTTAGGTGTGTAGTAATCAGATAACACTGGCTGTTTTAATGAAGGGAGTGTCGTGCCAGTTAATAAATAATATTGGTGCAAAGCTTCATCAACGTCTTCGAATGTTTTATCAGCATGACCTTCTTCTTTCAATCTTGTATTAACAAAATCAAGCTGCATTAGTCTGTTTTTCTCGTATTCGGCCTGATCTTGTTGTAATTTTTCCATTGCTAAGTTATGCCGTTTTGATTCTTCTTTACTGTCCAGTTTTGAAAACAAATAATTTGACCCTGAAAAGGCTAAGGCGTTGACAGCAGCAGAACCAAGCACCATTGCAGCACCAGCCATTTTTTAATTTAGTTTTTTATTTTATTTGTATTTAAAATGAATTGTGATGACTTGTTAATGCAAGAAGCTATTAATGTCACAGGTACTGGTGTTGACAATGAGAAAAGAGACAGGCTGGTTGCATTAGTAGCTTCCGGAAAGTCAAAGTATTATCTCGGTGTTGACTTAACTACTGAACAAGTGCAAAGACTGAGGCCAGAAGAGATCATTATATTACATAATAAATATGATAAAGTTCTCGGCGCTTTAATGGTTAAAAGTTTAGGGCGTTCGATTGTGAAGTTATATACCAAAGCTGTGTCGACCTTTGTTACTTTAGATTGTGAGAATGATTTATTTGATGATTTGATTAAAGATCCAGTTATTGTTAATGGGATTAGTGAGGTATCAAGAAATTTGTATTATAAGTTTGGAAGCTTGTTGACCCCATTTTCAGCCGGGCTAATTACTTTTCAACACATAAATTTCTCTGCTATTAAAAATGGACTCTTCCAATCCGGAGATGGAGAAGGAGACGGAGGGGAAGAATTCAGAGAATCAACAGAACCCAGTGACAGTCACTAAACAAAAGAGCCCAGGAAGAATTGCAGCTGGAAAGAAGTTAGCAGAATTTAACAAGTTACATAGATGGAACAGACAAACAAAAGCAAACATATTAGGAAAAAAGGAATCACCAAAAGAAGAAACAATAATGCAACAAACATTAACAACAAATAAAGAAGAACCAATACAACCAGTACAATCTTCAAATAACATATATTATTTATGTATAGCCGGTGTAGTGGGTGCAAGTGGGTACATAATATATAAATACCGCCAAGGAAAAAAGAAACAGAAACCCTCAAAACCACTTGTAGAAAAAGAAATTGAATTATCTCCATCATTGAAGCCATCATTAGATGTGTTTTCAATGCAGTAATAATTTATTATTATTTTTTTTATTATATATAAAAAATGAGTGTACCATATGAACAAACAATTGTAAATCTTGGATACCATAGTGTTGTCTTAGTAAGCTTAAATACAGCTTATGCTATGATTGCAAAATCTCTTTTAAAAATGAAACCTATTGAATTGGGAAAAATGGATCTTTCAGATGCTGGTAAACTGGTTGGTATCTTTTCATTATCGTTATTTACTCGGGACTATCTTGTTAAACAAAAGATCATTCCAGCAGATATTAATGTGTAATGTTATACAACCATAATGTAGAAGGGTTGTAATTTTTTTTGTTTTAACCAAAGACGCAAGATATACGAATATATATTATATTTAGCAAATGCCGGATTCCCAGAGCGCTTTGGCACGCCTTTTAAAAGCTCATAAAACAGCCATAAATTGCAGTAAAAGGCGCCAGAAAAACATGAGGCGCTTTACGCTCATATTTACTATCTCTGAAGGTAAGGCGAGAACGAACAAGAGAGACCACAAAGACACCAGGGTTTTGGGATCTGAGCCCCAGGGCTCCCTACGCACCGATCGAATGAGAGAGATAGCTCTAGAGGCGCTGGAACAATTTCATTCCACATGTGCCCCGTAACTACCGTTTTGCTGAAGAACAAAACCCAGATATCTGACTCTTTTAGAAGCACCAACGGTGGTGCCCGCCACCTGTACGGTCAAAGAGTTGAAACAGGAATGCCAGTGCGAGTGAAAAGGGATAAATATGGTTTTGGTGGGGGACAGTGCAAGGCCAACATCTCGGAGATCATCCGAGATGGAGGCAATGTCACCCTGAAAGGCCTCCATGTCTCGACGAAAGACGTGGTGTTTAGGTTTAAGGGAGCGACTGCTAGTTGTCCTCCAGAGGGCTATATCATCTGCATACATAGTGAGTACAGATGAATGAGGGAGACTTACTCCTACAGATGATAGGGCTATTGAGAAAAGAAGAGGGGCAATAACTGATCCCTGGGGAACACCCATAGACAGGAAGCCCACCTGAGAAAGGGTGCCATTCCAACGGACCCGAATTTTACGATTTCGGAGGAACTCAGAGACAAAGGATCTTGTGGAAGAGTCCACACCCAACGAGCTGAGCCGGCTAAGATGACCCGCGTGCCACACAGAGTCAAAGGCTCGCTCCACGTCAAAGAAGCAAGCCAGAACCATTCTGCGTCGTTGTATGGCCCTTCTGACGTGTTCGTTGAGTCGAACTAGGTGGTCAGAAATGCTGCGTACCTTACGGAAGCCAGCCTGAATTACCGGGACCACGTCGTGTTGCGAGCAGAAAAACTCCAGGCGAGCCTTGACTAGGCGTTCGTAGAGTTCACAAGTCTGAGAGGTAAGTGAAATAGGCCTATAGTTACCGGTAAGGCCTCTGGATTTACCAGGCTTTGGAACGGGCACCACCGTGGCTTCACGCCAGGATTCGGGAATTGATCCGGTGGCGTAACAGCGGTTAAAGTGCGAGAGAATAAAGCCTTTAAAAGCCACTGGGGACTTAGCCAGCATAAGGCTATGTACTCCGTCAGGGCCAGCATTCTTTTTGACTGGGGCCGACCTGATAGCGCGTGCCAACTCGCAAAAAGAGAAAGGTCTAGCAGGAAGTGAGACAGGAGGACCAGCGGGAAGAGTATGCTCTGCGTCGTTCCACCTCCTCCGGGGGTAGGCGAGAGCCGTCCCCCGCGGAGACGAATTTGGCAAGGAAGGCGTTAACCTTGTCCTCTGCAGTGACGAACTCCCGCTGCCAGCCAGAGAGATTGCGATTCATGGGTCGATAAACTCCGCGCAACCTCCTGACGTTGTCCCAGATAGTGCCAAGCGGCAAGTTGGACGTCATTTTAGAGAGGGCATGATCTTTTTTGGCCGCGGCTATGACGCGTTTGGCCGCTAGTTTAGTGTTACGCATATAGTGAAAGGTATCTGGATTATTAAGGCTCTTATATCTTTTAAAAGCCTTCCTCTTTGCTTGGACGGCCTCCCTGCAGGCCCCGGTCCACCAAGGCTTGGGGACTCCCGCCGCTCTACCAGAAGAAACTGGTGCAGAGGAGGCCAAGGCAGAGAGCATGGCGTCTCGTAACTGGGTTTCTGCCTCGTCAGCAGTCAGGCCGTCGGGCAAGGCAAATGAGAGGCATAGGTATCCCAGTTTACACGGTCCCAGTTGACGCGTGCAGAGCGGGGAGCTGACACAGGGCGCCCATCTAGTGTAATGAGAATCGGGAGATGGTCTGAAAAAGCTGGTTCAGATGTAACAGCCCATTCAAGTAGGGGTACAATATTAGGAGTAGCGAGACATAGGTCAATGGCAGTTCTACAGTGGTTATCAACGTCCGGAATCCTGGTAAAGGAACCGTCATTGAGGACGGTCAGGGAGGCCTCCGCCAGGGCATCACCCACATCTCTGGAGAAGGTAGGGAAGCCATCCTCCCACCGGCCGTCTCGTCTGTTAAAGTCTCCTACCACCACCCAGTCTCCCTCCGAGACCACCTGGGACAGCCACGAGAAGTCGCGACAGCCGGTGGGGTTGTAATAATTTAATGTAACGGGCCACTCAGGCCATGTTCCTCCAAGGTGACGCCAATTACGGATGTAAAACCTCCCCCGTCGCCCTCATCGACAGGACCCAGGTCGACTGCAGTCAACCCCAAGCGGACATAGGTGGAGACATAGGTTTTATCGTTTTCGTCGGTGGTGAATATGGGTAGGTAGTGGAACCCCTGAATGACTGGAAGATCAAAAGGTTTACAATTTAGGGACTGTAGGCAGAGGCTGTGGCTACGCCCCACCTCATCAGAGAGAATGGGGAGGGAATCGTTAAGAGTTCCCCGAGAGCGACAGTTTTATTGGAAGATTTGCAGTGTGCTCATGGTCAGAGAGAGCAGAAGCAAACAGAACGTGAAATATTTAGATTTAGTGCAATTAATGTTGTGGTACATTATTAGTTAGGTGTTCACAGATGGTTTTTAGGATTGCGAAGAGTGTTGAAAAAATGATACGGGTAGCTGCAAGCTCTGGGGGGAGCGCACTCATCCCGGCCAATATGACACCCTCAAGATCAGATAGCTGAGAGAGAGGGTTCGGTGCAGCCGAAGTGTTTGAGGTCGCTGTCGACGGGGGGAGCGTCACACGTATCCCAAGATCCGAGGGCGCAGAGGGAACTGCCGCAGCGACCGTGCGTCGTCCTCCGGTTGCGACCGGGAGACGTGAGTGGGCCTGAGAGGATCCGGTTGGCTTATCCCGAGATACCGCCGGAGGCAGATGTCCAGGAGGTCGAGAGCCGGAGGCCAGCAGGCCAGGACCAGTCCCCACAGAGGGGGCGGTCAGGGCAGGAAAAGTGTCAAGAGAGGCATCTAGAGGAGTAGGGTCCGAGGAGGGAGCCTCACCAGCACCGGCGGAGGTGTCGGGATATACGCGATGTCCAGAGGCACCGCGCCTGCCTGAGCGTTCACGCGGGCGGGGGGCCAAAGTAGAGGTGAGGCGCGTGGCCCGTACATGAGGAACGGTAGGGGAAGGGGGGTCAGCCTGGCCAGCACCTGCCCTCGCCTGTGAGACAGCGGTACTGTGAGGGAGGTAGCAGGAACCTCGCAGGCGGTTTGCCCTGCGTCGAACTTCGACCTCAGGGCAGCCGCCCCAGGCAGCCGAATGCGCCCCATTACAGTTGATGCACAGTCTAACATACGACGTGCAATCTTTGGTAAGGTGGTCTTTGCCACAACGGGCGCAGCGGACCTCCCGCCGTCTACAGTGTGTTTTGGTATGTCCCAACAGCTGACACTTTGTGCACCTCAATACCGGCGCAACAAAAGGGTCGACTTTGAAACGGGTTTTGCCCAGGGTTACCTCCGTGGGCAGCACACGCAGGCCAAAGGTGACCTTTATGGCTGCAGAGGGGAGCCCACCAGTAAGAGGTAGCCTCACGACAGAGATGACGGATAGGCTCTGCTTGTCAAGGTCTTCCTTGACGTCGGCCAAAAACCTGCTGTCCGACTGGACTGCAGGCAGGCCCCTGATGACGCCAACTGTGGTGGTCTTTGGGATGTAGGTGGAGACAGGTATAGAGCTAATATTAGTCATGCGATATATTTTGCCTTGCTGCTCCGCAGATGAGCAAGCAATAAGCCAATCGCCATTGGGTGTGGGACGGATCGAGAGGACCTCGCCCACCAGAGAGCGAAGAGTAGTAGCCTGTAGTAGGGGGTTTAGGCCAGAGAAAGTGGCCGGGCCGCCGCCCTTGTCATGGAGGATGACCGGGAAATCCACCGGCTCCACCCTGAGTCTAGAGGAGGGGGGCCGGAAAGGCCTTTTAGGTTCGGGTGCAGCTGCACCTAAGCGCGCTGCAGAAGCATAGGATATCCTGCCCGCCTGTGCGGAGGAGGACAGCCGAGAGGGGGCAGCCCCCTCCGGGGCGATAGCGCCACGTCCGAGCGGGGCCATTGGGGCACGGTAGGGTGGAGGACCCAAAATACCGTCCCGCTGGGAAGCTGGTATAGAGGAGGGATCAGCGCCACCGCTGGTAGAGCGGGCAGCTGGAGATGTTGACTGGTTATCAGTATTGATGCTTGACTGCGACAGAGATTCCTGGAAAGGAGAGTTGTGTGTGGGTGACCGCCCAGGGATGTCGGGTGCCAAGGAGCTCTCATCTCTACCATCAGAGCCCCGCAATGCGGAGAAGTGGGAGCATGGGGGAGTCTCTCAGGAGAGTTTATAATGAAGTTTATTTTATTTATTTATTTTTTGCAAACGGGGGTTCAATAAATTAGAGTATAGACTGCGTCCCCTGCGTGGATGCCTTTATTGTAAAGTGGATCAGTGCCTTCAGTGTTACCACTATAGGTTGTTTCAGCAGATCTTTTATACAGATTAGGCCTATAGGGGTGAATCCTCTTTCAACCAAGTTGCGGTCCTGATTTTGTGGTCCTCATTCGGCTCTTAGCAGTCCGCTGGACACTGTAAGCTATGAATAATTAACTTTCTCAAAGGTCAAGGTCATTGTGCTTCACAGTTATTGAAACACGTTTTGCACTGTGTGTAAAACTTCGCTGATCCGATTTGAATAATTTTGGTTTGCAGACAGTTCGTCGTGACAGATAGGTTGTGGCCTATCATTCCATGTTTCCAGTTTGTTTTGTTAGGATAAAGCCGAGTCACAACATATTCCAGAAAATTAACGCTCACAAAACTTTTGAAAATGCCCATTTTTATGTTGTGAATGTCTTGAAATATTTGAATGGCTTGCTTCTTATGTGGGTGTTCTTTTTTTTTTCTTTACCCAAAAAAAAAAAAACTTTTATTGTAACTAGTAAATTATTATTATTATTATTATTATTATTATTATTATTATTATTATTATTATTATTATTATTATTATTATTATTATTATTATTATTATTATTATTAATATTATTAATATTATTATTATTATTATTATTATTATTATTATTATTATTATTATTATTATTATATTTATTTCATTATTTTTTTATGTTTATTTTACTTCACTGCTCCACTTTCACTTTTATTTTTTTAAATTTACACATGGGACGTCACTCTTTACTTCTCTGTTTTCAAAATGGCTGCGTCAGAGCACATGAAAAGCCTCATGAAGAAGAGAGACGACATTGAGAGTGAATTAAAAGAATTGTCTGAAGTTTTGGAAGCAGTAAGACCATATATTAGTAGGCTAAAATTTATTATGATAAATTAGACTTCATACTTCTTTCTTTTTCTTTTTTTTTATTTTCGCCAACGTTTGAAAACAATAGTTCATTAGTTGTCAGTTGATTCTAGCCAATCTAGGCGGCAGGGAAAGCTCTGTAACAGTGGTCAGAGCGCACGACTTCAGTGAGACGTGGGTTCCAATCTTGACTTCGGTCAACTATTGTGTGATTGCTGGATATTAATGGCGAGTGCCTTGATAAGCTGTCTGAGCATGTAAGTGCGCCATATTAAGAGCTATCTCTTTACGTTCATCACTTCATGCGTTCATCGTCTGCAACACTGCCAACAGTTAGTGAGTTACGTAGACCCACACAGTGTAGCTAAGACCCGCCGAGTACCTCTTAAAGCTTTAGAGACTCTGTCTCAGCTGCACAGTGTGACGGAGTGCTGGTTAAATCCTATGAGTATGAGAGTGGTTTTTACCTATGGAATGGAATTTCACAGCAAATTTTGATGTTTTCTAACACAATTTCTCAGCATGCCTTTTTTAACACTAAATTCCACATATTTACCTTCATATTCAATCTTTCCTGTATGAAATTTCTATCATTACATGGTTATTGCTTTAGGTCCAGCGGACTCTTCCAAGCCAAATCAGGACCATCGTTTTTCATGCTCACGTCATTGAAACTATAGCGAAGAGCGTGACATCACAAGCAGTGTTTACTGTGATGGCAGCAATTTTCACACAAGCAGTGTTTTACTGTAGTGGCAGCAATATTCTCACATACATTGATGGCGTAGAAAGTGAAGAAAGGTTGTATGGAAAAAATTCAGAGTAGAAAAGTTAGTTTCATGATAAAATGCATGCTGGAACCTTGTTGTGTTAAAAAACATTGAAATTGCCTTGAGATTCCATTCCATATCCTCTCCTAGGATCTAACAATTACTCAAATAACAAGAAGTGCTCAAATTCAAAAGCACTGAAATTCTCAGTGCCCCCTATGGGCTGTGGATGTTTGTGGCTAGACCAGGTGTTCCTTAGTTATTTAACTCCTGTTTTTCAATCCTCTTGTCTCATTCTTTCCTTTATTTCAGCAAAAGAATGTGGGAATGGATGAACCTCTTGTGGACTCCGATGGCTACCCAAGAGCTGACATTGATGTTTACTCTGTCCGACATGCACGCCATAAAATAGCGTGTGAGTATTAAACTATTATATACTTTGGAATTCTCTATCGGCACAACTCTGTCACTTGCAATCGCTCGATTCTTTTAAGAAAAACCTGAAGACACATTTGTTCGTTAAGACTTGACTACTCCTAAATCATCATGCCTCTAGGTGTATTTTAATTTTAAAATCTCTCTCCCTCCACCCCCCACCTCGCCTTCTAACCCACCCCCACCCCATTTTGGTAGTGGTCTGTTACGTGGTAAATGGGGCTTTGGGGGTGCTATTATCATTTTAAAACCAGCTGAGCTATTCTTGATTTTCATTGTAACACGTATATGGGTCTGTCTACAAAGCTGAGCACCGCGAGGGGTGCTGCTTTTCTAGATAATATTTATCACAACAAGCCGCTTATTTGCCTTTCCTTTTGCTATTATCTTATTTAAAAGTGATCGGAGAGATAGTATTAACAATTTCAAGACGAAAATGTCTATATAACCTTTGTATTTGCTTTGTAAATGTCTGAAAGTGGCCTAAAATTTGACCTAATTTTGTGACATGAGAATGACCGGGTTTTCTTTTAAGTGTTTACATAAATAAAGATGTCATAGAACACGTAAAATTATTATAATCTAACTCATTAGTAATAGTTTAAACATGCACAATACTTACAAAAACAATTTGTTTTGTATTTTGTGTATTATAGCCGGAGTAAATTTGGATGTCCAATGTAACGCATGGTTTCCGAAACAGGCAGAATGTTTTGAAAAATTTTATCTTTGTCTTAAGCGCAAGAATACATGGTTTTTTTTAGAGTTGTCTTTCTTGGTTGTATGTTATGAATGAATTCCAATGTTTACAAATAACAATTTAGTCGTTATGTAAATGCTTTGATGGTCTGAAAAGCACCGGTTGACATCGTTTCCGGATTTTCGTGTTACGTTGGACTACACACAAATTTATTTTGCTTATTTCAAAGCATACCTAGTAGAACTATTTTAATGACGTAAAGTAGGCCTCATTAGCGGATTGATATATACACTCGTCCCTTCTCGCGTGGTTTCATTTTACGCGGAGAATCTTTTTTATTGTGTGTGGTTTCCGAGTATCACGTAGTTGTTACATTGGACAACGCACGCAGTGTCACCAAGAAAACTGACTCTTTACAGTAAGATTCTTCATGTTTATATAATATTTTATGTTTATTTAGTTGTTAGGATAAGTTTAATTCGACTGTGGTGCCTATTTTAATGAAAATAGATCTCCGGCTAGTCCAACGTAATTAGAAGCCAAGATTTTTTGTCGTTCTTGTTACGATGGATGATGAGATCCGTTCAAAATTTGTTAATGAATAAATAAAAATGCTCTTTGAAACAGCAGTGACAAGTAAACTTATTTAAATTTATTATTTGACTTGATTTGGATACGCTAAGTTTGATAAATATTATTTAGCTGAATATAATTTATCGTCAAGCTTAATTTGGTTTCCGTGTTACATTGGACATTATTTTTTAAATAAGAACCAGATTTTTTTTTAATAGAGACCTGTAAGATCTCACTTTTATTTTGTGATTATGTTATAATATTATACACAATTTGTAGGTGCAGTAGCTGTTTCAGGTTGTTTCATTTTAAGTATAAAAGAACTTTTAACGATTAAAATTTGTCGAAAATTGACTGACTTGAAAATGTATCAATAGATAAGCTTTTTTACTAATGTAAACATTTCTTTTTAATCTTATATCTATTTGATAGCAAATCTCTTCATAAATAAAGATTCTTTGCCAACTTTATTGTTGGTTTTTAAGTACTATTTCCGTGTTACATTGGACATTTCGTTGAGTGTGTACACTAAAGGTCTGGCTACATGCATATAAGGTCAAAACTTATCTTCTAACCTGCATGTCATGATCTCACACATACATATCTTTCAAATAAACCACAAAATGTATGTATTTGACAACTTTTTTTTTGGGCACCCATGTCACAAAAAGTGAACCAGCTTTGTAGACAGACCCATATATGTTGGTTATTTATGTCCCACCCACCACAACCCCCACCACCACCACCAATTACTGTTTGATGTTTAGTGTGTATCAAAGCGTGTGAATGAGCATTCGGAGCAAACTTTAAGTTTGGTTGTGCGCTATACAAGTTACTATTAAGTATTATTATTTTATAATTATTTTATATATGGCATGATGTCAAAAGGTGCCTTTGACAGCATACAAAAATGAAAGTGCTATAAAGTACAACTGTTTGGTGTATTTTTATTGCTTAGCATCCCTGACATCTTATTTCATTGAGGTTTGTAAGCGCGAGTTATATTCTTACAAGCTATAGACAAGAATGTACAACGTGACATTTGTGACGTGTGACAGAAACAAAAGCAAACATACTTGAATAATTGTCAAGGGTATGCAAAAAAAATGTTCTTTTTGCATTATTTTGTGTTTGTGCAAGCTTCCTAACCTTCTGGTAAACAAAAATTGTTGTTTTGTTTAGTTTTGGTACAAAAAATAATAACCTGTTTTGTGTCACAGTCACAAATGTCACAGACGAAAATTTTCAAATTGCATGCAGTAAAGACAAATCCCAGAATGAATTCAATAAGGTCTTTTATTCCACTATGACAACCACACAATTCACAGAGACAATACAAAAAAAGCACAAGATGCTGTCTCATAGACCATGTTAACCATTCTGTGACATATGTGACTTTAATGTTTGACTAGAATGTTATTTTTGGTCACAGTGTCACAAATGTCACATGCACACCTTTAACACATTCAGGTACCAACAATATCTGTAAACTAAAATGTAACAAAGAAACACACACCTTTCTAATGCAAATTCAACAATATGAGATTTGCATCCCAGTAACTTAACATAAGAATGATTAAATGTGACATTTGTTAAATTTTGTCACAAGATGTTAACACTTTTTGTTCAATGTCATAAATGTCACGTTTAGAGCTGGAGATGTAGTAAAAAATAAAATACATTACAGTAGACTACACACAAATAATCTGTAACTTTAAGAAATATATTTCTGCACTTTACTGTTTACAGCAACTTTGCTCATCTGCCAAAACAAATAATTATATTTTATGGGACATGTGTTACACCTTTGGTCACACGATAGTCTCAACATTAGGTCACATGTCACAAATGTAATGGTTTAAAAAAACAGAACTATATTAAAAGATATATGAAAGCCCCACAAAACATATAAATGTAATGTCAATCATTGTAATTCTGCAAACACCAAGCAGCAAATTCTTTTACCTTGTTAAAAACAACTTCGACTGTTAAATGTGACATATGTGACATGTCTTGTAACAAATTATGTATACAGAATTAAAACCTGGATAAAATACTAGGTCAAAGATACACCTAACAGTGCTCTTAAACATTCGATTCACAACATGAATCCACATATAAAGGCTACAATAAATGTGGTAAACAGCAATTAAATCAGCAAACCATCTTCCTAAACAAGTAAACAAACTATGTAACAGTACTATCATGACTAAAACAAATTTAGGTATTAATTTAAATCATCCACACAAAAAAATCGAAATTGTTGATTTCTATTTGTTGATTGTTGCTCATCGAGAACATTAACAAGGTTGACCAGCATGGCACGCCTGAAAAATGTAGTGGCAGGCTCCCACGGCAAATCAACATCTCCTGGCCAATAGTACAGGTTTTGTTTGACCGTGGTCATAAAACTGATCTGAATTTGTCCATTTTTGCAGTCTTTGACCTGCAACAACATTCAGACTGATTGATTGATTGATTGATTTATTGTTGCTTTAGGTCCAGCGGACTCTTCCGAGCCAAATCAGGACCGGACAACCCCCGATCCGCATAAAAGATCTGCTGAAACAACCCCAGTGGGAAAATTGAATGCCCTCCACCGGCCAGTCACTTTACAATAAAGACATCCCACGCGGGGGACGGCTGAGGATTGACCTCAACTACGCGAACACCCCGGTTACAAAAACAAAATAGAATACAAACATCATTATAAATCATCAACCAAACACATACATATAAAATGCCTATAGTGCTAAATAGTACATTCATAGGAAGCCCTAGTGACCACCCGGCAGAAAGCGTCCAACACTCCCAAGCTGATCCAACAGACCTCATACACAAACAAGGAGTCTTGTCCAGGAAGAGTTTTCAAGAAAAAAGGTAGGTCATTGATCTAGCGAAGAAGAAGATAGTATAGCAGAGTGAAGGACAGAGCAGGAATAGGAAAGAGTAAATGAGGAAGACAGCGACAGTGGGAATTTAAAGCACTAAATTTCCATAAAGTGGGGATACTATTTATACTGAAAACCCCCGGCACTCCAACGGGGGTACTGTTGCCGCAGTGAAGCGTCTTGCCTATAAAGGAAAGACAGGTTTTCAACTGTGGCTTTCACTGTTCCCTTTATAGGTTTGAACAATCTACAGTGGCAAGATTGCTCATGACCCCAAGGGGTAACAACATTCAGACTACAAAAGTTATCTGCTATGCTACTAATAAACAATTGCAGATTTTAATCACAAGAGTGAATTCTCTCTAATCCCATATTCTTCTCCTATCACATCCACAGCAAAATGTAAGATGAATGTGATCAGATATGCATGAGTTATTTTTTTTTTTACATACAGAAGCAATAGCAAAAGAATGTACATTACAAACCTGACACACATAGTCTTGCTTGTCCACTTCCCAGGTATACTTGTAAAATAACATGGGTTACTACAAGACAGCTTAGGTTTTTGTCACATCGGCTGTCATAAATGTCACAGTATAACATACTTACAGTTCAAATTATAGGTAAATGAAACCTTTGATAAGTTAATTTGAAATGAATAACTGCTAGTAATATGATTAGCCAACAACCACAACCAATAATGCTTGGACAATCAGAACTTCAATTCTTTGTGATACTTGTGACATGTGACTAAAATACAGCTGTTCTGTCACAAATTTAACAAACAAAATATTTTTGCTGGAGGCAATGTTTGAATGATATCAGTGCACAATTTCTCGTTTTAATAGTTCCTTTTTAATGTTTAAGTGTCAAGTTAAATAAATTCACAAGCTATCCTAGCTAAATTACACATATTTGTGACATTTGTGACAAAAAGTGACATTTGTGACACACGAAACATAAGAAATAAAGTGTGACAAAACAACTTGCACTCACCGTTCTCGTTTCCCTCCATTTTTGCACATGAAATGGAGTGCTCGCCTTTGAACTACTGAAAATCCGGTTTACAAAAAAATGTAGATTGAAATATGGGTGCCGTTTGGTTTTCTTGGTAAGAAGTGAAGTGACATTTGTGACAGTGTGACAAAAATATTTGAGTTGGGCATATTTTATTAACTACTGCAAATTAATTTACAATATTGTACTTTTTATTGAAGCTAATAATGAGTACATTTAACACCATCAAAGCTGTTCCAATCCAACTTTTAGACTCGTGGCAGGATTTTTTTTTAGTGTGAGAGGTGTGTGACAAAAATTTGTCACAAATGTCACACGATTTCTGCTGCCAATATTCCCATAATTATGCAGCAGTATGGGGTATAAACTGCAACAAACTTTAGAATAATATGTTTCTTGTTGTTTTCAGTAACATTAGCAGGAATATAACACCTTTATTTGCAAATATTTGATCAAATGTCAAGCACCCCTCTTTGTGTGTCATTTTGCACAGCAATTTCCACCCCAAGTTCACAGTATATTATTTTTTTACTACCTAAAATATTGTTTCCATGCGTATGACCAGCTCAGATTCTCAACTTAAATATGTATGATTAAAAAATCTCTAAATTTCAAACAATAATATGTAATATTAAACTAGTTATGAATGTTTATGCATAGCTAGTATTGCTTTGAGCACCTTTTGACATCACGCCATATTCAACTTCTTTCGTCCTTCGGGCTCCACTTGAAGAGAGTAAACACAGTAAAGTGCACCAGACTGAAGTTTGACCTGGACAAACTGCAAGAATATTCCAAGCCACAGTTGGAGAGAAATTTTCACCACTGCTCATTTTGGGAGTTGGTGAAATAGATGTCAACACCATAACCGCCCCCTTCAACTCAGATGTGACAGATGCTGTCACTGAGATCCTTTGCAAATACTGCCCAAAGAAGAAACCGTGGATCACACCTGAACTTTTGGACCTCTGTGATAAAAAAAGAGATCAAAATTAAAAAGAACACCTCACAGGGAGCTCATGTCTACCGAAAAATCAACAATGAAATCTGAAAAGGCATGCGCACAGATAGAAGAGCAATGCCAGGAAACAGAACAGTCTGAACAAGAACCACAGCAAGAAGGCCTACCAGACTGTGAAGCGGCTGACAAGTGTTAAACAGCCTGAGGTCTCCACGATCCAAAGCAAGTCTGGCATATGCCTTACAGAAGAACAAGAAGTCTTAAATAGATGGACAGAGTACTGCTCTGACCTTTACAACCACACACAAACGGAGACCCGTCAGTTCTAGCATGTTCCCAGAACAGAGAAGAAGAAGAAATCCTCCCAATTCTCGGAGCTGAAGTTAAGGCTGCAGTGGACAACATACCCGCGGAATTGCTTCAAGCAGGAAGAGAAGCCATGATTGACGCCTTCACCATTATCTGTAACAAGATCTAGCAGAGTGGGAAGAAGCCTACACCGTGGACCAGTCGCTTGTCATCACTCTTCCCAAAAACGGTAACCTTCAGGAGTGTAAAAATTACCGCATCATCAACCGCATTAGCATCCCAGCAAGGTCTTCCGGGAAAATAATCCTCAACAGGTTGAAACCCAAGCTGAACAAATTATAGCTGAAGAACAAGGCCCTCCCCCACCCACCCCACCTCTCTCTTCCACTGTTGGGGTGCCAGGGGTTTCAGTATAAATAGTATCCCCACTTTCCGGAAATTTAGTGCTTTAAATTCCCACTGTGGCTGTCTTTCTCATTTGTTCTTTCTCATTCCTACTCTGTTCTATCAATCTGTTATATTATCGTCTTCTTCGCTAGACCAGTCATCTACCTTTTTTCTTGAAAACTCTTCCGGGACAAAACTCCTTACTTGTGTGAGGTCTGTTGGATCAGCTTGGGAATATTGGACGCTTTCTGCCTGGTGGTCACTAGGGCTTCCTATGATGTTATTATTTAGCAATGTAGGCATTTGATACGTATGTGTTTTGTTGATACTTTATAATGATGTTTGTATTCTATTTTGTTTTTGTAAATGGGAGTTCGATAAATTAGAGTATAGCCTCAGCGTCCACTGCGTGGGATGTCTTTATTGTAAAGTGACCGGCTGGTGGAGTGCCTTCAGTTTTACTACTTGGGTTGTTTCAGCAGATCTTTTATACGGATTAGGGGTGAGTCCTCATTCAGCAAAGTTGTCTGGTCCTGATTTGGCTCAGAAGAGTCCGCTGGACCTAAAGCAATAATCATGTAATGTAATGTAACGAAGAACAAGCAGGATTCAAGGCAGGGCGAAGTACTACTGAACAGATAAATTTCAACCTCAGAATAATCTGCGAGAAATATCTACAGCACAAACAACATCTATATCGTGTGTTTGTAGATTTCAAGAAAGCATTTGACAGAGTCTGGCATGCAGCTCTGTGGGCAGCCATGATAGTATACAACATCAGCCCTAAAATTATTGAAGTCATCAAACACCTGTATGACAAGTCTACCAGTGCAGGCCTCCTCAATAGTGCCATATCAGGAACTGGTTCAGAACAACAATCGGTATGCATCAAGTGTGCATCAAGGATGCCTACTCTCTCCAACACTGTTTAACATCTTCCTAGAGCTCATCATTTCAGATTCCCTTGCAGATCACGAAGGCAGTCAGCATAAGAGTAGAGTAATCTCCAACCTCTGTTTTGCGGATAACAATGATGGATTGGCTGGAGAGAAACAAGAACTTTAACAACTGGTACAGAGGCTTAACACCACCTCCAGAACCTATGGAATGGAAATAAATGCAAAGAAGACCAAAATGATGACCAACAATACCAATGGCATCAATATGGACATAAAGTCCAAGACAATCACTCAACACAGTGCATAGCTTCAAATATTTTGGAGCCATTATATCAGACAATGGGTCCCGACAGAAAGTTCTCTTCAGGATCACACAAACAACTGTTATCCTGACAAGGTTGAAGCCCATTTGGAAATTCAGGACCATCAGTCTACATTCCAAGGTAAGGCTGCTGCACTCCCTTGTCATCGCCATCTTCCTGTACGCTTGCAAAACATGGACCCGCACACCAGATTTACAACAAAGAATATAAAGCGTGGAGATGAGGTGCTACAGAAGACTTCTGGGCATTTCTTTTACCCAGCACATCATGAACGATACAATTAGACCATCACACAAGCCATTGGACGACACAATGACATGCTCACAGTGGTACAAAAATGGAAACTCCGATGGTATGGCCACGTCACCAGAGCATTAGGCCATCCTTCAAGGCATGGTGCAAGGAGGCAGAAGAAGAGGAAGACAGAACGAGAGGTTGGCGGACAACATTCGAGAATTGACGGGTTTGACAAGGAGTGAAGCCATGAGAGTTGCTGATTACAGAGAAAGATGGAGTATGCTTGTTAAATGATCATCTGTAGTGCCCCAACGACCTTCGAGTTACGAAAAGGGATAGGATAGGATTCAGCTTCTGTTTGTGTGTGTGTGAAATTGGTTTGAATTTTGTTTTTTTTAATTTACTCTGATGGACATTTATTTTCAGCCTTACATGGTTGGGGAGGGGTGTGTGAATGAAATCTCACTGAAGAACTGGTGGTACTGATTAAGTGTGGCATTGGATCTAGATTTAGCGTTGTTTGTGTGTCAGTACTAGTTGCTAATGCAGGGTGGTTTGGGAAGGGTCTGCACTTTACTTCTGATGGTATAGACCTTATATAATAAAGATGAATGGGTTATTATTTATTCAGATTTACTATTTTTTCAGGCCTGCAGACAGACCACGTTACTGTGATGAAGGAAATTGAGGAAGAGCTTTACAGAATCCACGCAGAAATCCGAGCGCAGAAGGAGGATGGGTCAGGGGAGACTGAAATGGAGGTCACATCCATCCCCACCCCCTCCACCGTCCAGGGCACGCCTTTCATCAAGGTGGACAGAGTGGACGCTGGATCTCCTGCTGCTGCTGCTGTGAGAAACAATGCTTTTTGAGTTTTAATTCATCCTGGATGAACTTTTGAGTAAGGTACCATTCTACTGGCTTTGCCCTTAGTTCCATAACTAACTTGGCATCAGTAGCATGAAGATCCCCTTATTATGGTATGCTAATTCCTAATAAGTAATATTCTGATGTTAAAAAAGTTTTCAATCACTGCATTAACTGGAGGAGGATTTCTATAAAAATCTACAGGCTGTCCTTGACCAAGTGCCGAAGAAGGACATACTCATAGTGGAAGGCGACTGGAATGCCAAGATGCGCACCACAACTGGGGAGACACATGTGGACCCCACTGCAACAACGATACAAATGACAGGGGTCTGAGACTTTTGGAGTTTGCCAGATACAACAATCTGATACTGGCAAACATGCTTGGTCTCCACAAAAAAATCCAGATGATGGACATGGCACAATCCCGGCAGGGTGCATCACAACCAGATCGATTACATCATGGTCAAGAAACGCTTCAGATCAAGCATCAACATTGGCAGGACACGCACTTTTCCAGGACAGATATCGGAAATTACCACGATCTCGTGATGATGTCTTTCCGGCTTCACTTAGTTCGACCTGGACAAACTGCGAGACCCGGAGGTGGCAGAACTATTTTAGGCCACAGTTTGAGGAAAATTTGCACCACTGCTCATTTTGGGAGCTGGTGAATTAGATGTCAACACTATGACCACCACCTTCTACTTAGCTGTGACAGATGCCGCCACGGAGATCCTTGGAAAGCACCGGCCAAAGAGGAAGCTGTGGATCACACCTGAACTTTTGGATCTGTGTGATAAACGAAGAGAGATGAAAAAGAAAAAGAACACCTCACAGGGAGCTGATGCCTACCGAAAAATCAAAAAGTGACATCCGAAAAGGCATGCGCACCACAAAGGAGAACTGGATAGAAGAGCAATGCCAGGAAATAGAGAACAGTCTGAACAAGAACAACAGCAAGAAGGCCTACCAGACTGTGAAGTGGCTGACAAGTGTCAAACAGCCCAAGGTCTCCATGATCCAAAGCAAGTCTGGCATATGCCTTACAGAAGAACAAGAAGTCTTTGACAGATGGACAAAGTACTGCTCTGACCTTTACAACCACACATCAAACGGAGACCCATCAGTTCTAGCATGTCCAGAGAACAGATAAGAAGAAGAAATCCTCCCAATTTTCCGAGAAGTTGAGTCAGCAGTGCAATCGCTGAAGAAGGGGAAGTCAGTTGGAGTGGACAACATACCAGCGGAACTGCTTCAAGCAGAAGGAGAGGTGATGATTGACGCACTCACCATTAGCTGTAACAAGATCTAGCAGAGTGGGGAGTGGCCTACACCATGGACCCAGTCGCTTGTCATCACTCCACGGCAGTGCATTCAAGTACTTTCTGACTGTGTCTAAAAACTCCCTTAGTTCCGCCTCGTAGGGTCCCTTAACGCAGGCTGGACTGCTTATAACCTGCTGAGAGATGGCCAGCGACCCACAGCACAAGCTATGCAACTGGCACTCGCCTGGAAGCTTATAATTACTTTAACCGCCCGCCAAGCTCTGTACTGTATAGGGCCAGGAAGGGGGCTGGCGGGCGGCTGCGCTACATGCAATTGAGTGCCTATTGCTTGCACCATTAGGACCACGAGACTTTCGTAAATTCGCTTCTATTACAGAGGCCAACAACCAAACACAAGAAAATATTTTATAATGTCGACCACATCACCAGAAAGTTCAAACTGTGTACTAAGTGACTTCAAATGGTGAACATTGTAGAAAGGATTTTAATGTGTAATTAAAACGCGTATATACACTAGATCGAAAACCGGTCCGTTGCAAGGCAATGAAGGGCCGATCAGTACACACGGTCAAATCGACTGAAATATAAGACAAACGAAATGGTATTCTGATATTTAGTTTATGCTAACACAACACACAGATATGAAAGTAAATAAAATGCAAAAGGACTACCACAATACAAACGATATTTCACATAATATGATCAATTCTATAGCACAGAGTTAGAGAATGATATCCACTCAGTCGTACGCCGTTCTTTGTCTAGTATGTTAGCGTGCAGCGTGGGAAGCGAGACTGCAGGCATGATATGAGGCTAGCCGGCTGGCTGCAGGGCTTGCCAGCTATAATTAGCCTAGTAGCTCCACTGGAAAGTCCTTTCCAATGAAAGAAAGCACAGGCGTGACTCTTCCCAAAAAAGGTAACCTTCAGGAATGTGAAAAGTACCGCACCATCACCCTCGTCAGCCATCCCAGCAAGGTCCTCCTGAAAATAATACTCAACAGGTTGAAACCCCAAGCTGAACAAATCATAGCTGAAGAACAAGCAGGATTCGGGGCAGGGCGAAGTACCACTGAACAGATTTTGAACCTCAGAATAATCTGCGATAAATACCAACAGCACCTACAACATCTATATCATGTGTTCGTAGACTTCAAAAAGGCGTTTGACAGAGTGTGGCATGCAGCTCTGTGGGCAACCATGAGAGTGTACAACATCAGCCCTAAAATTATTGAAGTCATCAAAAGCCTGTATGACAAGGCTACCAGTGCAGTCCTCCACAACAGAGCCATCGGAAACTGGTTCAGAACAACAATCGGTGTGCGTCAGGGATGCCTATTCTCTCCAACACTCTTCAACATCTTCCTAGAGCGCATCATGTCAGATGCCCTTGCAGATCACGAAGGCACAGTCATCATAGGGGGAAGAGCAATCTCCAACCTTCGTTTTGCGGATGAAATTGATGGATTGGCTGGAGAGGAACAAGAACTTGGACAGGTGGTACAGAGGCTTGACACCACCTCCAGAGCCTATGGAATGGAAATAAGTGCAGAAAAGACCAAATTGATTACCAACAACACCAATGGCATCAACATAGACATCAAAGTCCAAGGCCAATCCCTCAACACAGTGCATAGCTTCAAATATTTTGGAGCCATTGTATCAGACAATGGGTCCCGACAGGAAGTCCTCTCCAGGATCACACAAACAAATGCTACCCTGGCGAGGTTGAAGCCAATTCGGAAAGACAGGACCATCGGTCTACATTCCAAGATTAGACTGCTGCGTTTCCTTGTCATCTCCATCTTCCTATACGCTTGCGAAACATGGACCCTCACAGCAGATCTACAACGAAGAATACAAAACATGGAGATGAGGTGCTACAGAAGACTTCTGGGCATTTCCTATACCCAGTACATCACCAACGACAAAGTCCAACAGTCCATCACATAAGCCATTTGAGAACACGATGACCTGCTCTCAGTGGTGAAAAAAAAGAAACTCCGATGGTATGGCCACGTCACCAGATCATCAGGTCTTGCAAAGACCATCCTGCAAGCCAAAGTGCAAGGAGGTAGAAGAAGAGGAAGACCGAAAAAGAGGTGGGAGGACAACATTCGAGAATGGACTGGTTTGACACTGAGCGAAACAATCAGGGTTGCTGAGGACATGGAAAGATGGAGTATGCTGGTTAAACGATCATCTGTGGTGCCCCTACGACCTTCGAGTTACAGGATAGGATAGGATAGCATTAACTGGACAGCAAAACAGTTCTACTTGATAAGTTTGCTGAGTGGTCTTCATATATCAGAGTTCTGCATGTGTTTGACATTAACACCAAATTGGGGTCAGAAAGCACACATGTGTATGTTCTAGGATTTATTGTTGATAAAATGACTATATGACACGCTAAAAATAAACAAAACACTTGTGTCACAAGACCTTTTGGGGTCAGAAATCTACAGAAATGATTGCTGGCTTTAGGATTTCCTCTTTGATTTTGTGCACAAAACTTTTGACGATTTGGCTTTCGTGTGATGCACAGTTTTTCCAAAACTGTTGTGCATCATGAATAAACACTGCGCATCAACTTGAAATGTTTTATCTGAACAGGGTTTCAACATTGATGCATGGTTCGAGATAAACAATGTAACACCTGAGGTATCATCATTTAACTACTCCATCTTTGCTGTCTGCTGCAGGGTCTGGAACCAGGTGATGAAGTGGTGGAGTTTGGCTCAGTGTCAGTTTCCAACTTCCGTAACATTCAACAGATAGGGGAACTGGTACAGCACAGTGTGGGGGTAAGTTGTGTCAGACCTGTGTCAGACCATAGACCTCTGAAGGTCAATTCCATTGCTATGCTACACCCACCTTCTGATTCCATCTGTTACTTTGCTGTGACCATGCTTATTTGGCAGAATGTTTCACGCTGATTGATATTTTAAGTTATTATAATCTGTGTGAATTTGGTAGCATTTGCTTTGAATCTGCTGCATCGTGCGTGGTGACAATTGATTAACATTTTAAACCATTAGGTCCGTGTTCATATTTCTGGAAAACCTATTGGCGAGTGTTAGCATTAGCGTTTGAACCTTGACCGAAAAATTGTTGTGGTTGCCTGTTGTGTGGTGGGATCAAACTGCTGTCTGTTGTGGTGCGAATGTAAGTGACTAAGGTGAAGTTTATTTGAGTTTAGTTTTTGAAATGAATGAAGTTTCCAGTAAGAAAGTGAATTTGGATTTGTGTGGGGTTTATTTTAGGGAGAAGTGAGTGTGGGTGGTTCACATATCCAGTGTGTCGTAATGGTCTGACATCAGACTTCTTTTATGTCATTGATAAACTGATAAAATACAACCCTTTCTGGTTTGACTTGCTCTCACATTCATAGATCTGTGAGTTGTTTCCAAAGTATGTGACTTGTAAGTGTGCAAATAAATTTTTTTATAATAATGTGGTTGAGTCCAACGTTTAATTTTGTTAAGTTTGCAACATTTAATGCCAAAAGCTTACAGCTATTTAAGGATTATCTGATGCCTTGCGATGAGTTGTATTTTTAATTTTGCTGGATTGATGCCTTGAAGTTTTGCTGCTTCGGTTTGTGTCTTTAATATTAATTCAACATGAGAAGGAATGATGATCTAGAAGTTCAGGCCATGCAGATTATCTCCCTTGGGTTAGTCATCCATGGGAAGTTTGTTGACAAGTTTTGTTATTGTCCAGTTTTTTATGTGTGCATGTTGTTTAGATTTATTTTTTATTTTATTTTATATTGAACAACTGAAACAAAAAGGTTTATGTAAAAATTAAAATATATATGGCAAATACGTTGGTGCATGCCTTGATTTTGAAAAATTCATTTCATGGCCAACAGAGATCAGTGAGGGTGAAAGTTTTGAGAAACAACCAAACGCACAATGTCAGTCTGACGCCAGGACCCTGGAGTGGACGGGGAAACCTTGGGTATGAATTTCTCTTTCCTATTTTTTTTTCAAATAAATTAACTTGTCCTGACTAAACTACTTTTAGCAGTTGCTGCCCTGAAACTGAAGTAATGTGCATAAAATGGTGCTAGTTAAATAGTAATAGAGCCGTACATCTCAGGTCATAGTGGAGTGGGGGTGTATGCATCTAAAGCAGGTTCACAGCGATCATCTTTCATTTCTTTATCTGATTCTTTTATCTGAAAGACGCCCATCATTTGTAAAAGTTGATACACAAGTTCATTCATAACTGTCGTCATCTGATGTCTACACGGGTTAAGAAGTTTCTTTAAATCTCATATTATCTGAAAGTGAAACACAATTTCTTGGTTTATTATAACCCTTGTAATCGTTAAAATAATAATAATTCCAAACTAACACGCTTGCCTAAAGTGCACTCAAGCACTCGCAAGACCAAGACTACAGAAGCTGCATATTATAATAAAATATGGAAAGTGTACAACAGTAAAGAGCTGGTTTACAATAAAACCTGGTGGGTTGCAATGCATGTTCCATCAACGTTTCTGGTAGGTTATATAAATTTAAATACAGAATGAAAAAGATGTTTTGCAAGTGAAGATTTTTGTTTTGTTTGATCTGGTCTATGACCAAAATTCAGGCTTTAATTTGTTTTTACTTCTACACAATTTGTTTTACCTATTTTCCTTTTACGTATATCTTTTAAATTTTATTTATGCTTTCTTCTCTTTTTAGGTGCAACATTGTGGTCATCAAAAGGTGAACTATGTCAAAATGACTGTTTGTGATTTGTTTTTAATGAAATCTGTCAGTGTTTTTTGTTTTGAAATAAATAATTGCCATCTTCTGTCATTATGTTTTGTTGATACAATTGTTGAAAATCATTGATAGTTAAAAGCCATGTGTGTTTGTTATTGCTGCTACAAGTGAAATTCTGTGAACACAGCATCTCGTATTAATTATTTGTCCCACCCTACCCCAATACTGCCCTTCTATCAGTGAATAGTGAACAGGGAATTGCATGACAACTCGTTTTTCTGAAAGTGACATGAATTGTTTGTTTTTGATTGATGGATTATTTTGAGCAATTCTTTCGAGTTAATAGGTGCACTATTATAAGAACACTTGTTTGTGTACAAACAAGCTGTGACTGCATGCTCTGTGCAGTAGATTTCAAGTTTGCAGATCGTCCAAATGAAAATCTCAGGCCAAAATGTTATGCTGAAGAGTTTGAACTATGTAATATGTTGTTGGAATGGTGCCTATTTTGATTTTTTTGTGTACTGTGAGTGAGCAAGCGCGGTAGTGTGAGTGCATGTTGAGGTATATCCGTATGCCTGCGTGCACTCGTTTGTGTGTCTGTCTTGTATCTCTGAAAAGATCTAAAAACCTAAATCCCTCCAGCATTGCATTTGATTATTGTTCAGAATAAAGTTCAAGTAACATTTTGTGAAATACAGTGTTTTGTTCAATTGTGCTTGTGTGTGTGTGTAACTTTTTGAATGGATGCTTGCGGCCATTATAAATGCCATACACATGTTTCAATGGGGAACAAAAACACATCAACGCCTGCATACTGTTAAAGATAACAGACATCACCCTTGCTGCAGATGCAATCTTCTAAAAGTTTCTTAAAAGAAGCACAAAGCAGGAATGATTTAGATATTTATTGAGAGAGCATTACATAGCTGCATATGATGATACATCAATGAAGCACTGTCATAAGAGCATGGCACTCATAATTGAGGTTGGCACTTGTAAGTTGAACTGCTGAAACTCAGCTAAAGCAAATGTGCAGCTAGGGTTGATAAACATGGACATGTGTAAAAGGCGCTCTCTCACAGCCAAACGTCAAACCTTGATTCAAGCACTAATTAGTTACACACATAACGCATATTCACACATATTATTTACATGCAATACCTATTTGATTATCTCCCCTTCCAAGTCTATCATAAAATAATTATAGCAATTGCTAACTCACAGTTGAGTTGAGTAAGACAGCTTCTACTATAAGTTATAGTAAGCTGTCTGGTTGAGTTCTTTTATTTTAAGTCTACTCGTTTGCTACAATGATTTTAGACAACCATGATTTCAGTCATGCTCGTACACATACACAACAAACACTACTTGTACATTCAAACACACTATTCTGTAGTACTTTAGATAAACCTGCCTACTGTTTCTATTACTGCCTTATTGTTACAGTATTATTAGTAATATCATTAGCGTTATTTAGCAATGCATACTTTTGCTGTGTATAATGGCAAAAATGATGAACACTCAAAGTAATAAATGATTTGCCGACATTTACATATTTTGTTATTTTAATTTTTTTAAATTGTTCTTATATAGCTCTTTTTCAGCTCAAGAGCCGCTCAAGGCACTAGTCCATACAAGATCTAACTCAAGGCACTGGTCCTAACAGGATCTAACTCAAGGCACTGGTCCATACAGGTTCTAACTCAAGGCACTGGTCCATACAGGATCTAACTCAAGACACTGGTCCATACAGGATCTAACTCAAGACACTGGTCCATACAGGATCTAACTCAAGACACTGGTCCATACAGGATCTAACTCAAGGCACTGGTCCATACAGGATCTAACTACAGCCACTGGTCCATACAGGATCTAACTCCAGGCACTGGTCCATACAGGATCTAACTCCAGGCACTGGTCCATACAGGATCTAACTCCAGGCACTGGTCCATACAGGATCTAACTCAAGACACTGGTCCATACAGGATCTAACTACAGCCACTGGTCCATACAGGATCTAACTCAAGGCACTGGTCCATACAGGATCTAACTCAAGACACTGGTCCATACAGGATCTAACTACAGCCACTGGTCCATACAGGATCTAACTCAAGGCACTGGTCCATACAGGATCTAACTCAAGACACTGGTCCATACAGGATCTAACTACAGCCACTGGTCCATACAGGATCTAACTCAAGACACTGGTCCATACAGGATCTAACTACAGCCACTGGTCCATACAGGATCTAACTCAAGGCACTGGTCCATACAGGATCTAACTACAGCCACTGGTCCATACAGGATCTAACTCAAGACACTGGTCCATACAGGATCTAACTACAGCCACTGGTCCATACAGGATCTAACTCAAGGCACTGGTCCATACAGGATCTAACTCATGACACTGGTCCATACAGGATCTAACTCAAGGCACTGGTCCATACAGGATCTAACTCAAGACACTGGTCCATACAGGATCTAACTCAAGACACTGGTCCATACAGGATCTAACTACAGCCACTGGTCCATACAGGATCTAACTCAAGACACTGGTCCATACAGGATCTAACTCATGACACTGGTCCATACAGGATCTAACTCAAGGCACTGGTCCATACAGGATCTAACTCAAGGCACTGGTCCATACAGGATCTAACTACAGCCACTGGTCCATACAGGATCTAACTCAAGGCACTGGTCCATACAGGATCTAACTCAAGGCACTGGTCCATACAGGATCTAACTACAGCCACTGGTCCATACAGGATCTAACTCCAGGCACTGGTCCATACAGGATCTAACTCAAGACACTGGTCCATACAGGATCTAACTCAAGGCACTGGTCCATACAGGATCTAACTCAAGGCACTGGTCCATACAGGATCTAACTCAAGACACTGGTCCATACAGGATCTAACTCAAGGCACTGGTCCATACAGGATCTAACTCAAGACACTGGTCCATACAGGATCTAACTCCAGGCACTGGTCCATACAGGATCTAACTCAAGGCACTGGTCCATACAGGATCTAACTCAAGGCACTGGTCCATACAGGATCTAACTCAAGACACTGGCTGATACAGGATCTAACTCAAGACACTGGTCCATACAGGATCTAACTCAAGGCACTGGTCCATACAGGATCTAACTCAAGGCACTGGTCCATACAGGATCTAACTCAAGACACCGGTCCATACAGGATCTAACTCAAAGCACTGGTCCATACAGGATCTAACTCAAGGCACTGGTCCATACAGGATCTAACTCAAGGCACTGGTCCATACAGGATCTAACTACAGCCACTGGTCCATACAGGATCTATCTCAAGACACTGGTCCATACAGGATCTAACTCAAGGCGCTGGTCCATACAGGATCTATCTCAAGGCACTGGTCCATACAGGATCTAACTCAAGGCGCTGGTCCATACAGGATCTAACTCAAGGCACTGGCTGATACAGGATCTAACTCAAGGCACTGGTCCATACAGGATCTATCTCAAGACACTGGCTGATACAGGATCTATCTCAAGGCACTGGTCCATACAGGATCTATCTCAAGACACTGGCTGATACAGGATCTAACTCAAGGCACTGGTCCATACAGGATCTAACTCAAGGCACTGGTCCATACAGGATCTAACTCAAGGCACTGGTCCATACAGGATCTAACTACAGCCACTGGTCCATACAGGATCTAACTCAAGGCACTGGTCCATACAGGATCTAACTCGAGGCACTGGTCCATACAGGATCAAACTCAAGACACTGGTCCATACAGGATCTAACTCAAGGCACTGGTCCATACAGGATCTAATTCAAGGCACTGGTCCATACAGGATCTAACTCAAGGCACTGGTCCATACAGGATCTAACTCCAGCCACTGGTCCATACAGGATCTAACTCAAGGCACTGGTCCATACAGGATCTAACTCCAGCCACTGGTCCATACAGGATCTAACTCCAGGCACTGGTCCATACAGGATCTAACTACAGCCACTGGTCCATACAGGATCTAACTCCAGGCACTGGTCCATACAGGATCTAACTCCAGGCACTGGTCCATACAGGATCTAACTCCAGGCACTGGTCCATACAGGATCTAACTCCAGGCACTGGTCCATACAGGATCTAACTCAAGGCACTGGTCCATACAGGATCTAACTCCAGGCACTGGTCCATACAGGATCTAACTCAAGGCACTGGTCCATACAGGATCTAACTCAAGACACTGGTCCATACAGGATCTAACTCCAGGTACTGGTCCATACAGGATCTAACTCCAGGCACTGGTCCATACAGGATCTAACTCCAGGCACTGGTCCATACAGGATCTAACTCCAGGCACTGGTCCATACAGGATCTAACTCAAGGCACTGGTCCATACAGGATCTAACTCAAGGCACTGGTCCATACAGGATCTAACTCAAGGCACTGGTCCATACAGGATCTAACTCAAGGCACTGGTCCATACAGGATCTAACTCAAGGCACTGGTCCATACAGGATCTAACTCAAGGCACTGGTCCATACAGGATCTAACTCAAGGCACTGGTCCATACAGGATCTAACTCAAGGCACTGGTCCATACAGGATCTAACTCAAGGCACTGGTCTATACAGGATCTAACTCAAGGCACTGGTCCATACAGGATCTAACTACAGCCACTGGTCCATACAGGATCTAACTCAAGACACTGGTCCATACAGGATCTAACTCAAGGCACTGGTCCATACAGGATCTAACTCAAGACACTGGTCCATACAGGATCTAACTCAAGGCACTGGTCCATACAGGATCTAACTCAAGACACTGGTCCATACAGGATCTAACTCAAGACACTGGTCCATACAGGATCTAACTCAAGGCACTGGTCCATACAGGATCTAACTCAAGACACTGGTCCATACAGGATCTAACTCAAGGCACTGGTCCATACAGGATCTAACTCAAGACACTGGTCCATACGGGATCTAACTCAAGGCACTGGTCCATACAGGATCTAACTCAAGGCACTGGTCCATACAGGATCTAACTCAAGACACTGGTCCATACAGGATCTAACTCAAGACACTGGTCCATACAGGATCTAACTCAAGGCACTGGTCCATACAGGATCTAACTCCAGACACTGGTCCATACAGGATCTAACTCAAGGCGCCCACTTGCTGCCTTAGGGCACATAGTCAGACGCCCAGACAACTGAGCACAATCCTGGGAGAGAGGATGTGGGGTAGAATGGACCTAGCGCTTACTTGGTGTATTTGTGTAGCTGGCACTCACTCCTCTTGGACATTAGCCTCAGCATCCGTGTGTGTACAGGCTAGACCTCAGTTTATACTCTTATCTGAAGGAGTTTTCCACGAATCCAAGCATTTTGTATATAACTTTTGCAATATGAAAAAATATTTGGCTTTTTCCAGTATATATACAGTTCTGTAAATTAAATTGTATAGCTTGGTTGAAAAGGCACAATTGTGAAGGTGAACAGAGGTTAAACTCATAATTATGTTGAAAGCAAAATGTGGCGAGGATCTGGATCTCTCTTGCAATGAAGATGCGGATCGGACTCCACTATACACAAATAGATGAGAGTTCAAATATTCACACCACGTTTCATCAACACTGAAGAGACTGATTGTCGAGGCTCAATGGCGTTCCTAACTGTGAATCCCCAATCATGGACACGTGAATTCCAGGCCTTAAGGGTGTGCCAATAGCGAGGAATAAAGGTTGACATCAATCCTAGTGTTGGATGTCTGCAAACTGTCGTACTGGTTTGCTGAAACACGTGCAATACATTAATATCATCTCAGATAATGCTGTCAATCAATGCCCAATAGGACAAACAAGATTGAATAGCGAGCGTAGTGGCCAAGTGGGCTAAGGCGGGACTAACTTGCCTTGTCCACAAGCCAGAAACCAATGGCGCCTGACAGGTGTGGGTTCGAGCCAGCATCTGGGCGTTATGTTTCTCCGAATATTATTTACTTTCGACTCGGGCAACGTCTCGGGGGTTTTCTCCGGGTACTCCGGTTTGCTCCCCCCAGCAAAAATTCACAAATAATGTTAGGTAGGTAGGGTTTATGCGCGCCACTGGCTGCGACTACGCCTTCCCCGGGTGAGGCAGCCCAGAGTTTCCCGATAAAAAGGGATAATAAACTGCAGCCCCCCCCCCCCTCCCCTCCTCCCAAAAAAAAAAAGGAATAATAACACGTGTTGGACCCTAATGGTTGCAGAGTTTCCTCGCGTGCTGTCACACACACACACACGCACATACACGCAAACACACCCACACACACCCTGTATTTCAAACAATAAAGAAGAAGAAGGGCAAAAAGGGAGGAGAAGGAGGAAGAGGAGGATTATGAAGATACTATTGCCGGATTTTAAAGATACTGACGGTCATGTCTTAGGCGGATGACTGCCAGTTGCACAAATACAACGATTGAGGTGTTAGATGATATTCCATAAGAGTGCAACCTGGATTTACCTTGAGCAGCTCTTGAGCTGAAAGAGCGCTATATAAGTACGATACAATAAAATATAATAAATTAAAAGGTGACGTCATCATGATTACATCACTCAATTTGCATAGCTTTGGTTTTACGTTGGAGGCATAGGTAAACTCTTAAGTATATGCTGAACTTGAACCAAATCCCTCCCGTAGTTTGGAAGAAAATAGGATTAAAAAACAACTAGAAACTATGATGTCCCCCATGAGACGTCATACGATGGCGTCACTCAATATACCATAGTTTCGTATAAGGCTCAAGGCATCTGTATACTGTAATTATGCACACAGTTTTTTTGTTTTGATTTTCAATTTTAAAAAAAAAATTAATAGGTGACGTTATTATGATTACGTCAGGCGATTTGCATACGTTTGGTTTTTGCGTTGGAGGCATAGGTTAAGTTTAAGTATATACCAAACTTGAACCAAATTCCTTTAATAGTTCGGGAGAAAATGTGATTTAAAAAAGAAGAAATTATGAGGTCACAATTATGAGGTCACACGATGACGTTACTTAATATAACATAGTTTTGTTTTAGGCTGGAGGCATATGTACACTCTAATTTAATAGACACAGATTTTTTTTTTACAATAACTTCTTCACGATTATTACCTCACTCGATTTGCATAAGTTTTGTTTTATCTGTCTTCATGTCTTGTCTTGTCTTATCATGTAAAGTCTAAGTAGGCTTACATACCAAATTCCTTCAGTAGTTTGGGAAAAAAGATGTGAAAAAACAACCAATTATGACATCACCATGATGACTCACCCAACATGCAGAATTGTTTTTGGTCCTCTGGTAGGATTCACTATTTCCTAACTAAATACCAAGTTTCAAAGAAATCCGTTCATTAGTTTCAGAAAAAAATGCGCAAATGTCGCCTCAGGACGCCGGCCGAACGGACACTGGACACCCAAAACTAAAAACAGTAGTTTCCGAGCTTTACTCATAATAATACAATTTATAAAGCGCACTTATCTAGTCAATTAAAAAAGTTAATATAGTCTGCCTCTAACAAGAGTTTAGTGATGACCTCGTAGAAAATGTTTTTCCTACCGACAATGGATGACAACGTTCGAAATGGAACTGTGCCTTAATGAAGATTTCCTTTTTACCTGTTTGAAGTCGCATTGCCTTGCATGGATATTTTTATGTTGTAACTGATTATTGTGTAATATTTTCATTTACTATGTGTAAGCGGTACCTATTGCTCAATACGATGTGGTATGACCGCTGTTTAGGCTTTTGGTAGCCTGACGAATGTTTTGCTCAGTTCTCTGGTAAGTCAGATGATGAGCCTAGCTACTGCTACAAGTGGACTCCTGTACCGGGTCAGCGACTTCAGTTTGAACAATTGAGTTCCTATCTTACTAGAATTGTTTGTGTATATCAATTTTACCTGATTGATCGTGATCGACAGAGTCGTCTTCAAGCATGTTAATATAATATTCTTCATTGTCATCACCACCACGCTCACGATTTCTTGTTCTGGAGCGGTCGTTGTGGCAGCTGCTGCCTTTCAAAGATAGGAATCAGGTAGTCATCGCTGCCCTCGCGTATTTCACCAGCGCGTGCAATATCACGTGACTGAGGGACTGTGGCGCCCGGTATAGGCATATATATCCGTCTTCGCCATCTTCTGGACTTTGTATATTGATAGATAGTAGATATCATTTTTTATATATATAGTGTGGTGGTGATGGTGACGATCATGATGATGGTAATGATGAGGATGAGGATGATATAGTGTGTTGGTGTTGATGATGATGATGATGATGATGATGATGATGATGATGATGATGATGATAATGGTGACAATGATGAAGAGGAGGAGGACTCCAAACTACAACGAGAATTGAGGATATAATCAACCAGTTGTTTATTCCACACAAAAGGAAAACCATCATTGTCTTTAACTGACAATTGAAATGAGGACGAATTAAATAAATAAATAAATAAATAAAACTTACAGGAATGGAGGTGAGGGCAGCAACGCCGGATTACCACTGGAGTTCCCTTCTCTTGAATTGTTACCTATAGAACGCCCTGTGAGAGGAATCGGAAATGTTTATCCATGAGACAT